>CM052541.1:74075126-74097047 GCA_028533065.1 Trachops cirrhosus
AAATATAGAGGTCACATGGACAAAACTACGGGGCTTGGAAATGGAAGGGAGGTGGGGAGGGGTGGGTGGGTGGGCTGGAATGGGAGTAAAAGATTGAAACTATACTGAATAATCTAAAATAAAAAAAATAAATAAATAAATAAAAGAAAAAAATAGCTTTTCTAAAAAAATTCAGAATATATCCTTCTAGCTAATTATACTAAGATATAAGTAAATTAGAACACCCTTAAACTTATTTAATAAACATCTACCAAAAATTATGATAAGTATCATTTTTAACATTATTATATTAGATAGAATAGTTAAAAAGGTACAAGAGCATTACGATGAAAAAGAGAAAAACTATCAGAATGTATGTTGAGTACCATTACTATTTAATACTTTCACTCTATGTTTAGTGTGGTAAATAAATAAAAGAATAAAATGAAAATTATAAACATTGAAAAAAGATAAGGATCTCACTATTTTAGATGTTATTAATTGTTTCTTTGGAAATCTAAGGAAAAAATGAATACAGTTTAAGATAAAGGAGGGGCTTTAAATGATTGTTAAAGGATAAACTAGATAATCTACTATGTGGTTTTGTACACAGGGGATAGGAAATTAGATGTCTATTTCACACCTATTATAATAAATGATGTTATAAAGTTAAAAATAAGTGTCACACTTAAAAAACTTATTTGGAAATATTTGACATTAGATAAAACACCGAAACTGATCTTAAATTTTTTTTAAAAAGGTAAGAGAAGAAATCGTTAGAGGATATGACTAGGTAATTTAAAGAGAAGAATTTAAAACAGCCAACAAATATGCAACAAAGTGGTAAATGTAAATTTGCTATGTTGAAGTTTCCAGAGAAACTCATTAAATTGAGACCAAATAATAGACATTAAATAGCCCTCATTCAAATAAAATTTCTATGAAAAGATTTGCAGAGGTGCTAGCCAAAAACTCATTCTGCCACAATAGCCAAGCATCCACTTCCAGTCTGTGAGAAAGGTGAGTTTGAGGAGGCCTTAGGGAAAATTTCTCTGGAGAGAGAAGAGAGTGTGACCTGAATAGCTTTCAGTGAGTTAGGACAAGGTGCCTCTTCATCTCAGATATGGTCAGGGCTTCCTGACTTCAACAGAAAAGAATTATGGAGAAGAGAGTAAGACTGAGATTGCCTTAAAAGGAAACTTGTAAGCTTTTAGTTAGGATAGACTAGACTGTAGTGGACACTATAGTCATCAATAATAACTGGAGAAGCTGAAAAAATACAAAAACCATCTAATTAAAGGCATTAGAGAAATTTAAAGGCAGTATAAATTTGAAGGGCTGAGATTCCAGATAAAAAGAAAAGACACTGAAGTTGACCACACACTGATACAACTTTTCACCTACATCAGCAGTGAGGGGAGAAAGCTAACAGTAGAAATAAAGAACTTGAGGAAAAGAGATAAGCAGCTGTTTTAAGGCAGAAAATCTTTATAGAGTTTTTAGGAACGTTACAGAGCAGGAAAAAATAAAAAGTAAAGATCAGGGATGCCAATAAATCTGAACTTGTATGTCCAGGAGTGAAGGGAGATGCAAAAGATGAATCCTGATAGTCCAACCCTCATTCTCCTCAAGGCATCACTGAAATTGATTTGTTGCTCCACTTATTTATGCATTCATTCATTGCTTCTTGTATGTGCCCTGACTGGAGGTCAAATCCGCAACCTTGGCATATCAGAATGATGCTCTAATCAACTGAACTGCTTGGCCAGTGAGCTGCATCATTGATTCTTAAGCAGCTCAGAGTGAGAAGCAGAGAAACTGAAAAAAGCAGCTGCTATGATACTGAGAAGATAGGCAGATTCATGGGCAATCATATCTGGTGGAAGACAGAAAAACTAAATAAAGATTCACCAAGATGGAGATGCCCTTCGGGAAATTTCAAGTTTTTAATTGGGGTCACTTGAGGATGACCCTCTAAGAATAAAACCTATCTAGAAATAGAAAAGTATTTATAGAGTTTAAAAACTAACTCCAAATATACTGTATCATTGCCTGAATTAATGAGGTCTGATCTTGCTCAAACTACTTAGCAGAAAATTTTGTAAGAATTGTAAGAATAAAGCATAACTTAAGCCCTTTACAATTATCCTTTACAATGTTTGACATTCCAGCAACAAAAAAATAGCAAGTATGTCAAAAAATAGCATGAGACAAAATAACAAACCCAGAAAGAGATGTTCAGGTCATTCACATACCTCAATTATCTGATATGGACTTAAAAAACAAAGAATGTATTCAAGAAAAAAAACATGGTAATGTAGAGAATTTTTCAAAAGAAATGAGTACTACAAAAGAGGATTAAAGTTACATTAACAGTAAAAAACACTTGACTAAAATTAAGACTGCAATTAATGAGATTAATTAACAGCTATAAAGAAGATTGATACTCTCGAAGGTAGGCAAATGGAAAATACCCACACTAAAGAAGAAAAAGGAAAAAATATGGAATATGTAAAAAAGTTAAAGACCTTAAAAATTATATGAGACAAATGAAAAAATCTTGCATGAATATCAGTTGAGTCTCAGAAAAATTCAAGAGAGAGAATGCTGTAGAAGTCATACTGGAAAATATAATAGCAGAATTGATGTATGATATCAAACTACATATTCAAGAAGCATCATGCACATCATACAAAAAAAGAAAACTATACTAAACACATCATAGTAAAATCACATCAAAACCAAGGAAAAATAAGAGAGAAAACACTTGTCTTAAAAGACACAACTAAAACTGAAAGCTGACTCTTAAATGATAGAGGCCATAAAACAATAAAAATTACTTCACTAAAGGTTGAATTGAAGCCACATAAAAATATTTTCAGATAATAAAACAGAAATAAATGTTCTTGCAAGCCAATCAAACTAACAAGCTAAAAAAAAAAGAAGGAAAAAAGGACAAAAAGGATTTTTCCAGGCAGAAGGAGTATAACACTGGGCAGAGCATGGAAATTCAGGAAAGAATGATGTAACTGTCTAATAAAAATAGTGAATATGTAGGTAAGGAAAAGTGAGTATTAATTCCATAAAATAAAATATGAAATATTTGAAGAAATGAAATATAGGAAACAAAAAAGCACAAAGGCAGGAGGGCTTGAATGGACTTAAAGTGTTTTAAGATATAGCATTATTCAGAATGTGTAAAAGGTAGTAATTTACAAAACACTTGAAGAAGTCAAGTTATACCTGTTGCAATCTTGAAATTAACAAATAAAAAATAGAAGTAAAATAATATAAAACTAACAGCATAATAGAAGATGAATATGGAATGATAAGTATACTTGAATAACCAAATGGTAGACGTGCAAGAGGAGAGACAAAAGAGCTGGGATAATTTTAAACAAATGGTAAGATGATAGATATAAACTCAATATACAGACAATTACATTACAAAATAACATTCTGGATATTCTAATTAAAAAATAAAAATGGCAACAATGTTAAAATATGATTATATACTACTTAAGAAACATACTTATTAAAAATAGGGACACGCACAAAAGGTTGAAAATTAAAGAATAGGAAAAAATGTATAATGCAAATACTAACCAAAAATAGAACTGTTCATCCTGTACTAAATAAGATAAATACTAAGATCAAAGCATTATTAGAGACAAACGGGCAAAACTATTTATAAGTCAAGTCAGTGATTACTTTGAGGATGGTTATTTCTGGAAAGTGCAGAGTACAGTCTTCTTGCTCAGCCAGAAAGGTTCCATCTCTTGATTTGATTATGTGAATATGTTCACTTTAGGGAGAATCCTGAAATTGCATATTGAATCATGTACTTTCCTGTATGTCTCATAGACTTTAATAGAATATTACTTAAAAGTAGGATCCCCCTCCTCAAAAATGATCTGAAGACACAGAAAAACTCCAACAGATATGTGGACCACTGGGAAAGCAGCCTCAGGAGAAGAGGCATCACTGGGGTTCAACAGGCTGGAGTAGGTCCCTCCTATGGAAAGTCAAGGATATTAGAAAAGGATCCCACAGAGAAAAAGAGAAAAAAAAAAACAAGTGTCCAAGGGGGTGCTAACCAGAGGTTATAATTCTACCAAACAAAAAGAGCTGCGTTTTTTTTTCCCCATGACATTAACTTTTCAAGGGATAGAAAAGTAGGTTAAGAATAGAGAACAAAGAAGGATGAAAAGGGAGTTTCATAAAATATGTTCCTCTGCACTGCTGAAGATTTCTAGCACACAGAGAGAGAAAGTTTTAAAATGAATAACAAGCATTAATGTTAGTATTATATACTACATAGAATTTCTGAAATTACTGTGATGAGAATGTTCTAAAGCTGAAATGAACATGAAAATCTATGACAATTACCCTAGATTTCATCCCAGGGCAGAAAAGAGTGATTGTGAACAGCAAGTTTGAAGGGTTGGCAGAAGAAAAAGAATATAATTGGTTTTTGTATTGCATCATCTTCACTGCAGTTCATTCTATAATTTTTTTTTATGTTTGAAAAGATAAGATTGCACATGAAGGGATTGGGAAAATATAAATTAATGAATGAACATCATTTTACACACTTCAGACTAGCAAAATTTAAAAGGCTGGTAAAATCCATTCTTTGTAAGGATGAATGGAAATGAGAAGTCTACCATGGTATTAATAGGAAATGTCAATTGGTGAAATATTTTTGGAAGGTAATTTGGCATTTTTTATACATTATAAATGCAAGCCATTTGACTCTATACTTCCAGAACTAAAAATTTATGTAAATTTTCACCAGTGATTAAATAAGTTAAAGTACATATATTTAGGAAATATTATGGAGCCATTAAGCAGAATAAGGAATACTCAGAGACAGAGATAGAAATAGAGATGGAAACAAAGACAGAGATATGGATTGATCTAGGCAAAAGTCTTGAAAATAAGCTTTGCTAATTTAAAAGCAAGATAAAATGCTTGGTCAAGTCAAAGAACATGTATAAAGGACCTACAGACAAGGATGATAGGGGGAGGATTGAATGGGGGAGTGGAGGTAGGCAGGACAGGAGAGAGTAATGGGGGGAAATGGGGACAACAAACCATAGATAGAGCTTACATTTCAATCAGTAGTAGAAGTGGTAAATTAATACTAACAAGCTATTTTTAAAGATGTGGCAAATACAACATAACATTAAAAATAAAAAGATTGTCCTGGCTGGCGTAGCTTAGTGGATTAAGCGCGGGCCTGTGAAACAAGAGATCGCGGTTCGATTCCCAGTCAGGGTACATGCCTGGGTTGCAGGCCAGTTCCCAGCAGGGAATGCACAGGAAGCAACCATACATTGATATTTCTCTCCCTCTCTCTTTCCCTTCCCCTCTAAAGATAAATAAATAAAAATAAAATCTTAAAAAAATAAAATAAATTAAAAAATCACAATATAGAATGCATAGTGTAACTCAAATACCTATTGCAAATGTGGATACTTATTATATATGGGTCAAAATATTTATTTTTAGTACTGTTTTAGGACTAAGACAGAGTGACCCATATTTGGAGGCTATAGCCTAGAGTGAAAAAGCATGAACTTTGGAGATAGATTTTATGAACCTTGCATCCAAGTTCTGGTTCTTTGAGAAGCTTAGTTAATATTTCTGAATATTAATTTCATCATTTTAAACTTAAAAATGCATACATATGTAATTTGTAGTTTTTTAGGGCATTTGTGAACTAAAATATGTTAAAGAATCTAGTCTAATTCCTGGCACATGGAAGACTCTAAATATGTATTAGAACTTTTACTTTCTTTATCAATTTTTATATGGTCCTCATTTCCTTTTGGGAATTAGAAAACTTTCTGAATGCTAATTAGTCTACTTCTCTCTGCTTTCTAATGTGGCTAACCTAAAACAAAAAACACTTCTATACTCTGACTCCACTAGTATTAGTTAACCGTCCAGTGAGGGGAAAAAAAGCCACAGAAGTCAATTTGTATTATTGCTTGTACATTGACTAAATCTGTTAAATCTCTGGAAATACATAATTTAAAAGATTTTGCTTTAAGTTTCTATGCTGCAAGCCTGGAAAAAATAACATGGAACAAAGAACATTATTCTATTTCACCTCACTGAACATAGTACAGAATCAGAACCTAGGTATTCATAAATATCTATGAAATTAAACAGGTCTACAGATATGAAATGCCAGACATTTATAGCCAATAATGGGAAATATTTCAAAGGCAAGGGTATTTCTGTATGTTATGCAATAACCAAGCAGAAAGTCACTTAGTCAACTGTCTCAGTCAAAATCTAATCGAGAGAAACCATACAGTAATTTAATCAAAGAAAGTTAAATATAAACATTAATAACTTTAAAAAGTGAATAGCACAACAAAGGATTTTCAAGTATATATATATTTCAAATATATATGTATATTCAGATATATATGAATAGCATACATAAGGAGAATCTCCAAGGCGGGGCACACACCTTTCCCCACTGAAATGCCATTAGGGCTTGATATACAGATGGCGAAGTTCACTAAGTTGCTGCATTCTCAGAACCTGAAATGCCAGAGGAAGTCCTCCATAGGGAGAGACTGGAACCTCTTGCTGCAAAGGTATCAAAAGGAATAGTAGGGGAAACTGCTTGCTGTTGGGCACTGATGGTCACTATGTTCAGCAAAACCCATGTCTTAGAGAAACCACCTGCACTACAGAAGCCTAACTCTGTTGAATCCATTCACAGTTCAAGAGCCTGGCATAGAAAAACTGTGCACACTTCAGGAGGCTGCGAGAGCAGCACATCAGAACCTCATTTTGCTCCAATGTCCCCCAGTGCCTTCAACTGTTGTGCTTTATCATGGCTGCTAACAACACCACCAAATTTATAAGACCCATCTCCATTATCACAGAGTAAATAATGAAGTTGAATTGGGAGCTGAGACAACAAATTCATAACTAGCGCAGTTCACAACTTGGCTTCTCAGCTTTCATCTTCACTTATTTGTACTTTTTTTTACAATAACAAAACAATTCTATATTTTTACCTAACAAGATATTCTTTTTATGTGTAAGAAATTTCTCACTTGCCCAAAAGTCATTATATCAATTACTGGCTTAGTATTCTGTTCCCTAAAAACTAAATTTTAAAAATTAACTTCCAAAAACTTCTTTAAAATATAAAAATAAGGAGTGCCCTGGACAGTGTAGCTCATTTGGTTGGACGTCATCCTGCAAACCAAGAGGTCACGGGCTTGATTTCTAGTCAGGGTACATGAGGGTTCCGTCCCCTGTTGGAGCACATACTAGGGGGCAACCAATCAATGTTTCTCTTTCATATCAATGTTTCTCTCCCTCCTTTTCTCTCTCCCTTCTCCTCTCTCTAGACCATCACTTCCATTCTCTCTTTCTAATAACAATAAGAAAAAAATGTCCTCAGGTGAGGATAGAATAAAATAATAATTAAAAATTAAAAATAATTTTAATTATTTTAATTAAATAATTAAGTAAATCAAATAATTTTAGTAAAATTATTTTTACTTCATTATAAAAATGAGTAAAAAATGTTAGTATGTACCAATAAACACAGAAATAGAACAAGCAAAAATACCAATACAAGGTATTTACACTCATCTCTGTAACTGATCACAAGGAAGTAATTGAGAAATATTGCTTCATTTGTCCACTCTCCATTTCATATTTACGCTGCCCTCAGCCAGAGCCTGTGCTGGTGAGGGTCTTTACCTGGTGGGTAATGCAAAACTTCTTTTCTGAAAGGTCTGAGTTCTCAATCATGCTGCCTCTTTTATTAAATTGTAATTTCTCATCAACATTATATTTAGGCACAGTAGTACTAGAAAATAGGTTAGACAATCCTCTGAGTCTCAGATTTAGTCCTGATTACCCCCCTCATGTGGCAACAGCCCATTTCCTGTTAGTAATTGGGATAAACCATTCCAACAAGTAGAATAACCCTTTATTATCTGTTGATTCAATAGCATAAAGAGCCCAAACTGGCCATGTAGCAGTCTCACCTTCCTATTCAGTGGAACCAATCCTGTGTCCCATAGACGAAACATGTTCACGTTAGAGACTAAGATTTCCAAACCAGCAGAATTCGAGGTTGAAATCAAATATTCTGTAAGGGGACTTTTGAGTATAGCAGTGAGAAAATTCACTGTAGTGTCAATTTCTTGATTTCTAAGTTGAAGTCTTCTCACTATGTCATAGATAGCATCCTATAATGGTCTCTTTTTCCAAGTATATACTCCATAAATCAGAATCTTATCCTCTCCAGGTGTTGCCCACTATCTGGCACTGGATCTGAGTCTTCAGTAAGCAATTCCATATATCTATTGACTGTGTAACTTCTGGTTGATGAAGTATGTGGAAAGATCAGTTCATTCCATGAGCATAAGCTATTGCTGCAATTCTTTTGCTGTAAAATCAGTTCTTTGATCAGAAACACTGCTATAGGAAATGGCATGGCAATGGATAACATGCTCCCTGCTCCATGGATGGTGGTGCTCTCAAAAGAATTATAGGCAGGAGAGGAAAACTCATACCCAAACCATGAGTCTATTGTACTGAGAGCAAATCTCTGTTCCCTCCATGATGATCTTTCAATGTAATCAAACTGCTTCCTCATAGCTGGCTGCCCCACTTGAGAAATGGTGCCGTACTGTAGACTCAGTGTTCATCTCCATCACTGATACATTACATACTAAGCAGCACATTAGCCATGTCATCACTGGTAAGAAAATTTCCATGTTGTTAAGCCATGTGTAGTTTACCCCTACCACCATGATGACTTTGTTATGAGCCCATTGATCAAGCACTGGAGAATGCAATGGAAAATGTTATTCACTGAAAATATCATTCTGTCCACCTGATTGAGCTTCTCCTCCTCACTGGATAAACTTTGATCACCATTCACATAGATCACAAATACCTTCACAATTTGTGCTCATTCTGAAAGGTCCATCCACCACTTTCCCAGACTTTCTTGTTGCCAATTACCACACTCTGTTTCTTTCAAGTTCCTGACCATCCAGCCAAACCATTAACAATTATTCATAAATTAGTGAATACACTTACCTCTACCTATCCTTTATTATAGACATAGTGGACAACTATATGTATCATCTGAAGTTTTTCCACTGGAAGAAATTTCATTTAATAGTGTCATTCAGAGGGCACCCATAAGAGGAGTTATAATACTATAGCTGTTCACTTTTGAGTGATACCAGTATATGAAAATCATGCATATCTTTAAGATCTGCCTGAGTTGAATCTCTTACAGACCATTTTAATTTACTATACAATGGTGAGCAAAAGTAGGTTCACAATAGTCTGTATGGAAAAAGACATGAAGGTTATGATTATTACAGTAGCTTTATTAACTCAAAAGAATGTCACAATGGCACAGTGCACTTAGGTACAATCTTGTAAGCGCTCAAGCTGCTGGCCTTTATTATTTACACATTCGTGTAGTCTTTGAAAATCAATAAACAAACCTGAATTTCAGTGACCTGTTTGGGTTAGACCCACTGCCTCCTGAGGTGGTTGAATTTAAACCTACTTTTGCCCACCCTTGTTTAATACTGCTAAGCATCCACAAATTTATGGATAAGTGTGTCACACAACACCCAGTGTATGATGGAAAGCTCAAGCTACATGGCAACCTGATATTCTATGGTTGGGAATTCAATCCCTTTTAAGTCCCAGTATTAATCCAGTAGATCTTTTTCAAAACAGCATAGATTTTTTTCCAAAATCTTAATGCTCTAAGCTATGATTCTCTTATGAGTGTTGCCCAGAGATTACATACAGCACCTCCATGTGCCATAAATATTTCAAATATCTTTATATCTGTTAATCCCTTAGATTCAAATACTAGTGTGGCATTTAATATAGCCTGAAGTTGCTGCAGAGAAATTCTTCTTTTCAGACTGTGACTTCAGCTTGAAGTTAAAGGACTTGACCATGTTATTTAATTTCTGTACATACTCAAGAACACATAAAATGATCCATTGTACACCATAATTCTTACAGATATCATTTCTGCAATAATGGTCATCCTTGGCACATCACCCAAAAACAAACAAAAATAGCATTTTAGTGTCTTTATTTTATCCCAATAGGTAAAATCTTTACTGTTAAAAGTTGAATCCTTGACATAATACCATATATATATAAACTTTTTTATTGTTGTTCAAGTACAGTTGTCTCCATTTTTCCCTCACCATGACCCCCTGCCACACATATCCCCATCTCCAACCCTCAAACCCACCTACCCCCTTTAGCTTTGTCCATGTGTCCTTCATACATGTTCCTTGATACCCTCCTCTATTATCCCCTATTATTCCTCTCCACACTCCTTTCTGGTTACTGTCAGATTGTTCTTTACCTCAATGTCTCTGGTTCTATTTTGCTGATTAGGTTCCACTTATCACACAGTATTTTTCTTTCACCACCTTTCTTATTTCACTTAGCATAATGCTCTCCAGATCCACCCATACTGTTGCAAAGGGTAAGAGCTCCTTCTTTCTTTCCACTGCATAGTATTCCATTGCATAAATGTACCACAGTTTTTTTGATCCACTTATTTACTGATGGCCACTTAAGTTGCTGCCAGCATTTGGCTATTATGAATTGTGCTGCTATGAACATTGAGGTGCATACGTTCTTTTGAATTGGTGTTTCAGGATTCTTAGGGTATAATCCCAACAGTGACATTGCTGGGTCAAAAGGCAGTTCCAATTTTAGTTTTCTGAGAAAATTCCATACTGTTTTTCATGGTGGCTTTGCCAGTGTGCATTCCCACCAACATTTTCTTCACAACTTCACCAGCACTTGTTGTTTATTTATCTGTTTATGATGGCCATTCTCACTGGAGTGAAAAGATATTTAATTGTGGTTTTAATTTCCATCTCTCTGATGGCTAGTCATGCTGAGCATCTTTTCATATGTCTCTGGGTATTCTGTGTGTCCTTCTTGCAAAAATTTCTGTTCAACTCCTTTGCCCATTTTTTAAATTCAGTTGTTTGCTTTCCTGGAGTGGAGTTGCATGAGTTCTTTATATATTTTGGAGATAAAACCCTTGTCTGAGGTATCATTTGCAAATATGTTTCCCATATTGTTGGTTCCCTTTTCATTTTGCTGATGTTTTCTGTAGCCCTGGAGAGGCTTATTATTCTGATGAAGTCCCATTTGTTTATAATTTCCTTTACATCACTTGCTCTAGGGGATGTATCAGTGAAAATATTGCTGCATGGAAAATCTGAAATTTTCTTGCCTATATTCTACTCTAGGACTTTTATGGTATCATGACTTATATTAAAGTCTTTTATCCATCTTGAATTTATTTTTGTATATGCTGTAATTTGGTAATTGACTTTCATTTTTTTGCATGTAGCTGTCCCGCTCTCACAAAACCATTTGTTGATGAGGCTACTTTTACTCCATTTTATATTTCTGCTCCCTTTGTCAAATATTAATTAACCATAAAAACTTAGGTGTACTTCTGGGCTCTCTATTCTGTTCCATTGGTCTGCATGTCTGTTCCTGTGCCAGTATCATACTCTTTTGATTACAGTGGCTTTGTAATATAGTTTGATATCAGGTATTGTGATCCGTCCTAGTTTGTTCTTCTTTCTCAAAATTACCATGGCTATTTGGAGACAATTATGGTCCCATATAAATTTTTGAGATATTTGTTCTATATATGTGAAATATGTCATTGGTATTTTAATAGGGATTGAATTGAATCTATAAATTAATTTGGGTAACATAGACATTTTGATGATGTTGATTCTTCTGGATTAGAAGAACATGGTATATACTTCCATTTATTTGTGTCTTCCATAATCTCTTTCTTCAGTGTTGTGTAGTTTTCTGAGTAAAGGTTTTTCACCTCCTTGGTTCAGTTTATTGCAAGGTACTTTATTTTTCTTGTTGCTATAGCAAATGGGATTCTTTTTATTTCTTATTCTGATCTTTCATTGTTACAGTATAACAATGCCTTTGATTCATGAATACTGACTTTGAACCCTGCTGTTTTGCCAAATTCACTTATTAGGTAGAATAGTTTTTTGGTGGAGTCTATAGGAATTTCTATGTACACTATCATGCCATTTGCAAACAGTGACAGTTTTACTTCCTCCTTTCCAATTTGGATGCTTTTTATTTCTCTTGTCTGATCACTGCAGCTAGGACTTCCAATACTATATTGAATAGAAATGATGAGAGCACTCGTCCTTATCTTGTTCCTGATCTTATTGGGAAAGCTTTTAGTTTTTGCCTGTTGAGTATGATGTTGGCTGTAGGTCTTTCTTATATGTTGAGGAATGCTCCCTCTACTACCACTTTGCTGAGTGTTTTTATCAGAAGAACCATAAATGGGTGCTGTACCTTGTCAAATGTTTTTTCTTCATCTACTGATATGATCATGTGATTTTTGTCTTTCGTTTGTTCCTGTGTTGTATTATGTTTATTGATTTGTGAATGTTATACTATCCTTGAATCCCTGGGATGAATCCCACTTGATCATATTGTATGATCTTTTTAATGTATTGCTGGATGTGTTTTGCTGATATTTTGTTGAAGATTTTAGCATCTATGTTCATCAGCAATATTGGCCTATAGTTTTCTTTCTTTGTTGTATATTTATCTGGTTTTATAATTAGGATGATGCTGGCTTCGTAAAAAGAGTTTGGGAGTTTTCCATCTTTTTGGATTTTTTGGAATATTCTGAGGAGGATAGGGGTTAGCTCTTCCTTAAATGCTTTGTAGAATTCTCCTGTGAAACCATCTTGTCCAGGACTTTTGTGTGTCGGGAGTTTTTTGATTACTTCTTCAATTTCATTTGCTGTTATTGGTCTATTCAGGCTTTCTTTCTGCTTCTTCTTCACTGGGTTTTTGGAGATTATATTTTTCTAGAAATTTGTCCATTTCACCATGGTTTTCAAATTTCTTGGCATATAGTTCTTAGTAGTAATTTCTTAAATACTTTGTATCTCTGTGTTATCAGTTGTAATCTCTCCTCCTTCATTTCTGATTGTGTTTATTTGGGTCTTCTCTCTTTTTTTCTTGATGAGTGTGCTTAAGGGCTTGTCAATTGTTCCTTGTCAATTTTGTTTATCTTTTCAAAGAACCAGCTCCTGGATTCATTGATCCTTTGAATTATTGTTTTAGTCTCTATGTTGTTTACTTCTGCTCTGATCTTGGTTATTTCCTTCCTTCTACTTGCTCTGGGCTGTCTTTGTTTTTGTTCCTCTAGTTCTTGTAGGTATAGGGTTAGGTTATTTATTTGAAATGTTTCTATCTTTTTTTGGTAGGCCTTTACAGCTATGAACTTCCCTCTCAGGACTGCCTTTGCTGTGTTCTATAAGTTTTGGAGTGTATTATGTTTATTTTCATTTGTTTCCAGAATTTTTTTATTTCTTTCTTGATCTCATTATTAATCCATTCATTGTTTAATAGCATGTTATTCAGTCTCCATGGATTTGAGTGTTTTTGAGTTTCTTCCTTGAGATTGGTGTCTAGTTTCAGGCCCTTGTGGCCTGAGAAAATGGTTGGTGTGATTTCAATTTTCTTGACTTTGTTGAGGCTTGTTTTGTGTCCCTTTCATGGTCTATCTTTGAAAATGATCCATGTGCATTGGAAGAGTGTGTATTTTACTTCTTTGGGATGAAAGGTTCTGTATATATCAGTTAAGTCCTTTTGATCTAGTGTGTCATTCAGTTCCACAATATCCTTATTGATATTTTGTTTGCAAAATCTATGCATTTTTGACAGTGGGGTGTTAAAATCCCCTAGTATAAGTGTGTTGCTGTCTACATTTTTCTTGAAGTCCTCCAAGATGTTCCTTATATATTTGGATGTTCCTATGTTGGGTGCACATAAGTTTACAATATTTATGTCTTTATGATGGATTCTTCCTTTGAGTATTATGAAGTGTCCTTCTGTGTCTTTTTTTATGGTCTTTGTTCGAAAGTCGATTTTGTCTGATATAAGTATTGCTATCTCCCTTTTTTCATGTCCATTTGCATGGAATGTTATTTTCCAATCCTTTACTTTTGGTTTGTGTAGGTCTTTTGTTCTGGGGTGGGCCTTTTGTAGGCAACATATTTTTACTGTCATGTTTTCTTTTTCATTCATCTACCCTATGTCTTTTGGCTGGAGCACTTAATCCATTTACATTTAAGGTTATTATTGATAGGTACATATTCACTGCCATTTTTTACCTGCCCCCCCTTTTTATGTTCCCTTTGTATCTGTGTTCCACTCTCTCACTCTTTATTTATCTCCTTAAAGCATTTCCCTTAGCATATCTTGCAGTGCTGGTTTGGAGCAGGTGTATTCTTTTAGCTTACTTTTGTCTAGGAAACTCCATATTTCACTTTCCATTTTAAATGTGAACTATGCTGGGTAGAATAGTCTTGGTTGCAGGTCTTTGCCTTCATCACTTGGAATATTTCTTGCCAGAAATTTCTTGCCATATTTCTGGCTTGTAGTGTTGTCTTGAGAAGTCAGCTGCCAGCTTTATTGGAGCTTTCTTGTATGCTACTTCCTGTTTATCCTTGCTGCCTTTAAGATTCTCTCTTTATCTTTGACTTTTGCCATTTTAATGATGATGTGTCTTGTAGTGGGCCTCTTTGGATTCATCTTGATTGGGACCCTCTGTCCTTCCTGGACTTGTGTGACATTTTCTCTCATCACTTAAGGAAGTTTTCCATTAATATTTTTTCAAACACGTTTTCTATCCTTTGCTCCTCTTCTTCTCCTTCTGGTATCCCTATAATATGGATATTATTACATTTCATGTTGTCCTGCAGTTTCCTTAATCATTCTTTGTTCTTTTTGAGTCTTTTTTCCTTTTCTTGCTCTTTCTGGGAGTTTTGTTCTACCTTGTCCTCTAGCTTGCTGGTTCAGTTTTCTGCTTCATTATGCCTGCTTTTGATTCCTTCTAATGTGTTCTTCAATTCCAAAATTGTGTCTTCATTTCCTCCTGACTTGTTAATAGTTTCTATGTCCTTTTTCATGCTTATGTAGTTCTCAGTAAGTTCCTTGTAGCTTCCCTGTAGTTTTTGGTAATTCTCACTAAGCTCATTGAGCTTCCTCATAACCATTGTTTGGAACTCAGTATCTGATAGTTTACTTGCCTCTATTCCATTTAGCACTCTTTTTGAGGACTCCTCCTTTCCTTCTGATTGGGGGTCTTTCTTTGTTTTCCCATTTTTGGGGAGATTCTTCTTGTTTACTTCTGCTTCTTAAATTGATCTGTTTTGACTCCCTGTCTTTCTGGTGTGTACTTCTATGAAAGAAAACCTCTATGATTCACTGGTGCAGTCTCCTTGATCTCCTGAACTTGAAACTTTGGGGATGCACTTTATGCCATTTATGTTGGCTCTCTGGATGTAATTGGGTTTTGATTATTGTTGGGTCATTCTTTGATAGGTCCTTCCCTCAAGCTGGCTGACTGAGGGTCACTCTGCCCATGATGTCTTGATTGCTGTTGTGCAGGTGCTTCAAGAACAAAACCACAAAGCCCAGGAAACAAACCCACACCCACAAAAATAAGTCCCCTCTGCTGGCAATCCCATCAAATAAACAATGGTAATAAAAGTGTAAAGAGATTAAGACTATTATAAGAAAGGAGAGCAAATATGAGATGACCTATTGAAAGAAAAATTATTTTGAGATGTTAGAGGGAGGAGTAGGGAATCTAAGAAGAGTTGGGAATCAGACCAATGCAAAGAGAAGGAGTAAAATTTACATCATGAATGAAAAAGGGAATGAAGAAGGTGGAATGGAGTTAGAAGGGAAGTGTATAGTATTAGTTTTAAACATAAATTTAAAAAATAAAGTGATAGAGAGAAAAAAAGGAAAAATGTAGATAAGTAAAACAAAATTAGGAATCAAATTGCAGAGAAAGTATCACCACAGCACTAACAACAACAAATGAGCTAAATTAATATAGGTGGGATGTAAATAAGAGGGAGAAAGAAAGAAAGGAAAGCTTAAGAAATGTCTAGAGGAAAAGGAAGTGATTTAAAGATGATGGAGGGAGAGGGAATACAAAGAGTGAGCAATGAAAACCAGGCTAAGACAGAGAAAAGTTAAAATTTGAGATAGAAGGAGAAAGAAGAAAATAAAGGTCCAGGTGAAAGAGAGGAAAAAAGAAAGAAACAAGCTAAGAGAGGGCCAAATTAAAGTCTGAGATGTAAAAAAGAGTAGGACAGGGGAATAGTAAAATTTGAGATTTGAAATACAAAATTAGTGAAGATCTTGATATAAAATTTAAAAAAATGCAACAACAACTACCCTATCTACAGCCAATGAGAGAGAAGGTGCAGGTTTTTAAAGAGTGGGAAAAAGAATGTGAGATGCCCATTAATAAATAAATTTGTTTTGAGAGGATGGACAGGAGAGAAATACTAAGAGTGCAGAATGGAAACAAGTTGTAGCAAGAGAGAAGACAAATTTTAAAATTAAAATAAATAAATGAATAAAAATATGTAAAAGTATTATAAAAATAAAAATAATTAAAATTATTTATATTATGCAAAAATAGGAAATAAAAACAATTGTCATTGAAAAAAGAAAATAATAAGAGGAAAGAAGGTAAAATGAGGTAAGTGAAGGGAGGGGCAAAATATGTGAGTTGAAATAAACTATGATATACAATCTAGTGACTTAATATGAACAAACTTGAAGGACAAGAAATGAATGTTAAAAAGCTATGCAGAAGAGAAAAATATTGTAAGTCATGGAGAAGACCACAGTAGATTTTGTCTCAGTAGCATCTAGTATTTGCCAATGTTTTTTCTTTCTGGGTCTACCTCTGGTGATGTCAGATGGTGCCTAAGCCTGACCTCAGGCAGCCTATTGGAGACTACCAGGACTCTACTGTCTGTGGCTGACTCCTTCAGTTGTTAATCTAGTCAGTCTGCACTCAGCAGTCAGGCTTAAGCACCACAGGACAAGGCAGGGTCCTGCCGGGGATCTGAGCTATTTTTCTCTCAGGCTGCTGACAGTCAGACGGGAATGGACTGGTTGAGCATGGTGTCTGCTGTGGTATGGTGGATGATTCACACTGGTATCTTGGCAGCTACTCTTTCAGTTCTCTCCCCAACACCTCTCTCCCCAGAATATCCTCAAGTGTCCCTAGTTCACTCTGCCCCCCAACCCCTTTGCCAGAACCCAGGGTAAGTGGCTGCAAGTGAAAATTTATGTGTTGGCCTTTTGAAGAGTTCTTTTCATCCCTAGTCATCGGTCTCTGACAGAGAGCAACCCTGCAGCTTTTCACAGCAGGCTCTTATCTGTGTACTTTTGGGGCTCTGGGGCTCTAGGATGGGGATCCAGCTTAGGGTATAGACCCCCACTTCTAAAGGGGATCCAACCACCCACTTAAACATCCTTCCAGCACTTCAGCTACTGTCTATGTGCCCCAGCCAGTGCTCTTGTGTCTCAACTGCACTCCTTACCAGTCACGTGGTGTTGAAGCAGATTCTTCTGTCTGTCCCTGCTTGTAAGAGTTCTCTCTTGCTATTGTTCAGTTGTTTGTTCCGGGTGATTTCTCCACAACTTAGTTGTGATTCCAGATCAGTCCTGGGAGGAGGTTAGTGTAACTGACACTCACTCCTCCACCATCTTGGATCTTTCCTACTGGAAAGCTCTTAATAACTGTTTTTATATAAAATAAATGCTTTTCACAATAATCATTAATTCTTGCAGCATTTTATTCTGGCAGTATCATTTTTTCCTTAGATATAGAATTTCCCCATGAAAGTATCTGGGCCTGGTGCATTCTTTTTGAAAGGATATTAGTTATTGATTCATTTTTTTGAATATAACTATTCAGATTATCTATTTCTCCTTCTGCAAGTTTTGATAGGTTGTGCCTTTGAAGGAATTGACCCATTTCATCTTAAGTATTAAATTCATGGGCATAGACTTTTAAATAATATTCCTTTATATTTCTTTTAATGTCCATGGGATTAAGAGTAGTTGTCTCTATTTCTTTTCTGACAGTAGTAACTTAACATCTTCTCTCCTTGGTTAACCTGGCTAGAGGTTAATCAATTTTACAGATTTTTCGTAAAGAACCAACATTTGTTTTTGTCGATTTTTTCTATTAATTTCCTGTTATCAATTTCATTGATTTCTGCTCCATTTTTTATCATTTCTTATCTTCTATTTGCTTTGGCTTTATACTGTACTTCTTTCTCTAACTTCTTCAAGTAGAAGCTTAGATTATTAATTTTATATCTTTCTTCTTTACTAACATGTACATTCAATGCAATAAATTCCTTCTAAGCACTGCTGCTGTTGCAGCCTACAAATTTTCATAATTTTCACTGTCATCTAAAATATTTTCAAAGTTTTCTTTTCTTTTGAGCCATATGTCATTTTACAATGTGTTGTTTAATTAATATTTAAATATTTTGGGATTTTACAGCTCTCCTGTTAAAATTCTTGTTCAAGTCCATTGTGGTTTGAGAACATAATTTATATGACTTCTATCCTTTTAAACTTGTTTAGGTCTGTTTTATGACCCAGAATGTGGTCTGTTTTGGTGAATATTTTATGTGAGCTTGAGAAAAAGGTATATTCTGTTGTTGTTGGGTGAAGTATTTTATAAATGCCAGTTAGAGGTAATTAATTGACATTACTGTTCATTTTAACATCCTCACTTAGTTCTGCCTGCTGAATCTGTCTAGTACTGACAGAAGGGTATCTCTTCCTCTTCTTCTGACACCAGCCACCCTGCTTCAGCATGACCTAATCTGAACTGATCACATCTGCAGTGATCCTATTTCCAAATGCAGTCACATTATCAGCATATCGAGTGAGAACCTCAACATAGCTTTCTTTTTTAAAAAAAATGGGGGTTACAATTCAACCCACAAAAGCATAGTTCACAAGCTATCCCCACTTAGTGGGTGGTGGGCCATGGAGTGCGATGTGTAAAAGCAGAGGCCTAACTCTAGACACAACAGCTTCAAATCCCATCCTTCTTACCAGCTGTGAGACCCTGGGCTGGTACCAACCTCTTCCTTTGCCAAAGTGGGAACAAACATGAGTACCAACCAGGTCATTACAAAAATGAACCTATAAAGTGCCCTGCATGGTGCATGGTGCAGGGTCCATAGGTGTTTAAATGACCTATACCAAACAGCCCAGTGAGGACGAGTGAATGATCAGCTGTTGGATACAGACTCCACTATACTGTGAGGACACAACTGCTGAGCCAGCTTTCATAGCACCAACCGCCCAAACACCCCATAATGAGAAGGGTGACTTTGAAATCTACCATCTTGTCAAAGGAACTGTTTTCCTTTGAATGCTTTTCTCTTACACATGGAGGAAGTTGCACTTCAAGGCTGAGTGGACTGTGGTGAGGTGAAGACTTGGGGTGGGAAGTTAGCAGTGTGTTCCAGGCTTCAGAGCCCCTTAGACTCCACATCAGTGTGGCTGGAGCATGGAGTGAGGAGAGTGAGGAGTGAGGCTGCTACAGAAGCAACAACCAGGTCAAGAACTTCACATGCCTGTTGAGGAGCTTGGACCTTGCTGAGTGAATGCACAGAAACTCTTAAAGGTCTTCAGTAGAGGAACAAAGGAGCAACACTAGAGGCCAACCCACTAGGAACTGCTGTGATGACTGCAGTGAACCCCGCAACAGGTGGCTTGTGGTGACTCTGACCTATGATGGTGGTAGTGGGGTGAGATTCACCAAGTGACATTGGCAGGACTTGCCCAGTGCTGGATGCCCTGAGGGGTCAGCTGCTCATCCTGAGGGGGAAGCACCCAGCCTGAGATTTGTGGCATGTAATCAATACCAGGAAATCCCCCTGCCCCCGCAGCAGCCCCCCAGCAAGAATATGGCTGTCTGTAGTTCAGTGTGGCCCCTACTCTTCTTGGTAGATGATACACAGTGGGACAATGTTTCATGATGAATGCACGTGACTTCTGGCTGGTGGCAGAAACAAGGAGACTCCAGCATCACAATGACAATCCTGGTTCTTGGAGGAAGATACGGAACATCATATCATTATCTGTTTGAACATCTTCCTTCATCACCAGGCAGCCAGCACCTGTGACTGAGATGATGTGTTTATTCACTGCCGAAGGCAATACCTACCTCAGTTCTTAAACTCAGGTGTGATGGGCCCATAGCTTCTTCATTTTTTCTGTGGCTTAATTATTGTTTTGAGGACACTTAGTCTTGTGTAACTGAGAAGTCTTAGTTTCTTTTCCCAGGAACACACAAGTGTGGCAGGTACAGTTTTGTAGGGATTTGGACAGGGTCAGACACAGGTCTTAAGGGTTCCTTTGGTTCACTCCAATCAACATCAAACATCCCTGAGAAACCCTAGCAGGTCAGGGTCTGAGTCTTCAGTTAGGCAGGCTGTGCTAACCCATCCACAGTCTTCTCTGTTTGGATACTGCCCTGATGCTCCCCCCTCACAAGCCGAGGGATTATTCCATATTTCTCGATGTAGAACCCAACCCTCCTTCTCCCCAACCCTAGGACTGAATGGATGAGATCTTTATGGTTTCCCACCACCACCAGGTGTGCAGAGGTCAGCCCAGAGCTCCCATACCAGGCTGAACCTCTGGATTCTCTGAGGAACTCAGTGCAACATCCCACCCTCCCCTTGGGCAGAGGCAGCACTGAGTCCATCTGGCTTTCTGCTGGCCATGTAATGTCTAGGGCTTTGTCATCCCCTCCCCATGGCTCCTTCACTCTGGGGCTGTGAGAGGCCAGCACAGAGCCCCTTCTCAATGACCTGCCAGTGTCTTGGAATGTCTGCAAGGGAGCCATTATAATGATGACATGTGGGGGTAGGGCAAGACAATGAAGAGCTGGTGGAATAATGGATGGGGTACCAGGGCCCTAAGATGGGTTGGGATGGAGCACTGGGGCCAATGTAGGCAGTGGCATCAGAAGAAACAGACATGAGAGAGGAGCTGTGACAGGACAGCTGCTGTTGGTGGCTTCATAGGGTTCAGATTTTCTGGGGCATTTGCTTAGGGACATAGCAGCACCTAGAGAAGATAAGGGGTCACTGGATTTGTGAGGTGAGTCCACTAAGACCCCAGACCCACAGGTTCCTTAGCCCCAGTTGTCAAGCTCATGGAAGTCATGAGGAAAATCATTCAGTCACATGTGGGAGGGTGTCAGGTTTCCTGAGTTTGGGGTAGAGTGCTAGGAAATTTCCACCATTGTCCTGGGAAGTCTTGAGGTCTTTCTGGAGATCCAGAGAATAGGGGACATTGCTGTATGAGTGACAAGTGACTCTACAGAGGGGCTTCCTCCCTAACTGTGCACACTGGTCCTTCTCTTGGGCCAGGGCAGTGAGCTGGGGAGGACAGGGATAGGCTTGGGGCCTGTGCCCAGCTCACTGTGCCCTAGCACACAGCCCTGGGAGGACTCAGTTCTCCTGGCTCTTGCTTGTGGAGCAACACTCCAGAAGGCTATCCCTGTTCATTCCAGGAGACTCCTGAGCCCAGACATCTTCCGGGCACCCAAGCTCAGGGACCAGCTGAGCCCCTTGAACCTCCCCTATAGAAGGGCTACTGGGAGAGGGTGGATATGTTCAGGAAGGAAAGGCCACTCCAGAGGGCCTGCCAGCCCGGCTCTTATGCAGTCTCCCTGGGCAGCAAGCAGGCCTGGATGCAGCCCTAGCCCAGGTGACTCAGGCTATAGGTGTTGCAGTCCACCGTCCCGCGGTGGACCGAAGTCGTTGTAGATGGCTCACGTATGGCGAGAGAAACATACACACGGACTACCGAGTCCGGTGGAGGAATAGTGACGGCATGGCTACCCTCTCAAGGGGAGGGTGCCTCCGAGTGGCCTGGCCACTCTCTCAAAGGAGAGAGCGCCGAGCCGCCGCCTCAATAGGCTTTTATTAGGTAGTATTGGGTAGGTGAGCA
>CM052541.1:74097547-74116398 GCA_028533065.1 Trachops cirrhosus
AAATATAGAGGACACATGGACAAAACTAGGGGTGTTGGAAAGGGGAGGGAGGAGGGGAGGAATGGGTGGGTGAGCTGGAAAGGGAATAAAGGATAGAAACTGTACTGAATAAACTAAAATAAAAATTTAAAAAAAAAAAAATGCATCGGACCTCCAAGTGGGAAGGTGGGAGCCATGTTGTGGCCAATGTTCCTTCCTAAGTGCTCTATGGGGGCAACATTTTGGGGCTCTCAGAAAGACCCGGCCTTCTGCCAACAATGGAAGCTGTTGTTTAACCAAGACCCAGAAGAGATGCAGCTGGAGTCATCATTCCCATGAACAGGGGATTGACCTGGAGGCTTTATTTCTTCCCACCTAGAAGGATGTCCTGCAATTACCTGAGGGAAATTAAAAGTAGGCAAGGTCATGAGACCTCATGGAGAACTCCAGGTTACCCCAGGGCCAAGGAGGGATGGTGATTGTGTGAGGGCCCAGAGCCCTCTTAGACCCTGCTTCTAGGTGTCCCAGAGACTTTCATATTGCCCAGAACTGGTAGAATGGAGCCAAAAGAGAGCCAGCATCCTTCCCTGACTCTCCTCCTAACTCCAGGCTCCCAGCACCAGTCAGCCTCCCCTCGTGTTTCCTCCAAGTGATAGAAAATAGTTGTTAAAACCATTTCACAGAAGCACGGACAGAAGGTCAGGGTATGCGGGGCTGGCTCAATCATTTTTTGGTAACTTGATTACAGAAAGATAATTTTGATTATTGTTCTTAATGTATTTTATAATGAATAAATGGTGTTAAGTGGTCTTTTGTAAAGACAATTGATTCTGTCTGAAGCCCATCCTGACAGTTTTACTTCCTCAGGTGGCAGCTCAGAAGGCCCTGGTCTGAGCTTTTACATGACCCACCTGACCATCAGTATGAGGATGACCAACCAAATTTTAGAGCATTCACACATCTTGCTCTCCTTGGTACACTTTCTCATTCTAGTTGATGATCCAACAGGATCTGTGCTGCATATTTTACAGACTTTGAGGAATTAGCATTAATGTTCTTCTAGATGAGGCCTGTGTCACATGACTGTTCTTTCTGAGTCAGCCAAGGCAAGACTTTTTTCAATGGCTTTCATTTTGACCCAGAATCCACAAAACAGGTAGCTGCTAATTAGTATATACTATATTTTTATGGAGTGTTATATCATATGGCCCAAACTAATATGAGGGCCATATTATTCAAGGAAACCAATTTAAAACTTTGTTAAATCTGTGTTTAATTTGTTCACACATGTTTTAAAATGTATCAATAAACTCAGGAGACTAGAGACACCAAAGGAAGGCTAGGGCAACATTTTTTGGCAAAGGAGATCCAGCTCAGTTTGGACTCAAGAATCACCACTTCTATCCTTTATGTGGAAGCTGAGAGGAATCATCATAGATATTGTCTCCTTGCCACACAGCCTCCAGCCAGACCACCAATTAGCCCCTGATATTCGCCAAAACTTATTTTCTGTGTGTTTGATTATAACCACCCTACTGTGTTGGAAGTGGTCAAAGGGTACACTTTTGGTCACAAGCCAGAGATGAGCCTGTCATCTGCTCTGATGTCACCCTTTGGTCTCATGAGGCCACCTAAGGCTTCCATTCTCCTATAAATCAGGAGAGCCTGTGTTTCTTTACCACTAGGTTGGCGATTCAGGAGCTCACAACTGTAAGAGAGGAATCTTGGTGTACACTAAGCATGAGGTGAGCAGAATGTTTGCAAAACAAAGTAATGAACAAACCAACAAAAAAAACCCTCAAAGAAATTGATTTTTCCAGCATACAGCCCACTCAGAATGTATTGTGTGAGTACAAAAAAAACAGAGGTGATATTAAATTGGGGGAAGAGAGTGAAATACTTGAAACAAGTGACCTTTAGGACTTATTAAAGATACACTATACGTGTGGTGAGGGTGACCTGGCCCATACCTGGGTCATCCAGTCCTCATGAGGAAACCATGTCAGTGGGGGAATTGCCCTTCCCAGACCAGCCCCACCAGGCAAAACTTCCAGCCAGCACCTGTTGTTTAGGGTCTTAGCAGCATTGAGACCAAAAATTGGGGCTGGGGACCCCAGTGTGTCAGAGCCTGAGAGAGGCAAGGGTGAGAATGACCACACACTGTACATGAAAGAGACTTAGAAGAACATTAGTTTCCATGATGGCCAAGAATCAAATCAGATTCTTTCTCCGTCCTTTTGCTTCAAGCCTCCTCACAATCTCCCAGGACAATTAAGGCTCCCTTTGGGGAGGTCCAAAGTAATTTTCCTTACAGCTGGTAGATGATTTTAGTTATGGTTATTTTTTAGGTTTGGCAGCCAAGCAGAGGTCAATAGCATTCATTCAATAATCTAGATTTTCTCTCATGTTACCCTCACACCATGTAAAGTACCACCAAAATTTGGAAGTGGAGAATTCTACCTGGTGCATCAGGGGAGGCCAAGCAGATGAGGGGGTATTTTGGAAGGACATGACTTAAAGGATGGATGGCATTGAGATGGAAGAGGATGGAGCAGGGAGATAAATGTTTGTCCCACATGCAGGTATGGACAGTTGAGCAGGGAAACCAAAGGTGAGTGTCCCAGGGTAGAATGGACTTCTGGGATAAAACTGTAAATCTGAAATGTATCCAAGATTTTATGTCAAAATTCTACTAGCCAAATTTTAGAAGTCTAAGGTTTTAGAGCAGAGATCATTATTTCTTGGCCCTGTTAATTGTGAGATGTCTTCCATAGTTACTCTGCCGAGTATTCACCAGACTAAGATTTCTACTGAGGCCAGTGGATGTTTTTCTCTGAGGTATGAGCAGAAGGTTTGGGGAGCACCTGGGCTACTCAGCATCATCACATTTATCCCCCACAAAGTGTTTGGACATGCATTATAATTGTCACTCTAATTATCATGATTTTATTTTTATATTGGTAGTAAAATTTACCATTTTAACAGGGTGTATGGTTTGATGACATTAAATATATTCTCATTGTTGTGCCACTGTCACTATCATCTGTCTCCAGAACTCTCTTCATGTTGCAAAACTGAAACTCTGTACTCACTGGGTCTCAACACCCTACCCTGTCAGATCCCAGCAACCAGCACTCTACTCTCTGTCTCCAACTACTCTAGGTCTCTCATGCATCTGTGATCAATCACACAGCCTTTGTCTTTTTCTTAACTGGCTTATTTCATTTAACATAATGTTTTTTTCAGATTCATTCATCTTATAGCATGTGTCAGTTTCCTTCCTTTTTAAGGCTGGGTAATATTTTACTGTGCATATGTATAAATTCCATATCGTTTATCCCTCCATCTGTAGGCAGACACTCAGTTGTTCCCACCTGTTGGCTATTGTGAACATGTGTAGTGTCTCTTCTTTCAATTCTTTTCAGTTCGGGAAGTGGACTTTCTGGGTCATGTGGTAATTCTCTCTTTAATTCTGTGAGGAACTTCCGTATTGTCTCTGTTAGTGGCTACACTATTTCACATTCCCATGAGAAGAACATAAAAGTTCCAATTTCTCCACATGCTCTCCAGTACTTGCTTTAAAAAATAATAATAAAAATAGTCATCTTCTTGGGTGTGAAGTGGAATTTCACAGTGGTTTTGACTGCATTTCACTAATGAGTATGACATTGAACATCTTTTCATGTCCTTATTGTCCATTTGTATCTCTTTGGAGAAATGACTATTGAAGTCCTTTGCCTGTTTTTTTAATCAGAATGTTTATTTTGTTTTTATATTTTGTTTTAGGAGTTCTCTGTGTATTCTGGATATTAATCCCTTATCAAATATGTCA
This sequence comes from Trachops cirrhosus, assembly GCA_028533065.1. Taxonomy (NCBI): domain Eukaryota; kingdom Metazoa; phylum Chordata; class Mammalia; order Chiroptera; family Phyllostomidae; genus Trachops; species Trachops cirrhosus. The sequence continues at coordinate 74,101,359 of CM052541.1, forward strand.
TGGATTTTTGTTTTACATGATTCTGGAATTTTTGTTCCTTGTAAAATTCTGAGACATATTGAGTCCCCTAATTGGGCTTTTTCTTAAATGACTCAGTCTGCATGATTGAATTGTATCATTAAAAATTAGATACCACCTGTGTTTCAGTCTTTCAAGTTCAGGGAGGTTCACTCAGGATTCGGGCAGATGGAAGAAAATTCGAGGAGCCGTGGAAGGCCTGACGTGCCTTAATTCACATGTGGGGCAATCCATGCACAGCATAAGACATGTGTTGCACAGCAGGAAGCCCCCAGTTCCTTATATAATAAATGTACACAAAGCCGGTAGGGTGCCAAAACATTGTATTACACAGCAGGAGTCTGAGCATGTGGGCCCACGCAAGGCTATGGAAATAAAGTTTATTGGACTCAGTCTGAAGGCTATGGAAACACTGCTGATCTTAATTGTCCAGGCATCTGGGTGAGGGAACCAGACAGAATCCATTTACACTACAATCTACCCCTTCAGGCTTCCTCACCATACAATCTATGTGAGGGTGTCTTCTGAGAAGGTCCCTTGGCAAAGAGGGCAGAGCCCTGCACCCATATAGCACAACAACAGTATAGACTACAGCAACAAGTGACCAAAACACAAGCACTGCTTTCCAAGACGGCAAGGACCCATGGCCATTCATTAGTTAGGGAAGCCCACCATTCCTGTAGGAGATCACGTGTCAGGCGTTTGATAGCAGGGGTCTCAGAAGCTAATGCCTGTAAAGCTTGACTAATATTGTGACGGACACCTGGAATGTATCCACAGCATTCAGCCCCTACTACGGCACACACCCCACCTTGGGATGTAGTGAGCATATCTAAGGCCATAGGAATTTGCAGGGCTGTGTTTCTCAGTTGATACACTTCCTCAGTTAAGAGGCCTAAAGAATCATGTGTTGCATTCAGTGCAGGAGCAGTGTGTAAAGCAAAAGATGTTATCTCAGTCCCAGTGACTATGGAAACAGCTTGAGGAGAAAAAATAGTTAATGAGTAATGCCACCAGGGAGCACACTTTACCTAGTGTCCTGCCTTAAATGCCTCCCAATTTGTTGACTGGAGTACAAGAGTTTTCTGAACTCCAGGAGGCAAATAGGGCCATCCTCAGGTACAACGGTGGGTCCAATTTCTGGACAGGTAAGGCCACCCGTGTGAGCCACACATGCAGAAGCCCCCAGTAGGAACTATAGCCCATGCAGCAGTCTGCACCTCCCAGGCATGCTTTAAAGTCCAAGTCTGACATATACCTGTCGGAGTTGAGCACACCTGGGGTTGTCCTTCGAGGTTTTCAATGCAAAGGGGGGCTGGTTTAACCAGGTTCATGGCCTCAGCAGTGAGCCACCCTGAGCCATGCCATATGGAATAGCCGACCAATGGCCTGGACCTGTCATACCACTGCTTTGCCCCCGACTAGATGTCAGTCCAAGTCACATTCCACAAGGGATGTACACTGTTCCACTGGTGCTGTAACCAAGTCCAATTTGAGACAGAAGCTGGAGAGATGCACCACGGGAGGCTGGTAGACATACTCAAAGGGATTCCTGTGGAGACCCAGCATGCTGATTGGTTAGCCACTGAGGCATATATGTTTACAATGTTTATTTCTTCTTGATGGATTCTTCCTTTGTGTATTATGAAGTGTCCTTCAGTGTCTCTTTTTATGGCTTTTGTTTTCAAGTCTATTTTGTCTGATATAAGTATGGCTCCTGCAGCTTTTCTTTCCTGTCCATTTGTTTGGAATGTTTTCCAACCCTTCACTTTCAGTCTGTGTAGGTCTTTTTTTCTGAGATGGATTTCTTGTAGGCAGCATATGTGCAAGTCATGTTTTCTTTTCCATTCAGCTATGTTATGTCTTTTGACTGAAGCATTTAATCCATTAACATTTAAGGTTATTATTGATAGTTATTTTATTCATTTTCCCCCTTTGTACCTGTGTTCCTCTCTCTCTCACCATTTTCCTTCTTCTTCTTATAGCAGTCCCTTTATATATCTTGCAATGCTAGTTTGGTGAGGTATATTCTTTGAGGCTTGTTTGTCTGGGAAACTCCTTATTTCACCTTCCATTCAATACAGAGCCTCACTGGGTAGAGTAGTCTTGGTTGCAGGTCTTTGCTTTTCATTACTTTGAATATTTCTTGCCATTCTCCCCTGGACTGGAGTGTTTCTCTTGAGAAATCTGCTGCTAGCCTTATAGGAGTCCCTTTGTATGTTACTTCTTGTTTCTTCCTTTCTACTTTTAAGATTCTCTCTTTGTCTTTAAAACTTGGCATTTAACTTGTGATGTGTCTTGGAGTTGGCCTCTTTGGGTTTATCTTGGTTGGGACCCTCTGTGCTTCCTGAATTTACATAGTTTTTTCCTTCTCCAGGTTCAGAAAGTTTTCTGTCATTATGTTTTCAAACAGGGTTTCTATCCCTTGTTCCTTTCCTTCTCTTTCTGGTATTCCTATGATTTGAATGTCATTGTGTTTCATGTTATCTCAGAGTTCCCTTAAGCTATCTTCATATTTTTTTTTGTCTTTTTTCCTGCAGCTGCTCTACTTGGGTGTCTCTTTCCACCTTGTCTTTTAGCCCACTAATTTGGTCTTCTGCTTCATCCAGCCTGTTTGTTATTCCTTCTAGTGTGTTTTCTATTTCAGAAATAATATTATTTTATTTCTTCCTGCTTTTTGTTTATAGTTTCTATTTACTTTTTCATGCTGTTGTAGTTCTCATTCAGTTCCTTGTAGTTGTCTGTGAGTTCTTTGAACATCCTTATAACCATTATTTTGAATTTTATATCTGATAGTTTGGTTACCTCCATTTCACTTAGCTCTTTTAGTGGGGAGTCTTCCATTCCCTTTGATTGCAGCTTCTTTTTTTGTGTCCCCATTTTGGGTGACTCATTTTGTTTGTTTCTGTGCTTCCTAATGTTTAGCTTTGCTAGCTGTCTTTGTAGAGTGAACATCTATGGTAGGAGTTCTATGGGATTCAGTGACACGGTCTCTTAGATCTCCTTATCTGGATGCTCTAGAGTTGCCCTTTCTTCTGTTTGTGTGGGTTTTCTTGTTGTACTTGGGTTTTTACCCGTTGGTGGTTCCTTTGTTGGTAGGTTCTGTCCACCAGCAGGTATACTGGTGTTCACAGCTCTCCTCTAATCTTGTATGCTATCAGTGGCACGGGGAGAGCAAAATGAACTAAGACAGTTGGATAGTATTCTATGGGATTTAAAATACCAACTAGTAGAAAACAGATAGCAGATTCTTTGGAGAAGTACAACATTAACTGTGATATTTCACCCAACTAGCCACTTTTTATAAAATGTGAAAAAGAAACAGGATTCTTACTAGAGGGGAGAAGGAATGTGAACTAAATGCAAAAAACAGAATGCTTTTGGGTTGGGGTCCACCCTGCCTTGTTTCAGGAGCTGTAGCCCCATGTGGCTAAGGCTGAGTGAGAAACCTCCGAAAACCGGGATGCTTAAGGAGATAAAACTTATTTGCCTGACATGGGTACTGCCTGCTCTATGTTTGGCTCCCTTTGATTGGTCGGATAGTCAATGATGGGTAACAATTCTCTTAAGAGAATGAACCTTAGACAGATACCATCACATGGGAATAAGCCATCAGGGAAGAGACTCAGGGAGCTGTGGAAGTGAATGGGTGATCAACATCACCCTTGCCCCCTTGGCTTTGACAAAGCCTGAGTCCTTGTTCTGGATGTGAGAAATCCAAGTCTCCTGGCTGCCTTTATCTCCTCTGCCTGACTCACGCTTGCAGAAATAGCAAAGGCGATACAGTCCAGACCAGAATCGGTGGACACGTGGGGTAAATTAGACCTGGGGCATAAAATATGCGAAATCCTATGAGACCTGCCTGCTAAGATGTTCTTGAATATGTAGACATGGGCAGGAAACAAAACTAAGCCTGTATCTTTTAGGTAATAACAGCCCCAAAACTCAGTATGAGCTCTTTGAGCTTTTTGAAAAATACCTACCTGTTTTTGATCTTGCCTGCTAGATGATAAATCCACATTCTGAATCCGTTCACCTACCCAGTACTACCTAATAAAAAGCCTGCTCAGGTGGGAAGACAGGGCACTCTCCCCTAGAGAGAGTGACCGTGCCATTCCTATTCCTCCACAGGATTCGGTAGTACATGTATATATCTCTTGTGTCTCGTGAGCATCTACAGCATGCATTCACAGTCACCACTGCCCGGTGGTTGCAACACTTTTGTAAGGTTAGATGGTGAAATATAGTGAGAGGAAAGGATATAAAATAGGTGTAGTGTGCAAGAGAATGGGGTTAATCACAACAGTAATACAGCTCAGGAATATAGTGAAATGGGCTAAGACCAGGAAGGGGTGCACCTGTTTTTCAATGCCCTGTATAATTTTGGCCTCCAAACTTTATATAAGCTGGGATTCTAGTGGACGTTTATTCTGTTCTTCAGAAGATCGGCTAGGTGTTCCAGCTGGGTTCAGGGCCAAGTGGGCTCCACTCCCACCTACCTCACTGCCATCTTCTCTCCAATTTTATATTTCTGATGAGACCTAAATCAACCTAGGATAATCAAGACATCTTTGGAGGGGGTTTTTATTATTGCTTGAGAACAGTTGTCTCCATTTTCCCCCTACCACACTCCACCTCCCACCCTCAAACTTGCCCCTGTCAGTTTTGCCCATGGGTCCTTTATACATATTCCTTGATGGCCCTTCCCCTATTTTCCCCATTATCCCTCTTCCTCCTCCCCTCTGGTTAATGTCAGTTTGTTCTTTATTTCTATGTTTCTGGTTCTATTTTGCTTGCTTGTTTGTTTTGTTGATTAGGTTCTACTTATAGGTGAGATCATATTGTATTTGTAAATTAAATATGGTTATTATAGTACTTGTGCTTCAACAGCATGGAGACCTGGAAGCCATTGTGTGTATGCAGAATTTTGGGAAAGTTTTTTTTCCTCACTGAATGTGTAGATATTGTTCTCCACTCCCAGACATTAAAAAGGCAGAGTGATTGACTTTACTCTGGACTAACATAGTAAAAAAAAAAAAAAGACAATATTTACTTTCTTTACTCTTTAAATGAAAACAAAAATACTTCCATTTGACAAGTAGAAATTGGGATACAAGTTGAGAGACGTTGTTGCCAGTTTAAAAACAGATATATCCACTTTCACTCATCTTCTCACTGAAGTGAAGACCAATGTAAATAAAATGATTATAGCTCACTCTGGGCCACTGAGGAAATGGAATCATTAATAGCAAAGCAATGTAGCAGGAGGCTCAACTCTAAATCTGACTCCTAGAATGCACTACAGGAAGGAAAAAAATACTGGAATTAAACGAAACATCTTTTCTTCATCTGCTTTTATGGCATTGAAAAGAAACAGTCAGTGCAGCTTTATTTTACAACTACGACAACAACAAAAACTTCTTAAATGTTATCCTCTCCGAAATAACATGTTTCTGTGCTGACAGAAATATTTATTGCATGTCTGTCTTTACCCCAGTAATATTTCCTCTTTAGGATACAGATTTTAAAAAAACTCTTCAAAACTGTTGAACTCTTCTACCTTCCTACATCCAAAGCAAGAGGTTATGTTTAATCTATATTATTGCTAATTCTGAGGCAAAAGAACTCTAAAAGCAAAAACTGCCCAAGTGACAGATCTTTACTCAATAGCTTCTAGTTGGAATAACTATGTAACCAGAATCACACTGGGAAAGTACAGCGTAATAATGATAAAGTTCAGTCACTCCTGAAAATTAATCATCTTTTATGATTATTATTTAGCAAGCAATCATAAAACCTCACTACTTAATAAAATATTTGCATTAAATTCATTTTTCTCCAAAAGTTAAAAAAGTATATTCTGACATTGTTTGTTAAATGTTTCAAATAAGCTGAAGTGAACACAACCATTGCTTAGAAAAAATAAAAATGTTGGACAAACTCACATAGAGAAATTAATATAACCAAAGGTCAAGTGGAGTTTTAGTTTATTTGCTCACATAGGATCTAATATAATTTAGAAGCAGAATTTCATATCTGAGAAAAACAGAACTGAAAGCATAAAATGTACATTCATTTAGTCTGTAAAAAGATATTTTGGAAAAAGTATTTTGGTAGAATTGAATCTACCTTAATTTGATTTTGTCAACATAATAAAAAATAGAAAGAAGAAATCACCTTTACAATGTCGAGTTTAAATTACATGCTGAGTGTAGATATGTGTGGCCTTAATAGTTCTGTTAATCTCTACAATGGCCCACCCTATTTCTGAACATGACATAGGAAAGTCTTTAGCATCCATGTACCTAGTTCTGAATATCAGCCACATGGATTTCTTTTCTGGGACAATGTATTTTCTCATTCCAGAAGGGTGATAATTTCCAAAATCATTCTTATTGTGATATCTATCAAAATGTTCTTCATTCTCTTTTCTTCTTAATGGCTCTATCTTTTTTCTCCTCCCTTTTCAATCATATAAAAATTATTATTCCAAGGCTAATGTCACTGGGAATGACAGAGTAGGATACTCTAAAACTGTTTCTTTCCAATAAAGCAATGATTAAGCTGGAAAAAAACTATCAAATCAAATTTTGGAGGATCTGATACTTAATAAAAAACTTAAAAGAACCAAGGGGATTCTTAATGTAAAAATGATCTACTGAAATTATGTAAGAAGGTATTATGGCATTTAAACTTACCTGCCTACCACTCTGCATTCTCTAGCTTGGTAGTAAAAATAAAGTGGCAACTTGCATTTCTTATATATCTTGTTGATGCCAGAGGGAATAATACAATCCTTGTTCTCAAAGAATTGTGGCTGTGTATTTTGACCTGTCTGGTTGCTTCATCAGGATCAGCTCAGGAATTTGCATATATTTTACTCACCTCAAAGGTTTTTCAGAACTAAAATGTACATCTGGTAAGTGTTTATTAAAAGCATTGAAAGGCTATATACTAGCCCCAAATCCTTGGAGCAAGGGATAAAAGTCAAAGCAAGCAGTAAACAGATCAAAAAGTATGGGGAGGAAAAGGCTAGGGAAAGGAATACAGATGGAATAAAATATTTAAAACTTTCTTGCACATACTGCAGAATCTAGAAAGCCATACACATGACCAGGGCTAAATACATGCTCAAAAAACAACCAAGAAGAAACGTTACCTCTGACTAACATGTAGGCCCCATGTGAGTAGGAATTGAAAGATAAGATAGAGTAAACAGCATGGATAACCACAGAAGGAATGACTCAATACAGAGCTAACTGGCAAAGACCAAGAAAGGTTATTGTTATTTTGGCCTCAGGAATTTAAGGAAATTGCTATATAGTAACTAGCTAATTGTTATGCTCATAAAAAAGAAAATTGAATGGCTACACATGACAAAGAATTCAGTCTTTCCAAAAATAGTTTAGAAAAGTCACTATATAAACAAACTGCAAACTACAAGTAGAATAAAAGCTCTGAAGAGGAGGGAAAACTGAGTTGGGTTCTAGGATTATAACACACAAATATTGAAAGTGATCAGTTTTTATTAAAAATATAAAACATGCAATGAAATAAGAAACTATGGTTTGTACACACACAAACACACACTAGTTAATAGAAACTGTGCTGAAGGGAACCCAGATATTAGATATTCTAGACAAAGACTTTAAATCAACTGTCTTAAGTATGCTCAACAAGATAAAAAGACATTGGACAAAAACTAAAGGAAACGAGGAGAATGATGTCTTGTCAAATTAGAATGCCAATAAAGAGATAGAAAGGGAGAAATTAAGATATACCTTCAAACCAATGATGAGGGCATTTGCTACCACTAGACCTATCTTCTAAGAAATGCTAAAGGAAGTCTTTCAGGTTTCACTGAAGATGCATTACACAGTAACATGAAGCTATATGAAGAAATCAAATATCTGCTAAATGGAAATATATAAGTAAATATCAAAGGTAGATTGTTGCATTTTTGGTTGTTAACTTTACTTTTTATATCTTACATTGTTTTTAAAAATACATAATATAAATCTATATTACTGAGCAAACAATATGTGAAGGTATAATTTTTATACAGTGCTATATGTCAGTTATATCTCAATAAAACTGAGGAAAAAGAAAAACACTTGAAAGTGTTAACATGGCCTTGAATTTATTTTTTAAAAAGTGCAATTTGTGACAAAAATAATATAAAGGGAACCACAGAACTCTAAAGTAGCACAGTTTTGGTACACTATTGAAATAAATTATAAAAATCTAATTTCAATTTTATCAATTTAACTTAGATTGTTATATATTTAGTATGTTAAATGTAATTTCCATGTTAACTTCAAAAATCTATAGAATATACAAAAGGATATCAAATGATTTACTGAAAAAATGAACTAAGCACAGAAGAAGGCAATCATGGAGAAAACAAGGGACAAAAAAGCAGTGAACATAGAGACAACAAATGAAAAAATTGGCAGAAGTTTTCCTTATCAATATTACTTTAAATGTAAATGAATTAAACTATTCAACCAAAAGGCAAAGAGTGGCAACATGGATTTAAAAAAATTATCCAACTATGTGTGGGCCACAGGAGATTCATTTTAGACATAAAGACAAAAACAGGTTGAAAGTAAAAAAAGTATTTCATTCAAATAGTAACCAAAAGACAACTTAGGTACCTATATTAACATCAGACAGGATAGATATTATGTCAAAACTATTAAAAGGGACAGGAACAAGAACATAAATAATGATAAAGGAATTTATCCATCAAGATGATACAGCAATTATAAACATAAAAAAGATTATTGATAAAAGGGTCAAGCGATTAAAGAAAATGTAACAGTTATAAACATACATCCACCTTATAACAAAAGCATATAAAGAAAAACTAGCCCTGGCTGGTGTAGCTCAGTGGATTGAGCGTGAGCTGTAAACCAAAGGGTCACTGGTTCAATTCTCAGTCAGGGCACATGCCTGGGTTGCAGGCCAGGTTCCCAGTGGGGGCCATGTGAGAGGCACTCTCACACTGATGTTTCTCTCCCTCACTTTCTCCCTTCCTTCCTCTCTCTATAAAAGTAAATAAATAAAATATTTTAAAAAAGAAAAAAACTATATAAAGCCCCAAAGTATATAACAATAAAACTGACAAAATTTAAGGAAGAAATATACAGTTTTATCATGATAGTTGAATACTTCAATACACCATTATCAATAATAGTATATCTGGACAGAACATCAACAAAAAATAGAGGATTCGAACAATGTAATTAATCAATTATATAAACACTATATACACTACATACACACATATATAAAGAGAATATAAATTCTTCTCAGGGTATGTGGAACATTCTCCAGTATATTCAAATATTCATCTACAAAACAATTTTTAATAAGTTTTTAAAAGTTAAAATAATACAAATTATTTTCTCCAACCCCAGCAAAATAAAGCTAAAAATCAATACCATAAGGAAAACTAGAAAATTTACAAATATATGAAAATTGAACAACATCTATTAAACAACCAATCGGTAAAAAAATAAATAACAAGGGAAAATAGCAAATACATAGATGAAGGAAAATGAACTCAGAACACACCAAAGGAATGTTCTGCAGTGAACATGTACAGAGAAGTGAAGGCAGTGCACAGAGAAAATTTTATGGCTACAATGCTTACATTAAAAAAGAAAATTTCAAATCAATAACCTAACTTTGCAACTTGACAGTTTTATAATTCCTCAATATGTTAAGTACATATTACCATATTACCATGTAATTTTCCCCTAGAAATATATCCAAAAGCAGTAAAAATGGGTGTTCAAAAAAAAAAAACAAAATCATGTACATAAATGCTCATAGCAGCACTTTTCATAATTGTCAAAAGGTGGAAACAACCTAAAATAGTATTCATCAACCACTGATTGGGTAACAAAATGTAGTATACCCATTCAATGTAATATTATTCAGTTATAAAAATGATTGAACTACTAATATATGCTATTATATAGATATGATAAAAAAAGATTAGTGGTTTTTAGGATCTGGGGAGAGGGGGAAAATTGGAAGGGATTACTAAGCAGAGTCTGAGTTTCCTTCTGGAACCAGATAGTGGCAATGGTTATATAACATTGTGTTTGTAGAAAATGCCACTGAATTATACACTCTAAAATAGTTCAAATGATAAATTTTATGTCATGTCCATTTTACCACAACAAAAAGGCATCTTTTCTCATTAAACAGTATCTCTTACATTTTGTAATTTAATTTTGAGAGCTATATTTAATTTTGATGAACCTAATTTCACGACCCTTCTCTTGTTTCAATCATATTCTTTCTAGAATCATCCACAGTTTTCAGGATGGCCCTCTTAAATCTAAGTTCTTTATCTTTAGGTGGCACATAACTACAGGAGAAAATTGTTTAATTGATCCATATTCAGAAACAATTAAATCAAGTCAATGTCACTTTCTCTAGCTGTGTTATGTTGACTCCTATCTAAATTTTTTCCAAGGCCGAGTTTGAGTCTACCTTCATCAAAGAGTTATTGTTCTTAATGCAATATTCCCTTCAATTGCATTCTGTTTGCACATGGGAAGGAAATGAATTGTGTATTTATAAGGAAATCTTTTTTCACGATTACAGCTAACTCTGATGAAGCACTACTTTCTGTTATGTGAATGTGGACTGCTGTAGTATGAATTGGTTCCACCCTGCTAACCTCCATAAATTTTTGAAAGAAGGACATGTGAAATATTTTGATGGGATTAACCCAATTTAAAAGGTGTCAAACGATCTTCCCAAATTCTATCCATGTAACCATACTTCAACTCCAAGTTCAAAAAACACCAATTAAGTAAAACAAAAAACACACACCATCAGAAGAGGAAAGAATCCACAGGCAACTCTGAAGTTATTTACTTTTTGAGGTAAAAATCTGCTATTTTTGTATATATAACACTTATTTCTATTTCTATTTCTCAGACTATCAGTCTGAGAGTGCCATCTTAATTTTCCTCACATAACTACCACTCACCTTTTCTTAGTCCTTGAGATTCAGGGAATGTCAGACTAATGTCAAGACAGGGCTGGAATGGGAATAAAAGATTGAAACTGTACTGAATAATCTAAAATAAAAAATTAAAAAAAAAAAAGGAACGGGTATGTGACACAGGCCTGCCAAAGAACACAGCACAAAGACGTGGCTCCAAGTGGGGACCCATAACCCTAGGCCTTTAGTTAATTTATATATAGTTTATTCTAGTGTCAAGAACAGCCAATGAGTCCTGTCATTGCATTCCACCCCTTTGGGAGTTTTGCCAGAAATTTTTAAAAAAGGTCCTACCACTGTCTTTCTTCTGGGATTCCTACTCCAGTAAGATAAGCCCAAAATTGTGGATGACTGTTGTCACCTTATAGTAAAACTTGCTAAACTAAAGTAAAACAGAGACAAAAGTTGGAGAAAGGAGTTAGTTGAAAACATGCATGCAGCTGAATTCTCTTCACTTGTGATTTAAGCTAATTTGAGCTGAGTTGCTATCACTTGCAAATGAAAAACTCCTAATGCTCAGAGTATTGCTAAGGTAAACTGAGAACATGGGTCTTCCTAACTGTGGAAATGACTCTCCTGAACAGAAGGAAACAGAAAAGTAAACTATAGTGGCACAAGAAGAAACCCCACCTACTCAGTGTGCTATCTCTTTAAATCCCTTTGAAAGTTCAGCCTCTAAAAAAAACTATACCTTAATTAATGAGCTAGAATTTCATCTATCCTTTTTATGGGTACAATGTCTCATCTGGATTCTGAAATTTTGGAGGTAAAATATAAATACAGAGCCAAAGAAGAAAGAAGAGCAGCACTAGGATTTCCTAGAGATTATGAGAAACCATTAGGTACACTGAAAGCAATGGCCCTTTTCAAAGCTATGCTAAATGCATTTAACCCAATCTACTATGACTTCGACATCAGAGAAACAAAACTTTGGGATTATATAGACAAAGCATACATCAAAAAATAATACTTATAGTTAGATATTTTATAGTAATTTTTAGGAATCTCATTTAGAATATGTAAGTCTTTCAGAATGATTTTGTCACATTTGGTTTCAAACTTATTCTCAAGAAGGCATGAAAAATAGGAAGTTTCTGTTTCTCTGTTGAATTGCATATTACTTGCAACTGCGTCTTGTTGATACATCTCATAACTTGAAGAGGTCATTTAAACTGAAGAAATATGTCTGCATACATGTGTGTATCTTTGCATATGTAAGTACATGGGAGTGTGCACACATATATACTCCCATATTATGTGTATATAAAACAGACAGTACATATATGTGTGTATGTGTACCTGCATACTTATGCATACACACATTTATTTTTTCACATCAAATACTAAGTGCTTATTACATGTTTGCCAAGGAGGGAGGTAGAGTTTGATAAATTGTGAATATGTTTATACTACATGATACAGTCTAATCCAATGGATTTTAGTAAGAAAACTGCTATGTTCAAAACTCTGTGGTATAAGCTTTAGAAACACAAAAATTAATGAGAAATAATTTTTTTGTTTTAGGGAACATAGAATTAGAGAATACCATGAAAACTTCAATAAGGGTGATAGCATTTGAGCTAGGTATTGAAGGAAGTTAGTATTCTAGCAGGTAAAACCTCAATCTAGGTAAAGGAAAAAATATAAAAGCCTAAATATATATATATATAATCACAACAATTAGTTCCCACAGAGGCAATTTAAAGTCCACAATGTGAGAGTGAACTAGAATTTTGATGTCTCGGGGAATCTGGTAGCAAAAAATCCCAAAGTTTTTGCAAAGTAAAAGCTCTAGAAATGTGGAAGCCAAAATTTGCATTTTGTATTTAAGCTGCAGTGACATTGGGGTGTGTATTTATAGTCACCAGGGACACCAGAGTTTGGAGAGTCAAAGTAAAAGTCATTTTCTGCCTTAGTGATGTTTAGGTCTATGTTCAGCTCTGTTAATTTAACTGCTTAACTTTGACTGGTTCACATAGTAGAAGTTGCTGTTAAAAAAATAAAATTAAAATTAAAAATAACCCACTGAATCTCAATTATTATATGACCTTTTGGGGATTTAAAAGACAGTCTTGTCACTGAGTTGAAAGCATCCTTTGCCCTTTTAGGAAACTTTTTTCCTTCAGAGAAGGAAAGGCCTCCCTCTCTTTCTTTATAGTTGTGTGTTCTCTAATAAGCGTGACTTTCCTTTAGGGCTGACCTGCTTTCATTACAGCACATGTTGTTTTCAAAGAGCTATTTGATGTATAAGAAACTTTTTTGCTTAAAAAATAAAACAGGAAGACAGAAGAGTGAAACAGAAAAAAAATGAAGGGAAGAAAATAAGAGTTTTTTCATCATGATGCTAATTTGTCAATTGCCCTAAAATACTCCAATTTCCCATTAAATTGAAAACTTCAGATATGTATATTTCATTCTTCTTTAATTCTGTACCTCACTTTGACCAAACCCAAAGGACATAGACAGACAAATTCCAAATAAACTATTTTTTCTTCCTAAAATGAAACAAGAGTATTAAAGAAAAATATTTTCTTATTATCTAGTTATAGAACTCAAACCCTTTCATATGAATTTTCGTACCCTGGGTATGTCTCTGCTACACCCAAATACATTTCCTTTATCTTTCTCTCTGAACTCAGCAATCTTGATTTCTAGGAGGAACCAGAGATTCTGGTTCAGTAGTTGATATATTTATTTTTGTATGTGTAGGATTTGCTTTTGATCTTATCATGGCCATTGTATATACCATTCTCAACTTTAAAAATATTCCCTTCATTCCTTTCTATCCATGCACCTAATTAATCTACTCAAGACCTATGTCTTCTATTAGACCTTTCTTATTTTATTTTGTCTCTATATACTAACATTATTCTCCTCCCTAATAGAATTTATGAACTCCGGATTTTATATTCTATATCCTACAAAGCGTATTAAGTACTTTTGATTTGCATTAAATACTTGTTTTATTTCTTTAATGAGCTCTTCAAAAGCAGAATCAGTATAATATCCCTCTTCAATTTCCCCTTTTCCTAGCACCCTATTAATAGCTTGTTAATTTACATGGTGTCCTTCCATACTACCACCAAGAGGGAAACTGGTTGATACACTTTTTGAAAAGGCTTAATATTAACCAGACTTAATTCACAGACATAAATACACCACAAGGACCACTGAGCCTATACCAAGTCTTTATTTTATATGTGCTTTCAAATTCTTCACTTTCAGTATGTGAGTTTCATACACTGTTCCTTGCAAAGTCATAATCAGGATTCACTTACATAGACATTTATATGTCCTACTAAAGGTGAAAAATAAATTACTCCTCCCACTACTCTGCCTATTGTTGATTAATCACTATATTTACTGCTAAAAAGCAAGCAAACAAACAAACAAAAATCTTATAGCCTCAGAATCATCCTCAACACAGCAAAGTTCATTCTAGGCAAGCAGACACTAAAAATAAATCTAAATTGACTTGAAAAAGAGAACAATTTTTTAATTTCTGAAAAACTGCAAGCTTGCTGAGAGCAAATATCATGTGTATTTTATTCACTGTATCATCATGAATTATATTTGGTTGTATATAAGACAAACCGAAAAGAGGTTTAAGCAAAGAGAAGCTTATTTTTCTCAGTCAACAAAAACCCTGGAATTAAGCAGTCCTGACCTAGTCCAACTACCCTAGGAAGTAATAAAAGACCAGGCTTCTTTCATGCATCAGCTAAGTTATCTTATCTTATATCCTTATTATCACAACATGGCTGCTACAGCTCCAAGCATTGCATGTCATCTCTAGGCAGGAAGAATGGAGAAAAGACAAAGGTCAAAGGCATGGGCCAGCTAAATTTAAGCCTTTCTTTTTTTTTTATTTTAGATTATTCAGTACAGTTTCAATCTTTTACTCCCATTCCAGCCCACCCACCCACCCCTCCCCACCTCCCTTCCATTTCCAAGCCCCGTAGTTTTGTCCATGTGTCCTCTATATTTGTTCCT
>CM052541.1:74116898-74135064 GCA_028533065.1 Trachops cirrhosus
TCAAAGAAGACAAGAAACCCAATTAAAAAATGGGCAAACGACTTGAATAGGCATTTCTCTAAGGAGGACACGCAGAGGATCCAGAAACACATGAAAAGATGCTCAATATCACTAGCTATCAGAGAGATGCAAATTAAATTTAAGCCTTTCAATAAAAAGCAGTTAATTTTCCTGGGAAATTTATCCTGCAGACATTAACTTCCATCCTGTTGATCAAAACTGTCATTAGCCTTGTCTCTAATTTAAGTAGACTCCTCACTCACTGCACCAATATTATATATTCGTACACTAAAACTGGAGAAGATACATACTTAGTGGGGTGATAAAGATATCACACAGCCCTCCCTAGGTGATGGAAATCCTAAGAGATCAAGTTTTGCTTTGTTTTGCTATCTAAGAACATTGTTCTAAACAAGTTTTTTTTAAAAAAAGGAAAAATCCATACTGGGTAGGTAACCAATAGTCTATTCTGCCATGCTGAATTTTCAGTACTTAGCACAGTTCCTGTTGCAGAGTACACACTCAATAAGAATTCAGTGAATAAATTATTTAGTGAATTATTTAACACATAGTTATTATGTTATATTTAACAGTGAGATTTTAAATGCCTTAACAGTGAGATCTATAGCATCTCCAAAGATCCCAAATGACAAATACTAAAAAATTATTTAAGACTTTAATTTCAGTAGACATGGTACAGTGCCACACATAATTAAGCATTTAACAAAAGTTTTCTAAATGATAATAATGCTGAATTTTTTTTAAAAAATGAGTTTTTTATCCTCTTTGAACTTATTTCATTATCTCTAGACCCTATCTACAAAGAAAAACACATTTTCTTTTTGTGTCCTGTGTCATGGATTAGTTTCCAGTTAGAAGGACATGTTTTATTGTTCACAGAAGTATTTCAACCTATGTAATGATTACTTGTTTATCTCAAAAGGATACTCACTATCTAAACATAAAAGTATTGTTTGCTGTTGCTTAGAGAAAACAGTATAAATCCATTTGCTGATATCACACATGAAGATTCTTTAGCCTCAAACAGTATCATTAGTTTATGTTATCTTTGCAATCATGACTTTTTTTCCACTGAAGAAAACTATATTCCTATTACTGAGGACAGACTGATTTAATTTAAATTGTTCTTTTTTAATATTTTTAGAAAAATAAAATAAAAATGACAGTTAAAAAAGAATCCTTATAGAGAAAACACTTACACATACACACACTCACCGCAAAGGAAGTTAGAGTCAGAAATAAAACATGAAAAAAATCCAAGATCTGTGGGAACAAGCCCAGAAGGTGGTAAACCAAAATCACGTGCTTTTATGTAAGAATAGATAATGGCAATAGAATTTACTGAGTAAGATAAAATATAAAGGATAAAATGAAATGACTTCCCATGTCCCTCTACACTGGAGCTTTCTAGCAGGACCTTCGGGACACCAGAACTGCTGCCAGTGTATCTTTAGTTTATTATTTTCTCACATCAATCAACCAATAAATGTAGAAGCCCCTGGATTTTGAAGGACTCTCTGTCACGTTTGAGTAAACTGTTTCAAGTGATTACATATATTACTGCATTTAACCCATAAAGACCTGTGAGGTAGGCACTACCACCATCACCATTTTACATCGAAAAACCAAGGCTTACATTACATGCTCATCTGCCAAATGACAATCCTGGATGTGAGCTCAGGTGTCTAGCTCTAGAATCAGGGCTCCTAGTCAATATATTGCTCTGCCTTGACCTGCCTGCAATGATATAAGTTTCTGAGGCACCATGCTTGAGAACAGTCACATCTTGGGAAAAAATTATTAATACTTTACGATACAAACAACAAGGCTAAGCAAGAGGAAAAGCAAGTCAAAAGCAACAACAGGTGTTGGAAGTAGACTGTTTCCAGAAAACAGCCATAAAGATATCTTGACTCCCATAAAGTAGAAACACTTAGAAATTATCTTAATGATCTTGCAAGTATATACCTTCGATATTTTCTATCAAGTAGTAATGAATTCCATTTACTACATAATGAAAACTGGTGTCCCTGCTAGTGTAAAAGTTTATAAAACTTGAAAACACTACTATATCCTTTGAATTCTAAAAAAATATAATGGATATTAGAAAGTTTAGAAGGGATATTCTAGGAAAGAATTGAGAGTACAAATACCAGTATTATGAGAGAATAAAATAAAAGCTTCTTTAGCAGTCACATCCAGATCTGAGATTCTAAACTCATAATTAATTCTAAGTTCTCACTTATCTCACACCCAGGAAAAAGAGCAAGGGAAGTATATTTATCATCCCACTAAGTGTATAGCTTCCAATGTTTTTTAAAATATGGGTTGGTGCAGTGAGTGAGGGGTTCACTCACATTAATTAGAGACAGAGGAAAGGCTAATGACAGCAAACATCAGGCCACCCTTCCTGGTAATTAACAGTGAAGTATTGGCATGCCCTTTTCACAGTCTTAGTGCTGGAGAATTGATTTGTAAAGGCCCTGGGTGGAAATGATGGACTATCGTTGTTCTGTCAACTCTGATGAATTAGGGACAAACAGCTGTGCAGCATCCAATAGGGCACTTAAAAGAGCTCCAGCACTAGGTTTACCCTTCTAGATCTTCCCAAACATCATTCCCTCTTCTTTCTTCAACAAATATTCTGAAAATAATTGTGATTTTGGCACTGAATATGGAAATGATTATAACTTTGGCACTGAATTGTAATATAGAAATCTGCTATATCTGTTAAGAATTTTAGATTTCACCACTTAGCATAATATTCCAGTTCCATCCATGCTGTCATAAAAGGTCAGGAGTTCCTTCTTTCTTTCTGCTGTGTAGTATTCCAGCCAGTTGGTGAAATACAGATATCCTATTATCTCACCTATAAGAAGAATCCAATGAACAAAATAGAACCATCCAGGCATGGAAACATGGACCTGAATGAAAATGACCAGAGGGGAGGGAGGAGGGGGATAATGTTGGAAAGAAGTGGAAGGAGCTAGACAAAGAACATGTATGAATCACCCATAGACATGGACAACAGTGTGGGGACTGACTGTGGGAGCAGGTGGTGGAAAGGGCAGAGAAGGACAAAGGGGGGAAAATGGGACTTCTATAATAGAATAACAATACAAAAATGATTTACAAAAAGAATTTTGGATTACAGTCAAAAGAAATGAATTCCAGGATCAGAATAATCCAAGACAGTTTGGGAATTGTCAGGAATCAAGAATTACAAATCTCCTAGGTGAAAGAATCTGGTCACAAATCCACCAAGAAGAGGAAATGGAAGTCCATTTACAGAGCTCTCATGTGAAATAATCTAATTTGTTAACTTCAGCAATTATTAATAACTCAATACTTTCAAAAACATTGTAAATGTCAAAACACACTTACAGGCTGGATCTGGCCCACAAGTCAAACCTTTGCTATTTTCTGCTTCTGAGAGTCTTTTAACTGCTCTGCAAATATAGACAATAGCAATAAGAAAAAGAAAAGCACATAAATTTTAAAGTAGAAATAACAGAAACAGAATGATTAAAAGTCATTGTCATCAAAAGGCAGCCATAAAGAAGTTGCATTACTCAGGCTTAAATATCAGACAAAGGTTCTTACAGGTTCATTTAATTCTCTACTATACCTCCTTTCATTACAATGACAAAATAAGATATTGAAATTTATTTCTAAGTGTCAGTTTGCAGGAAGAGAAACAATGGAAAAACGGGGAGCTTTTCTTTTAAAAAATAAAAAAATAAAAAATGCCAGTGTTGTCAAACAGCATTGTAAATTAACCATTTTCTTAAAATGTGCATTTCTAATTTGATTAAATCACTAAGTTTTTTAATTTATTTTTTCTTATAAAACTTCATACTTTCTAAAACACAGGTACAGCCCACCCAAGAATGAAATAAATACTTGAATTTTCTTTCTTTGAGTAAATTTGAAACATGAAGGTAAATAATTGTTTTCACAATTCACACCTAAATGATATCATTTCATGGTCCAGTTTCAAGCTGAAACATTCATCTGGATTTAACTAGAAAATAAAGAAAGAAAAGCATCTGGATAGGATCAGGTCAGCCTGTTCTTTGAAATATTAGAAACATTAAGAGAAAAATTCCCTTTATGTCAATTCCCCACCTCAGAAGCAAGATCTAACTGAAGTTATAAAATGTTTCATCCTAGCCAATATGACATCAATACCTTCTAACAATGAATATTATAACCTATAAAAACCTCAATTATGAGTTTTTATGAAATTCTGTTTAAATGTTCAGAGATCTGTTTCCTTAGAAATTCAGGTTTGTAGTCATGACAGAGTCAAATAGTGCTGGCCTGTGGACTGCAATAAATATGTCCCTCCTTCTGTCCAAGTCTAATACTGGCACTCACTCCCACTCGTGTTCTCCATTTCTTGGAGCTCTCTTCATCAATTATCTTCTTTCCCTTCTATCAGCATCCTCCCAGTCTCAATTTTTAAAAACACAGTGTGTACTTGTTTTCAAATACTTTCCATTTAAATATTTTTTATTTCTCCCTCCTATGTGTTACCACCATCTTTCTCCTGTCTTTTAAGAACAAACTTCAACAAAGACCAGCCAACACTTGTCTTTATTTCCTCACCTCCTATCCTCATTCTACTGTACCTGACTTCTGTTAGCAGCAAGCTACAAAACTTCTCCCATAATACGGCTAATGATGTATGTATTGGTCAAACTCAAGTTAGCTTTCTGCCATTTTTTAAATTTTGGTGGAATTTGACATTATTTTTCTTGATAACCTTGAAAGAGACAAAAACTATTTTGATTTTCCTCCCATTTGCCTTGCTTTGTTTCTTCCTCATACCAACAGTTAAATATTGATATTCCTTAATGTTCCACCCTTAGCTTTCTGCTCTTTTCACTCAAATGTCTATACTCTGCAAAGTTTTCTCTATTTCATATCTCAACTTCTAACTAGATATCTTCACTTGAAGGCATCTAAAGCCCAAATGTTCTTTTCCACTCAAACCTGATCTTCCTTTCCCTCCCTTATCCCCTCTTTTCTTCTGGAGGGTGAGATGGGGGTGAGAAGGCCATAGTATCACAATATACTCTCAGAAAAGAAGTATGAGCATTATTGTGTATTCTCCATCTTCCCACTTACTTATGGATACTAAATTAATTTTCTTCATAATGCCCATTATGTAAATTGAAACATGCTATTTCCTACATTGGTCTTTCAACTAGTCCCTTTATTTGAAGGATGAAGTTCAAATTCCTTGACATTATATAAAAAGCCCTTCACAACTGGGCACCTGCCTACTTTGCCAGGTAAATACCCATAAGTTCCCCACATACACTCTAAAATCTAAGCACAACAAACTATTGAAGTTTCCTGACCATAGCTAGGTCTCCCATGCCTCCAAGCTTACTGGTGGACTGTTCTTATACCCTTCTTCATCTGTGTTATAAACTCAAGACTCAGTTCAATGCTTACCCCCTCAGAAAAGTATTTTCTGAAGCTCCACTTATCCTCCTCCATATTCTCTTGTCACCTGTAGTGCTAGAGCTGCCCATGATCATTCTGGCAGCAGTTACAAAAAGTGTTTTCATGAACCACTACTTCTGAGATCCTCAAAGCTGATCTAGTTGTCATCCTTGTAGAGTCCTTGTTGCCCAACTCTTTAACTATATGGCTTCAATGTCTCCTTGCAATAAATTTGTCTTTGCTTAAGATAGGTGAATGGCAAAGGCTGCATAGTATGATTCCATGATTGCACTGATGTGATTAGCACGATCTTGAGCAGGTTATTCAACCTTTAAGCAGAAGATAGTTAACTTAGTTCCTGATCAATGCCCAATACTTAAGATCCCTGTGCTTCTCCTGGCAGGGCATTAGCACACTAACCACATTGCTTCTCATCAAGGTTTTGTTGCCTGTCTTCATGTACCCTGAACTCCTAGTTGCTAACATATCCCATTATGTATATATACTCAGTAAATATTTAATAAGAACAACTAACAAAAAATTAGTTTTGTATTGTTTATCTGTTTTTTACTTTCCTATATTGATTTTCCCTCTTTTTTAGAAAGTTTTCCTAAATTTTACTTAGACGATCATCTCTTCTCCCCCTCATTTGTAGTCAGAGTGGTTTGCCCCCACACCCAAGACCTCAAGAATAGACCCTAATTATGTTAAACTTATCAAGTATCTCATTTCTCTTGATTACAATAATTGATTTATAGAGCAAAATATATCTGAAATAAAGTAAATTAATTCAATGATATTAAGATATTTTCAAAGAATGCTCAGATAGTTCACTTCCATATGCCACTATTTATTACTGGCTCATGTAGTGTGAAATAGGAAATTTGAAATTCAAAATTTATTGTGTTAACATCAAACAGGGTATCTAGAGGTGTCAGGCAACTCAAGGCCAGGAAAATCAGATCATTTCTTAAATCTTTAGAGCTGTAAGATCAAGTCTCACCTTATACCAGACCAACTTAGCAACTGTTGAGTTGTGAGCCAATGAATTTCTTTTGTTATTTAAGCCACAGTGATTTTTCCTCTTATTTGCAACATATGAAACTTAACTGATATATTTTGCTACCTTTGTAGTTTTTGGTAGAATCATTTTGTCTAGTAAATGTCTTTGCCTTTGGCAAGTCATTAAATTCCGATCCTCAATTTTCACATTAATTCATTCAATTGTCTGTATTTAATTAATATAAACAACACTTTAGTAAAATCTCTATTACATTGGTATTTAGGGTACATTGCTACTGTCATGTGGTCTTACTCAGATGCATTATTTTTGTTTATAGAATCATATTTTCAAAGCTGAAATGTTTCTTAGAGATTATGTAAGAATGACCTTATTTAGTATACAAGGAAACTGAAACCCAGGAGGTTAAATATTGTTTCCAAAGCCATACAAAATACATCAGTTTAAAGAAAATTTCCCTGGCTGGTGTGGCTCAGTGGATGGAGTGCTGACCTGCAAACTTAAAGTTTGCTCGTTCGATTCTCAGTAAGGGCACATGTCTGGGTTGCAGGCCAGGTCCCCAGTAGGGGGTGTGTGAGAGGCAAACACACACTGATGTTTCCCTCCCTCTCTTTCTCCCTTTCTTCCTCTCTCTCTAAAAATAAATACATACAATTTAAAAAAATAAAATATATGCTCATATTTCTGCTAATTAACTGTTTGGTTTGAATAAACTCATCGTTTCTTACAAACAACTAATTTATTTTCTCTATGCAAATGCAAAGATTTGGATATCATTTTCCACCATAAGGTTCTTCCTTCTTTAAGAACAGTAAAGTAATATTTTATATTTTTAATTGTAACAACATGGGTAGGAAAAAATACCATAGAGTTTGGAAGGATTGAGAATCCCTTTTAACTCTTCATTCACTCATTCATTAATTCATCCTATGCATATTTATTGATGATTACCTGTGTTCCAGGTTTTCCACATTTTAAAGAATTTCCATGGAACAGGTTAAAATTAAACTTGATCTTTAAAAACAGGTTGAATTTTTTTAATTATTATTTATTTATTTTTAAGCTTTTCATTGCCATAAAAAACATGACAAAAATCTACCATAATAACCATTTTTAAGTTTAGTGTTTAGTAGTGTTAATTATATTCACATTGTTGTGCAAAAGATCTCTAGAATTTTTAAATTTATTATATTTTATTGATTATACTATTATATTTATCCTAATTTTCCCCCTTTACCCTCCTCCATGCAACACCCCCACTCACCCAGGCAATTCCCACACCATTGTTCATATCTATGGGTCATGTGTAGGTTCTTTGGATACTCCATTTCCTATACTGTACTTGCATAAGCATGGCCATTCTGTAACTACCTGTTTTTACATCTTAATCCCCTCACCTTTTCACCCATTCTCCCACACACCCCTCCAATATAGCAACCTTTCAAATGCTCTCTACATCCATGACTGTCTCTTTCCTTCTTGTTTGCTTTGTTGTTTTTTTAGATTCAATTTCTGATAGATGTATATTTTAGGCCATTTTATTGTTTGTAGTTGATAGTGATCTTTTTCTTTTTTTCAGATAAATCCTTTTAACATTTCATAAAATAATGGTTTGGTGATGGTGAACTCCTTCAGGTTTTTCCTGTCTGGGAAGCTCTTTATCTGCCCTTCAATTCTAAATGATAGCTTTGCTGTCTAGAGCAATCTTGGCTGTAGGTCCCTGCTTTTCACGACTTTGAATATTTCTTGCCAATCCCTTTGAACCTACAAAATTTATTTTGAGAAGTCAGCTGACAGTTTAATGGTAACTCCCTGTGGGTAACTAACTGCTCTTAACTTTCTGCTTTTAAGGTTCTCTCTTTATCATTAACTTTTAGCATTTTAATTATGATGTGTCTTGGAGTGGGCCTCTTTGCATCCATCTTGTTTGGAAGTTTCTGTGCATCCTAGACTTGCATGTCTATTTCCTTCACCAAATTGGGAAAGTTTTCTTTCATTATTTTTTCAAATAAATTTATTTTTTTGTTTTCTCTTCTCTTTCTGGCACCCCTATGATGTGAATGTTGGAATGCTTGAAGTTGTCCCAGAGGTTGCTTACACTATCCTTATTTTTCTGGATTCTTTTCTTCTTGTTCTGATTTTTTTCCCTTCCTTATGTTGCAAATCATTGGTTTGATTCTCGGCTTCATCCACTCTACTGTTTTTCCCCTGTAAATTGTTTTTTATTTCAATTAGTTTATGCTTCATTCCTAATTGGATCTTTTTTATGCTGTTGAGGTTCTCACTAAGTTCTTTGAGCATCCTCATAATGAGTGTTTTGAACTTTGCATCTGACAGATTGCTTATCTCCACTTTGTTTAGCTCTTTTTCTGGAGTTTTGATCTGTTCTTTGATTTGGGCCATGTATTTTTGTCCCTTCATTTTGTCTGCCTCCTTGTGTTTGTTTCTATGTATTAGATAGAGTTGATATGACTCCCTGTCTTGGTGGCATAGCCTAACATGGTAGGTGTCCTGTAGGGTCCAGTGTCACAGCCTCTCCTATCACCCAAGCTGAGCACTCAAAGTGCACCCATCATGTGAGCTGAATACACCCTTCTTTTGTAGTTGAGCCTTGAATGTTGTTGGCAGATCAATGGGAAGGATTAGCCCAGGCCAGTCAGCTGCAAGGACTGGCTGTCTCCACTGACCACCAACCTCTGCCCTCTGTGGAGGATCAGCTGTGCAAGGGCAGGGCGGTGGTGCTCCAACATGGTGTGTAGCTGTTCACTTGGTGTTCTGTTTCTGGGGTGTCCTGGGTGGTGCAGGCCAAGATCAGCCACCACCTGTGTTATTCCCAGGGCCATCCTGCCTGATCTGCAAAGCAGTCTGTGATGGCTACTGGGTTTCTAGGTTCCCCAATGAAGCCAAACTGTGAACTTAGCCTGCCTGCTGCTAGTGCCAGGCCTGGGGTCACTTAGCAAGAGGCACAGGGGTTAGGGGCTTACTAAGGCTGGTTGTTGGTTCTTACATAGGATTTAGGAAGTTGTGAAGCATGATCAAAGACCAGCCATCCATATGGAAAATTCACAGATTCTCAGGGCATCTCCAGAGTGGAACAAACAGTGTTAGCCAGGTTGATGGAGTCTCAGATATGACACCTTTCTCCCGGTTCTTTGGCTCTGTGGAGGGAAGGCTCAGAAAAGAGACAATGGCCTCTGCCTATCTTTTTGTGTGAGAGAAAGCTATCCCCCCATCTCCTACACTGATGTCAGATACTTCAGTTTCTCCCTATATGCCACTTGTGCCTTTTACACTGCCACCCTATTGTTGGAGCTTGGAGGGAGGGAGTCTGAGTAAATCCATGTGTGGGTTCTTTTAGGGGAACTGCTTGAGACTCCAGAAGTTTCTTCCACTGACTCAATCCCCACTAGTTTTTGTAGCTAGGAGTTATGGGGACTTATCTTCCTGAGTTGGGGGCCTGGTGGGGAGCTGGGACTCCTCACTCCTGAGATATCCCTCTCAAACTTTTTCCACTTCACTTGGGTGTGAGACCAGCCTGTTCTGCATCTCTGCTCCTCCTACTAGTCTGGATGGATGTACTTTCTTCAACTCCATAGTGTCAAAATTCCCTTCAACTCAATTTCTGACAGTTCTGAGTGATGGTTGTTCTGTAGTTTAGTTGTAATTTTTATGTGGTTGTGTGAGGAGGCAAGCCATGTTTACCTACACGTCCCTCTTGAAATGCAGGTTGAATTTTTATTTAAGCTAATGGTATTGAAAGAAGCTTCATTAGTGCAGACTCAGATAGAAAAGACATCAGTCATATTCATAGAAAGGAAAACAATGCTATTTATCTGAAGTTTATAATAGGGGGAAAAACTGAGCCAGGTGATACAAACCTAGAAGAGGTGACTTACTCAGATGTTTTCAATATTTATAGAAAGGAGCACCACAGCTGAGTATCTTCTTCTTTATCTTGACCATGGCCAATGAGCATTTACAGACTGTGTGCCATGTGCCACTCAGCCAGGTCCCTTTCATATATCATCCCCTAAATATGAAATAAATGTAAATTTGATATATAAACAAAACCCAAATTAAATTGAAACACTCAACCATGTTTGAACTTTCATGTGTTCTAAGAACTCAAACTCTTTTAGTAAACCTAGATTTGACAAAGAGAAACTAGGTGCTAATTAAATCTTTGTTGAAGAGCTGGGCCCTGGGAAGTGAGACCTTCCTCCATTAGAGAAGAAGATCAGACTTTCCTGTAACCTGATGGGACAAATTGGCAATATTGATGGGTTGTTGCCTTTATGCACATTGGGCTGAATACACCAGATGTTATGTCACTGAGATAATTTTGGACGACTGAATAGTGGTGTCTGTATTTCCTCTGATTGTCATTCACTCACAGTGCTGGCTAACATTTTTTCAGGGTATATTGAACATTATATCAAGAATACTATCAATTAAAGCCCTAATCATCACTAGGCAAAACTCTGCTTGTACTTTCAGAGCCTGCTTCATATTTATTGTCTTTTTATGAAGACAGTGCTAAAGTGATGCTTTGATGCCTGACCTACAGAGAACATTGGCAAAGAAACATCACATTACTGCAAACCTGCGAAAATCAAAGCAAAGCAGTGTTCCTAAAGTTCAATGAAAATTATGAGATTTGCTGTAATTTAAAGCTGTAAAATTGGTAAGAAACCTAGAAACAGAAATATATTTATATACAGTGATAGTCACCAGTGCTGTAATATACCAAATTCACATCCCTGCTGTTTTCAAAACCAGCTGAAAGTCAACTGTGAGAGATCAGAGGGGTATACCTGAAACCTTGGAGAATGTGACCAACAGATGGCACTTACACACAGAAATTCACACCAACTCTCTCCACATCAACCAACAGCTGTGGCTTTCCCCATGATGCTAAGTTAATTGTGCCTTCTCTCCTCTCTCCATAATCCATTCTTCACTTTACAATTCAGTCCCATTAATAATTTCAACAAAATAATATTAGCCTCAGCACTTTGAAAAACAAAGCTCTTTTAAATCAAGAACCTGGTAAGTCTGAATAAAAAAAAATTTAAATGTTTTAGTTCTAAATTTGTATCCCAAACATTCATCAATGATATTTCCTCTCAAACAAACAAACAAACAAGGCCCTGGCTGGTGTGGCCCAGTAGATTGAGTGCCAGCCTGCTAATCAAAGGGTCACCAATTAGATTCCCATTCAGGGCACATGCTTGGGTGGTGGGCCAGCTCCCCAAATGAGGGTGCATGAGAGGCAACCACACATTGATGTTTCTTTCTTTCTCTTTCTTTCTCCCTTTCTCTGAAAATAAATAAACAAAATCTTTTTCAAAATATACTCCAAGACTTAAAGAGAAACAATAACAATCTTTTGAATTTATCCACTACAAAACACAACCTGTTCAAAAACAAACCTCTATAATTGTTTTGCCAATTAAAAGCATACAAATACCAAGCTGCTGAAAGAAGATAATCTGAGTCCAGCACTTTGCTGTTCTACCTAGCAGTTAGGCTGCTTAAGGGCATCTCACAAGAGCATTTAATGTGTTTTGTAATGGTAGTGACATTTTCGGCTATCATTATTGCTGTAGATAAAAGTCAACCAAATGTATTATGTCAAACACTAAGGTGGTGTTGGCCTGAATTTTAAAAGCATATTTAAATAAGAACTGCTAAAATTATCATAAAGAGATTTCATCGTGACCCTTATTTTAAAAGCACCACATTTCAGTTAACAAGCCAAGCTTAACATTTCACAGGTACTAACCTGTAAGTTTATTTTCCGTTGATAGTTAATATAAAATGTTTTCATTTAACATTTATCAAGCATTTATATTATTATACTATATCCTAAGCTTTTAGATTATATGAAAATGAATCTTAACATAATTTTGTCAGTAATTCTCTAAATTCACGCTGGTAAAAAATTTATAAAACTTGATGATTTTTCCTATTACATTCATTAATGTCAAAATCTTGGGACTTATTGTCTAATAGAGTTGTGCATTAACACAATAAAATATCTTGGGTATAACTGTTCTTATTGTTATATCATCTGTAGGATGCCAGGAATATAATCAATGTCTCTTTATCAAAGGGTAGAACAATAATAGCTAACATCTATCAAGACATTGCCATAAGTTAGACACTATACTGAGGACTTTATGTTAACTGCCTTGCTTAAACCGAAACACAACCATATGAGTTGGTACTGTTATTATCCTCATTTTATACTTAGATACAGAGTTAACTTAGATACAGAGACATCACATATCTTATAAATAGTCACACAGGCTTTAAACAAAGAAATATACTCCAAAGTTAACCCAATTATATTACATCAAAGGTAATATACATATTCATGCATGCAACAAATATTAATTGAACAAGTTCTGTGTCCTGCAAAAAGCCTTTGGTGTCACTGCACCAGGCACTAGGGAAACACCATTTTAAACAACATAGTTTCTGCTCTTACAAGGCTCAAGACTGATGGGGAGAGAGATTGATAATGAGGTGATGTCCATACAAACAATGCTTTCATTTGTTGTACTAGCACCTGTTTTGGTTGCTATTGAAATAATTTATTTCTCTGTTAATTTTTATGACCATGTTCTGGTTCTGTCACATGATTCATGAACAAACCAGGCTATACATAATTAATATTGATTTGTTTTATTGGAAGTATGTGAAGAAGAATTTTGTTGGTTAGTAGGTTTCATGCTAAATGTGATTAGTCCATGTAAAACTTTAGGAATAAAAATAGTCTCAATCACCTGCAATAAAACATTTAGAAAGTCAGAATTCTGAGTATTTATGGCCTCTCTCTGCCCAGCATGTCAGATCTCCTTTATTCTGGTTCCCTATCAAAGTGTGCCTTCCATAAGCCTCACTGCATGTCCCACACATGTTCTCTCATCTTCCTTCACCCCATCCTTCTGTGTATTCCATACCACTATAAGCATATTCAATAACTATCAGTTACATCACCAGGACAACAGATTCACAGTTTATCATGGACATAAATGTCTATTATGCCAAGAACAAGGAACATATGAATTCTGGCTAATATAACTTGGAAGATAATTTGAAATATAAAGACCTGTTAGTAATCCTCAGATAATTTTCCTTGGATGTAGGCCATGGTATGCTACAGGCAACTCATATCAACTTTCTTAAAATTGTTAAGAATGTTATAAATTTGTTCTTCATTAAGCTATCATTAAAAGTAACTACAAGTAAATTATATAAACTCAGAATTGTGTAATTAAATAATAAAGTTAATAAATACTCAAAACCAAGATTTCTAATTATTTTCCTACTATGTGTACTCAAGATTATTTATATTCTATTGTACCTGCATGGAGTACATACCATATATTGGTGTGCTACTGTGCATCTTTCCAACATCAGCAGAAATAAACCATGATAGAAGGGAGCATTTATAACAAATAAATGGCAAATACTAATAATCATAACTTTTTGTTTCCTCAAAAGTTCTGTTGTTAAACTTTTACCAGCCCTGGCTGGTATGGCTCAGTGGATTGAGTGCCAGCCTTTGAACCAAAAGGTTGCCAGTTCGATTCCCAGTTGAGGCACATGTCTGGGTTGTGGGCCAGGTCCTCAGTGTGGGGTATGCAAGAGGCAACCACACATTGATGTTTCTCTCCCTCTCTAAAAATAAATAAATAAAATCTTAAAAAAGAAAAAAAACCTTTACCATCACACCACTCATTTCAGATTTCCTTTGCATAGGTGGATACTTATTTGGAAGGTCTGAAATTAAGTACCAGAATAACAAAAGTCTGTGAAATAGATGTTTTGGTTCTATTTATGCTTAATCGCAAGAACCAGAACAATCACTCTCTCAAGCAAACACAAGAGAAATGTTTTGGATAGCATTTCTTTCTTTGCTCAGACCTTACAACCTTCCCTTTAAGAAATCAGTCAGCCCTAAGAACTTCTGAGCCCAAACCATAAGCAATATAAATTGTACATTCATTTTGCATAAGAAGATATTATTTCAGAACTATCTGTGTGGTCTTCACTCTTTCTGCAGTGAGACAATAAAACTGAATTTGTTTATATAATAGCAGGTGAGGTTTTTTGTTTTGTTTTTAGCATGTCGTTTTCCCATCTCTAGTCTGAGATGGGGTTGTGTTAAGAATATTTATTAGGCAGTAATCCATGAGAACTAAGGTTATAATCAAGATGCAACCTAAACAATTCAGTTCCATGTCAAAAGTTTAGCACCAAATTGAAAGTTGCCTTCAAATCCCTCCCTGTCAACCTCACACACTTTCATATAAAAATGCTTCTTTTTTCTTTCTCTTTGGGCAAATCCCCAAATGTGCACATTATTAAAACTTTCATTATTAATATTCTCTTCTTGTTACATAGAAGTTTAAATGTCTGTCCTTACATGAGCAGCCTCTGGTTTTTTTGGTGGCGAAATGGCACCAGTTACACTGATGGAGTAAGATGGGACTTCAGTTCAGCAACCTTGGTACTTGAGTTCTGGCAAAGAAAGAATTGAGAGTCAAGACAGAAAATAAGTTACAGAGGCAAAAGGATGGCCCTTGGGGCTTAGGAGAAAGAGCAAAAGGTAAAGAGAGAACAGTCCTGGGAAGAAGAAGAGGGGAAGGTGAAAGGAGCTGGCATGCTCCCAAGAAAGAAAGCATGCTGGGTCCTCAATCCTAAGGGCTTTTAAGGGTGGGAACTTCAGGGGAAGTCCCAGGGGAGGATATCTATATTATATTCATCAGCTTTCCAAGCGTGTTTAGTTGTTTCAGAGTCGTGGCCTCCACTGATTTGTTGGTGCCAGAGCAGGGGCTGAGTAGTCCATGCAGGTCTTCCTGATGTCAGTTGTGGCAACACTTGTCTGCTTTTACTGCTTTTCTGGGCTGAAGCTGAGCTACAGATACAACTAAGACCTAGATGTATTTGATTCAGGTCAGAACCTCATTGTCCTGGAGGCTTAATTCTTAAGAGCTATTCTGTGTCCTCCTTGTTTGTTCCCCTTCTAAGGGGGTTAAACTCACATGACAAGAAACATGCCAGGGGAGGAAAGGTCAGGGGATGATCAATCAGCATGACTAGAAATACAAAAGGTCAGTGTGTACAAGCTGCATGACCAGAGATATGCACGGTGAGGAAAGTTTACCCTAGGGGTAAGGTCCATGTTTTCCTAGGTTTTCCCCATTGCTAGGCATCCAGGGTTTTCTGCCTTGGTGACCTTATATATCTGGCCCATCGTCCCTGTGCTGCTCGTGTCCATCTAACTGCCTGCCACAGTTTCACCATGGAACAGGACTCACCATGTTTACAGCCCATTTGCCAAACTCAAATACATTTCACAAAGCACTGATAAACATTTTAGATTTAAATGAAAAATTCATGAAGGTAGAAAAAGGAATACTATAATGCTTGCCACATAGCAAAGTAACCATTAGATATTTCTGTATCTCCCCCAAAGTTCTAATTTCATTGCAAGACACAATCTTTATTGATTTTGAATTGACCCTTCCTCCATTTAAACATCAGGGCTTTCTAATTCCCTGCCTTTTCTTACTCATCCTTTATTATGAGGAAATTTCAAGTTAATGGCCACTTGCTAAAGGGGAAAAAATTGTATGTCAGCTTCTAAGAAAATATGTATTCCATGGTTTACACAATGTGACCTAGATCAGAGTTCCCCTAGAGAACTCTAGTTCAGCTAGAGAACAAACTTATTCTATGATTAATTCAGTTTAAGAAATAATAGACCAATTAAAAAAATTATCATTTTTACCTATACACTTCTCATAGTCTTTACTATGTTGATATACACAATGAACCTCTAAAAGAGGAAATAATCAAACAAACTTGATTTTGTAAGCCTAGTTTTTTGTTTGGTTGGTTGGTTTGTAATAGCATATTTTGTGATACTTTCACTAAATGTACTTTAAGAAATGCAGTACTAACATTTCCAGGCTGAATGGGAAGTAAGGGAGCTCTGTGGACTCAGGTGTTATCTTTGATACTAGAAATAATTGTTTCAGTAATGTTCCCCTTTTAACTAAATTCTACCTTAGAGCACATTCATAGGAGTGAAATTCATGTGGAGCAATCTGACTTCCAGGAAGGAAGAAGTGTGACCTGGCCAGAAGGCAGAGGGGACATGTGAGGGATGAAGTAACTGGGGGAGACTATCATGTTGATGAGAGAACCAAGAAACATATAAACAAAAGAGATGGAAAGAGAAAGTTTAGGAATTATCTTCAATGTAAAAATATGTTATACTTTCAGCATGCCACCCTGTAAAAATGAATGTAGAAAAATATTCAGACCATTTCAGAAAACCTAAGAACTTCATTACCCTTTATGGTCTCTGGAATACAATTTGAATTTTATTTGAACTATTATTCCTACAGTGGGCAAAAAAAAGGACTACATACTAAACCTCAGGAGAGGCCTTCATGGCAGGACTTAGAAAGACAGGGACTGAGAGTAACCACATAGGGTGGTCTGAAATTTAAACTGAAATAAAAACAAGTCACGACGAGTAGTCATGTACTAGGCCAGTATTTTCCTTGACAAAGGTACCGTACTTTTAGGACTATAAGACACACTGGACCATAAGATGCATGTAGGTTCAAAGAAGGGAAATAGAAAAAAATTTTTGAAGAAAAAAATGTGGTAAAATATTTAATAATCTGTGACCCCGCTCCATGGCCGCCTCCATCACACAGCAAGCCAGGGAACCCACATTCGGACTATAAGACATACCTCCATTTTCTTCTCAAATTTGGGGGAAAAGAGTGCATCTTATAGTCCAAAAAATATGCTAAATCTTTATCTTAACTGGGCTGTCTATTGTCTTTTTGCATGTATGATAACATGCCTTTGGAATATCAGAGTAATTCCCATTTTCCAGACCCCTTTGGGCATAATCTCTGCCAGGGGCATGAAACCACAGAACCCCTCATTGTTATATTTTTCTCCTGCATAACATCTCTATGTGCTGTAAGTGTTCATCATTAGCTATCCTGTACCCACCAATGTAAAATAAAAAGTATGTGTCTATTCATTTTACTTTTTATTCAATCTCAGGGATTTGCCTACTTTGCTCTCTCTCACCTCCCTGATCTAACCGCCATTGGATTTCATGTAACCCCCTTATATCTTAGCCTTTGATTCTGATGTGTAAAATAAGATGCAAAATGACCATGTCCAATATTAAAATAAAAAGTTTTATGAGGTTGGTATCATTATTTCAGTTTTAAGTGAAGTAACTGTGAATGAGTTTTCTGGTCACATAGCTACAAAGGAGCAGGACCAAGATTCTCCCTGGCAGTACCAGGTAATATTCCAAAGTGTCAATGCTAGAAAACCTGGTAGCAAGAGGACATAAAACCAACAACATTGTTCTAATTTCTAGGAAATTTTCTATTTCATTCCTGAGTATGTGGTTACTGTTGATTTCTCCTGGTTTACATTTACCATGTTAACATAATTTCATCAAACATAGTAATCTGCTGCTATGAACATTGGGGTGCATAGGTTCTTTTGGATTGGTGTTTCAGGATTCTTAGGATATAGTCCCAGCAGTGGGATTGCTGGGTCAAAGGGCAGGTCCATTTTTAGTTTTCTGAGGAAGTTCCATACTGTTTT
>CM052541.1:74135564-74228780 GCA_028533065.1 Trachops cirrhosus
AAAAAAAAGAACACATGCTGTTTGTTCCATTTATGCAATATTCAAAAACATGCAGTAGTAACTATAGTATTGAGACTTGCATTCTTAGATATTAAACTCTCAGAAGAAGTGTAAGGTTACCAGGGAAGTCACAATAGTGGCTACCTTTTCAGGAAAAGGGGGACTGTGATTGGGAAGAAGTCTGTAGGGGGCAGGGTTTGGGGGCACAAGTGTGTTTAAATTTTGGACTTGGTATTTAATATATTGATTAGTTGATCAATACATAATCCATTAACCTATACAACTATATCTTCTGCCCTTTTCTATATATGTTCTACATATTATAATAAAAATGTTTAAAAGGAAAATCTTTTCTGTTTTTTGTTAAGTAATGTTTCCTAAACAGAGGAAAGAAAGTTGACAACACTGGGTTTATACTTTTCCTTCAGGAGCACAATCTTTTCTAATTTAAATAATAATAATCCTGTAAAGGAGTTATCATCTTCCCCACTGGAGGATGAGAGCAGCAGCTCAGGGAAGTCTAGGAACTTTCCTGGGGCCTCATAACCAGTACCAGCAGATACAGTAGCTAAACTCACAGGTCTGAGTCAGAGTCTATGTTTTTTATACACTATCATTCTGAATATATACACACTCAGCCTAGCTTTATGGATGGAAGTTTCAGATTTTCAAATTAGAAGCCTAACTAAACAAATACTCAAGGTCTAAGTATTAATGCACAAAAATCTTTAATTATTTTAATAAAATCTAAGGGATAATTATTTTAAAATTGATGTAGCTAACCCTGCTCTATAGCCAGACCATTCTGTTCAGTGAATGTGTTATTTATTAGTCTAGATTATGTATTGTTCTTCTTTGAATTGTAAAAAAGTTTGTGAATCACTGACTCATACAAAGAGGGTTCAGAAAGGAAGAATGCCAAGTTAAAATCTCAACTCTTATTCCAAGACCTTCTCTTTTATAGTCATGGGTCACAGAAATAAAAGAAACAAAGACAAAAGAAAGACTAATAAAATTTTGAATCCTTCTCAGGCTGAGAGAGGGCCAAGAAGACTTCCTTCAATTCTTCCACACATAGTTATTGAGAGCTTACTGACACAACTTGTTCTAGGCCTTGGGAATACAAGGATGGAAAGATATACAAGGTACTAGATATTATATTCTATGGGAGAGACTGACAAAAAGTGACTAAACAAATGAGGTATCTTCAGAGAGTGTTATATATTCCAAAGCAAACCAGAGTAATAGGATGGAGAAAGATTGGAGTCACAATAAAGGTGTGGTCTGTAATATAAGCCAATGCCTTTTCAATAGTGATATAACAGCTAAGGCCAGAAAGAGGACAAGAAGGCAGCTACAAAGCCACAAAAATTTGGGAAAGATACTCAGGCAGAGGTAACAGCAGTACAAATCCCTGAGTTAGAATTGTACTTGGTATTTCAATAAATAAAAAGGCACAGTGTGACTGAGCAGAGTCAGTGTAAGGATATATCAGCTAGGATTTGATTTAGCTTCAAATAACAAAAAAAAATTAAAGTAACCATACCTTAAATAGATATCATTTATCTAAAATTGGAAAGGCAGCCCTGGCTGGTGTAGCTTAGTGGATTAAGCATGGGCCTGTGAACCAAGAGATCACGGTTTGATTCCCAGTCAGGGCACATGCCTGGGTTGCAGGCCAGTTCCCAGCAGGGAATGCACAGGAAGCAACCATACATTGATATTCTCTCCCTCTCTCCTTCCCTTCCCCTCTGAAGATAAATAAATAAAATCTTTAAAAAAAATAAAAAATAAAATTGGAAAGGCAGCTTCACAAAGCCATCCGCAATCAGGTTCTTTCTATTTTGTGGCTTCATCACTCACCTTGTGATCTATAATGGCCACGTTAGCTCCAGCCCTCATAACTGAATTCCAGCTATGGGCAGATGAGAAGGATGAAAAGGATCTGTGCTCTCCTTTTAGAGATGCTTCCTGAAAGCCAACACTATATCTATCTATCATCTATCTATCTATCTATCTATCTATCTATCTATCTATCTATCTATCATCTATCATCATCTATCATCATCTATCTATCTCTCCCATTGACCAGGATTAAAGTTAAATGGCTAATCTAACAGCAAGAGAGACTGGAAAATTCCAGCAGGGAGCTAAGTACCTTTGTATCTGTTATGTCTTTTATTAAGAAAAAAATGTGTATTTTATATGACAAGTAATTTTTTTCACAGGAGAAAAGAGGTAAGAAGTGAATATGAAGAGGTAGGTAGGCTCAATTCTTTTAAAGACTTTTTGACTGTAGTATTTGGGATTTTATGCTTCAGGGTGAGGTCATATAGTCCTAGGATAATGCCTTGCTTGAATAGAATGGTTGCTGGAGAAAGCACCTCATCTATGTAGTCTGCAGATAATCACTTCTCCAAGCCTCCTCAGGGATTGCTAGGGCTTTTAAGGTGGTCATCACAACTTGAGGTCATCTGACTCTTCATTTATCTCCACCTTTTTCAAATTACTAACCATGTCCTGTTAATTCTATCAAGACAGTATTTCTTGCACAAAGAATGAAAATGCTTGACAGAGTAGGAACATTTTGAACCCAACAATCACTTCTAGTAACCTTTAATCACAGAGAAAAAGAGACAAAAATAATGTTGTGTTGTGTTATGGGTGTAAAAAGCTATGTTGAAGTTCTAACTCTTGGCACCTGTGATTGAGACCTTATTTGGAAATTAAATTTTTGAAGATGTAATATAGTTATGATGAGGTCTACTGGCTTTGGGTGGGACCTAAATCTCATGACTTCTGTCCTTATGAGAAGGTCAGATGAGGACCAGGAACAACAACGCACTCAGGCAGAATGTTATAGGTGATGACAGAGGCAGGTTCAGGATGATGCAGCTGCAAGCGAAGGAAAGTCAAGGATTGGCATTTACCACCAGAAGCCAGGAACAGGCAAGGAAATATTCTCCTTCAGAGCCTCCAGAAGAAATCAATCCTGCCAACAACTTTATGTCAGAATAATAGACTCCAGAACTGTGAGAAAATAAATTTCAGTTGTTTAAGTAACCCACCCAGTTTGTGGATCTTTGTGGTAGCAACTCTAGTAAACTAATACAGATTTTTCTCCCATGAAGTGGAGTGCTCCTATAAAAACTACCTAAAAATGCAGAATAGGCTTTGATCCTGGGTAATGATTAGAAGCTGGATGAGTTTTGAAGTACAAGTTGGAAAAAGCCTAGATTGCCTTGAAGAGACTATTGGTATAAATATGTTCATATGTTTAAATAGATATAGGTAAGATACATGTATGCAAAATGTTGAAATACACTCTGATATTTCATTTTACATCCACAGATGTATATGAGAAACATGTTATGGGACACTGGAGGAAAGGCAATCCTTGCTATAAAGAAGTGAAGGACTTGAGTGAATTGTGTCCTACTATTTTGTGAAGGATAGAACTTATGAATGATGAACTTAGATATTTAGCACAGGAGATTTCTAAACAAGTGTTGAAGGTGCAACATGCTTATAGTAAAATGTGAGAGGGGAGAGATAAATAGTAGGGTACATTGTTAAGTAAAAAGGAAAATTATCAACTTGTCTATATTGTTAAAAAAAATTAGCCCTGGCTGGTGTGGCTCAGTGGATTGAGTGCCGACCTCCAAACTGGAAGGTCACCTGTTTGATTCCCAGTCAGGGCACAAGCCTGGGTTGCAGACCAGGTCCCCAGCTCGGGGCATGAGAAAAGCAACCAATTGATGTTTCTCTTGAACATCAATGTTTCTCTCCATCTCTTTCTCCCTCGCCCCCCTTTCTAAAAATAAATAAATAAAATCTTTTAAAAGTTTTTGGCTACTAGAAATTTTTTTAAAGGAGGAAGTATGTTCTGAAGAGAACACCAGTATGTGGCTGAACAACCATCTGATAAAGAGATTAGCACCAGCTTGACTCTGGATTCAATTAATCATCTCAGCACAACCTGGCAGCTTGTAATGAAGGGGACAGAGACAGGACAAAATGAGGAAAGACCATCATAGCTCTGAAATTCTATAGGATAGAGCAATAGCGATATCAGCTATTAACATGTATTATTCTTCACCAAAAAGGAAGAATAACCCAAAAGGGACGCAGAGATCAGCAGGGCTGCCATGCATCCACAGGCCCAGAGAGGACAGGTCCAGGTGCAAAGCTGTCTCTTTGTCCATTTCGGGGAGGGGAGTAGAGAAGGAACACCTCCATAGTTTCAGCAAGCTACACTGCCACCCTTCAAGGGTAAGGATGCCACTCCAATGGGCCCACAAAACAGAGCATTGAGCCAAAATGCATTATTCTCAAGACTTAAATCTAATTAAACTAGACCTGCTACCTTATAGACTTGCTTGGGATCCATAACCTCTTTCTTCTTTTCAATTTCTCCCTTTTGGAATTAGAATGCCTATTCTATTCCTTTCCCACAATTGTGTTTTGGAAGTATATAACTTGTCTCATGTTTCAAAGGTTCCCAACTGGAGAAAAATTTTGCCTCAGGTGAATCATACCTCAAATTTCACCTATATATCTGATTTAGATGATATTCAGGTGAGGTTTTGGACTTAGAGAAGGGGTGTCAAACTCATTTTCACTGGGGGCCACATCAGCCTCACAGTTGCATTCAAAGGGCTGAATGCAATTTCAACTTCTTAACAGTTAAGGAGTAGTTACTTTTATACAGTCCTAAAATTATCTCGGCCCTTTGAAGGCAACTGCGAGGCTGATGTGGCCCCCAGTGAAAATTAGTTTGACACCCCTGATTTAGAGTCAATGAAGAAACAAATTAACACGTTTGGGTTATTGGAATGGAAATGAATGTATTTTGAATGTGAGAATCCCGTGAATTTGGGGAATCCAGATAGTAGAGTGTTAAGGGTTCATCTGTGTTCACCCTAAATTTATATGTTGAAGCCATACATCTCAGGACCTCAGAGTATGATTGCGTTTGGCAATGCATACAGAGAGACACCAGGAGGGCATACACAGAGAAGAAAGACCATGTGAGGACAGTGAAAAAAGGCAGCCATCTGCAAGCAGAGGAGAGAGTCTTCAGAGGAATTCAAACATACTAACACCTTGATCTGGCCTTCCAGCTTCCAGGACTCTGAGAAAATGAATTTCTGTTGTTTAAAGCACACAGTCTGTGGTACAGGAATACTATACCTATGAAAAGTTTGCTTTATACCACTTTGCTTTTCCAAAAGACCACTTTAGAACCTGTTTTCACTAATGACAAGAAATCCTAAGAGGATTTTCACTTTTATGAAAAAAGGCAAAAAGCAAAAATTGCATTTGCTGTGCAGTGAGCCACTATGAAAGTAGCATGTACTGGTAAGTGGAACTGCACTGACTATACATTCTTTTTATTTGATGTAGGCCATGTATTATCACATTGTTTCTACTTTTACTATATGCTAGTATTATTTTAGCTTTTATGTGTTATTTGGTATGATTTGATAGGTTAATATTTGGTTCTATGAATACTCAAAATCTTCTCCATAAAAATTAATGATACAGTACCCCCCCTTTATCTATGGTGGATATGTTCATTCCAAGACCCCAGTGAATGCCTAAAATCACAGGTAGTACAGGACCCTGTTTTTTCCTATATATACTTATGTATGATAAAGTTTAATTTGTAAATTAGGCATAGTAAGAGATTAATAATAGTAACTACTAATAATACAGAGCAATCATAAAAATATACTGTAATAAAAGTTGAATGAATGTGGTCTCTCTCTCATTCTCAAAAATCTTATTGTACTGCACTCACACTTTCACTTAAAAGCACTCTATGACATCTCTTCAGCATATCCAAACTGCCAGTATCACCATTTTTGGGCTTTCAGGCCATTATGAAGTAAAATAAAGGCTATCTGAACACAATCACTATGTACCAGGGCAGTCCATCTGATAACCAAGAGGTACTAAGTGGCTAACGGTCAGAAGCTTATATAATGTGAAGACTACTACTCAACAGAGCACTCAGTTTAAAACTTATAAATCATTTATTTCTGAAATATAATATTTGGAGACCATGGTTGACCATGAGTAACTGAAACCTTGATCACTTTATACAATTTTAAGAATGCTCTACTTTTAAATTGTGGGAGAAAACTGTATTTTTTTATGGCAGCCCTAGCAAACTAATGCAAGATCTGATTGATATCTAGGCTGAGAGTCAGATTCTATATTCTACTTTATTATTTGTTAAGATCTTCTAGGTTATCTTTTGTATCTAATAGAAGGTCCTGGCTTTGAGAAATAATCTGTGTGCATAGAGTTGATGTCTCAGTGAGTTCTGAGTGGACCCTTTTCCATGTCACAAAGAGAAATTCTCATCACAATAACCTTCAGTCAGGTTCTCTCAGCAGAGGCTTTCAAGGGAAATTATACAGTAAATGCAATCTGAATTTTCCATTCAAAGTCCTCTAGGTCTGAAAAACACCAACACAGTAAATTGCCTGTGAAAGAGGAGTTGAGAGCAACTGCAATGGATATAGTGCAAGATATGCAGGTCTTCCTCAGGCCCCTCAGTTTACTGGCTCTGCATTTCAAATCTTAATGGAAATGTTAGTACTCTATTCCTCTTGGTTAACCTCTATCATGAAGATCTTTGGGAAAACTTAACTACAAAGGATTTTCCAGAAATGGTCCTCCAAAATTAATCTACTTCACTTTGCTTTTAAATACTCTGAAATTCCCATCCTTACTTTTCATTTTAAAAACACAGCAAAACTCACCCTAAATGCAATTACAATCACAATTGCATATACAAGCTACATAGAATGTCTTGCACAGCATGAAAAGTTCATGATCACTGACAGAAGCAGGAAAATAATAATGATTAGCTGTTACCTGACTTCTTTTTGTTCCCTCACCCCCATCAGCCTTCATAATGCATGAAGTGTGCTGTCGGGTCATTTTTTTCATCATTATACCTCTCAAATCTGTTCTTTCCATTTCATCTACTAACTATTTTTATCCAAGCCCTCATCACATTGCATCTAAAATTATGATTCTGATTTAATTGGTTTTGAAAAATACTATACTCTCAAATGGCTTTTTATTCATTTTTCTTATTGCTTTCCATTCATCATCTGAGTTTTTGCAGATTCCATCTCTCCACATTTCCAATAAAAAGGTCAATACATCACACATTTGGAAAATGGTGCTATGTTTTTCTTTCATGTACTGACATATTTTATCCACAATGCATCTGATGACTAGAATAGAATTAAATAAGTGCCACCTGTGGTCTCTGGGGGCCAATGTTTCACAGTTCCTGTAAGAATAAAAGTGAAAACTAACATTTATTAAGTATTTAGTTGGTATCAGGCACTATTCACATCATCTCATATACATTCACTTGTACTTTTTTACAAGAATTGTATGCACTAAGTCCTTCTGTAATTTCTATTTTATAGACCAGGAAATGAATATACAGAGAAAATAAACAACTTTCCTAATTCACTAAAAACCCTCAAACTCTAGCTCAAGATTTGAAGCTTGTTCTCTGTTTCAAAAGTTAAAAGTTTCATAAGCAGACAAAAGGGCAATAATTTTCTAAGGTAAATTTCTTATATCTTTATGAATCTTTAAGACCACATGTTTAGCTATACAGGAAGAAGTAGGGAAGAGCTCTAGTCTAGTACTGAGTGAATGGGTTCTGAGCAGAAATCTGTTGCTGTGTTACTTTGAGCAAGTCACTCTTCCTTTCTGGGTAGGCTTCAGTGTCCTTATTTGAGAAATTAGGGCATTAAACTATACTACCTCTAAGGCACTTTTTTACTGATTCTTATTCTTATATTTCCCACCTCCAGTATATGTATTCTACCTGCTACTAATAAATATATATTAATTTGGGTGTGTGTATGACAAAGAAGGAGAGAAATGAGAGAGCAAAAGAGAGAGAAAGAAGAGAAAGAGGGGAATGTTTCTTTTTTAAAGAGAAGATTGATGCCTAATACATAGATTAATGCCTAAAAATATATTTATTCTTTTTCCTCCCATAATGGTAGGCAATTATTAGTGTAGTTTAGTTCCTTAAGGATGTTGAGGGTCTGAGTCAACATCTCTACAATGATTTGGGCCACCCAGCCATAATGCAAAGATAGATGTAGTAGTAAGTACAGGTAGGAGGGAAGCACTTTTTCAGGAAACCCCCAGCAAGCTTTCTGTTAACATCTTCTTTGCTACAACTAGGTCATATGCTTACTCTTAAATCTGGGGTTGTGTCTGGCTTTCTTGAAACCAAGGAATTTCTCAGTAATGCTGGAATAGAAGTAGCAGGTCAGTTGCTTTTGGTGTAGCCAACCAAACGTATGCCACAATCTATATTCTCACATATATGGCTGCCAAAGAACTGTTCCTCTAGCACACATGTGGGGTGACCACTTCACATTTCAAATCACATCAAAGGTTGCCATTAAAGTCAAATCTTAGAGAAACACTAAACACTTTTGTAATAATGTAGCTTCCTTATTTCTCATTTTATCAGACTGAACACTTGGGGACCAATTGAATCATTCTCATCAGTTTTCTAAAACATCTATGTCAATTTGTTTGTTTGTTTTGCTCATCCACTTTCTTTGCCTGGAATGTTCAACATTCTTATTTATCAAAGTTTTATTGAGCACGTCCTATGTGACAGGTTGTGCAAATGATGCACATATCAATTTTTTAATATTTTTTCCTTCAAGTTTCAGCATTCCAGTTGCAGAAACAGGCATATACACAATTAATTATCAAAAGTACTGCATAACATTATAGTAGAATAAACAGTTTCCTAGTCTAAACTTACCTAATTTCTATGCACACATCTGACTCAGCTCAACTTTTCTCTCAGCTTTTCTATGAAGTCCTTGATCTCCTTAGTTTCAATATACTTTGTAGTACATTTGTTCTAGAGACTCAAGTAACACTTAAATACACAAACATAACTTTTCATATTCTAAGAAGATGGGCTATAAATCTCTTATAAACATTATGTCTTTAAGTACAGAGATCTCATCCTACATTTCTTTATTTCTCTAGAATTCATGTTATTCATTCTTTCTTTTACTGAATAATGTATTTATTATTCACTTGTCTAGTTGTCTCTGTGAGTACAGTATCATGTCAGGTACCACTAGGCAGAGGAGCAGAAAGGAAACCACAACAATAACTAAGGCACACTCCCTCATCTTGAAGATTTTATAATAGAGCAGGAGAGGTGGGTCAGACAAATAATGATAATAATTTATATAAAGTATTATTTATAATTTTAATAAAGAAAAAAATGGAAATGCAATCAACTGGTGTCATAAAGGTCAGAGGAAATGTATGATATTATCTAAGGAAGAGAGAATAAATAATGAAGCAAATATAGAAACTTTGAGATCTCCTCAGAAAGCAACTACTTCTTTTTACCTTAGTTTGAATTTCAAGCAGAAACTGTGAAACAGGGTAAAAGAGGTTTAACATGGAAAGATAAGTAGGCACCAGACAGTGGAGGCATGTGGGAATTTGAGCCCCAGTTAACTTTAGATTGGGGGGTGGGAGGAAAAAGTGTGATCAAAGGTCTTCAGCCAGGTGGTAATGTGGTCAGAATTTTAGTTAAAATTTTTAATCCACATGTGGTGAAAACAGATAGAACTAGAATGAGAAGAGACCACAAATAGAGTAGGATTTAGAAAGCTGCTGCAGCAAGTTAAATAGAAGTAAAAAGAAAAACTTAATTCTCTGACCAAACCGCCTTTGATACTTGGAACAGATGGTGTGTGTCATTTTTCATTTAGCACAGAGGCAGAAGTTTCATAAAGAGGAGTAGGTGTGAATGTTGGATTTGAAAGCTAGACATGGGCAAAATGGAGTCAGAGAATCCAAGATGAAATCCATCTCTTACTTTACTTGTGAATCTTCCCTGCACCAAAACATTTCCTATTTTCTCTCTTCTTAAAAATACAAAAATTAGCTCTTCCTTCTTTGCTTCTTTTCTTCTGCTATTAACTCTCTCCTACTTTTCTGTAACCTACATAAAATGCAATTGCTCTTTTTACATATTATTCAACTGGGGATCATAATGCTTAATCACTCTAAGCTAGGTTCTGAGGTAAAATCTTCTAGGAATTAACAGTCACGTAATTCCACAGCAAGGGAACATTGTGTCCCAGCAGTAATGACCAGGAAGTAAAGGGAACTTTTATTCAAAACCCTAAGGGGAATAAAGGTTCCTAAGAAGGCTAGTGATTTTAATTACAAGTTCATTAGAAGTCTGAATCCCTAGCACATGCAATTGCCTTTATTCTTTGATCTTTGTTAGCTCTGAAAATCTGCCCTAAACTGCAGCCCTTGTCAGCCCCAGGACAGGGATTTGATAGCTCTCAATTCCATGACAGTTTTGTCTCAGGTCAATGAGGTGGCCTTGAAAGAAACCCACTTTCCAATGCTTCACTCTTCTACAGAAAAAATGAGAATGCTACCAAGCCTCTATAGTTGACTAGAAGCATGAGGACACAAGGTGCTAAATGACAAAAAGGATGGAATATATAAGTCAATCAATCATGCACTGACACTGGCTATGCCCATTTATTATTACTTTCCAAATTCTAAAGTGATAGCAAAATGGAAATTCCACTAGTTTTTCAAGAACTTGAATCTGATTCTTATAATCCTGGGCTTCACATTACTGATATATTGTAGATATAATTTTTGTGTGCTCCAAGAGGCTTTCTACTCAGAGGGCATTGCTGTAAGTTGTGGATA
Source organism: Trachops cirrhosus (assembly GCA_028533065.1). Lineage (NCBI taxonomy): Eukaryota > Metazoa > Chordata > Mammalia > Chiroptera > Phyllostomidae > Trachops > Trachops cirrhosus. Next base: position 74,146,341 of record CM052541.1, read on the forward strand.
ATTTATTTTCCCCTGCTATTATATTGCATAAATTACTATGTTGGCAATATTTTAGCCTTTCACACTTTGAATCAGTGCCCAAAATAATTCTAACAATATCTGGAATATCTGGAGGCAACTTCAAGGAAGAAAGCCCTTCAAAATGTCTGAATATTCATTTAAACTTCAGCTGCGAAGAACATGTCTTCCAGGTCAAGTATAAGGATCACCTGAAGGGTAAATGATACTTATCTCATCTCCCTGCTGACACCTACATCTTCTTCTGCTGCCAGAAACAACGGTAGGAACTTGCCAGCTAAGCACACATTCCTCAGTCAGTCCTACCTCCTAAGGATGGGAGTTGTAGAATTGGAACCCAATTTGAGGCCTACTAGAAATATAGAAAAATTTTACTTCAGAAGTCCACTCATATAATTATGTCTGTTTTATTTTATCATTCAAAGGAGTTTTTTTGGTTTTCAGACAGGAAATGCCTCATTTCTTAGTATTAGGAGTACTGTAATTAGAAAAGGTCAACAATAGAAGATAGACCACCAAGTGAGGCCCACAAGGTGCTGCAGAAATGGACATAATGCCCCATGGAAGGCTCAGTAAGAACATGGTCACCACACAGGGCTGCTGTTTTGTTTTATTTTTTAATTGAACAAAAAGTATAGCCTTACACAACAATAAGAAAAGAGAAAGCAAAAAGGTTTTCTTTTATATTATTTCCCATACCCCTCCTGTAATCCAGTAATGGAATACCATTTTTAGGATTCATTACTGGAACCTCACAGCCCCAATCCTGCCTCCACCAAAATCTCTAAGCCCAGATGCAGGGCAGAGGAATAGCCCCTCTCACGCTGTCTGCTTCAGTCCTGACCAGCTGAATGTCCTAGGAAGGTATCCTCTCCTTATATTCTTGATTATAATAATGTGCTAACTTTGTTAGTGCTAACTTTGTGATGATGTTGTGAGAATTCAATGAGCAAATGCCTGTGCACCTTGCCCAGCATATAACACAATAAAAGTTTCAGCTGTTACCATTCATAAAAAGACATTATAATTGATCATGTTATGACACTATTAATCATAAGGATATTCTAGCAATACAGGGAAAGAGTCTATATCTCAATATAGATGGTGTTTTTGTTTTGTTTTGTTTTTTCTCAAGAACCTCCTGCTCCAAGTCAGGATTGGTTATGGGCACTAGGGAAGGGTGAGCTTAGCTATAGAAAAATTAATAGGCTCAGTTCCCTTCACAAGCTTCTGAAACATACAAATCAACTTTTATTTGTTTAGCTAAGCTCTCCCTTTATCTATTCATGCTCCTATCTAAAACTGCAAACATAGTTGGAGAAAGGAAGGAAAAAGCCCTTAGAAGGACTTTTAAATTTCTTCCAGTTTTCTGATGAACTTAATAAGTTCTCCAGATACATCTTACAAAGTAAAGAAATCTTCAAAAATATTAAAGTAATTGTATGTTCTCCAGTGCATTCTAAGTAACAGGTCAGAAATAGATTATCATGAAATTTACAAGTGTTCAGTTAACAATAAAAGGAAAATTACAAGAGAAAGGGTCTTCTCTTTGATATATTTTAATATAGTTGGATGGAGCACTGTTGAAAGAGTTCTGTTGAAGCAGTTTCTTTGAGTTTTCACCTCGAATTCCAGTTAAGTGATGACAATTCCAAATGTTCCTCTTCTAACTGCCTGTCACTCCAAGCAGTTTTTGACATAGCCAGAATCTTTCCAAGATTTTTTATCAAAAACTAATTCACCACATTGAAATTATTGTCATTCATTTTCTATCTTTACATATTCAGTAAGTGTTATGAGAAGGGCTCCGCTACAGGCACCAACATCCAGGAAACAAGTGAAATAGCTAGAGTTTTGCCATCAAAGCCATAAATCTCATCTGAGTGGCAAAAGGAACATCAGACTTCAGGTCAGGAAAAGCACAAAACCTGATCCACAGACCCATAGTCAGGAGCAATATCTAAGATGGAGTATACCTTGATTGTGATCACATTTATGTGATCATTCTTAATGTCCAGTTGGCTTTCTGCAGACCAGGTTTCAAGAAGTCTTTACCCCAAACTCATAGCAGGCAGGAATGACTCTTTACTTTCTGTCTTGGCAAGGCATAGTTTACTAACTAGGGCAGCATTTCTATCATAGCAGTCCATGGACCACTTGCAGCAGACTTATCACAACTGCTAAATTAAAATTCACATTCTTGGGCTCCACTGCTAAACCTTCTCATTCAGAATCCCTGCAGTAGGTCTTGAGCTTCTGAATATTTAATAAACTATCAAGGCTAATTATAGGGAAATCTGTAGTCATTATAAAAACTGACATTATGACCCAGGAATGTCAAATCTATACATATTCATAATGTATAGAATAATTTCCAAGGTGATATTGGAGGATCCCAGGAAAAAGAAGCCACGCCCAACTGCCCTCAAGCAACTTAAATTTAAGCAGTCTGATAGCCATATGTACAAAATAACAAAACTGCTTAGCCTGCAAAGGGGTGAGAGCAAAGTCAGTGTGTTCCTTAAGGAAGTGGGCAGTTATATGGCCAGAGTGGTATCATTGTTCCCTGTTAAAAATATTTCCTGCTTTACTTTAAGAGTGGAATTAAAAAGTTCTGTCTCTGACTTCTGTAGACAAAACTGTCCAATAATTCATGTTGCTAGATAATGTATTAGGATTAAGTTCCTTCAGAATGTTAAAAGTTTTCAACCAGGACACAAGGATATGTGGAGAGTATAAAGCCATGCCATCTACTCACGCCACTCTGCAAGACTTCCGCCTTTCTCAGGGTCTGAAGTAGAGTCTCACCTTCAGCTTCACCATCCACTTGATCTCTGCATACAACTTCACTGGAGTACAGTGTGAACAAAACAAGTCTATCAGGATGGATTCTGTCTCCTCTTAGCAGTCAGTTCAATCAGTTTCTTAAGTTTTCTTTGACAATGACCTAAATAGACATCATCTCTTAGAGTTTATCTTCTAAGAAAAAGTTTTAGTGTTTAGTATTTAGTATTTAAATTATGATCTATTCATAATATAATGATTTCTTGGAGCAGGAAAGAAATACAGGAAATTGTGCATCACTTCAAATTCAGGCTTTAAACCAGATTCTATAGCTCATCTGAGCTCATTATCTGATACCCATCTGATGCTTCAGAAAATTTGGTTTTATTTTGTTATTGTTCAAATTGATGGATGTGTTGTGGAGGCAAAAATTTCAAAGGGCATTTGGATTCCAAGAATGGTAAAGAATACTTATTCCCAAATAAGTCAAAACAATAATAAAATAATACTCCAGGCAGATGTTTTACTTTTTTTTTTAATTTTTGTTTTTTTTTTAAGATTTTATTTACTTTTAGAGAGGGGAAGGGAGGGAGAAGGAGAGAGAGAGAAACATCAATGTGTGGTTGCCTCTCATGTGGTCCCCAATGGGGACTTGGCCTGCAACCCAGGCATGTGCCCTGACTGGGAATCGAACCTGCAATGCTGTGGTTTGCAGCCCGCGCTCAATCCACTGAGCTACACCAGCCAGGGCTCCAGGAAGATGTTTTTCTAAAGCACTGATTAATGAGCCTAGAGCAAGGAAAAACTGAGTTCCTTCTTTCATTTTTAATTCAATTTATTGGGGTTATAAATATTGGTTAATAAAACTATATTAGTTTCAGGGGTACAATTTTATAACATATCATCTGTACATTATATTGTGTTCACTACTCCATGTCAAGTCTCATTCCATCAGCAGTTATTCCCCCTTTACCCTCTTCTACTTCCCCTACTACCTTTCTCTATGTTCCCTCTGGTAATCATCATATTGTTATCCATGTCTATGAGCTTTTCTCTCTTCCTTTTTTTTCTGTCTTTTTTTTTTTTGCTTAATCTCTTCATCTTTTTCACCCAGCCCCCAATCTCCCTCCACTCTGATAGCTGTCAGTCTCTTCTCTGTAACTTTGAGTGTACTTCCATTTTTGTTTGTTAATTTATTTTGTTTTTTAGATTCCAAATATAATGAAATCCTATGATACTTGGCTTTCTCTGACTGGCTTATTTCTTTTTTTTATTATATTTTTGATTGTGCTATTACAGTTGTCCCAATTTTTCCCTCTTTGCTCCCCTCTACCCAGCATCCCCTCAAGCAATCCCTATATCATTGTTCATGTCCATGGGTCATACATAGGTTCTTTGGCTACTCCATGCCCTATACTGTAATTTATATTCCCATGGATATTCTGTAAATACCTATTTGTGCTTCTTAATACCCTCACCTCTTTACCCATTTACCCTACACATCCCTCCCATCTGGCAACCATCAAAAAGCTCTCTGTATCCATGATTCTGTCTCTGTTCTTCTTGTTTGCTTAGTTTGTCTTTTAGATTTGATTATTGATAGATATGTATTTGTTGTCATTTTATTGTTCATAGCTTTGATCTTCTTTTTCTTAAATAAGTCCCTTTAACATTTCATATAATAATGGTTCAGTAATGATGAACTCCTTCAGTTTATTTCCTGTCTGGGAAGCTCTTGATCTTCTGTTCCATTCTAAATGATAGCTTTGCTGGGTAGAGCAATCTTGGCTGTAGTTTCCTGCTTTTCATGACTTTGAATATTTCTTGCCATCCCCTTTTAGCCTGAAAAATTTCTGTTGAAAAATCAGCTGACAGTCTTACAGGAACTCCCTTGTAGGTAACTAACTATTCTTCTCCTTCTGTTTTTAAGATCCTTTCTTTATTGTTAACTTTTAGCCCTTTAATTATGATGTTTCTTGGAGTGGGCCTCTTTGCATCCATCTTGTTTGGGACTCTGTGCTTCCTGGACTTGTATGTTTATCTCCTTCACCAAATTAAGGAAGATTTCTTTCATTATTTTTCAAATAGATTTCCAATGTTTTGTTTTTCCTCTTTTCCTTTTGGCACCTCTATGAGGTGAATGTTGGAATGCTTGAGGTTGTCACAGAGGCTGCTAATGCTATTCTCATTTTTTGGATACTTTTTTCTTACTGTTGTTCTGATTGGTTGTTTTTTGCTTCTCTATGTTCCAAATCATTGATTTGATTCTCAGCTTCAACCACTTTACTGTTGTTTCCCTGTAAATTATTATTTATTTCAATTACTGTATGCTTTTTTTCTGACTAGATCCTTATTATGCTGTGGAGGTCATCACTAAGTTCTTTGAGTGTCCTTATAACCAGTGTTTTCAACTCTGCATCTGATAGATTGCTTATCTCCATTCTGTTTAGTTCTTTTTCTGGAGTTTTGATCTGTTCTTTCATTTGAGCCATGTTTGTTCATCTCCTCATTTTGGCTTCTTCCCTGTGTTTACTTCTATGTATTAGGTAAAGCAGGTATCACTTCCTGTTTTGCTAGCATGGCCTAATGTAGTAGGTGTCCTTTAGGGTCCAGCAGCATAGCCTCCCCTATTACCCAAGCTGGGTCCTCTAGCTGCACCCTTTGTGTGAACTGAGTACGCCCTTCAGGCGTAGTTGAACCTTGATTGTTTTTGTCAGGTCATTTACCCAGGTCAATCCCTGGGAGGGATTTACCCAGGCCTTTGACTGGCTTATTTCACTTGGTATAATACTGTTTGGGTTCATCCATGCAGTTACAAAGGGTAAGATTTCTTTTTTTTACAGCTGAGTAGTATTCCAGTGTATAAATGTACCACAGTTATTTTTATCTACTCCTCTAGTAATGATCACTTGGGATGTTTCCAAATCTTGGCTATTGTAAATAACACTGCAATGAAGATAGGGGTGCATGTATGTTTTCAAATTAGTGTGTTGGTTTTCTTTGGCAATATTCCTAGAAGTGGGATCCCTGTGTCAAAGGGAAGTTCCATTTTTAATTTTTTGAGAAAATTTTATAAAGTTTTTCATGGAGGCTATACCAGTCTGCATTCCCACCAACAGTGAATGAAGGTTCATTTTTCTTCACATCCTCACCAGCACTTGTTTGTTGATTTATTGATGACAACTAATCTGACAGGGGTGAGGTTATATCTCATAGTGGTTTTAATTTGCATTTTTCTGATGATTAATGACATTTAGCCTCTTTTCATGTATTTTGGCCATCTGCAAGTCCTCTCTGGAGAAGTGTCTATTCAGGTACCTTCCACATTTTTTTAAATTGGTTTGTTTTTTTTTAGTATTGAGATTTAAAAGTTCTTTATAAATTTTGGATATTAACCTTTTATCAGATGTATCATAGGTGAATATGTTCTCCCATTTAGTGAGCAGTCTTTTCATTTTCTCGATGGTTTCCTTTGTTGTGCAAAAACTTTTTAGTTTGATGTAGTCTCATTTGTTTTTTCTTTCTTTTGTTTCCCTTGCCCAAGAAAATATAAAGAAAAATATTGTTATGAGAAACATTACAGGTTTTACTGCATATGTTTTCTTCTAAGATTTTTATAGCTTTGAGTATAACATTTAAGTCTTTAATCCATTTTGAGTTCACCCTTATGTATGGGGTAAGAAGGTGGTCTAGTTTCACTCTTTTTTGCATCTATTGGTCCAATATTCTCAATACCATTTTTTGAATAGACTACCTTTTCCCCACTGTACATTTTTGCTTTCTTTGTCAAATATTAACAGACTATAAAGGCATGAATTTATTTCTGGGCTCTCTATTCTCTTCCATTGATCTATATATCTGCCTTTATACCAGTACTATGCTTTTTGATCACTATGGTTTTATTGTATAGTTTGATATTAGGAAGCTTGATTCCTCTTTGTTCTTCTCCCTCAAGATTGCTGTTGCTTTTGTGGTTCCATATAAGTTTTTGATTTATCTGTTCTACTTCTGTGATATATGCCATTGGTATCATGATAAAAATTACATTGAATCTATAAATTGCTTCAGGTAGTATATTTTAATGATGTTAATTCTTCCTATCCATGAACACAGTATATACTTTCACTTATTTGTATTTTCTTCAATTTTTTTCTTCAATGTTTAATAATTTCTTGAGAATGGATCTTTCAATGCCTTTGTTAAATTTATTCCTAGGTATTTCTTTGGAAATAATAGTAGATGGGATTATTTCTCAGTTTTCCTGACACTTCATTATTGGTATATAAAAATGCAACTAATTTCTGGATATTTCTCTATTAATTAAATTCACTTATCAGTTCTAGTGGTCTTTGGTGGAATCTTTATGATTCTCTATGCACAGTATCATGTCATCTGCAAATAAATACAGTTTTACTTCCTGCTTTCCATTTTGGATGCCCTTTTTTTCTTCTTGTCTAATTGTTATGGCTAAGACTTTCATTACAATGTTTAATAAGAGTGGTGAAAGCAGACATCCCTGTCTTGTTCCCAATCTCAAGGGGAAAGCTTGTAGTTTTTGCCTGTTGAGTATGATGCTAGCAGTGGGTTTGTCATATATGGTCTTTATCATGTTTAGGTATGCTCCCTCTATTCCTACTTTGCTGAGAGTTTTTATCATAAATGGGTTCTGTAATTCATCACATGTTTTTTTCTGTATTTATTGATATGATCATGTGGTTTTAATCTTTCATTTTGTTTCTGTTGTGTGTCATGTTTATTGATTGGAGATATTGTACCAACCTTGCATCCTTAGAATAAATCCCACTTGATTATGATGTACAATCTTTTTAATGCATTGCTGAATTCAGTTTGCTAATATTTTGTTGAGGTTTTGACATCTATATTCATCAGGAAAGTTGGCTTATAATTTTTCTTTTTGTAGTTTCTTTGTCTGGTTTTTGAATTAAAATAATGCTGGCCTCATAAAAAGAGCCTGGGAGTCTTCCTTCCTCTTGAAGGTTTTGGAATAGTTTGAGAAGGATATGTGTTAACTCTTTATGGCTTTAACTTTTGTCATTTTAATTATTGTGTGTCTTGGGGCAGGCCTCCTTGGGTCTTTCTTATTGGGACACTGAGATTTCTAGACATGTGTGTCTTTTTCTTTCACTAAGTTAGGAACATATTTAGCCATTATTTCTTTAAATATGTTCTTGATCCCTTGGCCTCTCTCTTCACTTTCTGGCACCCTTTATGAAGCAGACATTATGCTTCATATTGTCCCAAAGTTCCCTAAACTGCCTTCTTTCTTTTTAATTTTTTGTTTCTTTTGCTGCTCTAATTGGGTGTTTCTTTTTCTACTTTGTCTTCCAAATCACTGATTATGTCCTCTGCTTCATCTGACTTATTGTGTAGTCCTTCCACTTATTCTTAAATACTTTAATCTTCATTTCTGACAGGTTATTTTTCATGGTTTCTATGTCCTTTCTCATGCTGTTGTAGTTCTCACTAAGTTCCTTGTGATTCTCACTAAGTTCCTTTAGCATCCTTATATGCATTTTTCTGAACTCTATATCTGATAAGTTGATTCTCTCCATTCCACTTAGTTCTTTTTCTGGAGATTTCTCTTGTTCTTTCATTTTAGACATGGTTATTTGCCCCCCATTTTTGGCTCTATCCTTGTGTTTGTTTGTATGTGTTAGGTAGATCTGCTATAGTTGTCTGGGTGAGACCAACAGAGTTTGCCAGGAACAAACAGATAAAAATTTGGTCATGTGAACAAAGGGCTCTATAGTGGTTGGTTTTGTGGGAGAATAAAGTCCCCTGTCCTAGAGCCACACAACTCAGTCTGCCTCACATTCTTTCCAGAGATCAATCTCAGCAGGGCAGGGCCATAGGGATTCAGATGAAAGGGCTAGTGGATCTCCCATGGTGGGAGTGCTGGTCAGGCTTTAGAGAGGTTGGGGTACATGGCCTTTGCCCCAGAGCCATACTTCTTAGTCAGTCCCTGATTCTTCCCAGGCCTTGGCAGTGTGGAGCAACAAGTAGTGAGAGGGTAAGACTGTTTGGAGCCCAATGAGTGGAGCTAGTGGATCTCTGATGAGGGGGGAGCACCAGTGAAGTTCATAGGATGGTGGGGAGAACAACCCCACCCCAAAGCCACACAGCTCAGTCACTGACACCACCTGAATCTGCCCAGATCTCTACACCCTGGCTTAGGCAACTGACTCCCCACAGGGTGAAAGCTCCAAAGAGTTGGGTGGCAGGGAGTCCACACAGTGGTGCTATTGCATTTCCCCAGACTAATGCTGTATTAAGGAGAGTGCTCCATCTAAGAATATGGTGTCTACAATGTGGGAGCTGAACTCAGCTCAAAGATCCTGGCAGCAGTACTTTCAGCTCTCTCCCAAGAGCCACAAACCCCAGTTTCTCCTCAAGTGACACTAAGCTACCCCAACCTCTCCTCACTGGAGCCTAGGGTGAGTGGCTGTCAATGATATTTTTGTGTGTTGTCCCTTTAAGAGGACTCCTGTGTCTCTAGCAGACTGCTGTCTCTCCCTTACAAACAGAATCCTCACAGATATTATGTGGGAGACTCTTCCAAGCTCTGGTGTTTAAGACTGAGGAGCCTGTCTTTCTGTTGAGACTCTACTCTTCTCAAGAGGGCTCCCCACAGCTGAGATAGCCCCACAGCTGACATATCCCTCCAAAATCTCAGCTGCCACCCATGGGACTGTAGTCAGCCCTTTTCTCATCTCTGCCCTTCTTACCAGTCTTGGTGTGGCTTCTTCTATAAGTCCTTAGTTATAAGACTTCAGCTATTCTTTTGTTTTTTTTCAGGTTGATTATTCTACAATTTAATTCTAATTCCAGTCTGGTCTTGAGAGGAGGTGAGTGTACCTTCCACCTGCTCTGCTGCCATCTTGGATCTTCCTTTGTTTTCTTTGAGTTCTTTCTTTCTTGAACATAGGAAGGAGCTGTGGGTAATATTTTTGTCTTTATGGTATCCAATATTTAGGCATGTATCTGATTCAGCTTTCTTTAATGAACACAGTAGTTAATGTAAGTCTGTACTCCTTGCATAAGTTTTTTAATCTACCAATCAGAAAAGGGAAGCCTAAACTGGGATCCCAGAGAGCACTATGAGCTGCAAGGACAGTGTGACAGGCAGAGATGAACTCTGTCTGTCACTGTCAGTGCAGTTGCTCACTGAGCTAAGGCTGTCATTATGTGTCATCTGCAGGAGATGAGGCAAGAGTTCTGTAAAAGTGGGATATTTTGAACTATCCTGCAAAAATGTAAAATACAAAGATGAATATTTTCCTAATAAATGTATCTCCAATATAAGCAAAAAGAAAAATAAATAATGAGATGGATTCTGAGACAGATATTGAGAGAAGGAGAGAAAATTAGGAAGAGCTGAACCCTACTGGGGAACCCTTCTGCAGAAAGAAACAGGAGGGTCTTTACTTCCTCCTCACCTCTGAACAGTGGTTTCCATTATATCCAATGTACCTAAGAACAGATATCCTACCCAAACACAGATGGTCATAAGGATACTACCTGAAGCTGCTACTAGTACTGCACTTTCCAATTAGCCTGAACAATGAGCAGTATGGTGTGAGAAGACTTAGACTCATAGATATATTCATAACTCTTGACACAACCTAAATCTTGAAATTATTTGAAGGTTTAGTTCAAGCAAACACACTTTTCTTAGTGTGTTTTAAATATCTTTCTGGTCTTTTATATGATGAAATAAGAAGTACATATAAAGCATTTAGGCTACTGAGAAAAGCACACTTGATATCTCAAGTAAAAGCACTGGTGTGATTGAGTTGTGACCTTTTCTAATTATTATTTTATGTAAAATGATTTCTACTTGAAAAAACAAATAACAGGCAACTATGCTTTTAGATTTGGGCATTTAGCAATTTGAGGCTATAATTGTTTTCAATTTCTCTAAATTCCAAAAGCACATAGTTTTGAATACTTTAGTGTCTCATTTAGTTTTTACATTAGGATACAATCAGTTAAAAGATGTTACCACTTTCAAGAAAAGAATCTGAAAAAGCAAAATACTCTAAACAAGGGGTCAAAGTTTGTCCAATGGGGTCCTAGGGTTCTTGAAGGGGACCACAGGTATCCTTCAGGGGACCATAAGATCAAAATCATTTTATAATAATACTAGGAAGTTATTTACCTTTTCACTGAGTTGAGTATGCATTGTCTGCATAAAAGCAAAGGTGCATAAAACAACTGCAGCCCTAGCAAGAATCAAGTCAGTGGTACCAAACTTTACTGGAAGTCATGGTATTCTTCCCCACCAGACAGTTGCAGAAATATAAATAAATAAAAAGAATTAGTGCTAGCTTCATTTAAGGACTTTTTTGATCAAGCAGTAGCAAAAATTTTTATTAAAACCTGTCACTTGAATGCATATCCTTTTCACATTTTGTGTGATAAAATGAGAAGTACACATAAGCACTTACACTACTTACCAAAGCACAATGCTTATCTCAAGTAAAAGCACTGGTGTGACTGAGTTGTGAATTCTTCTACAATAGTTATTTCATGTAAAACTTGAAAGAACAAATGACAAACCACCATGAATATCCAGATTTGGGCAATTAGCAATTAAAATGAATGAAGTAAGACTTTCACCTCATGGAAAACAACTGACAGTATATGTTCCAAGTGAGAAAATTTTCAATTAAACATTAGAATTTTTGAAAACATGGTGAGCTTGACAACTTCCCAATACTTACAGACTTTTCTCGATGAGATCAGTGGTAATATTTACTAGTACATTTTTTGGGTATTATATAATAAAACGTGTCAATGTTTAGAAGAAATGATGAATGTATGATATTATAAAATCATGCATGCATGAGCTACTCAAAGTACAATACAGACTAGTGGATCATTATACAGTGGAGCATGAAAAAGTTCATTTTTAGCATTTCAGATTTCACATTTCAATTAACCTATAAGGAATTACCACTTGTTGAGTTTTAGTGTCATATCAAAAGAGAATATCTACAATTGTCCAAAAAAACATAAAATATTACTTATTTTCAAATATACACCTGTATGAGACCAAATTTACTTTACATACTTTTCCCAGCTAACAGATTGCAACAGATTAAATGCAGAAACAGTTATAGAAACACAATTGTCTTCTATTAAGCCAGTCATTTGAAAAATGAAAAATATGCCATTTTCCACTATTATTTTTTTCAGAAAAGATAGTTATTTTTTCATAAAAAGATATCTATGCTAATATTTAATCAGCTTATTATTGTATGTAGAAAAATAATGTTTTAAAATTCTTTTTAGTTTTAATTTCTAATATGGTAACACTTGATAGATATAAACACATTGGGGGGAAAAGTCCTTGTAGTCTTCATTAATTTTTAAGAGTTAAAAGAGATCCTAAAATTAAACATTTTGAGAACTATTGCCCTAATTCAATGGAAAATCAGTGGGTCTGTTCTCTATTCCAAGAAGCTCAAAAGAAGGAGGAAAGAAGAGTTACCAGCATTGCAAAGGTCAATGCAAAGAGTGTAAGAAGCCCTCTGGGTTATATTCTCTATTTGGATAAACTGTGAAAGAGCTAGACCATCTTTTAGTAGCCCAAAGAGCAATGAATGTTTGGATGTCTTCTAGGTTTTTTGGCTGGCCTAATAATTAAATCAACATAAGACAGGAACAGGAAAAAAAGCAAATTTAATTTTGTGTGTAAGGGAGCTCATAGAAATATGAGATTTAGAGAAGTAATTAAAGCAAGCAGCTTTTATACCATTTAGAAAAAGGAACAATAAATCTGTGAAGAATTGACCAAACAAAAGAATTTGAGTTTGGGTTGTGAATTAGTGAAGAATAAATAAGGTCATTTATATAGCTTTCAGTGTCTCTAAATTCCCCATCTCTGATGATAAGGATGTCTTCTACCTTCTGGGTCCAGGAAGGGAAACATTCATGCAGATTTATTTCTTGCTTTCACAGGGACAAAGAAGGTCAGAATCCCCATGTACTGGCTGTCTCTTAAGTAACCTAAATTTAAAATAAAAACAAAATAAAATAATCACTCAAAAGATGGTGGCTGAGTAGGTGGAAGCTGAGCCCACTTGTTCATGCTCCCAGCATGGATTTTCAACCAATCAACCGATCTTCCGACAAGTGTCCTGAACAATAAGTGGAATCTTATCTAATGTGAATTTGTGAATCCAAGGAGTGTAGAAGAGGTTTTGCACTGTCCATTAAGAGATTTTACATGTTGAAGAGGGAAAACCCTGTGCAAAGTGCCTGAAGCAAAGGAGAGAAAGCACAGTTTGATGTCTAACACCCCTCCCAGAGTGAGGGTGGGGGCTGGTCCTACATGGGGAACCTTCAGCCCTAACTGGGAGAGACTTGAGAAACCATATGGAATCTGGGAGACACGGGCTACAAACACACAGTGAGGATTCCATCCATGGTTGCAGCGCCAACCGGGAGAGTCCAGGAGAGAAATTCTGTCTCCTAAGACTGTGAGAGACACCAGGCAGGCTGTGGCCAGCCCTCACTGAGAAAGACTGCCTTTTGGGGAAGTGGAGTATATAGAGAGCTGGGCAGTGACTCAGAGAGGCAGTGTGGGTGACACATAGGAACCTTTAAATTTTTAAGAGAAGAGTGGAGGTGTGGCTGAGCAGAAAACCTAAGCTTGCACACAACTCTCCTGTCAGCAAGGGGCCAGATTCAAAATGCAGTTCCTGCCCACTGAATCCACTGACCAGGAAGAGTAGAAGGCTACACAGCAAAAGGATTGCAGGGCCCCACTCAGTGCAGATTGCTTTGGGGTAGGGATTGGGGACTGCACCTAGAATGGAGGGTTTGGGTCTAAGTCTCCTGCCAGAGCCATGACATAGGAATTGGATGGGCTAGAGTTGAGTACCTGAGATTCTTTGCAGCCAAGCAGAGCCACCCAAACCATAAAATACAAATCTCTGGGAAGTGGAAGGTGTACCTATCCCTCACCTGCAGAATTTCAAACTATGCAAGGCCAGGTTCAAGAAGCCTCTGACAGGTATATATCTGCAAGGGAAACAAAGAGACTCCCCAAAAGAGCCCTTTATAAACTTACATCAAACCCTATGCTGGCTTCTCCTCAGGCCCTATTCCACTGAACAGCAGAGCAGAGAGCTTAGAAATTGGCACAGCAAGAGGTATTCAGGGCCCCAACCAGCCTTGGCTTTCAAACATAGCTGCCATCAACACCAAGCAGGAAAGAGCTGACCCTTTTACACAGATTGGTCCCTCTCATGAAACAGATAGCTAATTCATCAGAAACTACACTTTAGTGAAAATAATCTGAGACAGAGCAAGATGTGTGGCACAGGGACAGGGAACACACACCCACGATCTTCTCTGAAGACTGAACAGTGCCTCCCAGGAGTGACCCAGGAACCCCCACCCTCCTGATTGCACCAGATGTCCCTTCTAGAGACAGGTGGGGGTGGTATGTGCAGTGCTGTTGGACATTAGATGAACTATCCCTGGACCTTGTGCTGATGAAAAGCCAGTGGAGCAGAACAGTGGGGACCAGCTAAGCCTGAAGGAGACAGCCACAGGCTGTGGATCACTTGTAGCCTCAAACGGGCTGCCTACAGCTAGACTAGGTAACCAACTGACATCAGGGATGGATCCTGAAGGAGAAGATAGTAAGCCAACAAACACTAGACTCTGTTGAAATCAATTCCACCTTGTTCTTTGTCATTATTTGTGCTATTTTTCCTCCTGCAAAGCTTGTTAACATAGTTTCTTTGTCTTCAATTTTGTTCCTATTATTGCACCATTTTTATTTTATTGATATATGTATCTTATTTTTATGATTTTTTACTTTTATTTTAGTTTTCATTCCAATCTCATGTTTTATTTTACTTTACTTTTTCTAGAAACTGTTTGTTTTATATAAACCTTGTTTCCATTCTGTGAAGAGTTTGTGGAAAACCAGCTTAAGCCCACTCAGTGGTTGTTCCTACCCATTCAGTGGCCTGTGCAGCAGGGGCTACAGACCAGTCTCCAGTGCAGCTGTGCACTCCAGGCTTCAAGAGGAGACTGCTGAACAGGCATAGAGGGCACCTGCACCTTCAAACCAGTCAGTGACCTCAGGCTAAGCAGCAATGAACTTGGGAGCTGAAGCAGTCCATTCACCCTGAAGTTCCTCCTTGATCACAGCATTTTCAGCAGCAGCCTGCTCTTCCTTCCCAATCTCTTCAGGATCTCTGTAGAAGAAGAGATCAGACATGACTTCCCATGAGTGTTCACAGGAGATTGTGCCACATATATACAGAACTCACCAGCCCAGCATCCACCACATCAAACCCACTGAGTGAGCCCCCTGTTGTTGCAAGGGATAGCAATGTCCACACATGGGAGAGGAGAGTCTGTGTTACACAGAGCAATGATAGGCAGGCTAACATTTGCCACCTCCATGATAGGCTGGTGGTCAACCCTGGGATTGGTAACCACCAGATGTCTTGGCTCCTAGAAAACTACCTGGATCTAGTTAGTGAAGTTTCCAGGAATGAAGCAGCTAGAAACAGGAGTGGCTCCAGTGGCAGCAGCAAACTGTAGCACAGTTTGCTGGCCAGTATTCCTGGATGATATGACACTGGCAGTGGATGGGTTTTCAGTGGCAACAATGGCCTGAGCTTCTCCCAGCAGAAGCTTCTCCCAGGTTCTCTTCAGATTTATGATGTAAATGCCATCACATTTCCTTTCCTTTTATAGATGTACTGTTCCATTTGGAAGTCAAGGTTGGTGCCACTTAACTTAAGTGGGTTCCTGCAGCAAGGAATTTGAGAACATCCTTCTCCTTCATTTGCAGGACATCAAGGCCTCTGGACATTGTGAAAGTTTCCCTTTAAGTTAGGTGGGAACTGAGAACAACAACCTATGAGTCCTTCTCTGGGTAGCACAGATAAAGGCCAATCTCGTATTTCACTCTTCCCTTCTCTTACTCCATTTTGCCTTCACCTTTCCCTTTCTTATTTTTGTTTTAAATTTTATTTTTTCCCTTTCTTTGCCTTGTTTCTATTCCTCACTCTTACTATTTCTCCTCCCTTCATCCTCTCGAAGACCTTCTTCTTTCTATTAGTCATATTATATTTTCCTTTCATATAATATCCTTATTGTTGTTCCACTTTTATTAATATTTGATCAGTTGTCACTGATATTGGGATTGTTGCATTTCTTCAATTCTATCCTTAGATGTTCATTACTTTTTTATTTTAAATCTCATATTTTACTGTTTCTTTGTCCTACTTCACTATGCCTTTTCCTGCCCTGTCTTATTTTAATTTTAAATTTTATTTTCTCCCTCTCTAAGACTGATTTCTAAATCTTATGCTTATTAGCCCCCCATCTTCTCAAAATCAGTTTTCTTTCCTTTAAATGTCTCACAATCTTTTTTTTCTTTTCTTTCTTTTTACTTCCTTATAATATTATTATCCTCTTTTCATATTTATCAACCTTTGCTCCTTTGTTGTGGATATCATCGCAGTGGTTGTTTTTCTTCAGATTGGTTCCTGGTTTTTTTTCCTCTCCAAAAGCTCATGCTCTACTCTTCCTTGTCTTACTCCAGTTTGCCCTATTCCATCCCTATTTTATTTATGCAGTAAATTTTATTTTCTCCTCTTCTTTATTTCCATTCACTACTTTTATCATTTCTCTTCCCCTACCCTCTCAAAATCATTTCTCTTTCTGTCAGTCACCTCATAGTCTTTTTTCCTTTCATATAATATTTGTTTCTTTTTCTACCTTTATAAATCTTAGCTCATTTGTTCTTGATATTGTGGTAGTGGTTGCGGGTGTGGAGGGTTTTTTGCTGGGTGGTTTTGTTTTGCTCTGGCAGCTCTTCTATAATAGCATACAAGATGAGGTTGTGAAATTCAGCCAGCCAGAAAGAGGGGAGAACTCACCAATAAATGAACCAACAACAACCAAAACCAATTTAAAAGAGAACAGCATAAAAGCCATCCCTAGTGTATCCAGCTCAGGCATTCAGGGAGATTACAACTTTGAGTTTCACAGGACTCCTACTACAGAAGGCCACTCCACAAAGACAGGGAGTCAAAGAAGATCAATCTATTAGGCAGAAACAAACAAAAAAGGCACCTAAAATGGAGAGAAAAATAAACAATCCCCAACTGAAAGGAAAGGCAGGATCCCCAGAAAGAGTCCTAAATGAAATTGAAGACATAATCTATCAGACATAGAGTTCAAAGTAATGGTTATCAGGATGCCCAAGGAAATCAGTAGGAACTACAATGAAATTTATGGAGGCTACAAGAAACTTAGCAGAACATATTTCAGCAGGAAAAAGGACATAGAGGCTATGAATAAGAAACAGGAGGAAATGGAGAATACATTAGAAGGAATTAAAAGCAGGATACATGAAGCAGAGGATTGAATCAGTGAGATGGAAGACAAGGTAGAATAAAACATCCAGTCAGAGCAACAAAGTGATAAAAGACTCAAAAAGAATGAAGATAGTTTAAGGTAACTGCAGAACACCATGAAATGTAACAATATTTGCATTATAGGGATTCCTGAGAATAAGAAAGGGAATGAGGTATAGAAACCTGTTTGAAAAAATAATGAAAGAAAACTTCCCTAACTTGGTGAAAAGCTATGCAAGTTCAGGAAACAACAAAGGGCCCCAATCAAGAAGAACTCTAAGAGGCCCACTGAAAGACACAGCATAATTAAAATGACAAAATTTAAAGACATAGAGAGAATCTCAAAAGCAACAAAAGAGAAACAGCTAGTAACATACAAGGCAGATCCTATAAAGCTATCAGCTGACTTATCAACAGAAACACTGCAAGACAGAAGGGAATATCATGAAATATCCCAAGTAATGAAAAGTGAAGACCTGCAACTAAGACTACTCCACTCAGCAAGGCTGTCATTTAAAATGGAAGGTGAAATAAGGAGCTTCTCAGACAAAAAAAACAGATGCTAAAAGAATACATCTCCACCAAACCAGCATTGTTAAAGAGACTGCTTTAGGAAGATGAAGAAAAGAAGAGAGAGAAGGAGGAACACAGGCACAAAGGGAAAAAATGGCAATGAATAAATACTTATCAATAATAGCATTAAATGTAAATGAATTAAATGTTCCAATCAAAAGACATAAGATAACTGAATGGATAAGAAAACACAACCTGCATATATGCTGTCTACAAGAGACCCACCTCAGAAGAAAAGATGTACACAGGCTGAAAGTAAGGTTTAGAAAAAGTATTCTAAGCAAATGGACATGAAAAAAATGTTAGGGTAGCAATACTTATATCAGACAAAAGAGGCTTCAAAAAAGGGGCCATAAAGAGAGACCCAGAAGGTCACTTCATAATATTCAAGGAAAGAATCCACCAAGAAGACATAAAAATTGTAAATGTATATGTACCCAACACAGGAGCACCCAAATACATAAAGAAAATCTTAGAGGACTTCAAGAAAGATATTGACAGCACCTCTATTATAGTGGAGGATTTTAACACCCCACTGTCAAAATGAACAGATCTTCCAAACAAAATATCAACAATGATATTGTGGCATCGAACAATGCCCTAGATGAAATGGACTTAACTGATATATATAGAGCACTCCATCCCAAAGAAACTAAATACATATTCTTTTCAAATGCACATGGAACATTTTCAAAGATAGACCACATGATAGGACACAAAACAAGCCTCAAAAAATTCAAGAAAATTGAAATCATACCAAGTATTTTATCAGATCAAAAGGGACTGAAACTAGAAACCAAACCCAAGGAAAAGAACCCAAAATACTAAAAATTATGGAAATTGAATAGCATGCTATGAAACAATGAATGGGTCAAGAATGAGATTGGGAAAGAAATCAAAAACTTTCTGGAAACATATGAAAATGAAACTCACAACAACCCAAAACTTATGGGACACAGCAAAGGCAGTCCTGAGAGGGAAGTTCAAAGAGATACAGGGCTACATAAAAAAGACAGAAACATTTCAAACAAACAACCTAACCCTATGTCTACAAGAACATGAGGAACAACAACAAAGACAACTCAGAGCAAGTAGAAGGAAGGAAATAACCGAGATCAGAGCAGAATTAAATGGCATAGAGAATAAAAGCACAATTCTAAGGATCAATGAATCCAGGAGCCAGTTCTTTGAAAACATAAACAAAATTGACAAACCTTTAAGCAGGCTCATCAAGAAAAAAAGAGAAAAGACCCAAATAAGCCCAATTAGAAATGAAAGAGGAGAGATTATAATTGATACCACAGAAATGCAAAGGATTGTAAGAAATTACTATGAAGAACTGTATGCCAAGAAATTTGAAAACCTAGGTAAAATGGACAAATTTCTAGAAAATATAATCTTACAAAACTCAATGAAGAAGAAGCAGAAGGCCTAAACAAACCAATAACAGCAAATGAAATTGAAGCAGTAATCAAAAAACTCCCAACACACAAAAGCCCTGGACCTGATGGTTTCATAGGAGAATTCTACAAAGTGTTTAATTAAGAGCTAACCCAATACTTCACGGACTATTCCAAAAAATCCAAAATGATGGAAAACTCCCATACTCTTTTTATGAAACCAACATCATACACAACATAACGATAAAGACACAACAGAGAAAGAAAACTTCAGGCCAATATCACTCATGAACATAGACGCTAATGTCCTCGACAAAATATTGGCAAACCACAACCAACAATACATTAAAAAGATCATACACCATGAGCAAGTGACATTCATCCCAGGGATGCAAAGATGGTTCAATATTCAAAAATCAGTATATGTAATACATCACATAAACAAAAGCAAAGACAAAAATCATATGATCATAACAATAGATGCAGAAAAAGCATTTGATAAGGTACAGCACCCATTTATGATTAAAACACTCAGCAAAGTGGGAATAGGGGGAGCATTCCTCAACATAATAAAGGCCATATATGAGAGACCTACAGCCAACATCACACTCAAAGGGCAAAAACTGAAATCTTTTCCACTAAGATTGGGAACAAGACAAGAGTGTCTACTTTCCCCACTTCTATTTAATAAAATATTGGGAATTTTAGCCACAGCAATCAGACAAGAAAAAGAAGTAAAAAGGCATCCATATCAGAAAGTAGGAAACAAAACTGTCACTGTTTGCAGATGGCATGTCAGTGTACATAGAAAATCTTATAGACTCCACCAAAAACCTCTCTCCTTAATAAATAAATTTGGTAAAACAGCAGGATACAAAGTGAATATCCAGAAATCAAAGGCATTTTTGTATACCAACAATGAAACAGCAGAAGCAGAAATCAAGAAAAACATCCCATTTTATATAGCAAAAAGAAAAATAAAATACCTAGGAATAAACCTAACCAAGGAGGTAAAAGACCTGTATTCAAAAAACTACACAACACTGAAGAAAGAAATCAAAGAGGACACAAACAAATGGAAACATACACCATGTTCATGGATCGGAAGAATTAACATCATCAAAATGTCCATATTACCCAAAGCAATTTACGCATTCAATGCAATACCTATTAAAGTACCAATGGCATATTTCACAGACATAGAACAAACACTTCAAAAATTTATATGGAACCACAAACGACCTTGAATAGCTGTTGCAGTTTTGAGAAAGAAGGGTAAAGTAGGAGGGATAACAATACCTGGTACCAAACTGTATTACAAGGCCACTGTAATCAAAACAGCCTGGTACTGGCATAAAAACAGGCACATGGACCAATGGAACAGAACAGAGAGCCCAGAAATAAATCCAAGACTCTATGATCAATTAATACTTGACAAAGCGGGGAGAAACACAACATGGAGTAACAATACCCTCTTCAACAAATCGTGTTGGGAGAACTGGATAGCTACATGCAAAAAAATTAAACTTGAGCACCAACTTAACACCATACACAAAAATAAATTTAAGGTGGATAAAAGATTTAAATATAAGCCGTGACACAATTAAAGTCCTAGAGGAGAACATAGGCAGGAAAATCTCAGATATTTCACACAGGAACATTTTTACTGATATGTCCCCTAGAGCAAGTGACATAAAGGAAAGAATAAACAAATGGGATCTGATTAAAATAAAAGGCTTCTGTATGGCTAAAGAAAACAGGATTAAAATAAAAAGAGAACCAACTGTATGGGAAAACATATTTGCCAATGATATCTCAGACAAGGGTTTTATCTCCAAAATATATAAAGAACTTACATGACTCCACTCGAAGAAGACAAGAAACCCAATTAAAAAGTGGGCAAGGGAGTTGAACAGACACTTCTC
Organism: Trachops cirrhosus; assembly: GCA_028533065.1. Classification (NCBI taxonomy): domain Eukaryota; kingdom Metazoa; phylum Chordata; class Mammalia; order Chiroptera; family Phyllostomidae; genus Trachops; species Trachops cirrhosus. The sequence continues at coordinate 74,167,458 of CM052541.1, forward strand.
CAAGGAGGACATAGAGAGGATCCAGAGACACATGAAAAGATGCTCAATATTGCCAGCTATCAGAGAGATGCAAACTAAAACCACAATGAGATACCACTTCACACCAGTCAGAATGGCCGTCATAAACAAAGCAACAAATAACAAGTGTTGGAGAGGTTGTTGAGAAAAAGGGTCGTAGTGCACTGTTGGTGGGATTGCAGACTGGTACAACCACTGTGGAAAACATTTTCTCAGAAAACTAAAAATGGATTTGCCTTTTGACCCAGCAATTCCACTGCTGGGATTATATCCTAAGAACCCTGAAACACCAATCCAAAAGAACCTATGCACCCCAATGTTCATAGCAGCACAATTTACAATAGCCAATTGTTGGAAGCAACCTACGTGCCCATCAGTAAATGAATGGACCAAAAAACTATGGTACATTTACACAATGGAATTCTATGCAGCAGAAAGAAAGAAGGAGCTCCTACACTTTGCCACGGCATAGATGGAGCTGGAAAGCATTATGCTGAGTGAAATAAGCCAGGCAGTGAAAGACAAATACCATATAATCTCACCTTTAACAGGAACCTAAACAAGAAGACAAACAAACAAGCAAAATATAACCAAAGACACTGAAATAGAGAACAGCCTGACAATCACCAGAGTGGAGAGGGAAGAGAATTTTAGGGGAAAAGGGAAAGGGTTAATAGGAACAAGTATAAAGGACACATGGAGAAAAACTAGGTGGGGTGGAAATGGGAGAGAGATGGGGAGCACTGGGGGGTTGGCTAGGATGGGAGTAAAAGATAGAAAACTGTACTTGAACAACAATTAAAATTTTAAAAAAAGAAATATTTAAAAAGGGGACTTCAAGCTGCTACATGCATGCAACAGTGATTTATAATCATTTAATATAAATATAGATTGTCCTTCTTGTCTGAAGTTCCTAATAGCCCACTACCACTTGCATCTAGGATTGTTTCAGCAGTAGAAAGTTTGATTATTCTGACGTTATCTGCATTCTCCTGTTCTGGACTGCTGATTACTAGTGTTAAATTGTGTCCTCTGGCTATGGAATGTTTACCTAAGTGGTCAATTCAGGGATCAAACCCTTGTATGAGTCCTGACTTAGTAGTGAAGTTGACATAATTGAAATAAGCAGCCAACATAATCAAAGAATCCTATGTAAAGTAGGTTAATGTATTAAAATCCAACATCTTTATTAAATACAATATCTACTTGCCAAGGCCTTTGTGCTGCTCATTGTCAAGTAATTAAACAGGCACCAACTTAGAAGAGATTTCAGCTAATGTCAGAGGCCTCCCTGTCATTCAAGTGTGCCTAATCAGTACATCATAATGGCCAAAAAAGTAAAATTCAAAATTGCTTAAGGCATAAAAAATCTGTTTTCATATTGCCTAATTATCCTAGGTATGAATATATTTCATTTTACTATTTGGGGAGAACAATCTCCATGATAATTCTATGCAGCAAATTTCTTTTTGTAACTGTGAATGAAAAATTTCCCAAACCTAGGGGAAAAGTGTTTTTTAACACCTGTATTCAAAGTGTTGGGAACTTATTGATGCAAGATTCACATCTCCTGTTAAGCTAAAAATAAAAAGCCAAAATGAAAGTCAACAAGCATTTATTTGGGATCAAAGAATTACAATTCTGTAAGCACTGATTCAGGCAGAAACCCAAATAGTATCCCAGTTATAGGATGAGGGCAAGAGGTTTTTATGATAAAAGGAAAAGGATAATTACATGAACAGAAAAAAGAAATTTTCTATTGGTGTTAACAAGCTCAGTTACTCTTTATCAACACGTCTGGATACTAATTCTGTCTTCAGATAAATAGTCCATAATCATCAGTGTTTGTGTTCAAGATGTCTGCTTTCCTGTTAGTTTTACAAAAAGTTGTTTGGAAGACAATGTTGGTTTGTCCCAGTCCAAAATTCTGGCCCAATTCAAACTGTCCAAAGGTTAAAGGTACAAGACATGCAAGGCTGTCGTCCTCTGGAATGGCTGCTCTGGCTCCATTTTAAAATGGCTCCACTTACGTCAACTTTCACAGTCCTAAGCACATTTTGCTGCTTTATCAAAACCAAAGACTACTAAACTGTTTATCTTTCATTTTCTCTATGATACCTCAGTTTTTTTGTTATAGAAATGGTTCCTGAATATAAAGTTTCTTAAGCTCAATTTCATTGCACATGGCAAGCAGCATATATATTTCAGAAGCTTATAAATTTCCTCAATAGTAAATGAGTTCAGCAAACTTAATTTGTAGTTGAGGTCTACATAACTTCTTGTTATGTTAAGACATATTAAATAATGTTCTATTACAAAGCATGCACTCTTCTAATAATTTAGAATTTAACTGCATTTATTGAAACACAAATGTTTAACCATCAGTTGATCATTTAGCAAGAATTTAACAAATCCCTACAGTATGTGCATCATGGTCCTGGGCATTACAGTTCAGCAATACTAAGTCTGCCTTTCCCTTTCATGGAACTTATTGGGTATTATGAGAAGTAAAAAGTGATGTATCAGAGTATTTTTGGCATACTAAATCTTAGGGGTTTTTGTTCATATATTCCACCATTTCTCCTCTCCCCCTAACCTTACATCTCTATTTAAATATTTCACTAAGTATAAATACTTGGGATTTTCACTTTATATATGAGATGTGACAGCATTAAGTAAAGGAAAAATACATTTCTCTCTAGTCTTGACTTTAAAAAATTAGAACTTGGGAAAATACAAAACATTTATACAGACACAGATGATTTTGCAAAAGCATCACAATTCAGAGTAAGCTTGCACAGCTCCCAAATCTCAGCTATCCAGATTAGAATAGAACACCAAGGACTAGGACGGGGAGGGAGAAATTGAAGGGATCTGACAAGGGCACACATATTGATGCATCCCAACAAAAAGGATTCTGTACTCTGCATGAAAGATAGCAAGATACTAGGAAAGTTCATGGAATTAGAAAGCAAAAGACTTGATCTTACTTCTCAGCAAAAGACTCAGGGAGCAAGTAGAGTTTCTTCCCCAATCAAGACAGGGGAGACGAATAGCCACCTGCTGAACATAGGCACACATGGCCTTCCAAAAACCCACTGGAACACAGAGTGCCCTGGACCCAAGTATGACATAGAGATAGCAGAATGAGGGCCATATTGGTAAGATATAGATTCATCTGCAAAGCACCCTAATTAGATGTGAAGGGTAGCAGAGCATGCCACCACAAGACTGCAGGAGTATAGGACTTGCCACCCCCAAATATGTCACTTAGACATACTGATTACTTTGAGCTGTAGGCATTTGAAAAACAGCAAATGCACGATGGGCTTTCTCTGTTTTACTCTTATCTGCCTGAAGACAGATCGTTTAAAAGAAATTCAGTTGTCATAAATTCTCTCCCAGAAGTTTTATCAAACAGGGATGATTGGCTCTTATCACAGGACAGGAGAATAAAAGTCAACATCACATTCAGAAAAACTTTGTCACAAACTATCATATTTCCCATCTATTCTTCTAATGGCTAATTTGTCTTTACTAAAAATAAGTTAATTACCCCTAAGAGTCCTTTATAACCCCTCCCCTTTCCCTATTCAAAGAAGATTTAAGCCTGAATTCTAAGCTACCTTGGGGAGTTACTCATTTTTCTCTGTGTATCTTCTATGTATGCATGAGAGATACATGTTAATAAACTTTTGTTTTTCTCTTACTAATCTGTGTTTTATTACAGGAGTCTCAGCCAAGAACTTAGAAGGTTAGAGGAAAAATAATTTTTTCTCCCCTATAATTGAATGACCAAGGACTTGGTGGGAATATCTTAGTGGACTTGAGTTTTGATACAGAACCTCAAGGATCTAATGCCCAATATTCGCCAAAGCACTTTCCAGAGCTTTAGTATTGAGTCCTCTAGAATTTGGACAAAACTGTGGGGAAAGGGACTATGTAAATCTCCACTGGGATTGTGTGTTGTCCACCCAGTGCATTGGAAAAAAAAGGAAACTGACCAATTATAATATAAGAGAAAAAGAAAGTTGAACTTTTCTCACATCTTAAAATTGTAGGTTGCTATTCATAGATAGCACTCTAGCATAAAATCATTAGCACACAATCTGATCCTACCTTATAGGTAGAGCTCCAGGATCTCATATTATTTAAAACAACCTATGCAAAGACATTTTGTTATAGTTAAACATAAGGCACTCTTTTTAAGATTATCTAGAAGGGCTCCACAAGAGAGAATAAACCAGAGCTGGCCATTGGAGGACAGGTTATGTTTATCAAAGCTCATTGCCAAGAAAGAAAAATTTGCTTGAGAACAGAAAGAACAAAGGAGGAGAAAGTTGGGTCAGCATTAAATGGCCCAGAGTACGTGAGTGCCCAGCTAGGAATACAACATGTGTGATGTAAAATAAAATGAAAATATTTGACCAGATATAGTAAGATCACATGAGCTTGAACAACACTGCATTATGCACAACCATTGATAAAGACCACCTGGACCTTTAAGCAAATGTAATCAGTCAGAAGAACCTATGGGAAGAGCCAGGGTTTACAGAAGAACTCACACCTATGCAATCACAAGAACACTGCATGAGAGAACCTTACAGGAAGATGTTTATGTTTATAATAAAACCCCATAGTTCTAACTTCCTTTTTCCTTTTCTTCCATTTCCTTTCTGTAAATACCTTTCCATCTTGGCATGCCCTGGGTTGCAACCCTTGCTTTTTCCCAAATAAATCCTTTTGGGGGATGAAACACCTAGTCGATACTATTTTTCAGTTAACACCATATAAGATCAGAGGTGATCATTTCAATTTATGTTAGAAATCTATTAAAAATTATCATTTCCAACATTTATAAGCAATCTTAAAGGAAGGGTTTTCTGAGACTAGATTGTTCTCATTCTCCCAAGGGCTTATGTGGCTGAAAGCACAGGTTATAAACTGCAGAGAAAAACAGCTTAACAGACAAGGAGGGAGACTTCAGAAAAGGATCTTCATCACCAGCACTAGGAGAGAATGGCACTTACATGAAATTGATTTTCACTGGTGAAATTATGCTTGTGATATTCCATTATAAATATTGACATCATTAAAGGAAATATCTAAAAGAGGGGCACTAAAATATCACCAGCAAAAGCTGACCAGCATTTATGCTAAATTCCTCAAATTGCATCCCTTTTTTTAAGGATGCCTCCTAAAACAAATCAGGCAGTTCTCTAGAGCTATGAAGTGAAACTAAATGAATGTGCCTACATTTGCTCTCATTTAGGGAAACACCCACTACCTGTCATCATAATGACACAAGCTTTCCCCCCCTCAACCTTTTGAGGATTTTCAGACAGGAAAGCTTACATCTTCCCCACATTGAGCTCAGAAAATGAATAAATAAAATAATTCACCATAAAAATAAAGGATACTTAGAAACATTAATGAATTCCTGGTATTGAATAGAGTATTGGCTGTTGATAGGACTTTGTCATTTAAGCTTAGAAACAAGTTTATCTATTTAATGAGGATTTAGAATGACAGCTTGATGGCTATGGGAGGGGAAAAAGATCACATTCTGTGGCTTTTCTACTAGTTGTGGTAAAACAGAGAATAAAAGGCACAATGTGAGGATTTTCACTCAGTGAATTTCTGGAAGCTTTTAAGCTCTGTCCTTCATCATTTTCTACCTCGACATCTAGCAGTTCCATTATGGACTATCATTAGCCTGTGTGCTGTCTAATTCAAGAAAATACAGCCTGCAGTCTTTTGATCTCCAATATATTTTTTACAATTATATGCAATTATTCTGAAAGAAAAATCTGAAGAACTGTCCTGGAATTCATTTAAAGAATATTATTACTCACATAGCACATTTGTTAAGTAATTAAGAGCAAAATATTTTACTGGATTACTAATCATATTACAGACATTATATTTTTGAGCTTGGGCTAAAATATCTATGGGATAAATCATAATTCTAGGATTAATAGATTTACAGGTTTTGAGAAAAAGAAAGGTTTTCTTTGAAATATGCAATTTTAAAGAATAACACTTCCTTTCTCCAGTTATTCTGTGGAATGTAACTTGGAGTGCTTTGTGAAGAATCTCATTATAACTTTGAATTTTGACACTGACATTTTATATCAAAATGCAAATTTGTTCACAAATACCAAATCCAGTAATTTTGACACTGTTATAGGGAGTTAAATGCCTTCTGCTATGATAAAAAATAAGCATGTGCTTAAAGGTACAGTTGCCATTTTGTAGGAAAGTCTATGGATTTTAGTAACAATAACAATCAAACACTTATTTGAGGTCAAGTAGTAAAGCTTCTTGTTTGAGTTGAATATTTATGCCAAAGTGATGGTAGAGCTTATTAAAACAGAATAATTGACAGAAAATAGTTCTCTTCAAATGCCCTCAGAAAACTTTTGAGTTATAAAAAAAATCAGTGCTTATTTCCTGAGTGTCTAGTGTATTGTAGACTTCTACCATGGAGACAGTAAATGAAAATCAATGAAAAGTCAATCAAGTAAGTTGCTGGCTTTAGGAATGAGCTTGCCAAGGTCACCTGGGGCAGAACTGAATTTTGAGCACAAGTCTCCTAACTTCAACAGATCTCCACATGATGATTATCCTGATTTTTCAGGAAAGAAAATTGTATGCTTTTTTTGTGTAGTTATTTGTTTAGGTTTTTTTGTGTTTGCAAGTAGGCCATGATTGCAGGCTAAGAATGTATAAACTAGCTATTTCTTAGGAAAGACATTGAGAGCATAGGTTAGAAGCTCAAGGTGGCCTCATAAAGAGCCTGTGTTGGAGCCTAAACCTTAACATTTAGAACCTGATTGAAGGGTTGTTTTGAGGTTCAGTAATACCAGTAATTCCAGTAGGGTATAGTGAAAAGTACAATAAGAAGGAAATAGAGGTATAAGTTTTTAGTTGCAAAATTAAGTTTGAATAACTAGATGTTTTTGGACAAAGAATTTAACCCCTAGAACCTGAACCTATAACATAAAGGAACTAGACCAAAATCATTGTGTATTATGTAAGATCTTTTACATTTTTTATACAGAAAAAAATAAAACATGATTTTAACTTTTCTTTACTTTTTCCTCAGTTGGATGCTTGAGATGGTTTGATTCCCCCTTAGTTTAATCAATGTATTGTCTCATAAAAACTAAGCTCTCAATGTAAATACATTCAATGAATGAAGTTATTCTTGAACAAATGAATAAATAAAAGATTTCATAATATAGAGTATCATTTTATAATTGGTAATTAAATAAACAGTAATCTAATTACTTTTGCTCACCATACCACTGTTTCTTCATGATTATATATTATAGGTTTGCCTGATTATCAAAACAATATACCTATTCTTTCCAAACTCCACTCAATCTTGCATTTCCTCTTGTCATCTATTTTGAACACCATCATGTTCTGGGCTACAACTTGTGTGTACAGTAGACAAGATCAGTATCTCCCAGATTTTGTCAGCATCTGAAAGGCAGGAAATGAATTTTTTGAGATATCGCTTAAAGCAATTAGCCATAAATAAGCTTTTTTGAGAAGTAGGCAATTGGTATGATTGCTAAAGATTTCATCTAATATGATCCCTAAAATTACCAGCTTAACAAAGTCAAAAGTTTAAAGTCTAAATATCTTGGTACTTTGGGTTACTAAATCATACTGCCTAAAAATGTTTCCAATAGTCCCATTACTATGAGATTGTTCTAGAAGTAATTGCATTGACAGGATTTGCCCCCAATGTACAGTGGAGACAGACTGATCCAATTGATCGTGGTCAGCATGCCTACACCTTTTCTTATGTTCTGGGCCCAGCCCCTAGGCCCCATTAGTTAAAGTTGACAAGAATTCATAGGAGAGAAAAGTCACTTTTAGGTAAGAAAAGCAATTCAGAATCCATCATCTTGTTTTAATTGTTGGCAGGATATTAGAGAAACCAGACTACCAGGGCAGAATCAGGACACCAGAAAGAGAGGTACCAACACCTGATGTGGAAATTGTGAGGGGAGAGTAAAGGAATATGGAAAATAATCTTTTCCCATTTTATATTTCTCCAAGGATCAGCTCAACTCATTAAATTTGAGTATGATTTTTGTCATTGAACCAACTCTAAGGTAATGTTAAGGTGAAGAAAGAGAAGGTGTACATTTAATTGGTTGAGAATTAAATTGGGAGACAAAGACCAAATCATTTATCTACCATAATCTGGTCTTGTTACCTTTTTTAGACAAAGAATTTAAGAAAATCACAAAGAGTGTTTGAATTCTAACTCCAGGTTTAGAAAGTCATTGATTATTGGGCACACATAGAAGTGCCTGATGGTCTAATTACAGGGGTGTCCAACCTGAGGCCCATGGGCCATGTGCGGCTCAGGATGGCTACAAATGCAGCCCAACACAAAATCATAAATTTACTTAAAACATTATGAGATTTTTTTGTGATTACAAGTCATAATGTATTTAATGTGTGGACCCAGACAACTCTTCTTCTTCCAATGTGGCCTAGAGATGCCAAAATTTTGGACACTCCTGGAAAATTTGAGATCCTCAGAGAACACTGAGTTCTTTATTATTCCTGTATAATATCCTGAATACATTGAACAACCTGGAGCCATAAATATGAGTGGATATATGAAAGGTAGATGAAGGAAAGTTCAACATTGGAGCTGGGTCAGCAGTCATTCAATGAAAGCCCTGCCATTCAGCATTTATGCTACTTATCAAGTGGAGAATGCTTGGAAACATAATGATTTTAAGTGACTTCAGCTAAACCGATGGTGCTGTTAGCCAATGTCTAACAAAAATTTATTTGAAAGAAGGGGTAGAACCTCTGCTTGATTAGGAATAAAACAGTAAGATAATTTCATCCGCAGCCACGCTAAGATAAAGAATGAAGTAAAGCACCACCCAGACCAAAAGAGGTAATATACAACCAGGTGCTCGGTGTGACCAGATCTGCATGTGTCCAAAGGACTGAGAGGTTGTGCTTAAAACAGGGTGGGCCTGGGAAACAAGGAATTGGAGACCAGGAGGGTGAGGAAGAGGAGAACTGAAAAAGAATAAAGAAGAAAGAAAAGGTGTAATAAAGGATAGAAACTGTACTGAATAAACTAAATGAAAGAAAGAAAGAAAGAAAGAAAGAGAGAGAGAGAGAGAGAGAGAAAGAGAGAAAGAAAGAAAGAAAGAAAGAAAGAAAGAAAGAAAGAAAGAAAGAAAGAAAGAAAGAAAGAAAGAAAGGAAGGAAGGAAGGAAGGAAGGAAGGAAGGAAGGAAGGAAGGAAGGAAGGAAGGAAGGAAGGAAGGAAGGAAGAGAAAAGGTGTGAGCGGCCAAGCAGGAGAGGAAGGCAGGCAAGAGGTGGAAAACAGTATTGCCAACAGAGTCATCAATTAGCATCACTCTCAGAACTTACTCAGCTATTTTTATGTTCCAATTTCTCTCTAATATCCTTGCACTATATGCTAAGTGCAAATCATTTTTCTAGTTGTCAACTCTTCCCCTTATTATTTTAAGAACCTAATGAAATGAAAATTATGAGGGAAGAAAAGAGATTCATAATAAAGTTATTTCTGGAATATAGACAACAGCCCCATACCCTTTCAGTGTTGATCCAGTACCCTGTCTTGTCAGCCTCTTTTTAGTTATTATAAAACAAATAGAGCTCAGGATTCTAGGAGCAGCCTAGAATACATAATGAAAAAAAGAATAAAATGCAGAGTATTCTAAAGACCCTGTAACCTCTAGTCACCACACACTTTCTTCAAAATGATGTTCATCTTAATTATATTTTCTCCTGAGAAGTATAAATGGAGTTGGAAATGAAATCAACTAATTTATATATCTTACCTTATGATGAGTCCCGAAGCCATTAAATGAGCTGCCCTAGGTCATATACAAGTCTGGTGATAAAGATAGAACACTTAATTTTGCCGGCATTGCTGCAGTATTAAGGATGATATCTATGTACATGTTATGAATATCCGTGAGTCAATAACTACCCATTTTTTTCTTGTTCACATAACAAAAAAAAGCTTTTAAAAATCTGTTATTAGACTCATGAACATGGACAACAGTGAGGTGATTGCTGGGGAAAGAAGGGTATAAGGAAACTAAATGGTAATGGAAATAAATATATAAAGACTATATTTTGAAAAAGAAATTAGAAATGGTGTGTGTTCCCACCTAGAAAATAGGAAACATTCAATAAATAACCATTTCTCTTTTTTAAAAAACCTGTTATTGTATTTTCTTTTTCCTGTTTTATGCATGCTATTTTTATCTCCTGAGACTGATTTAGAAATAAAGAGCTCATAAACATGTTGTAAAAATGTAATTTCTTTAATAGTTATAGTTGAATGATGTAATGTGCATTAAAATGTAATTACTATTATTAGTCTTAAGTTAATAACACAATGAAGAATTTACTTTTTTGGTCATTTCTATCTTACTAGGTTGAATCTTAAAAGAATTTTCTGAAATAAAAATAAATGACCAAACTTAAGAGTTGGAAAATGTGTTTGAATTTAATTATTATCTGTTGCTTCATGCATTTCAATATTCAATGAAAATAAATTTTACTTAGCAGTCTTAAATGGGAACCTGAAAATTGAAAGGATAACAATATGTCCTCATAATATGAAGTATGATGAAATATAGTCACTAGTCCCTAGGTTGAAAAAATGTATATTTATAACTTCAGTTTAGTTCTATCATTAACAAATATATCTATAAAAATTCCCAGAAAAACTCCCACTGATGAAATACACACTTAGTAAAGAGTTAAGAAAAATGCAAAGCATAGGAATTTACTGCCATCTTGTGGAATGTCTGTTGTTATATTCTGAAATACCTTTTCTCCATTATTTTCTAGATGTCATTTTCCATTACTGTTAGTTACAAAATAACTCAAGAATTCCCCAGCAACTTACCAGAACTAATACCTATCTACAAAACAAGATGTGAGGATCAATGCATTTTGCATCACAGAGAATTTTGATTCATACCATTGAAGGTTTTTTGTTTTCCTTACCACCTCTGTTTTCATTCATTTAGCTAACTAACTACTTTTCTGTCAAGTGGATTCAGCATTTAATTTAGTATATTTCACTTGTCAAGGATTCAGAGTGGAGGACAGGCAATGTTAGAAGAGCATTAACTGGAAAGAAAAACAAAGAACACTTTCTATTCTGGGAAGTTGAGGGCAGTCCAGGCATCCAGACTAATGCATATAGGACGGACCTTACTATACAGTGTTTGGTCCTGTGATTGGCATCACCTGGGAACTTTAAGAGACACAGGAACTTGAACCCTATTTCAGACCTGCTGAATGAAACTTGCATTTTAAGAAGATCCCCAATTGATTCATACACACAGTAAAATTTGAGAAGCACTGGCATATGCCACCATGTTTCATTCCACTTACTTAGAGCAGAATATGCATGCACAAACACACAAGGTTGCTTGGAACTGTGAGCAAAGAAAAGCATCAAAATACCTGGATTCAAGTCCATATTACTAAATTTTGTGTACCTGAGTTCAAACCCCTGTATTTCACTTTTTGTGGATCTGAGAATTTTCATCTGTAATCTGAAAGAAGGTGTTCACAAGATGATTCTAATGTCTCTTCTCATTCTAAAATTATTTGATTTATTATTTATGCATCAATTGTTCATTTTGTTATATCCCCATACTCATTTATTCATGCCTCAGCCAATTGATTGTCTCAATCATTGTTAGATTGATCTCAATCTAATGATTATGTTTTATGTTTATGGCTTGTAAACTATGTTTTGTAGAAATGTTTTATCTAGTAAACAAGGTATTTTAAAATTTTGAAATTATTTACAAACATTTTAAAAATTATAAGACTTCATCTCACACCTTAGGATTTCCTGCTTGTCTTGAAAAATCTGAAAACCTGTTAATGTCAAGCTCACATTTTCACATGGACAATTACCTATGGTGTGACCCCAGTTTGCCCCAGGCTCCACCCAGCCTTATTCACTTACAATAATGTCCTTGGAATCAGTGACCTCTGGCTTAATAGATGTTTTCAATCAAGTCTTTTAACAGGTCCAAAAGCTATAAGAGAGAGACTAAATAAAAACTTGTGCTCTTTCACAAACACTAATCTTTAAAACTGAATGATATATTTCTCTTATACCGGTACCAGTATTATGGCAGTATTAATACTCTCTTTAAGTACCACAGTTCCTTTTCATAATTACTAAGTATTCATAGCATTAAGCTGAGAATTGGTATATCTACACCAGAACAATTTATAAATTTACCTGTGTCTTAGCCAGCTGAAAAATGTGCAGGATGATAGCACAGTTTTGAAGAAGACGAAACAATTCCTGCCCTCACAGGGGCAGTTTTACAGGGGAGATATGCAACTGAATAAGGAATTTCAATCATATGTGGTGGAGGTTGTGGTAGTGGGTGCCACATGGCTGATAAGAGAGGATGAGAGCCAGCCTAGGAGACGAGAATGTTCAAGGGCTTTTCAGAGTTTTTAAGCTGAGACTGAAGGACAATGGCAATCCAGTAAAAAAAAGTGGGAAGAAGTTTCCAGGGAGTGAATTGCATATGCAAAGCCCAAGAGGGAGAAGGTATAGCAAGAAAGTAACTGAATGACACACAATGTGGCTGAAATGAAAAGAAAAAAGGAGGAAGCTTGACATGAAAAGACCTGGTGAGACAGTGCAATTTCTAGACATGAGACATTCAAGGAACACCAGGGAGGCCACCAAAGGGACTTAAGTGTTAATGTCATCTTTGAACTTTGAATGTATCACTCTGGCTTAAATATACATCTAGGAGCTTGGATATTCACAGAAATTACAGGCATCAGGTAAATTAATAAATGGACGACCATCAGACTCACAGCATATTTTGTCAAACTGATTAGAAATATGAATCTGCCATACCATAGAAGCACTGTGGCGTGGCGATGAGATATCAGTTTCATAGTTTACAACACATTTTTCCAATCCTGTTATGAATCACTGAGATAGTACATGTAACCTTATTTGGGGGTAAGGCTGAAAGTCTAAATTTGAGCCTGTTGACTGTGAAGTAGGCAGAGCCCATTGGCCTCCTGGCCCCATGAAGACAGTCCCTGGCTGTGTGGATGAGTCAGTGTTATAGGCAGCAACATTTATTCCTGGGTGTGCATGAGGTTGAATGTATTACTCCTTGACCTCTGAGCTGAAAGCCAGCCTTGTCTGGATGGTCCTGCTGTTTCTAAGCAGTCCATGGCTGTGTAACTCATTTAGGGTGGCACTTCAGTGTTTAAAAGCATTCCTTCTGTTCAGCCTACTTATGTTATACCACTTAATGAAACATCTAAAGCACTGCTTGAGTATCCTGTTTGGACATTCACTGTGTATTTCCATCTGAGCAGAGTTAAATGTGATTACAAATATCTTAGAGAAATGCAAAGTCTCCAAAATTAATTTGAGATTGCTCATTTTTTGAAAGTTGTACAAATGTTGCCTGCTTCCCCTTCCCTCCAAATTTCCCAGTGTCCTGGCTTACAGCCATTTAAAGTGTAGTTGTTGCTTTCCTTCATCATGCCTGTGTTACCAAGATCTAGCAGTTTTTATGCCAATTATCTGTCGTAAGAGACTTACTCTAGTCAAATTGTGAAAAGGACATTTCTTCAACTACAAAAACATTTTTCTCTGTTTTAGCCCTAGACATCTGAACCAGAGAAATCACCTTAAGTGATAAAAAGCATGGTGTGAAAATCGACTGGGTGACTGTGGCTGGGTGCCTGTGGCACCCAGATTCACATCCCAGGTAAATAACTCTTCGGGCCTCCTGGTCAGAACTTATCAGCTGGAGTCCCTTCCAGACAGATCAGAGTTGAGATGTAGGCAAAAGCAGCTGTGTGCAGTATAGCTTCAAAAGGCAGGCTGATAACTAGACAGATCTGCCTCAAGGCAGGTCCTGGACAAGAGAAAGCCTGCCAAACAGGCAACAGTTTTTACCTACTTAGAAAAGAAGCTGGAAGCCACAGGGCCTGGAGCTCTGAGTCAGGAAGCTCCCTGCTCCGCACTCCCCTCTGCCCCCACATGTCTGGGAAGGCAGGGCAGCAGGAGTCTGGCAGGACCACTGGGCATGGAACTGCAGAAGCCCACCCTTAGGCTCCTGTCAATGTTCTGTGTTTGCATGTAATCATGTCTCCAGAGGAAAGATAATGTCTTTTAATAAAGTACTGACTTAGATTCTGAGGCAATTCTGACCTGTCCTGCCATGAAAAGATAGAGGGGAGTGTGTGCGTGTTGTATGGCGTATAAATGCAGGCTATATATCCACACATGTATTTGTCCTTTTTACACACACAGTTGAATCATAGATATGCAATCCAGTTAATGATTCTTATCATCTTGAGTTTGAAGCCTATGATTTCAGGAGAATTTAATTTTAAAAGGAACACAAAAATTAACTGTGAGAAAGGAAATCTGACATAGTTGGCAGATTATTTAAAGCAGCCACAGCAGTAACAGCTTCTATATTCCTGAGTTTCTGCAGGTGAAATGGATTAGACATAACTGATTGTAAGAGGTTCTAAGTCTGTCTTATAAACCCTTCTTGGAATTGTCCATTAAGCAGCTTTCTCCGTGAAGTCAACTTAGAAATTTGGAACTCTCAAAAATAAATAAATAAATAAATAAATAAATAAATAAATAAATAAATAAAAATAGATGATGAAAGAGCTGAAGAGATAATTGTGAATGACTTAATACCCAATGAGATAGATACAATGAAGACTAAATCAACATGGGGCCATGTTGCTCTGCATCTCATGTCTTTAAAATAAATTAGGGAGTTTAAATTTGGTTGCACTACACAGTATATTTTATAAAAGTTTTTAGCTACCTATACTTCCCTAGGCAAATGTGAAATGATAGCAATGTCCAAAATCTGAACCTATCTCCACCTCCACTAGAAGCAACAACCATTTCTAAGAGCTTGTCCATGACTGTCAGTCCTGGAGATGATTGCTTTTAATAGAGAAAGAGGAGGAGAAAGATCAGAGAAATCAAGTACTATTATCTTTGATAAAGGCCATGGACAGCTAAGATAGGGTTTCTCTCTCAGACCTGTGAGTAGGAGGCTTGAACATACAGAAGAAAGTCAAATATGAGAAGCAGGAAGTCTAAAGATATCAACACAGATGGGAAATTTCCTCCTAGTTTAACTATGCTTAATAGCAATTCTCTCAATGCAAATAATAGTGCATTATATGACCAAGCAGTGTTATCAACCCCTATTGAATGGGCCATTTCTATAGTTTATTCAGCCATATTGTGGGTGTACACTTAATTTACATTGCTGAGTGATGACAAGTGTTTCTTGTCCCAGGAAGGCTTATTGTATCTAATATAAATTAATTTGTACTACCGAACTTGCTTTACATACATCAGAAAACTTGGAGTTCAGCATGATGTTATCAGAAACCAGAAGGAGTTATCTAATGTGAAACCCTAAAATCTTTCCACAGCTGCCATCACATATCAGATATATCTGTCCTCCTTAACCTAACATGTAAGGTGCATCAGAACTTCAATCTTTCTTACCTCTCCAGTCTCATCTCTTTTTACTTATCTCCCCCTATTTGATGTTCCAGCAAAATCAAACTACTTTTGTTTCCCCAACATGACAAATGGAGTCTTTTATTCATGCTTCAGCCTGTGCAGTCCTTTTCCGTTAAGTTCCCCTTATCCTTCTCCATCTCGCTAACTTTTCCATTCTATGCTTCTCAGTTCAGCAGCCACTTTGTCTAGTAAGCCCCCTCATCACCATCTCTATCTCTTGCACCACCAAGTTAGAAGACCCTCCCTCTTTCTCGAATAAATTGAGAATTTTATATAGAAGCAAGTATTTTATTAATTTTCCTGTCAATAAACTATAACTTTCTTAGAGTCAAGCAATCTGTTCTGTTTAAAAAAAGTATCCCACTGACACAAATTTGGCTACCAATAAACAAATATGTCACTACCTAAGCAGGCATTCAGCAAAATACATGAATATGCAAGAATAAACAGATTGGCAATGTTTTCTGAGTTTGTTTACATTCTTCCTATTTTCTAGGTGATTCTGATGAGCACCATTCAACCAAATGAACAGACACTAAGTAAAAATCAACTGAATTCGTCCAGGTTTGGATAACACAGACCACCAATTCTAAGCAAAAATGTCTAAGCCTTAAAGTTTAGTCCAAAGTAAAATTAGGGATTAAAGTTACTTTGTTAATAATTTAGAGATGCAAAGCCTTCCAAAACAAAGTTGTCTGGCTTGAATTGTCTATGTTCTCTATAGATTCCTCTAACTTACTGAAAAATTAGTCTCATTTTCACTTCCTTCAACCTCAAGAGGACACAGCTGCACTAATGTTCACCTCAACTGATGTAGTAAAGAAGCCTCATCTTTATTCAGTATGAAACAGCTTCCAAGAGAAATGGCCTTTGAGAGAAGTTAAGTTCATGACTATCATCTGTGCCATGCAAAACAATATTTGACTTTTTTGGAAAAAAAATATGGAAAAAATATATGAGTTAACTCTCCTGTGGGTTAAAGGTTTTGCTGCACGGTGATGGAATGCGCCATCAAGGTGAACCATTTCACACATTCCCTTCCTGTGATGCAATGGCATCACAGAGCAAATGGAAGAAAATAAATTATGACATGACCCATGGCTGGAACAGATTTGTAACACGGGGATGCCACATGAATAGTCTCTATTCTTATTTCAGAGAATAAGACTTTGGGAGATAAAACAAATGCTGAAGTACAGTTTTTCTCTGTTTATGAACATACTCTGCAAAATTGGTCCAGGAAACGATTCTCAAGAGGAAAAACAAGGTAGCTTATAAACTCTTAACCTAATGATGTATGTGTATGTGTGTGTGTTTGGCCTTTTTTATATGCCCTTCCACAAATCTCTCACTTTTCTTCCTTATTTTCAAATCATGAATTTCTTCCTTTCTTCCTATTCTGTTTGATTCAAGATCTTCTTGCTTAACTGCTAATAAACACCCTTGTGTTGTGGTCCAGAGGAAGTTCTCTCATCTCTTGTGACTCAAAAGATTGCATATGATCAGTTCAATAGAATTGCTTACCAAGGGAAAAAAAACACAGTCTTACAAATTACAAAGCTATTCTCCTGTACTTGTCACGGTTTGACCTTTTAATAGATAGTGTTTACTTTAAGGTGATAGTATATAAGAAATTGGGAATAAAATGTAAAGAAGTAACAAAGATGGATAGCCAAGCTAATATGGTACAGAGCCAGGATTTATAGCTAAGTAGTGTGTCTTTGTAGTTGATTTAACTTCTCCAATATATTATGTTAAACTTCTACAAGCAAGAATTTGAAAGAATTAGGAAATGTAAGGACTCATAGACTTTGGGAAATTTCTAGCTAAGGTGGAATTTTTTCTGGTTATCTTTCTGGTATAACTGTAAAGTAGTATATCCTCTCAGTAAGTTGTTATACTAGTTATTTCATGCCTTTCTATTACATTATGATAAAATCTGAAATATTCTTTTAGCTCCACCTCTCATTTCAATATTAATTCTATTTCCAGCTTCAACACCAGTTATGTGCTTGATTTTCATGTCAAATATATTTAGCATCATTCATAAACTTGAACATTTCTAGCTATTATCCCAATTCTAACCACAACACAGGTAAACTCTCTATATAAATGTTATATTTAATAGTTCAAAATGGTAAATATTTATATATATATACCAAAAATAAACAAGTCTCTTAAATATTACTTACTTTCAATAAGGTCTATATTGGTCAATAAGGTCAATAAGGTCTAAGGTCATCTAAAAGGGAATCCTGGGCAGATTGGTCTATGAGATGTGAGCACAATGCAAAAGATATTAGACTAGTAGGTTGAGTATATTCTTATTAAAGGTAGCTCATTAATTCATTTTGCAAAGAAGCAAGAACTATTATACCAAACCCCAAAATTATTCTTTAAATTTTGGGTAAATTTCCTGTAAATAACCTATAGATCAAAGAAAACACTGAAAGTGAGTTTAGGTATTATTCCAAACTGAAGCTAATGAAATAACAAAACAAAAATGTAACTAAAACAATTCTCAGAGTAAAATCTATAGCTTTAAATGAAGAAAAAACAATTAAATCAACAATCTATAATTCTACCTTAAGAAACCAGAAAAAACAAACCAAAATAGAAGAGATAAAGAAATAAAGAGCACAAATTAACATAACAGAAAAAAAGGCAAGTAAGACAAGAAATAAAAAGACAAAAGTTTTATGTTGAAATTAGTAAAAATTGACACATATCTAGCTAGACCAATCAAGAAATAAAACTGATGAAAACACATATTATAAACACAAGGAATAAAAGATGATATATAATTATCTATTTACAAACATTTAAAACATAAAATTATTTTTTAAAATTTATACCAATAAATTTGGGAACTTAAACATATTGCATATTAAACATATGCAATAGATCAATTCATTATGAAACACACTTTATAAAATGAACGCAAAAAGGAAAAATTCACAATTCTGTTAAATAAATCACAATAAAATCTCCCCACCAAAATACCCTTAAGTTCAGATGGCTTCAATAATAAATTGCATCATTTCCCCCCACCTATCCCTACCTCCCAGCCTTGATCCAACTTTTATTTGGCTTTGTCCATGGGTCCTTTATATGTGTTCCTTTATGATCCTTCCCCTTCCACAACACATTACCCACTCCCTCCTCCACTCTTGTACTGTCAGTTAGTTCTTTACTTCATGTTGTTATATTTTGCTTGCTTGTTTGCTGTGTTGATTAGGTTCCAATTATAGGTGAGATCACATGATGTTTGTCTTTCACTGCCTGGCTTATTTCACTTAGCATAATGCTCTCCAGATCCACCCATGCTGTCATGAAGGGTAGGAGCTCTTTCCTTTTGCTGCATAGTATTCCATTGTGTAAATGTACCATAGTTTTTTG
The DNA here is from genome assembly GCA_028533065.1 of Trachops cirrhosus. Lineage (NCBI taxonomy): Eukaryota > Metazoa > Chordata > Mammalia > Chiroptera > Phyllostomidae > Trachops > Trachops cirrhosus. The sequence goes on from CM052541.1 coordinate 74,186,494, forward strand.
ATCCATTCATTCACCGATGAGCACTATAGTTGCTTCCAACACTTGGCTATTGTAAGTTGTGCTGCTATGAACATTGGGGTTTATAGGTTCTTTTGGGGGGATAGAGACAACTGTATTTGAACAACAATAAAAAATTTAAAAATTTAAAAAATTAAAAATAAAGTGAGATATTTAAGTATCCGTTATTGTTAAATTATCTATTTCTTCCTTTAGTTCTGAATGTTTTGCTTTATGTATTTTGGGGCTTTCTTTGTAGGTACCTATATGTTTATTGTTATATTTTTATGAATTAATATTTTTATGATTGTAAAATATTGTGATTTGTCTGTAGTAACTGTTTATGTCTTGAAGTCTATTTTTTCTATTAATATAAGCCACTCTAGCTGTGTTTTGGTTATTGTTTAAATGGTATATCTTCTTCAGTCATTTACATTGAAGCTACTTGTTTCTTTGAATCTAAAATGTCTTTTGTATAATCATGTAGTTGGGCCTTAATAAAAAATATATTCTGCAAAAAAGTAAAAATATAAAAAAATTGTATCAGATGTTTAGGGAATAAGTAACGTTAACCTAATATAAACTCTCTAAGAATAAGCACCAAGAAATAATTGCCAATTCATTTTATAAGACTAGCATAACCCTGATACCACAACCTGACAAAGATATTACAAAAAAATTTCAGACCAACAAATCTTATGATGCAAAAATTCTTGAATAAAATATTAAGAATAAAACCCTGCAATATTTTAAAAGGATAATTCATACAGACCAGTTGGGATTTATTCCAAGATGCACGTTTTTTAACTCTTAAAAATCAATATTGAAATTATCCATGATAAAAACAGATTACAAAAAGCATAAAGTATTCAATTGATGCAGAAAAAATATTTGACAACATTTAACAAGCATGATAAACACTCTCATCACATAAGTATGATAATATCTTTAATCTTTTAAAAGTCATCTCTAAAAGATTTACAGCTAAATATTGTATGTTGAAACAATGAATTCTTTCCTCCTAAGATCATGTGAGGGAAAAAAGTGTCTGCTCTCACACCATTTCTATTCGTCATTGTACCAGAGCAATAATGCAAGAAAAAAAAGGCATAAAGATGGGAAAGAAAGAAGCAAAACTTTCCTTATTTGCATATAATGAGATACTTTACATAGGTAATTATAAAATGTCTGTCAAATTATTAAATGAATAAATAAAATTTAAAATTAATGGGCTGCAAAGCTCCCAATTTTTTTATACTTTTATATATAAATAATAAAAAATTGGAAAATAAAAATTTAAAAAATACTACCTAAAACTGCACAAAAGATATAAAATACTATTTAAAATAATATAACATTATTTGCACAATTTTAGTAGAAATAAGTTTAATAAAAATCTGTAAGATCTTCATATAAAACTACAAAAGTATTGAAAGAAATTTTAAAAGACCCAAACAATTGGATTGTAAATCTCAGAATTGTTAAGTTTTTGTCAATAAATTGATTTAGAAACTCAGAACAATCTGGGTAAAATCCTACTAGGACTTTTTGTATGAAGTGAGCAGCTGATTCTAATTCTTTTACAAAAATTCAAAGAACTCAGAAAATAAAAACCATGTGGGAAAAGTAGTTGGAAATACACTAACTGATTTCAGGACTTACTCAAAAGTTATAGTAATTAAGATATACCAGGGGTGTCCAACCCATGGCTGGTGGGCTTCATGTGGCCCAGGATGGCTCTGAATGTAGCCCAGCACAAAATTGTAAATTTACTTAAAACATCATAAGATTTTTTTGTTTTCACTAGTGTTTGTGTATTTAATGTGTGGCCCAAGACAACTCTTCTTCTTCCAGTGAGGCCCAAAGATGCCAAAAAGTTGAACACCCCTGAAATGGATGGAAAAATAGATCAGTGGGCTAGAATACACTAGAACTGAAGCCATATGTGTGTGGTTAATTGATTTCAACAAAACTGCCAAACTATTGAGTGGAAAAAAATGTCTTTTCAACAAATGGCGCTAAAACAACTGGATATTCATATTGGGGGTGGGGGAAAGAAGAGCACCACCCTTACTCATACTATATAGCAAACTTAATTTCAACTGGATTAAAGATGTAAATTTGGAAACTAAAAATAAAAAGTATCCATAAGAAAACAGAGAAAATTATCTTTGCTAAGAAATTCCCAAGATTTCTTAGGTAAAAAACTAACCACATTGATAAAATAAACATCAAAATTTAAAACTTTTGCTTTTCAAATGTCAAAATACAGATTGGGATAAAACATTCTCAATACATATGTATGACAAAGAATTTGTATCCAAAATATAGTTTTAAAAACCTCCTAACATTCAATAATGAAAAATGAACAACCCATTTAAAAATGAACTAAAGACTTGAACAGATATTGCTAAAAAATATTTACATGGCAAATAACAATATTAAAAGATACTCAAAATTATTAGACATTAAAGATATACAAATTGAACAATGAGAAAAAGCATACCAAACATATTGTAATGGCTAAAATTTAAAAGATACAACATATCATGTCCTGAAGCAGATGTGGAGTAACTGGAACTCTCATGCTTCTGGTAGGTATGTGAAATGGTAAAATCCCTTTGGAGAATGGGTGTTAAACCTGTTGTTGACCAAGTAGACCTCAGGTTGATTTACGGATGTGCATATTTTTTTTTTATTTTTATACTTTTCTTTTTTTTTATTTTATTTTAGATTATTCAGTACAGTTTCAATCTTTTACTCCCATTCCAGCCCACCCACCCATCCCTCCCAACCTCCCTTCCATTTCCAAGCCCTGTAGTTTTGTCCATGTGTCCTCTATATTTGTTCCTGTAAACCCTTCCCTTCTCCCCTGAAATTCCCTCCCCTCTCCCCTCTGGTCACTGACATCCCGTCCTCCATTTCAGTGTCCTTTGTTATAATTTACTTGTTTCTTTGTTTTGTTGTTTAGGTTCCTGTTAAAGGTGAGATTATATGGTATTTGTCTTTCATTGCCTGGCTTATTTCGCTTAGCATAATGCTTTCTAGCTCCATCCATGCTGTTGCAAAGGGTATGAGCTCCTTCTTTCTTTCAGCTGCATAGAATTCCATTGTATAAATGTACCAAAGGAATTTCAATGAGTTATCGGATGTGCATATTGAAACTCGTTGATCCTTTTGTCTGGGTCCCTGTTATTTTCCAATGCTTTGGAAAAGCAATTTCCCATTCTAAGAGTGAACTAGGGAAAAACCACTCTACTGATTTGATCAACAAACCTAAACCCACCTCTATTTAAAGAGAAAGCAATTTGAACATTCTATAACTACTTGCAGATTCTGTCTTGCTTGAAGGGCGTCAGCCTAGCAATGCCATAATACATAATTCTGTTTCAAATGAGATTGTGGTTACTGAGGCAGAGCAGAAACATTTGCTATGCTTATTTGCGTTAACCAATAGTCAGACAGGCCTTGGGGCTCAAAGCTATTTGTGGAAGGTTCTGTGGTCTACTGAGCTGATGAAATGGCATGGCTTTCTGTATACACAGAGATAACTTTTTGATAACTATAATCACTAACTAATGTTGTTATAGAGAGATTCAGACAGGCATTCTCACTCTCCGATTAGAAGGAATTTATAATCTAAATTGATAATGTTAGCATGGCTCAATATGTAGAGGATTTGAAAAAGACAGGATAGAAATACTAACCAATACACAAAATGACATATTTCCATTCTTTATGTATCCAAATTTCAATAGGTGTATTTGAGAGTAGTGAATGTGGGAAAAGTCAAAAAAACTTTACTAAATCCAAAAACACTTTACTAAAATGATTTTGTTATTCCTTTATCTATTGAGTAAAAACAAACTATAGCATCAAAAATAAAATTAATATAGAACTTACTCATGAAAAACTTTATTTAAAAAATTAAATTAGCATCAGATTTCTGACAAGTCTAGGAGACCTCAGACAAATGAGAATAAAGCTGGCTGCAAAAACGGGTAAGTTTTCAACTTGCACATTAAATCACAATTTTACAAATAACTGGCTTTTGCCCTTTGTACACATATAGGAGAGACCCAGGGTTCGATGTGGGGATGTAAAGGAGGCCACAGGTATGCTTTTTGACCTCACAGTGCACAATGGCATCATGGGAGTAGGTGAGGCAGCATGTCAAGCCCAGCACAAAGGAGGTCACCATCACAAAAGGTTACATACTCAAACCATGTTTCTTATCATTCACAAGCCCCCCTCAGATTGGTTCTCTTCATGTTACCTCAACATGCCACATATCTAAAGAACAAATGAGGAGCTGTTATCTTAAGATTTAGGGGACAGATGTCCAGCAATAAAACCTTCTCTCTCAGTTTGGAGCTGTTGATCCTTGGATCTTATCAGCTGTTACGATTTTACTTCACTTTCTTCAAACCATTCTGACTCTTCCGAAATTTCTCAGACATTTCAAGCATGATCCTATATCTCTTGCCAAATGAAATGTGCTTTCTCCCGATAGTCACAGATTTGGTCCCTCAACTCCTTCTTCTGTCTTCATTCAAGTGTCATTTTAGTGTGACATTCAAAACCACCCTGTTATAAATCTCATAACTGCCAAACATCTTCCTAGCTTCTTCTCTGCTTGACTTCTCTTTGTCTACATCACCATCTCTCACCTCTATGATGTAAATTCTATGGGAATAAAAACGTTTGTTTCCCTTATTGCTACTACCCTAGCACAAAGAATTGAATCATGCTTATCATAGGCACTCTATAATTATAAACAGAGTAAATATTTCCACAAGCATGACCTGAAAAATCTCTGGATTTCTGTAACAGTGGCCCTCAGTGGTGGCTACACATTCACATCCCCTGAGCTTGCTGTGGCCCCCGCCCTGACCAAATAAATTTGCTTCTGTCCTTGGGGCCCCAGTACATGGGTGTAGTTTAAAAACCTCTCGGTTTATTATACAGGAAGCCCAGCTGGAAAATCACTGAATGATCAGTAACATTGACTATGAAAAAAAACAAATCTAAAGGAAAACAAATTCTACCCTATGCTTGGCAAGAATAACCATATTTAGCATTGCACATATAAAACAGGGTTTTCCATTGACCTGGGGCTGAAACTGAAGATCCTTTGAGAAAAAAAAAACACTATTTTTGCATTTATTATTATTCTTCAGGGTGTAAGTGGATGACTTCATGAAAAAAGACATGTTTTTCAACATAGGACCAAAAAGGATGGACCCAATGCTGACAACTCAACCTTCTGGAAAAAATGAAGGTAAAATACTAATAGTGCTTCCATAGTAACCTCTTACCCCAGAAACTGGGAAATAAAGGCAAAGGGCTACAGCCATCAGCTCTAATGATATCATCATAAAGCTCAGTTTCCTCATCATGAAAAGGCAGACAATACCTCATAGGGCTGCTGTGAAAATTAAAAGAGAGAAATCAAGTTTATGAAAAGAATTCACTAAGTATTAGCTGTAATCATAAATGATTTGCAACAAAGCCTTTCAGTTAGTTGTTCATTCCCTCATTTCACCTATGTATTTCCTTCCCTCCTGTCTACCCTGATTTTAGAGTCCTGACACTGAAGAAACAACTGTCCATGACTGTTTAGCCAATTCCGACAGTTCTATAAGGTCAAAGCCCTATTATAATACACCTAGATAGATAGATAGATGGATAGATAGATAGAATTACTAGTGGTTCTGCTTTTCCTCTTGTTAAATCCTAACTCCTTTCATTTCTGTTCATTTTGTGTGTTATTCTTCATTTTATCATTTAACTAAGTTTCTTATGGGAGGAAGGTTGCATATCCCATTGCTGAATACCTATTAGTGTAATGCTTGGCACATGATAAACTCTGAACCAATGCTTCCTATTGTTAACTCTCAGATGCTTTTTCTTGATACATTTTTCTTTACATGTGCCAACCCCCAATAAGATCCTCCTAATCATCAGGAAAGTTTTATCTATTAAAACATAGTAGCTTTAATAATAATAATAATTTGTACTTATATGTCATTCAATAAATGTCAGGCACTTACATGTATTACTTAATTGAATCTTCACAACAACCAGGTTGACTAGCTTTCAAGTCTGTGTTCTTAAAAATTATACTTCCCTGCTTTCCAATGCCATGGTTTATTATATATAGATTTCACATGATGTAAAATAAAACTAACCCAAATTCTCAGTGAATGGAACTTCTATTTGTAGGGATCATCTTTTTGAGAAATATGTGCACCAGTCACAGTCTCAACAGGAAACACTTGGCCCACTCAAAATATGATAATTATTGAAGATATAATTACATAAAGACTATTTACAGAATTAAAGGCATGGGAGAATTATATGTAATAGTGCTATAATGGGTGCCTTAGTAGCAGCTAAGTCAAATTACCCCATAGATCTAAAGGGACTAGGGGAGGCCAGTTTCTGGAATCAGGAAGGGAAAAGAATTGTGATGTGAGCCAATGTAAGAGGTCAAGTGTCACACATCCAACTCAATGTGACTTTGGGGGAAGGGTCTAGAGAAAGAAATACAATGACTTCTCTTCCCCTTCTCCAATTTACTCTTGAGGCTTTCACATTGGCGAAAGCTAACTGCAAGTCAGACATGGGGCGGGTATCCATTGATGTAGTCATACAGATCAGCCTAGTAGAATCAGAAAGCAGATGGAGAAGGGTGAGGATTAGGAATGTGAAAAATATTCTGGCAGAAGTCCATTTTGAAATATGACCAAATGAAAAATATGGGACAGCATACACAACCATCACTTTAGGTCTTCTTTCCTGAGAAGTGTTTGCCTTTCAGAGAAAACAAATTAAAACCTATAAACTGGTTAACAGTATATATTCTCTGGCTGCCAAGCAATTAAGCTGACTATGACTAATATATGCAAACTTAATTTTAAAAGTTCTTCTTGTTTATAGAGGAATTTCCACTTGATTCCCTAGTACCTACGACATGCTAATGACTCAGTTCTGATCCAAGTTCATCCTCATAACAGCTGAGTTTTTTTTCCTAAGGTTTAACTGTGCCTTTAAAAGCAAATCTCCAGGTAATCTTGTCACAGTGAATAAAGAAAGAATTTCCTCCACCCCTCATGCTGCAACCCTGTGCTTTCTTATATTGGACACATGCCATGCATTTTGCATCAGCTCTGTGGCAAATGTCTAGTGTTACAATCTAAGTACCAGTGCTCATTAGCCTTTTCAGGAGCTTGGAGATGAGAGTTGGAAGGGGACAACTTGGAGAAATAATTCTCAGTGTGCAAGCAGCAATTTGCCAAGCAGTGCGGGAGGGGGGGGCGGGTACTGAGAAAGAGGGAGGAAGAAACCCAGAGAAAGTTTTCTGAGTTAATGAACCAAAGTCTGACCCCATGACAGCAAAGGGGGAAAAAAAAAGCTGAAGAACTTTCCACCACTGAACTTGATGCAAAGAATAAAAAGGGAAAGGATGGTAGGGTTCTGTCAGCTGTTTCCTGTAAATTCACTGCTGCTTAGCACTTATGTTGAAAGAGAAAGGTCCAAATGGCTGGGGAGTGAACAAGGCCAATTCTGACAGATGGAGGGGTGGGCAGGTCATCAGGAGTCAATGCCTTGTTACAAGAGGGCCAGGCACCCAGCCCAGAAACCAAAGTCTCCACCCATCCTGGGCAGAAATGCCTCCAATTAAAAGGATAACAGAGCTAAGGCAGCTCACACTTGCTTTACCCCACCCTCACCCAACACATGTATATGTAATCATGAATGCCCCCAGGCACAGATATCTGGTCCCCTGATTTCACTTGCACCTCCTGTGCTTGCACATCATAAAAAAAAAAAAAAAGAAAGAAAGCTATATTTTAGCCCAAGCTGAATACCACAGAAAGAACATTTTGTGGCTGATGGAACAATTAAGTCCACCAAGTTTCTCTGTGTTTATCTAGCGTGATACAGCCTGACAAATATTTAAAGATAGCCTTGCCACTGGTCTACTACAACTCTGGCCACCAAATTTAATGTGTGGCTGTTTGTTTTTTCCCACTGCACCAAACAATTTTCAGATATCAGCTGGGTGTCCTGCAATTCAACTAAATTCTGCTACTACCTACTTGGAGATAACATCAGATCCCACATGCTGAAGTCTTTCTCCTACAAGACCACTTCCCTGCACTTCAGACACCTGTGCTTCTAAACAACTAACTATAAATTTAGAGGTTCCAATGATCCCTACCTTGGGTTTGATTAATTTTCAAGAGTGGCTCACAAAACTCAAAGAAATATTCGCTTAGTAGATTACCAGCTCATTACTAAAAGATATCATTCAAAACAGCCAGATGGAAGAGATGCATAAGACAATTGACTGCACCACTCCCCATAAAACTCCCGGAGTTCCCCAATTTGGAAGCTCTCCAAACCCCTTCCTTTTGTTTTTTTGTTTTTGTTTTTGTTTTTATGAAGACTTCATTACATAGGCATGATGGATAAAATCATTAGCCACTGGAGATTGAACTCAATACCCACCTCCTCTTCTCCCTGGAAATCAGGGGAGTGAAAATCAACTTCCAACCTTCCATTTACAGGGTTGGTTTCCCTGGCAACCAGCTTCCATCTTCGTGTGCTTAGTCATTTCATTAACATAACAAAAGACAAACTTCAAGGGTTTTAGGAGCTCAGTGCCAGAAATTGAGGCAAAGGCCAAATATATATTTCTTGTTATAAATCACAATATCACAGCCACAAAAGTAAGAAGTGGCATTTTAATAATAGAGAGCTGCAGACAAACTAGAAACTTGTCTCCTTCGTTATTGGAGTCTTTCCTATTGAAAAATGCACAGTGTAAGGAGTGAGGAAAACTTAGACCATGAGAAAATAGGAACGTAGCTGAAGGGCAAAAGGGAACTGGTTAGATCCCAGGGCACAGGAGGTTACTAAACAGACATTTTGCTCTCCTGCCTCGTGTAAGAACAAAGGATCATAAAACAGATGTAATTTAACACGTTTGGTTTGAAATTTTACAACCGGTGAGCCAATGCCTAACCCTGTTCCCGTGCATGATATTTGTAAGCAAATAGTTTCCTGCCACGTCTGCTTCTGTATAACGCTTGCTTGCCCACCCCTATATAAGGACGTAGCTGAAGGCACTCGGGGGGACTCTCATTTGCAGCTCTTATGAGCACTGTGTCTCCGGACACATGTGGGAGAGTTCGCCCCCTGCGCAGGTTAAAAGAAAACTTGGCCAATAAAGTAACATCTTTGAAAACCCGAAAAGTCTCCGGCATTCGTTCTCGCGGTTGCTGAATATAACACACAGGCCCAAAGTTTGTCCAATCTGTTTAAGGTTGGTGTAACAGTAAACCAAATGGGTCTGCCAGTGTGAAAAGCCCTTATGGGAATTGTATAAAAGTAAGTGTCATCTCCTGATGGAAGCAGTGCCTTACAGGTCTATAAATGAGAACCCTCCTTAAGAAGCAAGATGTGTCCCTCAATTTCTCCTCCCAGGGACAGGGAAATGAATTGGGAGAAGCCTCTGGTTCCTTGGCAAAGAGCACTTACCAGGTTGCTGCCATTGTCTCCCCTATTTCCCCTCTTATTGGAGATAGGAGGTAGAATGGGGTCAAAGTTTAACACACAAACATTTTGTCAGTCCCAGAGAACAGCGGAAAGTACTTGTTTTCTTCATCTTGTCCTCCATATTCATTGTTTTCCCTGTTGACACCTTCCATTAGGAGCCTCTGTGGCATCATCTTATCCATGCCTCATCTAGGGCCACGCTGCACTCCAGGCATTTCTCCAAATTACCAAAAGTTTTCTGACCCAAGCACCATTCTCAAAAGCCTTACTTTCTGATAAAAAGTCTGATAAACAAATTTTGTGGAAGGAAGTTGAAATATATACATTTAAACTCAGATTGGCTAAATACTCAATTTTTTTTTCTAAAACAAATGATCTTACTCTGGAATGACTATTGTTAATTTGGGTGGCTTTGTACTGTGTCACTTTAGTTAAGTGGGCATTGTGTTTGCCAGCAGACTCTAGCCTACCATCTGGATTGTGGTTGGTCACAGAGAAATATTCATGAAAGTTGGAAGACAGAGGTAACATAGTAGCAAGTTTTACACTTGAGACGTCAGCTGCTGTAGGGTAAATGGAGTCAGTCAGACTCCCTCACCCAGATGTCTGGGCAACTAAGATAAGTAGTAGCTTTGAGTGGGCTCGAATATGCAGAATCTTGCTATGTTAGATAACCTGTTTTGGCTTTCTACTGGCTTGTTTCCTTCTAGTATTTAATGGGGTAGGGACTCCCTGTGGGGTGCCACGCTAGGGGACAGGTGACACACAGAGACATGCAGGGGTACATGCAGCTGGCAGCATGCGTGGGTCTCTCACCCTTGAATAAAGGCATGTCAGACATCCCAATGGCTCTGGAATATTCTTCCATCTGACCGAATCTGTGAACCTGTCAGGCTTTGAATGGTCACAACACAATCGGCAGAGGCGACAAGATTCACCACAGAACTGTTTGGAGGAGCCTCTGATGTCCCCAGAGGGGTCCTGGGCTCCTGGAGACTTGACCTTCCTGCCCCAGGATTGGCCTGATGTCAGTGGCGCACCTGACAGAGGAGCAAGCCCTGCAGGTGATTGGCTAGACCCTAGAGAAGACACGTGGGCTGGGTGTTTCAGCTTTGAGAGTTGTGAAAGAGACTGCACTTCACAATCCAGCACGTTACTCAAACACCAAGGCAGAAAGAAAGCCTGAAGGCTCAAATCTGCACGCTAGTGAAAAGTCTCCCCACTCATAGGGAGCGATTCAGGGTAAAGGGTGGTGGGGAAAGGAACTGAGTTCCCTGAGGGCAGCAGCCTATGGCATCTGGGGGTGGTTTGAATTTAGACAGCCCAGGATTCTCTAACCCTCCCCCTTCCCACAGACTTGGAACGCAGTAGCCCGGAGCGACCGAGCTGGAGGACTGCGGCCCCGGCCAGGAAGCTCAGCTCTGAGCGAGCTGTTGAGAAGAGGAGGGGATCCCTGAGGGCAAGTGGCAGGCAGCACGGTACCTGTGGACTAAGACTCCGCGCGGAGCCGAGCTATGCAGCGGCTTTCTAGGAGGCGGGGCTGCCATCGGAGCTGCTGACGCTGGCACTACCTGGCCGCTTCAAGAAAGCATGCTGGAGCTGGCACTAAACGGTGAAGCAGGCACCAATACCTGGAAAGAACGCTGGTAGGGAGGGATGGCAGCAGTGGAGCAGTTGGTCCACCCGCGCTAAAGGGCAGAGTCTCGAAGCCTTTGACGTAGGGGATCTTCCGCCTTTGGGATTTAGGGGTGAATAGTATCGTGTGCACTATTCCCAGCTGCTCCCTCCAGCGATGCCAGTGCCTGGTTCATTCTACATCCCCCTGCGCGGGTACCCCTGCTTCAGAGAAGGGGGCCACAAAACCGTCGTGGGGGAAACTCCCTCGACCCTGCCGCCACAGTCGCAGGCAAGCGCTGCGCCCGTCAACCAGCAACCAGCGTGGCCCCAAAAGAAAAAGGCAGCAAGGCCTGCAGAGTGGCCCAAGGAAATAAAGCAGCAAAAGGGAGAGACAATGTCTTAAGTTATCTCTGTTTGGCACATAAAAGAGTGATCGCCTGTGGTTGCAAGCTGAAAGCTTTCTGCGGCCCCAGAAGAAAACGTAAGGGGGTGGAGGGACCTGGGGTTGTGCCCGGAGAGGCCTATCCTGTACATCTAAAAGACCATATGGCTGTGCCAACCTCCCGAGAAGAGGGAAGAAATATCCTTTGAAAATTTAAATACAGAAAGGGCCGAGAAACCATCTACAGCAATGGGCAGGTACCAGAATAGGTGAAGACCATGAGGTTTTCCCTGATTATTGGGCAGTTGTGCCTCCGTGATCTGTTTAGGTGTCACCCTTCCTAAGTGTATCCTGGACCCGGTGTGGAGGCCTGTTAAGGCTTTTTGTCGGGATATGCTGAGCATCCCCTCTCCCCGCCCCCTGTTCAGTTACCATCCAAATACAGTTAATACTGTATTTGGTCAGAGTAGCCACTGAATAGAACTGTGGGTTGTTGTGTCTTGTGGCTGCAATTGAAGCACTCCCCCTGACTGTACAGAGAGTAGGGCCCTGCATCAAGGGTTAACATTATGGATCTCTATGTGGCTTGCAAATAAATGGATGGTAATACATAGACCGTTATAGGCACAGGTCTTGTGGCAAGCCCTGCAAATTGCAGTTGCCACCCCTACAATGAGAGGTGGACGAAATGCTTATGGACTGTCCTCTGGACTCTAAATGTGAGGAGTCGGAGGTGGGGCCCAGCCCTGGTGGAAGCATTGCTCCATGGGACTGCTGCTCCAAACCAGCTACAGGTACAGACTAAGGATACTCTGAGGAAACCAGGCAAGGGAAAACGGGGGAATATTCTCTTGCCTGCACCTGAGTGTCTGGAGCTAAGGCAAACAATGACTTGCATGTGGCCTTGGGAAATAAAAGCCCCTCACATGCATTTTGTGGCTCTTGTTGCTCCTTGGAGATGAGGGGTAGAGAGAACCTTGCAAATAGTGCCCTGGGTGATTGGGGCTTGGCCCCCAATCTTCTTTTTTTTTTAAGATTTTATTTATTTATTTTTAGACAAAGAAGGGTGAGGAGAAAGAGAGGGAGAGAAACATCAATGAGAGAAATATCAGTGTGTGGTTGCCTCTCACACACCCCCCATTCGGACCTAGGCTGCTACCCAGGCATGTGCCCTGACTGGAAATCGAATGGGTGCCCATTTGGTTCACAGGCAGCACTCAATGCACTGAGCCACACCTGCCAGGGGATGGTCCCAGTTTGGGGATTAAAATGCCCAGGGCCATCAGACCACAAAATGCTTCTTCATGGCACTTTTGTGATATCCCTATGACCCATTATGAATTCTCCACTGTTGCTACAAATAGATGCTGAACCCCCAGTTGAGGCACTCAAAGTATGGTATTCGTACCCCGGAAGGCCCCCACTACTGGCCCCTGTCTTATCAGCTGACCAGAAACTTGCTTGTATATTCCTTGAGGGTCATGATTTGCCATTGTTGGCGCCTATAATTGCTCTGTTTTTTTGCCCTTCCGGTGCACAATAACACCTCAGTGGACTGGGTACATAACTTTGAATCAGTGGCTAAACAGTCAGCATCCTAGGTCTGCACTGAACCCTTTGACCGTGTCTGCCGGCCTCCTGTGGCGCATCTCTCCAGCTTCTGTCTCAAATTGGACTTGGTTACAGCACCAGTGGAAAAGTGCACATCCCTTATAGAATGCGACCTGAATGGCATCTATGTTGGGGCAAAGCAGCGATATGACTGGCCTAGGCTGTTGGTCAGCTACTCCATATGGCATGGCTCAGGATGGCTCACTGCTGATGCTGTAGAGCTGGTTAAACCAGCCCCCCTTTGCATTGAAAACCTCGAAGGACAACCCCAGGTGTGCTCGACTCTGACACGTATGTGTCAGACTCAGACTTTAAAGCATGCCTGGGAGGTGCAGACTGCTGCATGGGCTGCAGTTCCTACTGGGGCACTCTGGGTGTGTGGCTCACAAGGGTGGCCTTACCTGTCCAGAAATTGGACTAGCCCTTGTACCTGGAGATGGCCTTGTTTGCCTCCTGGAGTTCAGAAAACTCTTGTACTCCAGTCAACAAATTGGGAGGCATTTAAGGCAGGACACTAGGTAAAGTGTGCTCCCTGGTGGCATTACTCATTAGCTATTTTTTCTCCTCAAGCTGTTTCCATAGTCACTGGGACTGAGATAACAGCTTTTGCTTTACACACTGCTCCTGCACTGAATGCAACACATGATTCTTTAGGCCTCTTAACTGAGGAAGTGTATCAACTGAGAAACATAGCCCTGCAAATTCCTATGGCCTTAGATATGCTCACTACATCCCAAGGTGGGGTGTGTGCCGTAGTAGGGGCTGAATGCTGTGGATACATTCCAGGTGTCCGTCACAATATTAGTCAAGCTTTACAGGCATTAGCATCTGAGACCCCTGCTATCAAATGCCTGACACGTGATCTCCTACAGGAATGGTGGGCTTCCCTAACTAATGAATGGCCATGGGTCCTTGCCGTCTTGGAAAGCAGTGCTTGTGTTTTGGTCACTTGTTGCTGTAGTCTATACTGTTGTTGTGCTATATGGGTGCAGGGCTTTGCCTTCCTCGACAAGGAATCTACTCAGAAGACACCCTCGAGTAGATAGTACTGTGAAGAACACTGAAAGGGTGAATTGTAGTGTGAACAGTGTCAGTGAGGCTCCCTCACCCAGATGTCTGGGCAACTAAGATCAGCAGTGTTCCCATAGCCTTGAGACGAGGTCTGATAAACTGTATTCCCATAACCTTGAGGGGACCCACATGCACAGAATCATACTGTGTTATATACAATGTTTTGGCAACCTGCTGGCTTTGTGTACATTTAGCATATAAGGGACTTGGGGATTCCTGCTGTGCAACACTAGGCTTGCAGTGTGTGTGGATCACCCCACCAGCAAATAAAGGCACATCAGGCTTTCCCACAGCTCCTTGAATTTCCTTCCATCTGCCTGAATCCTGAGTGAACCTCCCTGGCTGTGAAAGACTGAAAGACACGGTATCTAATTTTTAGTAATACAATTCGGTTATCATTCAGACTGAGTCATTTAAATAAAAGCCCAACTGGGGGACTTGACATATCTCAGAACTTTACAAGGAACAAAAGTTCCAGAATCATGTAAAACAAAAATTCATCACATATTTGATAAGGGATTAATATCAAGAATACACAGAGAACTCCTAAAACAACAAATAAAAACAAAATAAATAATCTGATTAAAAAACAAGCAAAGGACTTGAATAGACATTTCTCCAAAGAGATACAAATGGACAACATGCACCTGAAAAGATGTTCAAAGTCATAATCATTAGGGAAATGCAGTCAAAACCACTGTGAAATTCCACTTCACACTCATGAAGATGACTATTTTTATTATTATTTTTTAAAGCAAGTATTGGAGAGCATATGGAGTAATTGGAACTCTTATGCTCTTCTGATGGGAATGTGAAATAGTGTAGCCACTAACAGAGACAGTATGGAAGTTCCTCAAAGAATTACAGAGAGAATTACCACATGACCCAGCAACTCCACCTACTGAACTGAAAAGAATTGAAAGCAGAAATACAACAAATATTCACAATAGCCAACGACTGGGAACAACTGAGTGTCCATCAATAGGTGAATGGGTAAACAACATGAAATTTATACATATGAACAGTAAAATATCACCCAGCCTTAAAATGAAGGAAACTGACACATGCTATAATGTGAATGAATCTGAAAAACATGCGAAATGAAAAAAGCCAGCAAGAAAAAGACAAATACTGTGTGACTCATCACAGTTGCATGAGAGACCTAGAGTAGTCGGAGACAGAGTGTAGTGTGCTGGTTGCCAGGAGCTGGCAGTGGGTAGGGCATTGATACCCAGTGAGTACAGAGTTTCAGTTTTGCAGCATGAAGAGAGTTCTGGAGACAGATGGTAGTGACCGTGGCACAAAAATGAAAATATATTGAATGTCATAAAACTGTACACCCAGTTAAAATGGTAAAGTTTACTACAATTATAAAAATAAATAATTATGATAATTAGAGTGACAATTATAATGCATTGTCCAAACTGAGACACTTTTGGGAGATAAATGTGATGGTGCTGGGTAGTCCAGGTGCTCCCAAAACCTTCTGCTCCTACCTCAGAGTAAAACATCCATTAGCCTCAGTAGAAAACTTAGTCTGGCAAATGTTTGACAGAGTAACTATGGAAGAAATCTCACAATTAACAGGGCCAAGAAAAAATGATCTCTGTTCCAAAACCTCAGACTTTTAAAATTTGGCCAGTAGACTTTTGACTTAAAATTCTGGATACATTTCAGATTTACAGTTTTATCCCAGAAGTCCATTCTACTCTGGGACACTCACCTTTGGTTTCCCTGCTCAACTGTCCATATGTGCCTGTGGGATATACCTTTACCTCCCTGTCCTGTCCTCCCCCATATCAATGCCATTTTTCTTTTAAGGGAGGTCCCCCTCATCTGTTTGGCCTTCCCGATGCACCAGGTGGAATTCTCCACTTCCAAACTTTGGTTGTGTATTACAAGGAATGAGGCTAACACAAGAGAAAACCTAAATTACTGAATGAATGTTATTGACCTTTGCTTGGCTGCCAAGCCTGAAAACTAACCATAACTAAAATTATCCATGAGCAGTAAAGAAAATTACCTTGGACTTCCCCATGTAATTTCCATGATCGGAGCCTTGGTTTTTCCAAGAGTTTCTGGAGGGCTTGAAGCAGAGGGATGAAGAAAGAATCTGATTTGATTCTTGGTCACCGTGGAAACCAGCGTTCCTCTGAGTGTCTTTCATAAACTAGGAATGGTCATTCTCACTCTTGCTGCTCTCAGGCTCTGATACACTGGGGTCTCCAGCCCGAAGGTTTGGTATCTACGCCACTAAGACCCTAAATAACAGGTGCC
This sequence comes from Trachops cirrhosus, assembly GCA_028533065.1. Classification (NCBI taxonomy): domain Eukaryota; kingdom Metazoa; phylum Chordata; class Mammalia; order Chiroptera; family Phyllostomidae; genus Trachops; species Trachops cirrhosus. Next base: position 74,203,016 of record CM052541.1, read on the forward strand.
TGGCTAAAAATTTTCCCTGGTGGGGCTGGTCCAGGAAGGGTGATTCCCCCACTGATGTGGTTTTCTCAGGAGGCCTAGACACCCCAGGCCTGGGCCAGGGCACCCTCACCACATACATAGTGTAGGATTAAAAAGTCCTAAAGTTCACCTGTCTCAAGTATTTCACACACCTCCCTGAAGTTAATATCACCTCTGTTTTTCTGTACTCCCAAGTACATTATGAGTGGGCCACATGCTGGAAAAGTCAGTTTGAGTCTTTTTTGTTGTTCATTCATTTTGCAAACATTCAGCCCACTTCATGCTTAGTGTACACCAGGATTCCTCTCTTACAGCTGTGAATCCCTGGATCACCAACTTAACTGTAAAGAAACACAGGCTCACCTGATTTATAGGAGAATGGAAGCCTTAGGTGACTTCATGAGACCAAAGGATGACATCAAAGCAGATGACAGGACATCTCAGCCTTGTGACCAAAAGGGTATACTTTGCCCACTTCCAACACACTAGGGTGGTTATAATCAAACACAGAGAAAATGAGTGTTGTCGAATATCAGGGGCTAATTGGTGGTCTGGATGGAAGCTGTGTGGCAAGGAGACAATATCTATGATGATTCCTCTCAGCTTCCACATAAAGGATAGAAGTGGCGATTCTTGAGTCCAAACTGAGCTGGATCTCCTTTCCCAAAAAATGTTGCCCTAGTCTTCCTTTCATCTCACTAGTCTCCTAAGTTTATTGACACATTTTAAAGCACGTGTTAACCAATTAAACAAAAATTTTTAAAAGTTTTGAATAAATTACCTTGAATAAGATGGGCCTGGTTTTAGTTTGGGCCTTATGACTTAACATTACATAAAAATATAGTATAGAATAATTAGCAGCTACGTGTTTTGTGGATTCTGGGTCAAAATGGAAGTCACGGAAAAAAGTCTTGCCCTGACTGATTCAGAAAGAACAATGATGTGACACAGGCCTCATCTAGAAGAACATTAATGCTAATTTCTCAAACTCTGTAAACTACACAGCACAGATGCTGTGGGATCACCAAATAGAATAGAGAAAGTGTACCAAGGAGAGCAAGATGTGTGAATGCTCTAAAATTTGGTTTGTCATCCTCATACTGATGGTGGGGTATGTTGTGTAAAAGCTCAGACCAGGGCCTTCTGAGCTGCTGCTTGAGGAAGTGAAGCTGTCAGGATGGGCTTTGGATGGAATCAATTTTCTTTACAAGACCACTTAATACCTTTTATTCATTATAAAAGACATTAAGAACAATAATCAAAATTATCTTTTTGTAACCAAGTTTCAAAAAAATGATTGAGCAAGCCCCACATACCCTGACCTTCTGCCTGTGCTTCTGTGAAATGGTTTAACAACTATTTTCTATCACTTAGAGGAAACACAAGGGGAGGCTGACTGGTGCTGGGAGCCTGGAGTGAGGAGGAGAGTCAGGGAAGGTTGCCGGCCCTCTTTAGGTTCCAGTCTACCAGCTCCGGGCAAAATGGAAGTCTCTGGGACCCCTAGAAGCAGGGCTCCAGGGGGCTCTGGGCCCTGGAAACACCACCCTCCCTCCTTGGCCCTGGGGTAACCTGGAACTCTCCCTGAGGTCTCACGACCTTGCCTCCTTTTCATTTCCCTCAGGGAACTGCAGGACATCCTTCTGAGTGGGAAGAAATAAAGCCTCCAAGTCCGATCACATGTTTGTGGGAATGATGACTCCAGCCACGTCTCTTCCAGGTCTTGGTTAAACAATAGCTTCCATTGTTGACAGAAGGGCCTGCTCTTTCTGAGAGCCCAAAAATGTTCCCCCACAGAGCACTTGAGAAGGAAAGTTGTCCACAACATGGCTCCCACCTCCCCACTTGGGTTGGAATGCATGTCTTGAGAGGGCAAATTTGCAAGATGGAGATCGAGGGGACTAGCCAACAATGAACCCTCCCTACAAGCTTCTTCCCCTGGTTTCTCCATTGTTCTGAAGCCCTGGGACCTGGGCTGAGCCTCCAAGGACCCAGTCTTTCCTTTGTCCTGGGCTGGGGGCTGACAAACTCTAGGGGACAAGGCCCCAAATGGCTGGGTCATGGATTTCTTGTGTAGATATGACACAGCTCTGTCCTTGGTCCATCCTGTCTGAGATACTGGTGTCTGGGGGAGCCTCAGGTCATGAACCAAAGGCAGGGGATTAATGTGTGGGGCTATTGGAGCCCCAGATATTTCCCAGAGGAATTTCCAAACCCAAAAAGGTGGGTGTGGTCTAGCTAGAAGTTCGTGGAAGCTGTCCAACTCTGTGGTACTGAAAAGACAATATGTGTCCTTCAAGCTGCCTGGCTCCCTCCCCCAAGCTACAGGAGTCTGGACCTCATACTGCTGGCTCCATAGGCATTCATACTGGTGTTTCCTTCACTGAGCAGAAGACCAAAGGGCTTGTTGATCCCAAAGCACAATTGTCTGTGGGTCTCTGGCCCACATGTGTCCATTTACCCCTTTAAGAATGCAGAGGGACCACATGTGCAGAGCAGTATGTGGTCTCACATGGAACAAGGTGTCCCATATCTGATTTGAAGGATTGCTATGTGTGTGTTGAGAGAGACAATGGACAGGAGGAATTTGGAGGTCAGGTGCAGGAGTAGGTGAATTGGGCATTCTTCTGGAAGCAGGATCAGGCTATGACTCTTCCCTTGACTCAACAGCACACAGGTTGCAGCTAGGAGGCAACCCCAGAGTCAACCAGTCCTCCCACCCTCCAGTCCTGCCGTGATTGGTCTGGGAACACTGGAACCTCTGACAGTGGGTTCTTACTTGGCTTTTGGCCTGTGCCTGGACCAGGAACAGAGGCTCCACTTCTGGTGAGACCTAACCTCGCAAACCCTCTAGCAGATGGACAGTTGGAGAAAGGGGTCTAACTGCTCAGAAAAGGTCCTGTGGAAGAGGTCCTTAAGCTCTGCCTGGCTCCCCATCTGCTCTTGGCATTAGCAGAGCCCAAGGTTGGGGTCCTGACAGGCTGCATTCACTTGATGATCTTTTGCAAACTGGAGGCCATAGGCAGGAGGGGTCTGGCTCCCCTGGCCTGCAAATGCTGAGCTTCCTGGTGAGGGGGTGCCAGTTGCAGGGTGTATCTTCAGCACATGACTTCAGCAGCCCCAAACGTGGCCATCAAAACTGAGGAGGCTACAGGGACCAAAAGCAAGCATCATTCTGGACCCTGAGCACAGCAGGCTGTGGTCAGGACAGCCAGCCCAGGGTGAGCCCCCTTTGAGGGGCAGGCAGCCTGTGTGGTTTCTGAGTGTCCAGGGGTTACCCACCCCACACTCAGTCAGCACTACCCAGACTCACCTTTCTAGAACTACGGGGGAAAACTTTCAGTTTTTGGCCATCCACTCTCAAGCTGTTTGGATCAGCTGGGTGGACAGACGAGTTGCAATGTGGGTTCCTCAAGTTCTGGTCAGTCAGGGCTGTCCTCACTTGTGTCAGAGAAGGGAAACGGGAGTAGCTTTGGTTGTCCTGGGCCCTTTGGGGAAGGGAAGGAAGGACGGTGTGGGGGTCTCCTGAGGCCTCAGAAGGGTACTGCAGACAGCCTTCACCTCCAGGTGCAACATTCTCCCACATACTCAGAGGCCTACGGCTGGACCCAGGGAGGCTGCAGGAACATGGCCCTGGCCCAGGGAAGCTGAGGGCCAGCTCAACTGCAGAGCTCAATTGCCCGCTGAGTACCCAGGACCAGAGTGAACAGGATGCTTTGCCCCAGCGGGGTCCCCAACCTCCCCTAGCCTCTAGGCCCCAATACCTTACAGCAAGGTTTTACCTCTCTTCCCACTGCCACAGTCCCCCCACCCCCAACCCAGATAGTCTTTGCTCTGCCAGAGAGACCCTAGTCACTCTCTCCCAGGGAGGCTGGTTTGGGGCATGGGGTATATACCAGGCACAGGGCACCATTGGTCTTCCACCAATGCCCAGGAGGGTCATCAACTTGGTGACATAAGCTAGACATCCACATGCCTGAGAACTCACTGGGGACACATCAGGGGACAAGGTGCTTCCTGGACTTCTGGGGGTCCCACCAGGATTACCTGTGACCACTTCCCACTGTAATCCGCTCCCTCTGCACAGCAGGAGTCTCACACCAGAATCTTGACTCGTGGTGTCCAGGGGACTTTGCAGGATGGCCCAAGGGAGGGTAGATGGAGGGAAGTGGTGACCTGGCAGAAGGTGGGGAAAGACCAGTGAACCCTCTGCCCAGAGGGTCAGAGGCCAGAAAAGGACCAGGAGGGGTATTTAGGGAGGAGAGGACACTGACTAGCAGTGTGGATGATGACTTGGGCAAGAGGAAGGGAAGCAGAGGAATGGGGATTGACAGGGCAGGGGGTATGTGGGACACAAGATGACCTGTGGAGGCTGCTGGCTTTGCGGGCTGGCAGGAGAGGAGCGGGCCCAATGATGAGATATGGGATATTGGTTTGGTCAGGTGGAGGGGCTGGGGGAGTGACAAGCTGAGGCCCAGAAGTGGGGGTCTGTGGAAGGCCGGGGGAGAGGGAAACAGGTGTGAGGGAAGAAGCAGAAGGATGAGGAGTGCGAGAGTATGGTCTGCAGCCAGGAGCAAAAGGGACACGTTTCTTCTTCATCTCTGCCAATGCAGAGAATGAGAGTCTGACCCAAGTGTGGGATTTACAATCTCATTTGTCTGCCTTTGTTACCTCAGGGTGTGTCTTTGTGACCTCAGGAGCAGAGAATTCTAGAGAGAGTAACCTGGAGGGCCTGCTTGCAGCACAACTGTGTGCAGTGTAGAGATAAGCAAACCGAGGTCTTGATGGAGACTTTCAAAGGCACTGCCTGGGTCAGAACCAGAGCATGTCCTTTCTACAGCCTGAGTCACCTGGACTGGGGCTTTATCCAGACCTGCTTGCTGCCCAGAGAGGCTGCCTGAGAGCCGGGCTGGCTGGTGCTTTGAAGTGACCCTTCCTTCCTGGGCACATCTACCCTCTCCCAGTAGTCCCTCCATGGGAGGGTCAAGGGGTTCAGCCAATCCCTGAGCTTGGGTGCCCGGAAGATGTCTGAGCTCAGGAATCTCCTGGAATGAACAGGTACAGTCTTTTGGAGTGTTGCTCCAGAAGCAAGGTCCCATAGAGCTGAGTCCTCCCAGGGCTATATGCTAGGACACACTGAGCCAGGCACAAGCCCCAAGCCTGTCCCTGTCCTCCCCTGTCCTGGCCCAGGAGAAGGACCAATGACCACATTCAGGGAAGATCCCTCTGTGTGGTCACTTGTCTCAGGCAGTAATGTCCCCTGCTGTCTGGATGTCTAGGACTTTGAGACTTCCCAGGACAATGATGGAAATTTCCTAGCACTGGACCCCAGACTCAGGAAACCTGACATGGAAAGGAGCAAACCCATACCCTCCCACATGTGACTGGCTGAATTTTCCTAGGACTCCATGAGCCCAGTAATGGGCTAAGGGACCTGGGGGTCTGGAATCTTAGTGGATTCACCTCACAAACCCAGGTACCCTTTGTCTTCTCTAGGTGCTGCTCTGTCCCCAAGCAAATACTCCAGAAAGCCTGAACCCCATCAAGCCACCAATGGCTGCTGTCCTGTCATAGCTCCTCCCTCATGTCTCTCTTCTGATATTGCCACCTACATTGGCCCCAGTGCTCCATTCCAGCCCCTCTCAGGGCCCTGGGACCCCATCCGGTACTCTACCAGTTCTTCACTGCCCTGCCTTCCCCCCTCCACATGCCATTATTATAATGGCTCCCTTTCAGGCATCTCAAAACACTGGTAGGTCATTGAGAAGGGACCTTGTGCCAGATTCTCACAGCCCCTCAATGAGGGAGCCGGGGAAGGGGATGGCAGAGCCCTAGGCACTACATGGCCACAAGAAAGCCAGATGGGCTGGCTACTGCTCCTGCCAAAGTGGAGGGGAGGATGTTGTGCTGAGCTCCCCAGAGAAACCAGTGGACCAGCCTGGGGTGGGAGCTCTGGGCTGACCCTTGCACACCTGATGGTGGTGGGAAACCATAGAGACTTCATCCAGCCAGTCCTGGAGTTGGGGAAAGGAAGGGTTGGGTTCTATATCAGGAAACATGGAATGATCCCTGGGCTTGTGAAGGGGTAGCAAGCAGGTCAGTATCCAAGCAGACAGAACTGTGGATGGGTTAGCACAGACCATGGAGCTGATGGCCCAGGCCCTGCCACACTAGGGTTTCTCAGGGATGTCAGTATTGATTGGAGTAGACCAAAGAGTCCCCTAGACTTAGGCCTGACCTCACCTCACACCCTACAAAGCCCCATCTGCCACACTTGTGTGTTCCTGGGGAAAGAGGACAAGATTCCTGAGTTAACCAAGAGTAAGTGTCCTCAGAACAAAAATTAAACCCTGGAAAAAAATGAAGAAGCCTTGGGCCCATCACACCTGAGTTTAAGCACTGAGGTGGGTATCACCTTCAGCAGTGAATAAAGACATCAGCTCAGCCACAGGCACTGGCTACCTGGTAACGAAGGTAGGTAATGACATGATGCCCCCATATCCTCCTTGGAGAACCGGGGTTGTCACTGTGCTGCTGGAATCCCCTTCTTTCTGCCACCAGCCAGAACTCAGGGGTGTTTCCTCATGAAACATTGTCGCACCAGCTATCACCTACCAGGAAGAGTGGGAGCACAGTGGCCTACAGACAGAGCCATATTCTTCTTGGGGGGCTGCTGCGGGGGCAGAGGGCTGTGCTGAGGCTGATTACATACCACAAATTCTGGGCTGGTGCTTCTCACAGCAGAGCAGCTAACCTCTCAGGGCCTCCAGCACTGGGCAAGTCCTGCCAATGTCACTTGCTGAATCTCACCCCACTACCACCACCATAGGTCAGAGCCACTGCAGCCACCTCTTACAGGGTTCACTGCAGTGATCACTTCAGTTCCTATTAGGTCAGCTTGTAGTCTTGCTCCTCTTTTCCTCTACCAAACACTTTTCAGAGTCTCTGCACATTCATTCTGCAAAGTCCACACTCCTCAACAGGCAGGTGAGGCTCTTGACCTGGCTGCTGCTTCTGCAGCAGCCTCATTCCTCACTCTCCTCACTCCACGCTCCAACCACACTGACATGGAGTCTGAGGGGTGCTGTGGTTAAGCCCCTTGGCCTGGAACCCACTTCTGACTTCCCATCTCAGGCCTTCACCTATCACAGTCCACTCAGCCTTGAAAGTGTAACTTCCTCCGTGTGTAGGGGAAAAGGGGTCAAAGGAAAACAGTTCCTTTGACAAGATGGTGTATTTTGAAGTCACCCTTCTGGTTACAGGGTGTTTGGGTGGTCGTCACTATGAAAGCTGGCTCAGCAGATGAGTCCTCACAGTATAGTGGAGTCTGTACCCAACAGCTGATCATTCACTTGTCCCCACTGGGCTGCTCGGTATGGTTCATTTAAACACCTATGGACCATGCACCATGCTGGGCACTTTACAAGTTGTTTCATTTTTGTAATGACCTGGTTGGTACTCATGTTTGTCCCCACTTTGTCAGAGGAAGAGGTTGGGTATCAGTCCAGGGTCTTATGGCTGGTAAGAAGGCTGGGATTTGAAACTGCTCTCTCTGGATCTAGGAGAGAGCTGCCATCTCTGCTTTTTACACATCAGGTTCCATGGCCCACCACTCACAAGTCAGGGTGGCTTGTGAATGATGCTTTTGTAGGTTGAATTGTAACCCCACCCCGTTTCTAAAAAGAAAGCTATGTTGAGGTCCTCACCCCAGATCCTTAGAATATGACCTCATTTGGAAATAACATCATTGCAAATCTGCTCATTTCAGAGGAGCTCATGCTGAAGCAGGGTGACTGGAGTCATAAGAAGAGGAACAGACTTCCTTCTGTCAGTAGTTGACAGGTTCAGCAGGCAGAAAAGGAGTGAGGATGTTTTTGCAATGAACGGGATTGCCAATTAATTACTTCTAACTGGCATTTATAGAATACCAACAACCACAGAATATACATTCTTCTCAAGCTCACATGGAATATCCACAAAATAGACCATATTCTGGGTCATAAGCCAGAACCTAAACAAGTTTAAAAGGATAGCTATGCTTTATATAAATTATGTTCTCAAACCACAATGGAATTAAACAACAAATTTAACAAGATAACTGTGAAATCCCAAAATAAAGATTGAACAACACATTGTAAAATTACATATGGCTAAAAAGAAAACAAATATTTTGAAAATATTTTAAAATATGTTAGATGAGCCCTGGCTGGTGTGGCACGGAGGATTGAGCACCAGCCTGCAAAGCAAAGGATCACTGGTTCGATTCCCAGTCAAGGCACCTGGCTGGGTTGCAGACCAGGTCCCCAGTGGGGGCACACGAGAGGCAACACACATTGCTATTTCTGTCCCTCTCTTTCTTCTTCTCTTTCCCTCTCTCTAAAAATAAATAAATAAAATAAAATAAGATTTTAGATGAAAATTAAAATTATCAAAATTTATAGGCTGCAACAAAACAGTGTTTAGCAGAAATTTAACACATTAAATGCACATGTTAGCAAGGAAGAAAGATATAAAATTAATAATCTAAGCTTCTACCAGAAGTTAGAGAAAGAAGTACACAATAAACCCAAAGCAAATAGAATATAAGAAATCATAAAAAAATGGAGCAGAAATCAATGAAACTGATAACAGGAAGTTAATATAGAAAATCAACAAATACAAAAGTTGTTTTTTTAAGAAAAAATTAGTAAAATTGATTAACCAAGGTTAACCAAGGAGAGAAGACGTAAATTACTACTGTCAGAAAAGAAAGAGGGACAATTACTATTAATCCCACGGACATTAAAAGGAATATAAGGGAATATTATTTAAAAGTCTATGCCCATGAATTTGATACTTAAGATGAAATGGGTCAATTCCTTCAAAGGCACAACCTACCAAAACTTGCAGGAGAAAAAATAGACGATCCGAATAGTTATATTCAAAGAAAGTGAATCAATAATTAATATCCCTTCAGAAAGAAAGTACCAGGCCCATATGATTTCACTGGGGAATTCTATACCTAAGGAAAAAAATATATTGCCAGAATAAAATGTTGCAAGAATTAATAATTATTGTGATAAGCATTTATGTATCAAAAAACATAATTAACAGCTACCCAGTAGTAAAGATCCAAGATTGTGGAGGAGTGAATGGCATTACACTAACCTCCTCCCAAGACTGATGTGGAATTACAACTAAATTGTGGAGAAATCACCTGGAATAAAACAACTGAACAAAAGCAAGAGAGAAGCCTTATAACTACGAACAGAGAGAAGAATCTGCTTCAGCACCACGTGACTGGTAAGGAGTGTGGTGGAGACAGAGCTGCCTGGGTGCCCACAGGCATAAGCTAAGACACTGGAGGTATGTTTAAGCAGGTGGTTCATTCCCTTTAAATTGGGGATCTAAACCCTAAGCTAAAACCTGCAGCCTAGAGCACCAGAGCCCAAAAAGTACAAAGATGACATCCAGCTGTGAAAAGCTGCAGGGCTGCTTTCTGCCAGAGTCTGATCATTGGGAAGGCAAGAAGCTGTTTACAGGGCCAACACATAAATTTTTACTTGCAGACACTTACCCTTGGCTCCCGGAAAAGGGGTTGGTGACAGAGTGGACCAAAGACACTTGAGGAGAGTCTGGGGACAGAGGCATTGGGAGAGAACTGAAAAAGAAGCTACTAGGATCCCAGTGCTGAGTCAACCCCATACTACAGCAGCCAGCGTGCTCAGGCAGTCCACTCCCTTCTGACTGGCAGCAGCCTGAGGGGAAACAATAGCTCCTATCCCAGGAAGCACCCTGTCCTGCCCTGTGGTACTTAAGCCTGACTGCTAAGTACAGAGTGACTAGATTAACAGCTGAAGGAGTCAGCCACAGACAGTAGAATCCTGGTAGTCTCCAACAGGCTGCCTGAGGCCAGGCTGGGGCACCATCTGACATCACCAGAGGTAGACCCAGAGAGAAAAAACAGTAGTAAATACCTACTGAAATGAAATCCACTGTGGCCTTCTCCATGATTTGCGATATTTTCTCTTTTGCATAGCTTTTTAACATTCATTTCTTGTCCTTTATGTTTATGCTTATTAAACCAATAGATTTTATACTGTATTTTAACTCACATATTTTGCTCCTCCCTTCTCTTGCCTCATTTTACCTTCTTCTTTCCTCTTATTATTTTCATTTTAAATTTTGTTTTCTCCCTTGTTATAACTTGTTTCCATTCTGTACTCTTACTGTTTCTCCCCGTCCAGTCTCTCAAAACCAATTTACTTGTAAATGGTCATTTCACATTCTTTTTCCTGCTCTTAAAATACCTGGGTCCTCTCTCCACCTTTAGCAATCTTTGTTTGTTGGTTGTGGTCAGGGTAGTTTTTGTTGCATTTTTTTCAATTTTATACCTAGACTTCACTAATCTTGTATTTCAAATCTCAAATTTTACTGTTCCCCTCTCTTACTCTTTTTTACATCTCAAATTTTAACTTTGCCCTGTCTTAGCCTTTTCCTTTCTTTTTCCCTCTCTTCTATCCTATCCTTCATTTCTTTCTTCTTTTTCTTTCTGTCTCAAACATTAACTTTTCCCTGTCTTAACCTGGTTGTCATTCTTCACTCTTAGTATTCCCTCACCCTCCATCATCTCAAAATCACTTCCCTTTCCACCATATATCTCTTAAGCTTTGTGTTCTTTCTGTATTCCCTCTTATTTCCATCCTATCTATGTTAATTTAGTACATTTGTTGTGGATACTGCTGTGGAGGAGCTTTCTCTCCAATTTGGTTCCGATATTTTTTATTACTTATTTACTTTTCTTTCCTTGTTCTTTCTCGTTCTCACTTTATTTTATTTTTTAAATTTATGTTTAAACCTAATGTTTCCCTTCTTACCCCATTCCACTTTCTTCAATCTCTTTTTATTCACGATGTAAATTTTATTTCCTTCTTTGCATTGATCTGACTCCCCACTGTTATTGGTGCTCCTCCCTCTACCCTCTTAAACTTATTTTCTTTCAATAGATCATCTCATATTCACTCTCCCTTATTATAATAGGCTTAATCTCTTTATCCCCTTATTAATATGTTTCATTTTGGTATTTATAGTGGGATTGAGGGGGTTAGTTATTTTTGTGGGTAGGAAAAACTACAAGGAAACAAACTACATGTTTGTTTCCTGGGCTTTGTGGTTTTATTCTGGCAGCATCGACACAACAGCATACAACACAACATGGGTGGAGTGACTCACAGTCAAACAGCTGGAAGGAAGGAACCACCAAAGGATGACCTAAAAATAATCAAAAACTATTTACATCCAGAGAGCCAACATAAATGGCATAAAGCACATCTGATGTGGCCTCCGACCAGCAGAGTCTATGGTGTTATGGATGACATGAACAAATTCACATGGACTACATAAGTCCTGTGGAGAAGAAGAGATGGCACGGCCACTCTCTGAGAGACCGCGTGTCCCAACCTTTGCCCAGACAGGCTTCTATTGCTTTCTAATAGCATACATCAAAGAAGATGCTCATTATTATGCTCAAGTTTGCTTTAGGTGATTATCTTTTACAGATAACAAAGGAAAGGCTGTTACTGATTACTTCTTACAGACTAATAAATAAAAAAATGTTGTAAATATAAGGGAATGATAAGAGTGATAGGTCTGGTTATACTCTGTCATTGGGAGAATTAGTACAGACTTTAGGAAGTTACTTTAAAGATATGCAGTAAACATTTGCTGCTTCAATTCAAGCTGAGAGTTTTAGCAAAAGCAAGCCTCAAAGTAGCTTAAGTAGAAGTCAGACCTGGCTTCCCACAGTAAAGCCAATCTGTGGGTCTGGCTCCTGTGTGCTGTCTTGTGCCTGCCAGTTTTCCGACAGGGCTGGGCTACATTTGCCATTGCCAAGCAGATCGGTTCCCTATAGGCATCCCCAAGGTATCAAGTTCAGGAGATCAAGGACACTGGACTAGTGATTCATGCAGGTTTCCTACCATAGAGGTACATAATACAAAGACAGGGAGTCAAAACAGATCAATTTAAAAAGCAGACACAAACAAGAAGAGTCTTCAAAAAAAGTACGAAGACAAAGAAACAGCCCTAATCAGAATAGGAGGAATCCTCAGAAAGAGTGCTAAATGGAATAGAGGCAAGTAAACTATCAAATATTGAGTTCCAAACAATGGTTATAAGAAGGTCAGTGAGCTCAGTAAGAATTACAAAAAACTACAGGGAAACTACAAGGAACCTACTGAGAACTACATAAGCATGAAAAAGACATAGAAACTATTAAAACAAGTCAGGAGAAAATGATGAATACAATTTCTGAATTGAAGAACACAGTAGAAAACATCAAAAGCAGGCTTGATAAAGCAAGAGAATCAAATCAGCAAACTGGAGGACAAAGTAGAACAAAATTCCCAGAAAGAGCAAGAAAAGGAAACAGAGTCAAACAGAACAAAGAATGGTTAAGAAAACTGCAGGATGAGATGAAATGTAATAATATCCATATAACAGGAATACCAGAAGGAAAAGAAGAGAAGCACAGGATAGGAAACCTGTTTGAAAAAGTAATAATGGAAAACTTCCCTAAATGATGAGAGAAAATGTCATGCAAGTCCAGGAAGCACAGAGAGTCCCAATCAAGATAAACCCAAAGAGGCCCACTACAAGACACATCATCATTAAAATGGCAAAATTCAAAGACAAAGAGAGAATCTTAAAGGCAGCAAGAGGAAACAGGAAGTAGCATACAATGGAGCCCGATAAGGCCAGCAGCTGACTTCTCAAGAGAAACACTAAAACCAGAAGGAATTGGCAAGAAATATTTCAAGGGATGAAAAGTAAAGGCCTGCAACCAAGGCTGTTCTACCCATCAAGGTTCACATTTAAATGGGAAGTGAAATATGGAGTTTTCCAGAAAAAAAAAAGCTAAAAGAATGTACTTCCACTAAACCAGCATTGCAAGATATGCTAAAGGACTACTTTAAGAAGATGAAGAAAAAGAGTGAGAGAGAGAGAAACACAAGTACAAAGGGGAAAGATGGCAATTAATACAAACCTATCAATAATAACCTTAAATGTAAATGGATTAAATGCTTCAATTAAAAAGATATATGGTAGCTGAATGGAAAATAAAACATGACCCTAAAAATATGCTGCCTACAAAAGACCCACCTCAGAACAAAAGACCTACAGGCTCTGAAAGTAAAGGATTGGATAAAAACATTCCAAGCAAATGAATGTGAGAAAGAAGTGGGGTAGTGATACTTATATCAGATAAAATAGACTTCAAAACAAAGACCATTAAAAAGGGCACAGAAGGTCACTTCATAATATTCAAGGAAAGAATCCATCACAAAGACATAAATATTGTAAACTTATGTGCACCCAATATGGGGGCACACAAATATATAAGGAAAACCTTGGAGGGCTTCAAGAGACATGTAGACAGCAACACACTTATACTAAGGGATTTTAACAACCCACTGTCAACAATGCATAGATCTTGCAAACAAAATATCAATAAGGATATTGTGGAACTGAATGGCACAATAGATCAAGTGGATTTAACTGATCTATACAGAACCTTTCATCCCAAAGAAGCTAAATACACATTCTTTTCCAGTGCACTTGGAGCATTTTCAAAGATAGACCGTGTGATAAGACACAAAACAAGCCTCAACAAATTCAAGAAAATTGAAATCATATCATACTTTTTCTCAGACCACAAGGGCCTGAAACTAGACACCAACCTCAAGGAAAAAACTAAAAAACACTCAAATCCATGAAGACTGAATAGCATACTATTAAATAATGAATGAGTTAATAATGAGATCAAGAAGGAAATCAAAAAGTTTTTGGAAACAAATAACAATGAACACATCACAGTCTAAAACCTATGAGTCACCTTAAGCACAGTCCTGAAAGGGAAGTTCATAGCAATGAAGGACTACCTAAAAAAGATAGGACATTTCAAATAAATATCCTAACCCTACAAGAACTTGAGGAACAACAACAAACAAAGACCAGACTGAGTAGAAAGAAGGAAATTTTCAAGATCAGAGCAGAATTAAATGACAGAGAGACTCACAGAACAATTCAAAGGATCAATAAATCCACGAGCTTGTCCTTTGAAAAGGTAAACAAAATCAACAAACCTTTAACCAGACTCATCAAGGGAAAAAAGAGAGGACCCCAAAAAATAAAATATGAAATGAAAGGGGAAAAATTACAACTAATACCACAGTAATTACATAAGGATTGAAAGAAATTACTACAAGCAACACGATGCCAAGAAATTTGAAAACCTGGGTTAAATAAACAGATTTGTAGAAATAGATAATCTTCCAAAACTGAATGAAGAAGCAGAAAGCCTGAACAGACCAATAACAGCTGGTGAAATTGAAGCTATAATCAAAAAACAGTCCTGCACTGGACCACTTCACAAGAGAATTTTACAAAAATCCAAGAAGATGGAAGACTCACAAACACTTTTTACAAAGCCAGCATCATCCTAATCCACAAACAAGATAAAGACATAGCAAAGAGAGAAAACTATAGGCCAATATCACTGATGAACATACATACTAAAATGCTCAACAAAATATTGGCAAACAGCATCCAGCAATACATTAAAAAGATCATACACCATGATCAAGTGGGATTCATCCCAGGGATGCAAGGATGGTATAATATACACAAGTCAATAAACATCACATAAACAAAAGGAAAAGCAAAAATCACATGATTATATTAACAAATGCAGATAAAGCATTTGATAAGGTACAGCACCCATTTATGATAAAAACACTCAGCAACGTGGGAGTAGAGGGACCATACCTCAGCATAATAAAGACCATTTATGAGAAATCTACAGCAAACCTTATAATCAAAGGGCAAACTCTAAAAGCTTTCTCAGTGAGATCCAGAACAAGACAAGTGTGTCCACTTTTACCTCTTCTATTCAACATTGTATAGGCAGTTCTAGACAAAGCAATCAGACAAAAAAAATGCATCCAAATTGGAAAGGATGAAGTAAAACTGCCATTGTTTGCTGATGACAGGATAGTGTCATAGAAAACCCTATAGACTCCATCAAGAAACTACTCGACCCAAGAAGTGAATTTGGCAAAAGAGCGGAATACAAACTAAACACTCAGAAATCAAAGGCATATTTGTACACCAGCAGTGAATATCAGAAACAGAAAACAGGAAAAAAATCCCATTTGATATACCAACAAGAAAAATAAAGTACCTAGGAATTAAACCTAACCAAGGAGGTAAAAGACCTATACTCAGAAAACTGCACAACACTGAAGAAAGATATCAAGGAAGACACAAATAAATAGAAGCATATACTATGTTCATGACTTGGAAAAATTAGCATCATCAAAATATCCATACTATCCCAAGCAATTTACAGATTCAACCCAATTCCTATTAAAATACCAATGACATATTTCACAGATTAGAACAAACATTTCAAAAACTTACATGGAATCATAAACAACCCCAAATAGCCTCAGAATTTTTGAGAAAGAACAAAGTAGGAGGGACCACAATACCTCATATCAAACTATATTACAAGGCCACTGTAATCAAAACAGACTAGTAGTGGCATAAGATCAGACACATAGATCAATGGAACAGAATAGACAGACCAAAAATAATAAACCCATGTTTCTATGGTCAGTTAATATTTGACAAAAGGGACAGGAACATAAAATGGATTAAAAATAGCCTTTTCAACAAATGGTGTTGCTCCTGTCTGGACAACTACATACAAAAAAATGAAACTTGACCACCCATGGAGCAATAATTTCACTTATATGTCTCCTAGAGCAAGGAACACAAAGGAAAGAATAAACAAATGGAACTTCATCAAGAAGAAAGCTTCTTCGTGGATAAAGAAAACATCAGCAAAATGAAAAGGGAACTAACTATATGGGAAAATATATTTGCCAATGATCCCTCACACAAGGTTTTGATCTCCAAAATATATAAAGAACTCACATGACCCCACACCAAGAAGATAAATAATCCAAATAAAAAAATGGACAAAGTTCCAGAACAGACATACAGAGGGCCTATAGACCTATGAAAGAATGCTCAGCATCACTAGCTATCAGAGAGATGCAAATTAAAATAATGAGATACAACTTCATAGCAGTCAGAATGGTTATCATAAACAAATTAACAAACAACACATGCTGGCAAGGTTATAGATAAAAGGGAATCGTAGTGCACTGTTGGTGGGAATGCAGAGTGGTGCAGCCACTGTGGAAATCATTATGGAATTTCCTAAGAAAACTAAAATTGGAAGTTCCTTTTGACCCAACAATTCCACCGCTGGGATAATACCCTAAGAATCCTGAAACACCAATTCAAAAGAACCTGTGCACCCCAACATTCATAGCAGCACAGTTTCCAATAGCCAAGTTCTGGAAACAGCCCATCAGTAAATGAGTGGATAAAAAAACTGGAACATTTACATGATGGAATACTATGCAGCAGAAAGAAGGAAGGAACTCCTACCTTTCGTGACAGCATGGATGGAACTGGAAAGCCTTATGCTAAGTGAAATAAGCCAGGTGGTAAAAGACAAATACCATATGATCTCACCTATATGTGGGACCTAATCAACAAAACAAACAAGCAAGCCAAATAGAACCAGAGATATGAAAATTAAAAACAAGCTGACAGTGACCAGAGGGGAGCAGGGACAGGGATAACAGGGGAAAGAAGGGGGAGGGTCAAATCAAGGAACATGTATAGACAACCCATGGACAATGACAAAAGGGGGGATTGAATGTGGGAGGTGTGAGGTGAATAAGGCAGGGGAGAGTAATGGGGGTGGGAAATGGGGATAACTGTAATTGAACAATAATAAAAAAATTTAAAACAAATAAAAATGAAAAGCAGAGCTTCCAAATAAATAAATCAGGAAGTAAACCAATGGAGAATATTTTAGCTGGAAAACTTTAAGAAAAACACTATATTTTTATAGTGTAACAAATAATGTAAATATTTAAATAAGAATATTAAGGAGAAAATGGAGATTATGTTTTATTAGAATTATAACCTTTGTAAAATTGCTTGGTATACTTGAATTTGTAGCATTAGACTAGATAAACTTTGTGATGGTGTAGGGTAAACAGAGTCAGTCGGGCTCCCTGACCCAGATGTCTGGACAACTAAGATCAGCAGAGTTCCCATAGCCTTCAGACAGGGTCCAATAAACTGTATTCCCACAGTTTTGAGTGGGCCCACATATACGAATCATGCTGTATTATACAATGTTTTGTCACCCTGCTGGCTTTGTGTACATTTATTATATAAAGGACTTGGGGCTTTCCCGCTGTGCGACATGAAGTTTGCATCATGTGTGGATCATGTGAAGCCTTCCCATGGCTCTACAAATTTTCTTCCATCTGCCCAAATCTCAAGTGAACCTCCCTGGCCTTGAAAGGCTGCAAGAGAATTGGTGCTGTTGGCAAGATTTGTCGCATTATGGTGTAAGTGAGGAGGAGCCTGTGGGACCCTAAATGGTGGCCTGGACTGATGGCTGGCCATGGAGATGTTGTATGTGGTTGCAAGTCTCTTGTCAGCATGGGTCCCACCCCGGAATTGGCTTGATGTTAGTGGTGCACCCAACATGATAGAGAAGGCCCTGCAGGTGTTGGGGGAAGCCCTAGAAAAGCCCACTGCCTGCTGCCAGCGGGCAGTGGGCTGGGTGTTTCTTTTAGCTTTGCGAGCTGAGACAGAGACTGTGCTTTGTGATGCCAGGAAATTACATGAACTCCAAAGAAGAAAGGATATCTTAGAAGCCATAATTGGCACCCTAGAGGAAGATCTCTGAGCAGCAGAGCAGTGAAGACAGTGGCAGAGCAGGGACGATCCATCTCCCCAGCCATAGGGGACATTTGGAGGCAGAGGAGGACAGCAATGAGCAACCCAGTTCCTGGGAGGTCCGCCCAGTGGTGTTACAGAAAATGAAGTCCCAGCAGCCCCTGGCACCGGGGAGAGACCCAGATATTCCCTCCCAAATGCTAGAACACACCACCTATTTGCCTTATACACAGGGTGAATTGGTCAATCTGGTGAATCAGTTTCGCCAGCGAACCAGGGAGCCCTTAGCCACATGGCTCTTACACCTGTGGGATTTAGAGGTAGATAGCATCATGTGCACTGATAATAAAGTTAGCTTCCATCATAACTAACCCCTCTCTGCACCAACGGCTGCAGAATAGCCAGCAGCACAGTCAGGGGCAGACTTCGCATTCACTGTTGGAGTGGGTCATGGCTGCTATTCATACAATCTAGGCAAATGCAGGACACATTCCAGACACTGTGAGCAAGTCGCAGTCCTTTGCATACTTAGTGCAAATCTTGTGGGGGTTGGGCATGTGCCAGGCTATGTTTAATCCCAATTCCCATGGCCCTGATGATTAATGCTTCATAGCAGGGATGTGGGATCTCATGCTGCAGCATGTCCCTCCTGCCTCATTCAGATTTTTCATGGTGATGTTGGCTCCTTATGTCTACTGTCCCATTAATAACATCACCATGATGGTGGTAAGTCTGGGAGAGGCAGAATTTCTCAGCAAAAAGCAGTTGGGGAAGTATCTCAAAAGCCCTCTGTTTCACAGTCAAATAGCACCTCCATGCAGATGACCAGGACACAGATGTGATCAGACCTTTTAGGGGCTGGAGTAGATCGAACTAAGATTGACAGGAAGGTGAACGCGTACTTCTTAGAGCTCTGGAAGCAGCTTTGAGCTGACCAAATGCTTCCTGCAGCCCCAGAAGAAGAAAATGGTGTGGAAGAATCCTGGGGACACTAACCAAGAGGCCTGTCCAGTAAGGCTGGAAGACCACCTGGCTGTGTCAAACTCCTAAGCAGAAGAAAGAGATATTCTTTGGACAATAGGGAACAGGCCGAGGAACCTGTTTAAAGGGATGGGCAGGGACCAGAGGCTGCATGTTGAATTGGCTATCCATTGGTCCTCTATAAATGTCTAGTGGGTCCTGGCTCTCATGGACCCAAGAGCTGAGTGTCCCCTTCTACATGGAAACCCTGAGAAGTTTTCATGGCCTGAGGCCTGTATTGGTGGTTGTGAGGGACATAGTGTAAGAGTGAAGGCTGTGCAGCTCTCTCTGGGTATCAGGCATTTGCTCCCCTGTGAGTATACTGTTTATGTGTCTCCTATTCTTGAGTATGTCCTGGGTATTGATGTGCTCCAAGCATTATGGCTACAAGCCACTGCATGACAATTTCACCTATGGGTGTGAGTGGTAAAAGCCACTCTGCAGGATGTGCTAACCATCCCCCAAGCAGTTGCTACCCCCAAGATGGGTGATAGCAGTGAAGCAATACTAGTTGCATGGGGGACATGAGGAAATTATGGCAACTATAGGAGAGTTGGAAAAGGTGGGGATAATTAGGGCCACTCACAGTCCCTTTAACTCCCCATGTAGCTAGTGAGGAAGCTAGCTGGCATGTGGAGAATGCAGTAGATTATCAGGGAACTAAATAAGGTTGTTCCCCCAATACCTGCAATGGTCCCCTCTGTGATAGACTTGATGGACAGGTTAACTAATGAGCTGATAACTTACCATTTTGTAGCTGATCTAGCAAATGTCTTTTTCTCCATTGATATTGCTCCAGAGAGTCAAGATCAGTTTGCCTTCATATGGGAAAGCCAACAGTGGACCCTTACCGTACTTTCTCAGAGTACTTGTACAACCCTACCATCTGTTATGGGCTTGTGGTAGAGGACCTGGCTAAGTGGCCATGGCCTGCAGAATTGTGTGTGTTCCATTATATTCATGACATTTTGCTAACCAGTGATGCTTTAACAGAGTTAGAGAAAGCAGTGCCGCAAGTATTGTCTCACCTGAAGTCATGTGGCTGGCAGTCAATGAAACCAAGCTTCAAGGGCCTGGATTATCTGTCAAACTCTTGGGAGTTGTCTGTTTGGGTAAGACAAAAATCATCCCTGATGCAGTGATAGATAAAATGCAGTCGTATCCTACCCCTACCATTGTGAAACAGCTCCAAATATTTTTGGGCCCCTTGGGGCACTGGAGAGCATCTGTGCCTCACCTTGCATAGGTCGTTCACCCCTTATATGTTTTAGTGAAAAAGGGAACAAGCTGGGACTGAACTCTGAACTCAGAACAAGAATTCCAAGGAGCAAAGCACATCATTAAGTGAGGTCAGGACTTTCATGCTCTGGATCTTTCTAGACCCTGTGAGGTAGATGTGCATATGACACAAGAAGGCTTTGAGTGGGGTCTGTGGCAGTGATCAGAACGGCTACACAAACCCTTGAGTTTCTGGTCCCAACTATGGAAGGGAGCAGAGGTGCGGTACTCTCTGACTGAAAAGCAACCGGCTGAAGTGCATGCTGCCCTATTGGTCAAGAAGGCTATAAGAGGAATTGCCCCTGTGATAGTAAGGACCACTTATGCCTTTGCAGGGTGGGTCTGAGACTGGATGGCAGAGTCCTTGCAGGGTGGGTCTGAGACTGGATGGCAGAGTCCTTGTAGGGTGGGTCTGAGACTGGATGGCAGAACCTCATAGTGGGACAGCTCAGACATCTACATTGGCTAAGTGGGGGGCTTACCTGCAATAAAGGAGTACTCTGTCAACTAGCCCCCTACAGGTTGAGTTTCAGGAAGTGCTAGGCCCTGTTACCTATGTAGATAAAAAATCTCCTGCCCCTATAGAAGAAATGGAAGCTAGCCCCTTCCACCATATTCCCTCAGATGCATGGTATATTGATGGGTCTAGCAGAGGTCAGCCTGCTGTGTGGATTGGTGTGGCAATTCAACTGGAAACAGACACAATCTAGTTTGACACTGGCATAGGTGAGAGTAGACAGTGGGCAGTACTGTGAGCTGTGAGGCTCATGGCTGCCGATGAAGCCCACCCCTGACTATTTGCACAGAGAGTTGGGTGGTGTACCGGGGACTAACATTGTGGATATCTACATGGCATGCAAATAAATGGATGGTTATGCATAGGCCATTATGGGGACAGGCTTTGTGGCAAGACCTCTGAGAGTTAGACCACAAGAAACACATCACTGTATATCATATGATGGGGCATGCAACCCTTGCCTCCCCTGGGAGTGATGAGGCTGACACACTAGCCAATGTGCAATGGCTGGAAACAGTGGCCACCAGCCCATCAGGAAGAGAAGTAGCCCAGTGGCTACATTGGCATCTATTACATGCTGGACAAAAGGC
This sequence comes from Trachops cirrhosus, assembly GCA_028533065.1. Lineage (NCBI taxonomy): Eukaryota > Metazoa > Chordata > Mammalia > Chiroptera > Phyllostomidae > Trachops > Trachops cirrhosus. The sequence continues at coordinate 74,224,250 of CM052541.1, forward strand.
CATGTGATACACTATAAAAACTTGGGGGTTACCTGTCCATTTAGCAGAGGTACAAGAGGCTTGTGAGACCTGTGTTGTCTGCATTCCCAGAGGCCTGTGGGAACTACCGGGCAGGTGGCACGAGGATGAGTACTACTGACCTGGTGGCAGATTGATGTCATTGGGTCCCTACCTAGTTCAGAGGGGTATAAGTGTACAGTCATATGTGTGAACACGGCTACTGTATTTTTAGCTGCTTACCCCACAAGATGCCCGGATAAGAGAGTGGTAATTGCTGCACTGGAGTGTTTATGTGCTGCCTATGGACCAACACTTTTTACTAGGGCCATGGTGCAACAATGGGCCTGAGACCTGCAAATTGACTGAAAGTTCCATATAGCCTATCACCCCCAAGCTGATGGAAGGATTGAATGGTACAATGGTCTCTTAAAGCAAGGCCTGCATGTGAGCTGCAGCTGCCACTTCCACACTGGGGGATTGGATGAAATGCTGTGGACTGTCCTCCAGACTCTAAATGAGAGGAGTTGGAGGTGGGGCCCAGCCCTGGTAGAAGCACTGCTCTACTAGACTGCTGCTCCAGTTCAGCTGCAGGTACAAACTAAGGATGCCTTGCTGAAACCAGGCATGGGAAAACAGGGGAATATTCTTTTGCTTTCACCTGAGGGCCTGGAGCAAAGGCAAATAGCCACTTGGATGTGGCCTTGGGAAATAAAAGACTCCCACATATGTTGGGTGGCTCTTGTTGCCCCCAGGGGAGGGTGTGGAGAGAACCTTGCAAATAGTGCCCTGAATGATTGGGGCATGGCCCTCAATCTTAAAGGTGACACATCCAGTGCCAGCAGGCCATGAAATGCTTCTATGTGGCACTTTTGTGATTTCCCTATGGCCCATTATGAGTTCTCCCCTGTTATTGCAAGTAGATGCTGAGTCCCCAGCTGAGGCACAAAAGGTGAGGTATTCACACCCAGGAAGACCCCCTCTGCCAACCATGGTCTTGACAGTTGATAAACCAGAAATGTGCTTGTATATTGCCTAAGGGTAGTGATGGCAATTGTTGGTGCCTATAACTGTTTGCCTTTTCACCTCTTGAGTGAGGTAGACTGGGTATGTACCTATGCCTCAGTGGCTAAACAATCAGCATGCTGTGTCTGCACTGAAATCCCCCTGAGCACATCTGCTGGCCTCCCATGGCATATTTCTCCAGCTTCTGTCTCAAATTGAACTTGGATATCACACCTGTGGACAGTGTACATTCCTTGTGGAATGTGACCTGGACTGGCATCTACGCTGGGACAAAGCAGCAGTGTGACCAGCCCTGAGCCCTTGGTCCGGTGCTCCATGTGAGGTGGCTCGGGGATGGCTCACATCTGGGACCATGAGGTTGGCTGTGCCAGCTCCTCTCTGTGTTAAAAGCCTCAAGGACAAACCCAAGTGCCCTGAGCTCCTATGGGTCTGTGTCAGACCTATACTTTTGGACATTGTTGGAAGGCGTGGGATAGTGCATGGGCTGAAGTTCCCACTGGGACCCTCTGGGTCCCTCTGGGTTTGTGGATCACATGGGTAGCCTTACTGCCTGGAAATTGGACTGGCCATTGTACCTAGGGGTGACCTTATTGCCTGTGTTTTGGCTGTGGGCTATTGTAGTTTATAATGCTGCTGTGGAAGCTGGGTACAGGGTTTTTCCCTCCTCACCAAAGGACTCTTGTGGGAGATATCCTTGCATAGATTGTATGATGAGGAACCCAGAAGGGGTGGATTGTAGGGTAAATGGAGGCAGTCTGGCTTCCTCACCCAGATGTCTGGGCAACTATAATAAGTAGTGTTTTTATAGCCTTGAGACTGGGCCCCATAAGTACTCACATAGCCTTGAATGGGCTCACATGCACAAAATCTCACTATGTTACACAACCTGCTTTGGCTCTCTGCTAGCTTTGTTTCTTTCTAGTATTTAATGGGGTAGGGGCTACCTGCTGGGTGCCACACTGGGGGGACAAGTGACATGCAGAGACATGCAGAGGGACACGCAATTTGCAGCATGCGTGGATCACCCACCCTTGAATAAAAGTGTGTCAGATATCCCAATGACCCCACAAATATTCTTCCATCTGCCCAAATCTCATGAACCTGTCAGGCCTTGAATGGTCACAACACAGCTACTGATGCCATCACTGACCTGAAGCTCACTTAATTGTTTGGAGAAAAGCCAGGCTTCAGCTCTTCCATCTCCTAAAATGTAGGCTCCTCTGACTTCTTCAAGCCCTAGGCTAGAAGTGTGTGCATTTTATGGTGAAGGCACCAATGTTACCAAACTACAGGGATTTGTTTGCCTATGCACATCAGAGCCCAATAAGATGAGAACGAGGGAGGGAAGATGATGGCATTGTAGGAGGGAGCAGATTCTACTTCTCCCACACCTGGGGAAAAATCCTAGCCATTCTAGGTAGGAGCAGAGCAAAGAGCCAATATTATCATGACATAAATGAGAATAGGAGATCACAAATTGTAGCAGACATTGAAAAACCCGATGGTAAGGAGACTACATGGATCAGCGCAGGGACCAGGGTGGTTGCAGCTCCAGGCCTGGTGCTCCGGGGTCTGCCGAGGGGCTCACAGGAGAGAGCTGGGTCAACTGCTCCCTCCCTAGCCAAACAAGGACTGAGCAGCACCAAGGGAGGCCAGTTTACCGGAGGGCACAGAGAGAAGAGTGAGGATGAAGAGGCACCCACACAGGGGCTATAAGCACCCACGCAAAGCCCTGGTGAAAGTGTGCACCCCACCCAGTGCATCCAAAGGCACCCACCTCTATTCCTGCACCCCCAACCCAGACAGAGAGAGGTTTGGTGAAAGTCTCAGAAACCACAGTGTTGAAAAAGGAAAAGACACGGATGCTCCCCAAGACATATGATGACCAGGCTGTGAATCTGGGGGAAGTGGGTGCCCCTCGGGATCCAGACAGTGCACACCTGTGAACCTGGAAGAGGTGCGGTTCCTCCGTGGGACTTTGGAACACACGTTGATGAACTCCCAAGGATGTGCATAGTTGCACCCAGCCCCCACACACAGATCCCTTCTAGGAGGCACCAGAGGGGCTTGGGGGAGAACATGTGCCTACACTACGAAGAGTAACCCAGGGGTTGACTGAGTCTGGAATGCGAACAGAGAAAAACTGTCTCCAGTTGCTGCTCAGCAGGCAGAAGCGAGCTAGAAAAACTGGTTTGGCCAGTCTGAAACTAAAAATAGGTGTGTATTTTTTTTTTGCTGCTTTTTTTGTTTGTTTTTTGTTTTTTGTTTGTTTTTCTTTTTGTTTTTGTTTTCTTTTAATTATTTTTAAGTAAGCTTTTATCTTTTAATTCGAATTATTTTTTGATCTACCAATTCTTTATGCTTCTCTCTCTGTCACCTTAGTGTTGACCATTCTCTCTTGCTTTCCAAATTTATCATTTCTTCTTCCTTCCATCTTCTGCTTGGTTCCTTCCTTTTCTTCTTTTTTTGAACTTCCAAGTAATTGCATAATTGTATAATCATTATTTCATTATTCCTACACCTTTTATTTTTATAGTATTTTAGTATTCCTCTTCTTTCTGTATATACTTCTTTGCTTGGCTGATTATATTGTATCATTTGATAGGTTTCCCCTGTTGTCTCATTCATAGTGTATTGCTAATATACTGTTCTCCATTTGTGTTCCATTAGTACAGTACTCTTTATTCTTGAGTACAAGGCTCAATACTCTCTATTCTTGTTATCTAGATTTCATAGATTCTCTCATATGATTGTTGCTCTAATATTACTGTAAATAATAGCTATTAATATAATTTGTTAATACTTCATGACACCCATTCCAGATCTTAGCCCACTTCACAGTTTCCTGAACTCTATTACTGTAGTGGTTAACTCTATTCTCTCACACACTTCACATATTTACTACTCTTTACTCTCACCCTATCTCAGAATCTGACTTCCCACAACCTCACTGCTTTCCAGAGCCAACTCACAATCCTTTCCTTCCCAACAAGAGTCTTAGCTTCTTTCCATCCATTCTAAAAGGTTGAGTGAGATGGAAGATCACAATTAACACTATACATAGCCAAAGGATCTCCTATCTCCTATCTATTGGCTGCTACTGGAAATATCATATAATACTCTCTTGCTGTCTTAAACCGTTTTGCCTTACCCCTCCAACTGATCACAAAAAAAGTGTACGTGGAAAATGTGAACACCTGGATACCCGAAAGAGACTGCACCACAGAATCTCACAGGTATTCTACCACAGAAATACACACCATAAACCTAGGCAGCCAGAAGAGATCAATTTAAGAAGCTGAGGCTAGCAAGAAGAGTCTCATGAACAATGAGAAGACAAAGAAATAATCCCCAAATGAAGGGAAAGGAGGAAGCCTCAGAAAGAATGCTAAATGAAATAGAGGCAACTCAACTATCAGATTCTGAGTTCAAAGCAATGATTCTCAGGAAGTTCCACGAACTCTCAATGAGTTACCAGAAACTACAGGGAAACTACAATGAACTCACT
>CM052541.1:74229280-74266279 GCA_028533065.1 Trachops cirrhosus
GCCATCTGTTCATTTCCTGAAGACCACGGCCCTCAATCTGGCTACCCTCTTGCCCGTGCCAGACTCTACTATAGCCCATGATTGTAAGCAGATTCTAGACACAGTGACTGGATCCCGTCCAGATTTGAGAGACCAGGCATATGAAAAGGCTGATTTGACTTTGTTCACAGACGGTAGCAGTTTTGTCACGGATGGGTTAAGACATGCTGGGGCAGCAGTGACCACCGAAGAATTAGAAATGTCTAATCATAACTTACATTGTATATATAGACCCCAAAGCTCAGGACAAGTGGAGAGAATGAATAGGACTCTTAAAGAAACTATAATTAGGTTAAGAGAGGAGACCGGTGAAAACTGGGTTGAGCTACTCCCTTTTGCCCTTTTCAGGACACGGTGCACCCCTTACCTAAAGAGGTGGACACCATATGAAATTTTGTTTGGGCAGCCAGTACCACTAATACCCCGACTGACCACCCTTTTATCTGCAATTACAGGACCACTAGTTTTGCTTTTGTAACTAGTTACCATAGGGCCCTGCATTTTGAATAGGGTCATAGCCTTTATTAAAGAAAAAGTAGAAGTAGTTAAGCTAATGGTTTTATCCCAATCCTATACTATTATCCTTAGTGATGAAGAGTCAAGGGTTTGACAAACCCCCAAGAGAAAATGGGGGAATGCAAGGAGTAAGGAAAACTTAGCAAGAACAAAGGATTGTAAAACAGATGCAACCTAACATGTTTGGTTTTTAAAGCTACCTCTGTTGAGCCAATCCCCAACCCTGTTCCCACCTACGGACTTTGTGAGCAAATAGCTAACTGCCATGTCTGCTTCTGTATAATGCTTGCTTGCTTGCCTGCCCATATAAAAGGACTTAGCCATAAGCGCACTGCGCGACTCTCGTCTGCAGCCCTTGTGGGTACCATGTCTTCAGACACTCTGAGAGTTCTCCCCTGCACAGGTAAAACTTGGCCAATAAAGTAACATCTCTGAAACCCTGAAAGTCTCGGGCATCTGTTCTCACAGTTGCTGAATGCAACACAAAACCCAAAATTCTGAAATTCTTTTAGCCATTGTTAGAGAGACAGAGAAGCTTTATCAATGAAAGTTTGAGAAAAGATGTTCTTTCTTAAACCATTAACCCTAGATTTAATTCTGAATAAGGACTGAAAAAAAAGGGAGTTGGTCATTTCAATCTAAATTATTCTGGTGAATCATGATGAGTGGGAGTAGAGATATTTAAAAATGTCAAATCCAAAATTTTAGATTCAACCCAGTTGTGTCATTCAACCTATTTGTTTGATTCTTTGCTAAGTTGCTGATCTATGTTTGTCCAGTAGCACATAAGCAGCCACAGATTAGGAATATTGACTAGGTGTAGGATATTATCAACCAACAAATAGGCTCTTCTTGTTTTCTGTGGGGCAGGCACTATGCTGACTGGTCTGGGAGATGCTAAAAATGTCTTAGACCTGATTCTTAGCTTTAAGGATCTCACCATCAAGATGCATAAATAGAACTAATCTACATGAAACCAAACTGGATAGTATTTAGGAATGGCAAAACATGGGTCTAAATATGTTCCCAATGCTACGTTCCCTGAGTAGGGCAGAGGAAAAAACACTGGAATATAATTATAATATGAAAATGAAGGATCTGCCACTTTCTGCACATTCAGAGTTGATTAGTTAAGAGTAAATAAAGAAAAAAGCTAAATTATTAATTTCTGACTTCAAATTTTTAGCACTTTATAATGTTTATGAGAAATGCATCAAAACATATCTGAAGCATTCTCTTTGTGTTTAGACTATTCCATGAGACTTGAATCTTTCAAAGCATTTATTAATGCAAAATCAAAAGACTTTCAATAAAACAAAGAATCAAAGATAAAAGAAAACCTCAAGCAGATTGTAGATATTATGTACACATCAAAAAATAATTTAACATCAATGTCAAATCACTACTTTTCACTTAAAAAAAACAATCTAATCCTCTGCAGTAACCTGACATAAGTAGAGATTCATTGCATACAAACTAAGATAAACTCTTTCTGTAAGAATTCATAACACTGGTTAGAATTTGGTGGGTGTTTTGTGTATGTCATCTCATTTCCTGGTTTAAGTATGGGTTTGCTAGGGCTGCTCTTGGGCCAGGTGTTGTGTGTCTGATCTTAGGAGCTGCAGAGTCCAAACTTGGCTGATCCGTGTTCTCTGCTGGTGTTCCCTCCAGGGCATGGCAGTCCTGAAACTCTAGTGGGATCCAAACTATGTGCAATACTTGTACAGGTAATTTGCTAGCCTAGCAAGGCTAGAATACTGCTTTAAAGATAGCAATTGTGAAAAATCACCACAAGAACTACATTTTATTCTTAACTAGATTTCTCTCTCATTGTTGAAGGTGAAAAGGACTTTTAGAAAATGCTTGCAAATGCATTGTAGCTTTAATAAACTTAATTCTGTAAAATATTTTTATTTTTATAAAATACTTTCAAGTGATTTTATTCTATTTTTTTTTCATATTTTAACCAGAAGATGACTCTTAGCATTTAAAAAAATTTAACCTTTATTGAAACTTTTTAAAAGTTCTTTTCTAATTTATTACATCCACTACAAATAAGGGTTTTTCAAGGTTAAAACAATTTTATGCTGACAAAAATCAAATACTGTGCATTGTTTAATATAGAGCCTAACATTATACAGTATAACAGCTTCCATTTATTTCTATTTAAAGCAACACTAAGTGACTAGTAATATATGATTTATATTTCCTATGTATAGCAGAAAACCTACAATTTTATATACTTACAGCTTAAATATGGGTTAAAAACTACAAATATTCTCTGAAAGTCATATTATATTAAAAAAATAAATATTTATGTCCTATTCTTAATTTAAAGATGCACATTAGTTTTCAATCTAACCTCTTGCACAGAGAATTGATGTAGTTTTCATTTTTACTTAATAAGCAGTTTCTTTAAGAAATCCTATCATTACTTGAGTGCTTTGCTGTACTCTGATAAACAGATATTTAAGCTTTGAGTATTGCTGAGCCTAGCCTGCTGCCTTCTCCTTCCTTCTATTCATGGTTCTACACAGAAATGTTTCTGTTGATTTCACAAATGCCAGCCTCAAACACTTGGGCAAAAGAATGAAGTTGGTTCTTTGTAGAATATTAATCACCTTAACTTTCCTTATTGTATTCTCATGGTTTTCAAATATTTTTTAACACAGCAGATTTAAACTGGGCAAAAACCAACTGGTCCAATACCAAACTTATTTTCACATTTGAATGGCAAAAAAACAACATGGTAAAGGAATTTGAGACCAGATACAAATTACTTACCATTCACTTTTTAAAACAGGGGTCAGAATATTATATCTACAGGCCAGATTTGCTCAACATCTGCTTTTGTAAAGAAAGTTTTTGTCTTAACATAGCCATATCCATTTGCTTACATAGCGTCCCTGGTGGCTTTTGTGCCACATCAAAGTTGAGTAATGGTGAGAGACACCATATGGCTTGCAAAGCTTACAACATTTACCATTAAGCCCTCTACAGAAAAAAAAAATCCTGTTCCTGATTTAAAAGAAGTATAGCGGGATATTCACTGATCTTATATGAATAGCAACACTCTATGAATTTAAAAGTAACTGATAAATTCTACAAGACTTATCTTGATAGTCTGTTGCAAGATAATTTATAGCCAGTCCATTGCTGATGACCTCTCATAACATGCAAAGTATAGGAGCATTGTGAATGTGTTGGTTTTAGAAATTTAGATATGTGAACAGCAGGGCAAATATATCTTTTTATATGTTGTTTAGTAAAATGCAACATATACTTAAGAATTAACTACCCATGACCTAAATGGTGATGATATAATGGTAATTTATAATTACAAAGCAAAATAGCCATTGAAAACCATCACTGAGACGTCCCATTTATTCTGAGAAGTCATCACACTTACTGCACATATATCTGTGACCAGAAGCTTTGCAAGACTTTGAGCCAAGTCCTGAATTCTGGGCCATGATAAATACTAACAAAGCAGTAGCTTAAGATTAGGAGGAAATGTTGATAGTTCTTACTAATAATCTGGGTTGGTTACTGGTAGGTGACTTATAGTCTTTGAAAGCAGAAGTCTCATGAATTATGAGTTAGTTGCCTCTAAAGATGCAAAAAGGAGTTGTCCAATGTTCCTGGTTCGTAAATCATATACCAACATTTTAATCCAGGCAGTTCAACTTCTTAACCCTGACCTGACATTGACTAGGTTTGATAGCCTCTTTGAGAAAGGACATCATTAGATGATCCATAGGCTGAAGAAGGAGAGGGACCACTATGCTCTACTCTTCCTCTGTGATTCCCAGTCAGCTCCTATCCACTAATACAAGGTCTAAATAAAGCAAACAGTTCAAGACCGCAAATTACTCAAATTAACAATTTTATCGTATTTTTATCACGTTTCTTTATAGTGTGAACTCAGAAAAGGTAAAATCTCTACAAGCCCAGAATGTAATAATTATAAGGTTGTTTGATCTTGTCCTAGCATTTTCCAGATGAGTCATCTACAATGAAAGAAAAAAATGCTTCCGTGGACCACAGGTCTCCCGACTCAAGGCTGACCTATCCCCCTGCTACCAGCAGCACAGCCTTCCTGAGAGCTCAGGCTGCTCAGTGCATGAGGAGCAATATGAGCTTTGAGTTTCAGCCTGGGCCTCCTGGCCGCCCCACTCTCCTATCCACCACTGTTTTCTTTTCCCCACCTCATTAAACTCAGATTTCTCCCCCCAAATCCAATAAGCCTCTGTTTCTAAGAGTCTTTCAGAAGCTCAGCTACAGTCTTCTGCTTGGTATTGAAACATTGTGGACTTTATATTTTATCTGTTCACTAAAGTTATACATATTCTTGGATTCATGTATCTTTTAGCTCTCTGACTAGAAGAGAATTTTTAAATGGGCATAGTTTTTACTTGTTTGGTTTAGCTTGTCTATGAAATGGATTCTAATTCTTAAATCCTTTAGTTGATGCTGCCACAGAAGAGTGTTTTTTTTTTTTGTCTTGCACATTCTCTAATGAAGGTTACCTGGAAGGGGCCATATGATACCACCACCTGCAAATGAAGTATGCAGATGGAAGGAGGTTAACACGGGGAGGAGAGAAATGAGAAGTTGAATCACACTGTGTATTTCATTAGTATTTGGTAGAAATACTGTGGTTCAGTGGGTTGAAAATATCACATGCATCAGTTTTCCTAAATGGTGAATAAATTCAAAGGCTGTGCTGAAACTAACTTCAATTTTGAAGATATAATTTGAAAGCCTTCTATGTACACATGACTGCATATACTCGCACTGACCTAGATTAAATGTATAAAGACATGACTCTTTGGTGAGAGGCACAAGGTGGAGAACATAATGCTGGCCTCACAGATAGGAAACCAGAACTGTAAACCATGCCTGCATCAGCTGGCCTGGGGACTCTCAGCAAGTCACTTGTCTCATCTTGGACTCAGCATCCCCATCTTTAAAATGAGAGCATTGAGCAAAGATAATCACAATGAACATTTTCCAGTGCTACCATTATATGAATCTGCAATTACCCAAAGTCTTTGCCTGAAAGAAATTTGACTAGACCAAGACAATGCCAAGCAGTACCTGTCGCTAATATTCCCAGAATTGCTGAAATGATGCTAGAGTCTGAGAAGGTAATGAAATTTGCTTCAGGCTAGTGCAAGTCAGTTTAAGCCTATGCAGTGGGTTGGCACAATTGAGCACTCACCCTTGGAGCAGAGGTAGCCAATTAACTGAGAAGGGAAATCATTTTTGCGCAAAGCTTCTATTTCAGAAATCAGAAAATTATTTTAGTAACACAATCATCCAACTTCCTACTATAATCTTATGACTCTCAGTATATTCTTAAGTATGTCTAGATTCTTTCAGTTCCCCACATAGTGTAGGGGCATGAAGCACAACTGGCACGATGTGACTGCTCAAACCAGTAAATAGCAAATACTCTGAATATCATTGATGGGTGACTAACACCACCAATTTAAAATTTTTGGTACAATTATTAAAACTCTGATCATCTTTTAGTTTTCATTCTTATTGTTTGACTATGAGATGCTCATAAACTCCAATCATGTTTTTCTGTTACTAAAGAGTAGAGTTACTGCAAATTTATGCATTTACTCATGCATTCATTCAAAAAGTATATTATTGAAGTGTGCCAGCCTATTGTGTCTGATGAGACAACCAGAAAAGTTTATTTTTCAGCAGGGGACATAGATATATCATCAAATGACAGTAATGTTATCAGAGCTACAATAACGGTATACAAGATGCTGAGCAATCATGGAGGAGGGTGTACTTGATTCTTCTTGGTGTAGGCAAAATAGGTTTCACAGAGGAGGTGACACTTGGGTGTTAGAGGAGGACACATAGCCTACATAGAGGAAATAGTATTTACCAAGAGAGGCAAATTGGGAGCTGCAGTGTGTAAGGCACCTAGAGAGTTGTGCTGCATTTAAGCATCACTAGAGCAATGGACACAATGGTGACAGCCACGAGAGCTTAGATTGGGCAGGAAGAGAGGCTCCAGGAGGTGCCCTCTCACGTCTACAGCTAAACTGAACTAAAGTCACCTGATCTTATCTGATCTTGGAAGCTAAGGTAGGTCGGCCAGTTAGTACTTTGATTGGGCAGGAAGAGTCCCATTCAAAGAGTGGCTTAGAGGCTGAACTAATGAATTTGGGTGCCATCTATCAGAAGGGAAAAGATTACCGTATTTTTTAGACTATAAGATGCACCTCTCCCAAAACTTGGTAAGAATAATGGTTGTTAATGCTGCTGTTGAGTTCTGTTTACACTTACATTGGTGAAATATTGTTATTTATGTTATTAAATATTTTACCATATTTTTTGCTTCAAAATTTTTTTCCTATTTTCTTCCTCTAAAACCTAGGTGCATTTTATGGTCTGAAAAATGTGGTACATAACCCGATATGCAGTTTAGACAGAATGCAGAGGGAAAATGTAGAATACAGATTATGAAATTATAATCAGACCTCTATATCCACAGGTTCCTAATCTGGATTAAATCAATAGTGTGTAGAAAATATTTATTTTATTTTTATAAATTTTTTAAATTGATTTAAGAGAGAGAGAAAAATATCAATTTGTTTTCCCACTTATGCATTCATTGGTTCATTCTTGTATGTGCCCTGACCAGGGGTCAAACCCACAACCTTCGTGTATTGGGACATATAGAAGAGGATGTGCAAGGTTATGTGCAAATACAAAACCTTTTTATATAAGGAACTTGAGGGTTTGTGTATGTTGGTATTCACAGAGGTTCCTGGGACCAATACTCCAATTAACATTGGGGGACTATAATTTACTTTATGCATATTTTTAAAACTTAAGAAAATAGTCCCTTTCTCCTGTTTTAAAACAACTATGGAAGGATCTAGTCTCTTTCACTCAGTTGTGCTTGAATAAAAATTACAGACCCCAGATGGATTGAAGTCCACATGTTTGAATTGATTTTACTCCCATAAGAATTTTTCTAGGATCTTCCTTGCAAAGATGGCCTGGGGGGGCCAACAAGTGCCTCATTGATCAAAGGCCCAGTCTGCAAAAAGAGAGGCAAGGGAACAAGCTGCATTTTGCCCTCGGGAACCAGGATTCAGAAATAAAGAGAATAAATAATCAACCAGTTAAAAAGGAGTAAACTGTGGACATCTCTCCCTCTTGCACATTCAGCTAGCAATAGCTGCTTTTTCCTTCTTCAAAGCAAGCATAAAAGAAAGGCTATTTTCACTCCTCACACTGACCGTTGAATAGTGGAGGCATGGATTGAAACTAATAGTTAAATGACATTGGACATGATCTGTTTAATATTTTTTGTCTCCATTATAGTAGATATATTCTCATGTTTGCTGAAAGAGTAGATTTTTCTGCATTTAAAAATTTACCTTTTGGTCTCTATAATATAGAGTTCTGAATATAGAAATAGGTTATCTTTGTAACAGCATACACTGTTATTGTGGTAAAATATACATAATGTAAAATTTACCATTTTAATTGTTTTTAAGGGGACAGGTCAGTGGCATTAAGTACATTCATTCACTTTGTTGTGAAACCATCACCACCTTCCATCTCCAGAAGTTCTTCTTCCTAAACTGAAACTCTGTCCTTATTAAGTAACTCTCCATTCTCTCTGCTTCTTCAGCCCTGGTGATCACTATTCTGTTTTTTATCTCTGTGAATTTAACTACTCTAGGTATGTTGTACAAGTGAAATCATACAATTTTGTCTTTTTGTGCCTAGATTTTTCACTCAGCATGATGTCTCCAAGGTTCATTCATGTCCGTAGCATGCATTAGAATTTCATTCCTTTTGAGACTGAAAAAAATTCTGTTATTTGTGCTCCCAAGAAAGCCACCTTTGGTTTTCCATTTATTAGCTGATTGACACTTGAGTTGCTTACACATTTTAGCTATTGTGAAAATTGGTGAATATTACTATTCAAGTCTCTGCTTTCTATCTACAATGACTTCCAGTTTGCTAGAGTTGAATTTCTGGGTCACATGGTAACTCAAGGTTTAATTTTTTGAGGAATAAACTTGTTATTTCTGTGTATATGTTTGTTTGTCAGCAGTCATTCTGAGGAGTGTGAAGTGTTATCTCATTGCTTACTGGCCATCTGCATCTTTCTCTCTCTCTCTCTCTCAATGTCTATTCATACTTTGCCCATTTTTAAATCAGGTCATTTAGAGTTTGTTGTTGGTGTTAAATTATAGATATTCTTGATATTAATCCTTGTCAGATATATGATTTGTGAATATTTTCTCCCATGCCTTTTCATTCTGTTGCTAGTGTTCTTTGATGCACAAAAGTTCTTAAGTGTCATAAAGTTCAATTTCTCTATTTTTTCTTTCATTGTTTGTGTTTGGTGTTATATTCAAGAAATCACTGCCAAATCCAAAATCATGAATCTTTCCTTTATGTTTTCTTTTAAGAATTTTATTCCTATCTCTCACATATAGGTCTTTGGGTTCAATTTCATTCTTTTGCAAATAAATATCCAGTTTTCCTAATACCAACTATTGAAAAGACTCTCGTTTTCTCATTGAAAGATCTTGGCACCTGTGTGAAAATCCGTGATGGCATATACTTTTGAATGATTTCTAACTTGAGGAAAATATGAGTGGAACAACAATGTTGCTTTTGTTTAGTTTAACAGTAAGAAAGTTAGCTGTACCCTGGTTAGCTGCATCCCACACCCTCAAGAATGCAGAATACTAATTGCTAGAAAAAATAAAAGAGAGTATAAAATAATGAGAAGAATGTTACTTGCAAATGTTATTTGTCAAAAGATGTAATGTGCTCCAACAGAAAGGGGGTGAACTTCATGTCAGAAGACTGACGTTGTTGCCTCACACATCCCCACTTCATTCTGCTTTCACTCAGTACACAGGCAGGGATTCCAGTCTTGTAGTATCTCATTCTCCTGATTTATAAAAGTGGATCAAGTTTATTATCCTGAAGGATCAAGTGGAGGTATTACTAGATATTCTGAAAAAATAAAAGCTCCGCAATTGAAATTATTATTGTTGTAGATTCATTGGAAGTTTATATAAATTCTATTATCTCACTCATTAGGCTTCTCTTTCCTTATTTATAAGTCAAAATCATAATACTATTTACTCAATAACATGTGTAAAGTAACCGTCTCTTAGACAAATGACAAAATGCCTCTCACATATATGACTTCAAGCACATCTACCATTATTCAATTTCAATTGCGCTAACATTTACTGAGAATCTACTTTACACTAAATACAGCATTAACTGGCAGAAATTCAAAGTAGAAAAAGACAAAATATCACATGCAATATAATTTAATCTCTAAGCTCTTTCACTGTAGAAATAAATACCTTCAATATCTTCAAATTTTGTAAAGAAAATAATTATATATATGTAATGTATTTACAATAAATTATAATTTATTTCAAACTTTTAATTATGTACTTGCTAATTCAGATTTTTTACATTTATAGTTCTTTTTTAAAAAGTATTTGCAAATCAAAATTAGTTGTGTATATACTTTTTCTCTTCTGATAAAACATAAGGTCTATTAATTTCCCTCTTTTATATTAGACCTATGTGAATGTATTCTGTAAACTTATATAATTTTTTGTTTGAATTAACTATAATAAAAGCTTATTCTCACTTATACAGAACTTTTTTTCTTAAAATAGACTATGGGAGAGAAGATTACTCTCCTGGCATTTACTTTGAAATCAGTCAACAGGAGCATAAAATACAATGCTCTACACAGAGAGCAATATGACGACTGCCAGCTGAATTGTATTTGTCCAAAGTCTTTGACAAATAATACCAACGTGGTAGTGTTTGTCTCTTGCAACTTGGAAAATTGGTTTTGAACCTAGACATTATCCCTAAATACCTACAATTGTCAATGGAAGAAATTCCTACAAATTTGGTTCTTCTTGCCAATGCAATAAAGAATTAAAGATCAGTGAGTCTATTACCATGCAGGCAGGGTTTATTGATGATCCATTCTCATGGAAGAGAACAGGCCTAGCTAAGGTGGGGGTCAGGGGCTGAAAGGCATAGATTCTGGGTGAAGCAGAGTAAGGGCAGTGAAGGTAAGGGCAGCCAAAGACCAAGGTGGCAAGTGCAGGGGATGTGAGGGCTGGGCTGGCAAGTGTGAGTGTGGCTAGAGGCCCCAAGTCCTTTGTTCTAAGGACTTACATAGTTGGCTGAATGGAATGAAAGTGAAGAACTTACATATTGATGAACAGGTAAAGATGGTGCTAGCTTTCCAGAACTGGGGCATGAATACCCAAAGGTATTGATGGGCTTTTTCCTTTAGGCCACAGGTAGCAAACACAAGGCCCGTGGCCAAATCCAGCCCTTCATCTTGTTTTATCTGGCCCAGCACCTTGTTTCTACTCAGTGGCAGCTCTGAACTTGTGCTTAACTGTTAAGGAGTAGTTACATTCATACAGTCCTAAAATTACATTGGGCCCTTTGAAGGCAACCTCGAGGGTGATGTGGCCCCCAGTGAAAATTAGTTTGACACCCCTGCTTTAGGCACTATGGGCCCTTCTGGGCCTCTTAGGCTTTGGGTTGAAAGCACAGTTTCAAAGGCTTTCTTTCCCAGATAATGGAAAAGATACAGAAATTTTAAGGACTGCTGAGTGAGTGGATGGAAACGTATCTCTCTCCTCCTCTCTGCCTTTATATGCCCCATGGCTGCTCTTTCTACTATAACATTCCCCCCTCCAATATTTGAAACTCAAATCTTTGGGAACTTTAGGCTCAGGACATCTGGGTCAGTGGGTGACACCTGTCTTCCTCCTCCTCCCTGCCTTGTTTACTGTCTATCCTGCCTAACACAATAAGCACCCATTGTTTTAGCAGTCTAGGAATGGACATAAACATATGGCATTTTTATTACTTGTAATACCCTCCACCCATCATGTAATGTGATAGGTTGGAACAGAAATTGCTGGAAAGCAAAGGACCCCAATTTATGCAGGAGATCCCAAAATCCAGCACAGAGACTGCTCTCCCTCTGCCAGAAAGGCAGAGGGTCAGGAAGGGTGTTGAGGTGGCAGAATAAAGCAGCCTGCCTTCTGCGAAGGGAGGGGCTGCCTGAAAATGGGGATTTGCCCGAGGCGTGAGGCTAGCATAAACACAACATAGTGAGCAGCAGCAGAGAATTCCCAGGATTGAAACCAGAGCTGGGGCTTAATTGCCTACAACTTTGGGGCTACTGGCTCATGACACAGGCTGCACAGGGCTTCACGAGCTGTGGGGGCTGGATGCCCCGCCCAGGATAACTGGAGACTTCTTTCCACGGCCAGAATTGGGGGCAAAGATAAACATGGCCATTGATTAAAAAGCTAAACACTCCCTGTGGTTTCCAGAGTGCATGGGATTCTGGGAGACGGGACTTCTTAATCAGCTGGCCAGGAGAAGCTTTCTCAAGCTTTTGGCTCTGAATGCAAGCTCTTGGCTCTCTCTTGGCTCTTGGCTCATGGTGCTTTGTCTTGTGACTTTTGGTCACAGGTGTGCTTGATGCTCTGGGCCTCTGGCCCTTGCTCCCTGCACAGATGGGAGTGCTAATGGGACCAGCAGATGCCAGGTCCACCTGCCCCCTAAAGGTTGGAAGCCCACTCCTGTATTCAGGGTCCCACTCTGGAACATGTGCCTCACTGGGGTCTAGCCTCTGGGACTCTATGATCCAGTACAACATGGAATATGTGTCCAGGATAGCTACCTGGAGACTGAGAGCAGCACACCTCAGACCCAGAAGGAGACAGAAGAAGAAGCTGGCTGCAAGAAGACCACTACTCTGAAATCCACAGTTGCACATTCCAGGGAGGATGGAGATCTGATTGTGTGGCTAGTTTAAGCTTCAAAAAGGATAGATAAGGAAATGGGGAACTTCTGAGTGTGGTTTTGGATTATAATCTTTTGGGGAGAAAGAGAATTTCTGGGTCTCATGGAAGAGAGAAGGGCTCAGAGCAGGAGTGCTCTCAGCTCCCCCCAAATTGGAACTCTGTTAATAAAAATATGCTTCCTTCAACATAAATCATTGAGTCGTGTATTAGGGTGACAGGCAACCAAACCCCATGCTGCAAAGTTACAGCTGGGCTTCTTTCTCTAGTCCAAGCTCTATTTCTGAGAAGTCTTCCTTGACTCATAATAATAGCTTTTGCCTGAAGACCAAGTGTTTACTCTTTCTTATACTTTCTTTATATGTGTGCATTCTTATACTTTTGTGTTGGGAGCCACCCTGCCTGGTTTCAGGAGCTGTAACACCCCCATGGCTTAGGCTGAGTGAGCGACCTTCAGACCATAAGCCACTAAGGAGACAAAGCTTATCTCCCTAGCAGAAGCACTGCTTCTGGTCCTTTTTCCATAACTGGCCCCCAATGCTTGATCAGTTAGCCAATGATGGGTAAGATTCCCCAAGGGGGTAAAGAAGACAGGCACGATCATGTGGAGGCCCCAGGGAAGGACTTGGGGGACTATGGAGGAAGAGGGTGATGGATCCTCACCCTTCGGCTTTGACAAATCCTGAGCCCTCATTCGGCCTGCAAAAAGTTTCCTGATTTCCTGGCTATCTTGCCTCCTCTGCCTGACTTAAGCCTGAAACAATGACAGAGGGTGGTGCAGCCCTGTACTGGAAAAGGTGGGTTCCCCAGGTGATCAGACCTAAGGAAGAATACACAAACTCCTGTGTACACAAACCTGCTTTGCTAAGAATGCTCTCAATTAAATGATAAAGGTCCGAGCAGGAAATGAGTTTGTTTCCCAAAGTTTTGTAGCCTTTTAGCTAATAGACCCTGACTCAAAATAGGCCCTCAGAGTTCTTAGTTATCTGTTCTTTGATCCTTACTGCCTGACAATGATTAATGAACTTTACCTGTATTCCTGTGCAAATGAACCCAATAAAAACCTATCAAGGAAAGAATTGACGCACTCTCCCCTAGAGAGAGTGGCCAGGCCACTCCGAGTCACCCTTCCCTTGAGAGGGTAGCTGTGCTGTCCCTTTTCCTCCACAGGACTTGGTAGTCCATGTGAATGTATCTCATGTCCCATCCATAACTCTGCTGACACTGCGGGCTGGTGTCTGCATCACTTTTGCTTTCATTTCTTTATGTCTTTTCCCCCCGTTAGACTACAATCTTGTATTTTTTGTAGCTTCTGGCACACAGTAGGCACTTGATTTTCTTCCAAATGGTTTCATTCCAGTAGGCAACAAATAAGACACAAGGGGAATAGTTAATGCAAAGAGTAGCTGATACAGTACACAGATATAAGTATAGGTTCATTTATTTACTCAAATGCTATTCATCATTTTTGGTGTTCCATTCATGTTAAAGGCATCTGAAGTATGTCAGGGAACAAAATAACAAAGTTCAGCTCATGAGAGTTTACATTTTAGGGTAAGAGACAGACTACAAAATATGCAAGGGGGCACCAAAGAAAAACAGAATTTATTGATAAAAATTGTTCATTTATTCTTACATGTTTAAACTTCAGTCATCTTCAAAGTACTCTCCATGTGATGCAATACACTTATTAAAACTTTTTCCCACTGCCTAAGCAGTTTTTGAAGTCATTGATTTTGATGCCCTTTAGTACTTCTGTTGGTTTTTTTTTGTTTCACCTCTTCCACATTGACAAAATGTTTCCCTTTAAGCACTTTTTTTTAAATCCAAGGAAACAAAAAAGTCACGTGGGGTGAGAGTGGGTGAATAGAGAGGATGGGCATGGGGATCATGTCATTTTTGGTCAAAAACTGCAGAACACTCAGCATAGTATGGGCAAGTGTGCTTGTAAATCACCCATCATGAAATGGACAAACCCACTGAAAAAGTCTCCAAAAAAAATTCACCAAATCCAGCCTCTCACAATACCAGCTAGTACACTGATACAGATGGGCTCCTAGGACACTCACCTAGTGGTAGAAGCTTGTATTCCCTGGGGTCTACTCTCCAAAACATAATTCTGGTGTTTTGGGGTTCCCCCACATACATATGCTTATGTACACACAAACACACACACACACACTTTTCAAGTGTAGGCAAGTGCTAATAAGAGATCTATAGAGAGGTAGAATATCATGGCTTCTTTTTACATGGGGCACATGGAGATTAGACTTAAGGAAGCACAAGAAGCAGGAAGACTACAGATACTGCCTCAGCAGGTTATTGTCCAATGGGATAGATTAGATGACAGCACTGGAAGTGGTGAAAAGGGGTCATATTCTGCACACATTTTGAAGATACACTCATCCCTCACTATATCACGGTTCACTTATTGTGGCTTCACTGTATTGTGTTTTTTTTTTTAAAGTATCTAATTCTGTATCGTGGAGTTTTTGCTATATTGCATGATTTTGTAGTATATAGGTATTTATATAATATTTATGATTTTACTCTTGCCTAAAAAATTTAAAACAATATAAAAAATATTAAAAAGTTAATTCAAACATATTAAAGAATATTAAATTGAAATAAAATACAGTATGTATTTCATAATCGGATGAATACAGTACTGTACACAATGGAAATGCAGTACACCACTACTTCTTGCGCAAGTTTGCCAGTTTGAGATTGTACATGGCACACTATTGGCTGATGAATGGAAGGCGACCAACCACAGCACTGTGTTCTGTATCCTGGGTGCTGATTGGCTCAGTGACTGTAGCATCAGTCTGTTTGCTCTCCCGCACTGTGCCCCTACCTTCAACATCTCTCCTTGTCCACTTCACATCAACATCTGATTGCTGCTCATAGTGTTGCTCTGTAGTGTTGTGTTTTTGTGAAATTTTCATAAAAGTTTGAATATATTTCAAGCCTTATGATGCCACCCAAACATTCTGCACCTTCTAAGGCTTCTGGCAGTGAACCCAAGTGCCAGAGGAATATGCTTACCATCAAAGAAAAGGTGGAAATTCTCGACATGTTAAAGGAAGGCAAAAGCTATGTGGCTATAGGCCACCATTACGGGATCAACGAATCTACTGCTCACTACATAAACAAAGACGAGAAGAATATTAGGTCTATGGCAACAATGACTTTTAACAAGACTGCAAAGAAGGTGGTCACTTCCCGCAATAAGGCCATTATGAGGATGGAGTTTGCATTGGCCCTGTGATAAATGACTGCAGGAAGAAGAATATCTCGCTGGATACCAATACCATACAGACGAAGGCCAAGAAACTTTATGATAGTTTTGTGGAAAGCATGGACATTCATGATGTTGACGAGGATGAAGATGAGGATGATGATGCAGAAGCAGGACATTTCAGTGCCAACAAGGTCTAGTTTGACAAATTTCAGAAACGCTTTGGAATCAAGAGCATTTCTCTGCATGCAGAAGCTGCCTCTGCAGATAAAAAGCAGTGCTAGCATCTCCCCATAACTATGTTCATCACTTGGATGAAGAGATCAGTTACGCCTACGCCTTTAGCGGAAATAGAAGTTATGGCCCAGGGCAAAGATACTGCACCACCTGATGAAGCGCCTGATGAAGTGGTGCCTTCAGAAGAGCTGTAATGCTCTTCTTCACTGTGCAGTACATTCATGTCATCATCATCACCTTCAGTACTGCACAGCTACATAATTCATGATCTTCATCATTCAAGTTGTAGTACACTTCACTGATGAGTACCCATATAGAATTTTATATGTTGTTAAAATTACGTAGGTTTAAGAGTGTAGAAAGTGTTTAAGAGCATGCGAAGTGTTTATAAGAGTGTGAGAAAGGTTAATAAGAGAGTGGGATAGGTTTATAGGAGTGTGGGAAGGGTTTATAAAGCCTTAAAGTATATATAACTAAAAAAATAAATATAATGCCGCTACTTCGCAGATTTTCACCTATCGCAGGGTCTCTGGAATGTAACTCCTGTGATAGGTGAGGGATCACTGTAAGTGCAATAGACTTTGATTATTGGAGGTGGGATATGAGAATAAAAGAAAAGTCAGGCTTGGCCCTAAAATTTTGGCCTGATCATCTAAAGGAATTGAATCCTATTTACTAAGATAGTGAAGTTTAGGAAAGGAGCTAGTTTAGGGAAGAAAACTTAAGAATTCTGGCACTATAGATAAAATAAAATTAAGGCATTGTACACAAAATCCCTACATTGAAACCCTAATCCCTTGTACCTTAGAATGTAGCTATATTTGGAGATAGGCTCCTTTAAGAGACAACTGAAGTTTAATGGAGTCATAGTGTTACAGAGCAGACCCGGGGGCAGGGGGTGAATGATATACTATTGCCAAATGGACCCACCCTTGTGCTCCGGGGGTCCCCCACCCCATACTAGATTCTCCTTGCCCATCACCAGGGAAAAATATTTCTCAATGCCAGAGATTAGTGAAAAGGAAAGGGACTATTTATTTAAAGAGTTATATAAACTTAAGAATAATGACTTAATATTTTCATTGATATCTCAAAGTCCTTTAGAATACCTACAAACGCACAGTCTTTCCTTCCCCCTCTGCCCGATCTGGGGTACTGTATCTCAGAAAAAGAAATAGAAGTCTGTGTTTCTTCTCTGCCCAAGCCGCATGGTCCCAAAATGACCTAAAGCCATGTGGTCCCAAAAAGACCCTGCCTGGCTGCTGCACCTGGGTTTAAATCCCAGCACCAATCTTCCTCTGCTGCACCATTTCCGACTCCTCCCACAATTGGCCACAGCTGCTTGCATTCCCATATTTTTCTAGCTTTACTGGGCTGCCATAGTAAGTCCTGGCAGCTGTGGCTCTGTGGTGTGAAGCCAATCATCTCCAAGCTCTTACTCAGGTGCTGTACCCAGCAGGAGTTGCCTCCCAGTTGCATCATGGGTGGAAATCACTCCCATCTCCCTGGCTCAAAGCCAGGCCACAGCTATTTAACATATCTATGAAACCAGTTAAAGGTTATAGATATGTTAAATGACTGTTCTAGATGTTATCTGCAAAACTGTTGCTATACAAAACAGCTCTCAATGGCCCTGCTCCTTGTGTCCCATCCCCTAGCTCAGACTCATGGGGGTGAGGACATCCTATACATTTTTTTCTAATATTTACTGGACACCCTGTGTTCTGGACCCCATTACAAATCCGTATTCAGGGTCTCCCCGGTTGCACCCTGTTATAATAGAGTGGGGCCCCAATCCAATCTGACTGGTGTTCTTATAAGATGAGGAAGAAACATCAGAGGTGAATATACAGAAAGACCATTTGAAGACATAGCAAGAAAGTAGCCATCTACAAGCCAAGGAGGAAGGTCTGGGAAGAAAGGAAACCTGCCTACACCTTGATCTTGAACTTTCAGCCTTTAGAACTGTAAGAAAATAAAATTATATTGTGTAAGCCACACAGTCCATGGAATTTTGTTTTGGCAAGTCTAGAAGGATAATTCACATGAATATATTGTCTCTAATATCTATTAACAGTCATTTAGAGGCTAAATAAATTCTGATGTCTCCATATGTGTTCACTTGTTCACTGCTTATTCATGTGTACTTGCCTAACAGCCTGGAAATGCCACCTGCATCCATGACATAATAGGGAGAGGGCACACAGATACAAAACTTCACTTTGTCAAGGTGCCTTCCCCATTTGATAGCTCATTTTCTCTTTTCCGTTTGAATTACCTGGGTTTCATTTCTTTTTTAAAAAATGTTTATTAAATTTACTGAGGTGACATTAGTAGGAATTCTGGGCATCAATATAAACACTTGGTAAACTGTTAACTTTCTGATTAAAAGTCAAGACTATTAATTGCCTAGTGCATTAATCAGTTCTCTTCTGGTAAATGCATGTGCACACACACAAACACATCCTCACTTCCATTCTTCTCTGTCTTTCTCATGTCACAATCTGAACTTACACAGGCTTCAATATTTCTGACCCTGCAGAGGAATATAAATTTTGTCAGAAGTTAAATGATCAAGATAGACATAGGAGGCAGGAGAGGGAAGACAGTATTAATTTTCTACCAAAATAATTCAATTCTCCACCTCACTTGTGCAGACCTGACTTAAAGAGTGGATCTGGATTTTAGAAGCTCTGTCAAGGCCATCTGTAGAAATTAGAGAATTTGCTAACCAAGAAGTAGTGGCTTCATCCCAAGTGCCTCTTTTCAGTATTGTGTTTCAGAGGGTGAATAATTGCTTTGGTGGAATATTGCAAAATGATTTCATACTGCAATTAAAATATTTTCACAACTATCATCAAGGGAACAGTGGAAATAGGAAATAGATTTTTTTAGTGTGATCAACTAGATAGCCCTGAAGCTTAACGATGTGTTCCTGGCTTACAGCAAGTTAGCATGAAATTTAATTTGCAGTAACCTGCCTCAGACCATTAGAGGACAAACTCACCTCTAGCTGGAATTTACCCAGCTTTTAGCACGTAATAACTCAAGGGTGGCATGTGTCTAAGATGATGCCTCCTGTCAGTTCTTCCTTTGTTGTAACTCTCCCATTCACAACTTCCCTTTACCACTGCCTTCACCCTACCTGAGGAGTTTGTCACTTTAACTAGGATGAGGAGATAGCCTGCGTATTGGTTTACCTACCTCCCTCCACAGTCGCCCCTATACTGTTTATTACCATCCAATGAGTCTCCCTAAAGTACATGTTTTCATAAGAATTCCTACTAAAAAAAAATTCAGAGGCATCTTTAACCATGGATTGGAAGAAAACTACCTTTCTAGATTTAGCCTCAGTGAGTTACATTTTTAACTATTTTACTCTATCCTAAGCATTCTACTCACAGTGTACCCCAAACACAAGGATTTTAACTGCTTCTGTGGCCTTTCTCCTGGTCTCACACTTATCTTCCATGTTCTTTTCTTGCTTTTCTTACTACCTATCTTTTGGGACAGTTAAAATTGTACCTCAAAGCCTTTTTAATCCTAGCCTTGCCTTAAAGTAAGTTTGTTCTGGCCCTGACTGTATAAATCCATTTTATAAGTATTCAGATCACAAAGACGCATTTCTTCTAACTTCAACATTAGAAAATACATGTATTTTAAGAGATTGGTCTTTGTAATTTTAGCAGGATACCAGACATTTTTATATGGAGTGGATAAAACAGACAAAAAATATCAAAAATGCTATGTTGAAGCCAGATATTTAGTTAATGTTATTAAAATGAAATTTGAAACACTCTGGTGGGAGACACCAGAGCCAGCCTTTGCCTTCCACTGAGATGATTAAATAATTGTCTTTGGTAAATATGACCTGTCCACAAGAAAAAAGACTCTAAATATTTTGATTTGAAGGTTCTCTGATGAAAGATGCAAGTTAAATCAATCTACAGCAAAGACCACAGTGAAAATGCCCTATGCATCGACACAAAACCTTGTTTTTTATGATCTCTCTTAAATATGATTGAACAGTGGCCTAGAATTTCAGGAGAACTCATTTTTTTTTAATCCTCACCTGAAGACATTCCATGCTTATTGATTTTAGAGAGAAGGGAAGGGAGGTGAGAGAGAGTAGGAGAGAAACATTGATGTGAGAGAAAAACATCAATCGGTTGCCTTTTGTACATTCCTCAATCAGGGACACAGCCTGCAGCCCAGGCGCGTGTCCTGACTGGGAATCAAACTGGTGACCTTTCAGTTTACCAGATGACGCTCCAACAAACTGAACCACACTAGCCAGGGCAAGAGAACTCAAATTTAAAGACAAAGCCTAAGCCAAAAAGAGAAGGAAAAACTTAGAGAAAATAGAAATTTTGAAAAGAGAAGAAAAATCCACATATTTATCATTGTCCTCAGGGATAAAAAGATACTGCAATTGTAAGAGAAAAGAATACCATGGAAACAGATATTCAGAGAATAGAATAAAATTTTTATAAATTAAAACATAAGATGAGTAAATACTCAAGAGAACACTTGGAAGATAAATTTGAGGAATTGTCCTAGATTACAGAAATGAATGAATGAATGAATAAGTGAATAGTAAAGAAGAGAAAAAAATGAAGAAAACACATCACCCACACTTCAGAGCAAAAAATCTGAATCATAGGAATTTCAGAAAGAGTAAGGAATAAAAACAAAATGAATAAATTTTATCCAAAAAGCAATTAAGTCTATTTTCAGGAACCAAAAAGTTGTGCTTACAAAAAGGAAGAGATCAACATAAGATGTATGTGTATGATGCATGCAGCACAAGAAGTGAAAATACAGGCATAAAATGGGACATCATTACAAAATTTCAGAACCTGGAGTGAAAGAAAAGATACTCAAAGCTTTCCAAGAGAAACATAGATATATTATACAAACAATTGAGCAATATTAGAAACAAATACAATGGAGAGTAAATGTTTTTGAAAACAGATAATAATTTCTAACTTAGAATTCTACATTCAGCAAAACTATTAATTAAACATGAGGGTGATTAAAAATTATGTTTTAGAATGTGAAAAGGCTCAAAAGTTTACCTGCAAGGCATTATTTTTCAGGGCACTACTGCATGAGTAATCCAAGAAACAGGAACCCCTGAGACTCAAGAAGCAGGGTATCCAGTGAGAACAGAGGCAATTTCCATGATGCTGAAGGGAACTAACTCCTGGGACTCTGTACTATGCAAGAGAGGAGAGGAAACAGACCAGATTGAAGCAAGTAAAAATGCCTAAGAAATAAACCTTCAGAAAATGAAAATGACAGCACATTTATTGTGATTGAGTATACTGAGTTGCTCTTATACACCTGGGAGAGAATATAGGAGTAGATTAGTCTCAATTAAAAAAATCCTAAATAAAAGTAACATAAGAAAACTATTATTCTGGGTGCAGGGGGAGGCAGAAAACTGTACTTGAACAACAATGAAAAATTTAAAAAAAGAAAACTATTATTCTGAAAAAATAAAAATTAATCATCAAAACAGGAAAGGTCATCATAGACAACTACAGAGCTCAGCTAGTAATAGAATTTACATAGTCGTGATGTGAATCCTACATATTAGTATAATTCCAATGGGAATTTATTAAAGGTAATGGAACACAGGTGCACAGGTATGTGTGGCTGTAATGGAGGTATGAGAAAATTGCTAGATCTTCTTTAGTAGTGATAGGTCAATGGGTAATGCCTACATCAGAAAACATTAAGCAGTGAATTACTTAGAGACATAGAGATGTCTCTATGTTATTTAGAGATGTAGTTATTATTTAGAGATGTAGATTGAAAGTTTTACAAGTGCTTAAAGAGTAGAAAATGTGGAAGATGTTTTGGGAGATTGCTATCTGTAGAACAAAACATGTTCACATATAACTTGGGTAAAAATTTAAACTAAATTAAAAATCTAATTAACCATACTCACAGACACAGAGAAAAATAGGTAGTTTCTGAAAGCAAACTGGATTAAATTCCCAGCATTATGATCAGGACTCATCAATTCAAAGTTGAAAAATTCCCCACAGCCCAACTGCCCCAACACCTGAGCTGCGCCCCCAACATGGGCAGAGTATCTCAACCTGAAACAATGTGCAGCCAGGAGGGGGGCCCAAATAGAGATTTGGAATGGGGTCTAGAACTCAAGGTGTCCAGGAAATATTAGAAAGACATGTAAGATGCCCTCACCCCTTCCCCCTCACAGGTGTAAGTTGGGGGAAGGGACATGTGGAGCAGGAACATGCAGAGCTCTTTTGTGCAGCCACAGCTTTGCAGCTAATCCATGGCATGGTCATTTAACATATCTATAACCTTTAACTGGTTGCATAGATATGTTAAATAGCTGTGGCCATGCTCTGAGCCAGGGGGGATGGAAAGGACTTCCACCCAAAATGTAACTGGGAAGTAGGTCCCCTGGGTTACAGTGCCTGCGTGAGAGTTTGGAGAAGATTGGCTCCAGGACATGGGCCAGACCTGCCCAAACTCACAATGGCAGCCCAGTAAACTTGGAATAATATGGGAATGCTGGCAGGTGTAACTGATTGTAGGAGGAGTTGGAAATGGGGGTACAGAGGAAGATTGGCACAGGGATTTAAACCCAGACATGGCAGCCATTGGAGGAGAACCACGCAGCTTTGCCAGAGTGGAGACCTTTTGGTCGAGAGAAGAATCATGCAGTTTTTCTGCTGCATAGAATTCCATTGTGTAAATGTACCATAGTTTCCTACCCTTTGCAACAGCATGGATGGAGCTGGAAAGCATTATGCTAAGCAAAATAAGCCAGGCAGTGAAAGACAAATACCATATGATCTCACCTTTAATAGGAACCTAAACAACAAAACAAAGAAACAAGCAAAATATAGCCAAAGACACTGAAATAGAGGACAGGCTGACAGTGACTAGAGGGGAGAGGGGAGGGAATTTCAGGGGAACTTCAGGGGAGAATGGGAAGGGTTTACAGGACCAAATAGAAAGGACATATGGACAAAAACTAGGGGGGTTGGAAATGGGAGGGAGGAGGGGTTGGCTGGAATGGGAGTAAAGGATAGAAACTGTTCTTGAATAATGATTACAAATAAATTAAAAAAAAAAAAGAATCATGCAGTTTTGGCCATAGTGGGGATCCCCGCAGCTTTGGTAGAAAAGGACCACATGGTTTTGGAGTGCTCCCTTTGGCCACGTGGACTGGGAAGCAGGAGAGACTTTGCCTGGAAGAAGGGTGAAAGAATTCTTGCTAGTAGGTCATGAGAAGGTGCCACATGGCTTTGTATTAATTAGAGATCCTGCCTGGACGGCAACACAGCTGATGGGTACCGGCAGCCTGAATCACGAACATTTGCTTCTTTTCCTGAGATACAGTACCCCAAATTAGGGCAGGAGGAGAAGGAAGCACTGTGGGCATCTGTGGGTATCCAAAAGGACTTTGATATTTTAATGAAGACTTTAGGTCACTACTTTAAGTCTGTATAGCTTTAAATAAACATTTACTTTCCTATTCATAAAGCTCTGGCATTGAGAGATGTCTTTCCTAAGGTGGTGGACAATAGAACCTAGTGGGGGGTCCTTTTGGTAATAGTATATCGTACCCCCCTTGGCTGTGTGTGTGTGTTCTGCAACAAACCTCATGGTCACAAAACACTGGTCTGGAAAGAACAATTAATCTGTGTGTCCTAGAGAATTTGTTAATAAAATATGTTAATTTGTGAATGATTTTATTTTTTTTGAAATTAGTGTACATGCAAGTTTGTTCCCATAATACAAGTTTTTCCACATTCTTTCATGCTATTATATTTTCTTGGGTGGCAGAAAATGTGTATAATTACAGAAAAGTGGCTTAAACTGAAACTTACCTGCTTAATGTTACTTTCTATAAGCTGACTATTGTGAAAAATCATCAATCATGTGCATTTCAGCAAGTTTTTTTTTTTAATGTGAGCTCCTTTGATGTAATTAGGTATATTGATGTATAAGCATAACCTTTTTGGTTACAAATTACACACACTCTACTGAAACTAACTTAAGGGGGGGAAATGAATAAACTCAGGAAGTTTGGAAGTCAAGGTTGATACCTTCAGCTATGCCTGGATGTAGGTATACAAATTGTCTTATTATGACTATATCTACCAGTGCTAATTCCAAGTGTTGGTCATTTTCTTTCTTAAAAAGAGACACATTTCTTCTATGAAGCTAAAGTTGATGGCAGTCTGGTAATTCAGGCTTTCCTGACCTTAATTTAGCAATTCTGGTAAAGAAGAAAAGGGTCTTTCTTCTTCCTGTGCTCACGTATAAATTTAAGGAAAGAACTCTGATTGCTATGTATGCTATATGCCTACCACTTGGACCAATCACTCTTTCCTGTAAAACTCATTTCAGTGATTGACCAAGCCTAGATTATATGTCAATTCCTATTCTCTACCAAGATTGACAGTTCTACCAAAATCACATGGAACTGAACTAGAGCTTTTCTTTGAAGCAGTGATTTTCAACCTTTCTCATCTCATATCACGCATAAACTAATTAGAAAAATTCTGTGGCATACCAAAAAATATATATTTTTGCTGATCAGACAAAAATGAGGTATAGTTTTGATTCATTTATACCATACAGAAGTTTGTGGTGTTGGCTGCTGTCATTTTTTTGTTTGACAATCTAAAAGAAGAGGCATCAGTACCCCCAACTAAATAATGAGGTATTGCATGTTTTAAAAATTATTGTGGCACATCAGTGGAAAATCACTGTTTTAGGGTAATGGATCTTAGTGTACCCCCACCCTATCACCCACTCCTCCAATGATATATGCCTGTCATCACATCACTAGAACTAAGTCTTCTTTAAGGTTTTAATATCTTTTAAAATATAAATGTCACCAAGATAGGCACCAGCTTAAACCATAAGTCATATAAACCCTCTGTTCCAATCAAAGTGCTTACATCAAGTTTGATGGGTTGAAGGAGAGGCAGTAAGTATTTTTATGGTCAAATTCAGGAGCAGAAGGATACACTATGTGAAATTATTAAGAGTGAAGGTGTAATGAGGTCCCTTCGCCTGCCGGGAAATGAGGGAGAGGTTAGAAGGCCAGGGGTGCTGTTCGACTGCTGAGCCTGTATATATCGCCTGGCAACCAAGGTGATGCACGCTGGCCAGGCAGGGGATGTTAGGGAGCTTTTAAAAGGGGAGCATTCAGAAGCCACTCTCTTGGACTCTCCCCTCTTTCCCATCTGCTGGGGGGTGGAGTTCCTGAGCCCCTGGCCTTTGGGATCGGTGGTCTGGGAATGTTCCCGGGCCCCTCCTTGAGAATTTCAGGACTGGTGTGGAGCACAGTGGGATCCCCCAAGATGGGAAGGGAGGAGGCTCTGGCTGGCAGGCTTGGGGAGCATGGCTAGACATGCTCCTTGCCCCTCCCTGCTACTAGAAGACAGGGAGGTTGCTGCCTACCTGCTGCCTCCAGTGCAGGCTTGTTGGCAGCAGCTTTTGCACAGCTGGGGGACAAGCCTCGTGCCCCTCTCCTACACAGGA
This sequence comes from Trachops cirrhosus, assembly GCA_028533065.1. Lineage (NCBI taxonomy): Eukaryota > Metazoa > Chordata > Mammalia > Chiroptera > Phyllostomidae > Trachops > Trachops cirrhosus. The sequence continues at coordinate 74,254,736 of CM052541.1, forward strand.
AGCTGTGGGAACTCGCGTGGTAGCTGCCCATCCACCGGTCTCCCACTGACTCCTCCCCCGGTGGGGGAGCTGCCAGTGGCAGTTCCTGCCTGGCAGCCCACCGCCCAGTAGCCACTGTGGCAGCAGTCCACCTGCCACCCTCTCGCTCCTCCAGTGGGAACGACAATGGCAGTTCCCACCATCACTGCCACTCTGCCTGCTCCAGCCCAGGCAGGGCCTCGGACCCCCCACATTAATGTGCGGCATGGGACTTAGCAGACCATCGGAGGGCATGCTGTGAGTACGATGCCTGGATGCATAGACTCTGAAGGATGAAAAGGACCATACTTTGGATGGAAGGAGAGATTCCTGGTGCAACCTTGACCTGAACTGGCAGAGGGTGGCAGGGTGATTTTCTTTGAGGCATTCTAAAGGAAACGGACTTTGAGGTAGAAACCTGCCATTATTTCAAACTGTATATACTTTAAACAAAGGATTCCTTTTTCTTTCCACTTAACACTGTCTCCAGAGTTTTGCCTATGGGCAGCAAGCGGTAGGACCCCACTGTTCCAGAACAACACTGGTTATTTGGCTACAAAAACACTTTAAACAGTATTATTTTGCCTCAATTTCTGTTCTGCTAAGCTATGAATGCCAAACAAATAGTCCCAAAACCTAGGGGCTTAAAGTGACAATAACTTGGTTCTAATCTCACATGGTTATAAGGGTTGTCAGTATCTGTGGGATGACTGTCACTCAGCATCGGTCATCTAGGGGCATTCAGATGGTAGCTGGAGTCATTTGAATGGCTTCTTCACTGACTGATCTAGTGCTTGGCCTGGAAGATCTGGCAGCAGGTGAGCATCTCTCTCTCAGTACAGCCCATCCTTCCTATCAGGTATGGGCTTCTCCACAACTTGGTAGGGTAGTCAAGGGCGCTCAGACTTGTTACATAGCAGCTGGCTTTCCCCAGAGCACACATTTCAAGAGAGCCACCCATGGCTGCCACTTCCCCTAGAGACTAAGCTGGAACTGGTTTGGCATCACTCTTGCTATATCATACTTGTTAGAGCAGTTATAGGCCAGCCACATAAAGATGACTGAGGAATAGACTCCATTCTTGATGGAAGACTAATAAGCACATACAGGGATGTATGAAAGAAATTGATGTCAACCACTTTGTAGATAGGTTACTACAACTACCACGTACTGGGAGATTTTCTGAAAGCAGCAAGAAGGAACTTACTTTGTACCCATGTAAACAGTACAAAGGACCACTGAGGGTTGCCTTTTTACCTGTTCTTAAGTATTTCCTTGCATGTTCTCTTTACTTCATAGGGATAAATGTAAGTTTTCAAAACCAAAAAGCTGAGTTGCATAATGAAGTATTGTAAAAAACTGCATTTATTACAGATTTTAAAATGCTCTAATTTTTGGTAAGATTTTTGCATTTTTGTTTGATTATTGATATTTTACCTACAAACTTAGCAAAAATTTCAAAACATGTTCAAAATTGAAAGTGAGTTATAAATGCTATATTTTTATATTTTATAGTTAGGAATATAATATCAACAATACAACAATGTAACAATAATATAAAAATACATTGAACATAAAAGATGTGGTACATATATATATATAAAGGAATAATAATCATAAGAAAAGATGAAATACTATTATTTGTGACAAAATGGATAGCCCTTAAGATAATTAAGCTAAGTGAAGTAAGTCAGTGAGAGAAAACTAAGAACAATATGATTTCACTCGTATGTGGAATATAAAACTGAAACTCATAGGCACAGACAACAATATGGTGGTTACCAGAGGGAAGGGGCTAGGGGATAGTAAAGGGTGAAGGGAGCCAAATATATGATGACAGAAGGTGATTTAACTTTGGGTGGTGGGTACACAATGCAATATACACATCATGTATCATAGAAATGTACACTTGATACCTATATAATTTTATTAATCAATGCTGTCCCAATAAATTTAACTTTAAAAAATTTTTAAAAGAATATAAGTTAAAGTGTGAATATTTTTGTCACAATTACTTCCATTTTGCAAAAATCTGTCTTTAACTAATTACCTGATACATACACAGAACAAAAAACTAAAAGTATATTATTGAATAATTATAATAGCAATTTTTTTGAATAGCATATGTCCTACAATAGAAATATGGGTGATGACTCTGGTAAAACCAAATTAATGTATTTTATGTAATCATACAAAATATATTTATAAATATAATTTCTAATATGGAAATTTGCCTCAATGACAAATGACAAAAACAGGATACAAATCATATAGAAAGATCAAAATTACAAGCATGTGATACAAAGGAAAAGCTGTGCCAGGGAAAATAAGACTAGAGACAAAACCACCAAAATATCAATGATATTTAGATAGCTAGATGATTGAACTATCAGTAAATAATTTTCTTTTTCTGACTTTTCTTGACTTTTCTTTATTTCCACATTTCTATAATAATAAATGCCACCCTAGCTGGTATGGCTCAGTGGATTGAGTGCCAGCTTGTGAACCAAAGGGTCACATATTCTATTCCCAGTCAGGACAAATGTCTGGGTTGTGAGCCAGGTGCCCCATAAGGGGTATGTAAGAAGCAACCACACACTGATGTTTCTCTCACTCTATTTTTCCCTCTCTCCCCCTCTTTCTAAAAATAAATTTAAAATATATTTTTTAAACATAATAATAAATGCCATTTATGTTCTTTAAATAATGAGTATGGTCTTTCTCATCTTACCTTGCTTATCATATAATCAAGCAACCGCCAAGAAGACATCACCTTGGCAAATAAAAAAAGAGAGAGAGAGAAATCATTTTCTCTAATCACCTCACTAGGCAGTGGTGGAAACCCCAAATCCAAATGAAGATGTCGAGGCACTTATCCCAATGGGAAGTAGCATGTTGCCCTCTAAATTGGGCCTAAGCTGTGGTCTTTTAATACTGAAGTATGAAGTCACTGAACAAAACCTCCAGGCATTTGTTAAAAGTTCAAAGGCCCTGAGGAGTAGGAGACAGAAGGGCTCTAAGTCATCAAAATATTATTTCATAGGTTCACAGTAAGTCATAAATAATTCCGGAGTCTGAAAATTTTGCTCTTTTATAGACTTTGGCTGTAATATCAGCAGAACTTAGATGAGTTTCTTCTGAAAGTTCAGCCTCTTAAATGTTTATGAACATGTTCCAATTCAATTCAAGAAACATTTGTTAGATAGTGCTAAAACATTTTGTAAACATGATGCAGTAGAGAGAGGTGAGGAATATGTTATAAACTGCATTGTGGACACAGCTCTGCAAGCAACCAAGGCAGGCAGGGGCCATCCAAAGAGACACAGGAGTATCCTGATAGCACTGTGTCCCCATAACCCTGTACAATAAAAGATGGCAATGGGGTGTTTTCACCAATCTGAGAAAAAGGAGAAGAAATAGTGTAAGGTTAATGCATTGTGCCTTTAGTTGTGAAAAGCAATGCATTTGGCCATATCCCAAAAGGTGGTATTTTCTTCTTAAAGAAGAGAAGCAGAGATTTAGTCCCATTTTTTGACAATAAAGATTAAAGCTTTGCTTGTTTTCTTTGGCATCTTAAAATGAAGTAAAGCTGGACAATCTGCAATTTTCCGTCTCATGTTTGCAATGAAAAATTATGAGCTAAATGATCACACACACATGGCCTCTTGACGTGACATGCTCCAGGTCTCAGAGTAGACATTTAAATGCTGTACCTATCACAATGTTTGAGTGTGTATTGGAGAGTGACTATGGCACTGATGACCATTGTCCAGGGGTACAGAGTCTCATTCATTTGCATAGAGCAGAGCTGATGCTATACATATTGTACCAAAAACTTTAAATAATTTGTGGGAGCCAATACAAAATGAAAATATAGGGCCATTTCCTTGTTTTAAAAAGCTATGAATTTCTAAAGGATTATTCCAAGCATGGGGCCATTCTGAATAGGGGCCCTACTGAGTCACAATCCTGTACAGACTGCCCAAGAAGTTGGCTTAGGTACATCCATCCTTTCAGGCTTTTTCATCCCTTATTCCTTCTTTCCTGAATCCTCCAATAGGACTGTCAGTCTATAACCACACCCTAGGCTGGTCCTCAGCACATTGATAACTAGTGACTTCTGATTCCAGCTCTCTTCTCCCCTTTGTGCTCCTTCCCACAACTCCCAGAAGCTGGTTATTCTTGGCTATCACCCGATTGCTTGGAATCTTCCTTCCTTCCTGACATCCCTCACAGACCACACTCTCCAGGATACTTAGACAGGATAACTTTTTTCCTTTAAAACTTGCCCAGATTGCAGTCTATTTATTCACATTAGGGAAAAAAAAAGTTGGCAATGCCTATGAAGATGTCTCCCAGAATAATTGAATTTACCCCAAATCACAGAATGTAGAAAACTTAATGTGAGTAGAGTAAGATGGCAAAATTGCAGCTTCTCCCTAAGGTCAAATGGGAGGACTCTTAGGAATAAAGGGTTTGATCATACCCAGTTGTGCCCCCTCTCAATAACCATACATAACCACATCTAACCATGCCACTGTGGTCTTTTATCTTAAAGTTGTCTACTAAAAGCACAAACAAGGAAATCAACAGAGAAAATGTTTCACTGATACCTAGCAACCAAATTATGAGCCATTTTGTTATAAAGATCTAGTCCTAGAGAACTGAATAGTAAATATTTACTATATATATATAGTAAATATTTGTTGCATACCTATTTTTCATACTACTCATTACTTTAAAAAATGCACAGGATTATACTCAGCCCAATATCATGTAGGTATGGCTTGCCAAACCAGTTGTCTCAGGTCAGGTTCCTTGAGAAGCAGACTCTGAGATGGAGTTTAACAGGCAGGTCACTCACTAAAGAAGGCCCTTGAGATCATGCTTATGGAATAATGAGGAAGGAGGCAGAATTGTGCAGAGGGAGAAATAAAGGGTTGCAATCCAGGCCAAATTAAAACTTTAGCCAATACTTTGGGATCTCAGAAACTAAACAGCCACCCACCATTATCCTAAGTAAAAGTGAAAAGGCCAGACATTTAAACCCCAGCATCCATCTGTCATTGAGAACAGGCAATTCCAAAAGAGTTTGGTTCTTTTCAACTGAGCCCTGAAGAGGCTAACAGTACATCCACCACACGAGCTGTTAAAATATTAAAATGTTCTTATTATGTTTAGTATAACCAGGTACTGCCTTATGCCTGGGCCACCCCAGCATTTTGGGCCTCCAAAAATTATTTAAACTTATGACTAGGTTCTGATTGATAAGTACCCATGCTATACCAATTGTTGAACATTTTTAATATCACTCTGGACCACTAAGAATATCAGTGAAGATGGAAGAGTAGGGCCATGTTAAGGGAAGCTACGATCCACATTTAAGGCCAGTTGACAAGTCTTAAGAGAGCTTGAATTTGGTTGGATTGCCTATAAAGAGCTGAAGGAAATTCTATGCAAGAATACCATTAACTAAAGGTAAATTTTATTAGAAATTGGTGTTCTGGATAAATTAGAGAAGAGAATCTGAGAGATAAATGAGAAATATTAAATAAGGAGGGAGGTGAGTAGATCTGCAAATAAAGAAGGTCTGAATCCAAATGTTAATTTCAAATTGTGAGGATCCAAGTTTACTAGTTCAATTTTAAATGATGAACTTTAAATTTTATTGTCCTCTTTCAGTTCCAGTTCATTAGTTTTATGAAGTGCTCATTATTTATTTCTGTCTTAATTAGAAACAATGCTTAATTTAATTTGGGCCTGCTGACCAAAAGATTCCTGATGGGCATTTACACTCACAATGCACAATTACAACAAGGACATGGGAATTTTCTCTAGAGTATTACAGGATGAATTTGTTAAAGAACGTTCAACACATTTTATTAAACAAGAATTTTTGAATCACAACTAATTTTAAAATTTACGTAAAATATCACAGAATATTTACAAGCTCAAATTTACATTTCATAATTAACTCTAGAGCTGAAGTTAGAAACCAGATATTACTATGAGGTTGCTATATTCCTGTGAAAGAAACATATTGAAGGAAGAGCAGGTTGGAGATGAACCCAGAAAAAAGGTTTTAAATACTCTACTCTTTCTTTGTCTGTTGACATCACCTGCAACTGCACTATTCATTCATTTTCAACACAGAGGCCCTCCATAAATAATGAAGTATGGAGCCTAGGATACTGTAAAGCATTCTTTTCAAATGGTGCTTCAGTAAACTTTAGGATTTATGGGAGATGCTCAGGGTTACAGGTGGGCAATCCAGGATTAGAGGGGAGGGCTCTAGTCCCCACTTCAAGCAAGCCTTTATTTATTTTTGTATAGAGTCCTTTTACAAACTATTTACATAAAACTAAATAAAACAATCCCATGATTTAAAAAAAAAGTATGCAGACTATGGTGGCTCAAATCATAACCATTTCTTTTTTAAAAGATTTGATTATATTTATTTTTAGAGAAGGGAAAGGGAGGGAGAAAGAGAGGGAGAGAAACACCAATGTGTGGTTGCTTCTTGCATGTCTTCTGCTGGGGACCTGGTCTGCAACGCAGGCATGTGCCCTGACTGGGAATCCAACCAGAGATCCTTTGGTTCTCAGGCTGTCACTCAATCCACTAAGCCACACCAGCCAGGGCATAACTCTGTCATTTTAGGACCAAATATAGGTAATTTGGATGAATTGAGAACTCATGAATTGATAACTTAGACCTAAATCACGATCACATTGACTTTTCAATATGTGTGAGGAAAAAATAGTCAAGTAGAAGATTTAAGACAATGACTCAATTTCAAGCTAACTTTGCATACAGTTTGGTACTTATAAGTGATTCTGATTAAATCAGATGAAATGAGCCCTAATTTATTATTACTAAGTGGTCTTATTTGTATAGTTGACTTATATAAAATTTAACAATGTGTCAATGTGTTTAATACAGGGTATCTTTTAATTACTGAAAGTAACTTTATTTCAATTGTCTGAATTAACTATACCTAAGTTTTGACTAAATTAGATGATAGAAAAATAGTTAACTATAATATAATCATATAGACAAAATAAGAACAGCTCGATATTATTGGCTACAATGTGTTAAGATTCCTTAAATTGATGGATAGATAAAAGAATGTGTGATTATAACATTTGTGTTATTTGTAAAATATCTGTTGACTATAACACAGAATAATATTAATTCAAACAAGAAAGTTAAACTGTATCGATCTAAAATTTCAAACTTCTTGAGAATTGAGGTGGTTATCCTTTCCTTAAAAGTAATTTTCTTTAACATTAAGGTGTTATTGGCAAAGAAATTTTACATAAGAAAAATAATAGTTAAATTTATCCTTATAAAGTGAATTTAATTCCTTAAAACCAAAAATCACTACAATAGAAACTAAATCAGATCAAGCCTCCAGTTCTAACAGTCAGCTCACAGAGAAATGTGTGCAGTAACAGTGCAGAGATTCAGGAGACACAGGCAGCAAAATACAGAAAATGGGAAATGCTGTTGAGCCTGGATTTTTCTCAAAATAAACTGCAAGGATAAAGAGTGAGGGGACCCTGTAAACCTAAAGAGATTTAAGAAATACAACAATGAATTATAATGTACATTTCTGTGTGTGTATGTGTATGTGTTGAAAGAAAGGTTTTTATTAACAGGGTTCCAATCTTGGGGGTGCTGAGTGCATTCCTTCTCAGAGCCCTCCTCTTCCATAAGTCCCAGAACTTCCTTTGCTCCCCAAAAGGCTACATACAAAAACTATGACGAGAAGTTCCCCATGTCCTTCAACTAGCCATGCAAATAGATTTTCATCCTCTCTAGAAGTGCTCTTGTGGGTTTCAGCATCACCACCCTCTCAGAGCAGCTCTCTCCTTCAGGACCTGGGGTGCACTGCTCCTAGTCTCCATGTGGCAATCCAAGAAACTATGCTGTGCTACACTGGATCATGATGTCTCAGATGCTGGAGCCCAGAGAGGCAAATGTTATTGCATGGGGCCTGTCTCTAGGAGTTGGCTCCCATCCAGGGTCAAAGTCAGTGGTGGGCTCCACATCTCCTGGTCCCATGAGTGCTCCCATCCATGTGGGGAGCAGGGCTAGAGGTCCAGAATGTCCAAGTGTCAAAAGCCCAGGGGGAGAAAGTTCTCACCAAGCTCCAAAGTTCCAAACCAAGAACTTCTGCACCAAGAAAATGACTTCTCCATATTAGGCACATGAGAGCAAGAGCTCAAGAGCAAGAGAGTGGCTTTTCTTTTAAGAGAAGGCCTCCCAATATCCCATGTGCACAGGAAGCCAGTGGGACCAGACCCCATTCTGTTAGGGATCTTTGGACCCAAGTAGTTAGGACTATGGCCATGGTCAGCAGGAAGTAGCTCCAGAAGACTACAAGGCCTCCTCCCATTGTCTTTGTAAGATTACAAAGGGTCCAGAGTTGTTAAATGGGGGATTGTAATGGAGTACAGAGCATGGGTCCCCTGAAAAATAAGGGAAAAACCCCAATCCTGCAAAAAGTAGGAAGGGGGCAGGGAACAGCAGAAAGTATAGTGTTTGAGGCACATTACATAACAAAGGCAGATTAACAGCTTGTGCATTCCTGAATGGAAGATCTGCAGAAGCTGCAGGATTGTGTACATGACTGGGAGAATGTGCATTGGCAGAGTCACTAGTGACACAGCTGGGGAAAGCTCATACAGTGCCTGCATGAGTTGTGGTGGGGGGCAGATGACACCCCTGGATGCCCATGTTTCACTGGGAACTCTTGTCCTGACTAAAGATGGCAGCTAAAAAAGGGTCAAAGACACTGGGGAGCTGACAAAAATGGTGGAAACTGATGCACTATAGGAAAAAATAATGTACATTTCTTATTTGAATCCTTGTTTGAAAAACCTGGACAAAATTTAGACTCTGAGGAAATTTAAATACAGACTGGATAAACAACCTTAAATTTTAAAAGTACATACCAAAATACTTATAAAATGATAAAATTTCACTAACTTGCTTCAAAATTATCTTGGAAAAACTATGGGTATTGCTATATATGGAATAAGATTGGCCATGAATTAATAATTGTTCTTAATGAGTGATGGGCACCAGGGGCATTTCTTTTTACTTTTGTGTTTGTTGAAATTTTTAATAAAATCTTATGAAATTATTGAAATTTTTATGTAGCAGAAAAGATTTTACTTGACTTATAAGCAGCAGAACCAGTCTTATTCTGCCTTAAATTCTACTGATCAGCTGTGCATCAGCTTCAAATCCTATGACCTCTTTAGCTAAAGCTGGAAAGTAATTTGGACATGGAAAATTGCCATCAGATCTGGAATTTTCCATCAATGAAATAAGCAATTGAAGCTATGTTACAAATAGATAGAAGCTATGTCACCTCGGTGTTTCCTGAGAGTTATCTGAATTGCCCTACCAAGAGGCCTCACTACCAACATTGGAATCCCCAAAATCATTTCATGATTTGTCTCACCTTTTTTCTTGTCCCAGCTCTGTCACTCCTACCTCCCCCACTTCCAACCCCTGTCATTTAAGTTCCCTGTGGACCTGTGTCTAGCCCAAGCAAATTAAATTTGTGGTTGGGAAGATAAGCCCAAGTGACATAATAAAAATATCCTTAGAACTGCAATTATCCAATATGGTAAAACAAAATGCCTCCTCAATATCCATTTTCCCTTTCTTCTTCCCAGAATAACTTCAATATGCTTAATTTATTCAGTAAAATCCTTACTTTCCCAGACTTTCTCACAAGACCATTATCCATATGACATTGTCCTGGCCCATGAAATTTAAGTGAAAGATTCTGAAAAGGGATACCAGGAATACTCTTTCAAAATGAATCAACTCCTTGTGGTCTTTCCTTTCTCCCTTTCCTGTTTGGAATGCAGCATACCTGGTGTTGTAACTGCCATGTGGCCATCACAGGGACAAAAGCCACATGTTACAGACGACAGCAGGAAAAGAAATGGAGCCTTATTCCTTAAACAGCTGACCAGCCACAAACTGCCTACACCCCAGTCCTTATCACATGAGAAAAATGGATCCCTATTTTAATAAGCTATTGCAGTGAGATTTCTGCTATATAAAAGCAATTCTTGATATATTGGCCTGTTACTTGCCCAAAATAAGAAAAAAGATGACCCTTATTATTAAATTTCCAGGGAAAAATATTAAAGCCCCAAAATTAAATCTACATTGTTTGGTAAGTATTAATATAAAGCCAAGATAGTAAAGTAAAAATGTTATCCTAAAAATTTCTGACTTTGCTTGATCTCAGGAGGGTGAGATTGAGTAGAAGGTCTCCATCAGATGTCTAGGCATTACAAACATCTCTCTACCATTAACATTCTGTGTGCCTGTGACTTAATATAACAATATTTATTGAGAACATTTTATATATGTGTGTGTGTTTTATCTTTTATTTGTGCTGGAAGAAAGAATAGGTATGTAACATAAGCTTCTAACAAAAGAAGTTCACACTTTCATTGGAAAAAGAAACTTGTAAACATACAGGGTGGGGCAAAAGTAGGTTTACAGTTTCTTGTTTGGAAAGCAATACAATTATTAATAAACAATAATGCAAGAATAAACTCTGTGTCTCTCACACTCACAACTGTAAACCCACTTTTGCCCTACCCTGTATTGATCTAAAATAAGAAATGTATTGCAACTTTCCAATGTCCACACTATAAGTACTATAAACATACAGGATAATGCGGTTCATATTCTGCCTTTGTGCAGTTAGAAAATCATGCCTCTTCCACAAAACATCTTATTGTGATCTTCCACTGAGCATTTACTGCTATTTACATATACATAAAATAATACCATAAATAAAAATATATAAAAACACAAATGCACAAGTATCATATACAAACAGACATGATGTAACCAGCATCCCTAGAGGTTACGTCCCACACAGGGATCTTTACAGTCTGGGATAAGAAATCATTGTGGGCTGGAAAAGTCAGAAGTGTCTCACAGGGAAACACTTTTGAGTTGATGCCTCAATATATCACTTAGGCAAAACAGAGGAAAAATCAAATTTTGTGCCTATGGGTTTCAGCTTAGATTTTCATTATTCTAAGACATAGTATCTATCCTCAGAAAACAGTAAACCATGAATCCCTGTATCCCGCCAAGTCTATAAAGTTAAAAAGCTTTTCAATCATGCTAATAGAAATCCACGGATGTCTACTCTCCAATGCCGTAAAGGAAACCTACTCACAGAGTGGCAGTAATCCAAATTTCAGAAGAACTTTTCACAGACTCGAGAATCACACATTTGCAGGGGAATGAACATCTGCAGGGAAGCAGAGGAAGCATTGTGCGTCCAGTGTCACTCCATGTGCAGCTGTGACTATCTGTATTGCCGCCAGTGAGACTGCAGTGCTCCTGGCTGATATACCTGAGCCAGGGGTTTTATTCTCAAAAAGAGAGAGAGAGAGAGAGAGAGAGAGAGGAAGGAAGGAAGGAAGGAAGGAAGGAAGGAAGGAAGGAAGGAAGGAAGGAAGGAAGGAAGGA
>CM052541.1:74266779-74308608 GCA_028533065.1 Trachops cirrhosus
AAGGGACATAAAGGAAAGAATAAACAAGTGGGATCTCATCAAAATAAAAAGCTTCTGCATGGCTAAAGAAAACAGTATTAAAATCAAAAGAGAACCAACTGTATGGGAAAACATATTTGCCAATGATTCCCCGGGAAGTTGAGGTACCATTTTTAGTCACTGAGACCTGAAGAGTGTGTGTCCTAAATAATGTGCAGTACAAGTGCTTGTCAAGTGTATGAACAGACAGCAGCTCTGCCATAGGCATAGCCTTCCTTATCTGGCCCATATTTGGTCATGCTTTAAATACTAGTAAATTGAACACATAAAGCTGGAACTTTCAGCCCAGCTGAAATTAACTACTCCTTCCTCAGGACTCTTAAAGCAATCTGTAACTCCAATATGGCACTAAATCTTCCCTTGGATTACACATTCATATGTACACACCTGCATTTCTCTTTTGATTCAAAGCTTCTTGATGGCATGGTTTTGTGTTCTCACCTTCAGAGTCCAAACAACCCTTGGTAAGGGGATGGCTGATGTGATGTCAGCATTTGAACGTGCATGTTAAATTATAGTGAGTGAAAGGAAACTGGTAGAGGTGTTATTCAAAACCAAAAAGAACATACTTTCTAACATTTAAAACAAATGGAGAGAGGCAAACAGACAAAGCCAGGTTGAAAGCAGCATATATACCTAACAAGTGATTTCACTAAAGAAATACAAAATTGAGGCTAAAATAAGAATGGTAGAGGAAGGGACAGAATTTCAGATGCAGACTAAAAAGATCACATGTTCTTGGGCCAGACTGGTGTGTGCTATTGTTCGAAGGTGCACCAGTCTCTCCATCAGACCTCCATCAAGCGTGTTAGCAATCCTGCATCACCGGGGGTTATGACAAAGTGACACATCTTAGAGTCACATTTTAGATGTTGAAATTGGGCTTACAGACACCAAAATCTGTATTTGTTTCCTTAACCTTGTTTTTGCATTCAGAAATGAATGAGGTCAACTTCTGTTGCTGAAAGGTTATTTCCCAGTGTGAATAATGTAGGTCTCCTGTACGTGTCTGGACTAGGGACCACCTGCCTCCAGACTGATGATTGCAAGCACCCACCCTGACCTGGGATGGAACCCACAATGTAGGTATATGTCCTGACTGGAAGTCCCTAAATAAAACATTCTTCTTATAACCAGTATACTGAAAAAACTAAATTTTACACATTCTGGTATATTGAGACAAGTGACTTATTGAACTGTATCAGAAATGTATTTGGTTCCTTAGTTGGTTCATGTGGCAGAATCATCTTTCTTTAATTTGACAGTTTAGAATATAAAAATTTAAACATGCTGCTCAGCTGAACAGTTTGAGGCAAAACTGTCAATTCAGTTTTCAACTCCTTGCCTGTACCTGTGGGACTTTTGAAAACTGTTAATCCTCACTTCCTTAAAATTTTAAATTAGTTCAATTTGAGAAAGAACACCTATAGTTCATTTTTTGGAACATGCCTGTCATTGACTGTGTAGGAAAATAGTTGACAACTTTTGAAATTTGCTTTATTTCAGGCTTGGAGTTGCAGAGAAAGCTGCCTTCGGTGTTGTCATGTTTTCTACTTGCACCATGTTACTTTACATTGTCACCTCTGTACTACTTACAGGCACTTGTTTCCCATGTGCGACCTGACCAGGGATCGAACCCACAACCTAGGTGAGTGCCCTGACCAGGATTTGAACACATGGCCTTTTGGTGTGCGGGACAATGTTCCAACCAACTGAGCCACCTGGCCTGGGCAGATGAGCTGTACTGTGCTTCACAAGTGCATGTAACTTCCATTTTTTAAACAATGTGATCAAAATCTGTGCACTTGCAGTCAGAGCTCACAGTTTAGTTTGAATCACCTTTGACCACGTGCATTGAGAGATGGTGACACGATGGCACATTGTTTTAGACCAAGTTCATGGATTTCATCTCTTTGTCATTCTTAAAGTGACCATACAGATTTAAGAAATGTAATCTTTCATTAGATATAACTTCATTTTTCCCTGAAACTCAAAAAGCTTCTCTTGAAAATAATTTTGAACTTCTAATAGATATATGTTCAGTGAACAAGTGTCAGGATTCCATGACACACAGATTATTATTTTATCTTCATTTATTCTTGAGACTTGGAATTTCTACCTATGCTATTGTTGTTTGGTTTGAATTAAATACTTTCTGCAAAAACAATCACCCTTTGCCCTTTAATATTAAAGTGTAATATTTTCAAGTCACCTTAAGAAACAATTAGGAATCCAAGTTCAAGTTTAAATATAAACACCTTGTGTTTATTAAAGCAAATAATATAACTTAGGTGACAATTAATGAATAGCTTTCCTCTCAGGCTAATATCATATGTACATACATGGCCATAAAAAGTTGTTTCTATTTTTTCATCATTTTGGAGTTCCATAAGATTTGAATTCCATGGGATTCCTTTATGGTCTCACTCTCTGAAAATTCCTTACCTTACTTAAGTGTTCTTGGAATCCAAAAGATTTTAACAAAATTCAGAAATAAAGGTGAGTCTGTCATACAGTTTGCAACACCATGTTAAAAGATAGTATCACACCACTATAAAAATAATATAGTCATGTGCCCATCAGTATATTAACCACTATCTATGTGTGACCATTTCAATTTAATAAAAATTAAATAAAATTAAAAATTAGCTTTAGTTACAACAACACAATTCAGATGTCCAGTAACCACATGTCTAGTGACCATCAATTTGTACAGGGCATATTATATAATATTTACTTCATCACAGAAAGTTTTCTTGCCCAGTTCTAATCTATACAAGCCTACCAATTTTATCATTAGGGAAACAAAGACTGACCTTAAATTATTAGCTTAAGTTGCTCAGCTGGTTGACAGAGAGCCAGGCATAAATTTCACAATTTCTGGAGCTTGAATCAATGTTTTTTTTATTTTCCTTTTTTTTAATACTCACCTGCTGACATTTTTTTTCATTGCATTTAGAGAGAGATGATAGGAGAGAGAGAAACATCAATGCAAGAGAGAAGCATCAATTAGTTGCCTCTGGTACCTGCCTCGACCAGGGACCGCCTGCCTCCAGACCAGGGATTGCAAGTACCTGCCCTGACCCGGGATGAAACCCATGATGTAGGTTTGTGTCCTGACTTGGAATCAAACCCACAACCTTTTGGATACCGTGCGAAACCCCAACTAGCTAAGCCACACTGGCCAGGGACTGAATCAATATTATTTTTGCTGTTCACTGATCCAAACCATTTTTAAAAGCAGCTCACACAATACACACACACTTAAAAACATCAGATGTTCCTTCTCTGCTTTGCATCCTGTCTGCAAAGTGCAGATGGTAGATTAGAGAGGAGTTTTAGACTGTGTGAGTAATAGTGAATCAGGAATACCAAAAAAAACAAGAAAATGAAACTTTTCTTCTAGAACACTCTGGTGAAACTAGGCACTGTGATCTTCATTAGCCATAGAGAGCAGGAAAAAAACAAAGAATGTGCATGACTGGTATTGTTAATAAATGTTAGCTTTTCATATTCTGGTTTTTCACAGAAAAATTATTTTGTTATTAATTCACAGAAGTAGATCCTACAATAATTAATATCTTTGTAACAACTCTTAAAATTTTCAATTAATTTCAAACATACAGAAAGAATAGTAAAAAGAACTCATATACTTTTCACCTAAACAGTTTTATCTTCCCTTTTTTCTCTTCTACAACTCTTCTCTTTCTCCCTCTCTCTTTTTTCTCCTTCTGTCTCTTCCTTCCCTTCATTCTTCCTTCTCTGTATACTTTCCATTTAAAAATAAGTTCCATAAATCATATCTCTTTAGCCCTAAATATATTATCTTATATAATCACAGTAGAACTATCAAAATCAGCAAAAGTGAACTTTGAAAATAGTCATTTTTACAATAGTCTAGCATTTATTTTTACACAATAGTCTCCATAAGCTCCCCTTATGAACAAAATAAATATACCATTTTAAAGTCTTAATGCTGCTTTTCCCATGTAGGCTTTGTTTATATAAAGTATTTGCTGAGTTTTCTGGGACTTTGTCATCACACTTGTCTTATTTTAGGAGTAATCCTCAGGCTAAGTAAATGTTTAGCCTTGTTAGTCTATTCAATAATTACCATATTCAGTAATCTTCTTCAAGGTCGATCATGATATAGATCTGTCTGGAAGAAGTCTAGTCATTGTTAATGTAACAAGTACAGTTTGGGTGACATCGATGTAACCTGGCAGCCAAGGACAGTGGACAGGAATGTGCATGCATGAACAATGACAACTTCACTGTACTAGTCAGTGGGAGTGGTAGACACTGTTGAGTGAACATGTGCACTGTGTGGCCATTGCATTCAAAATGACCAAGTGAGTAGAGCAACAAATCTGCATCCAATTTTGTGTTAAGCTCAAACATTCCTCAGAGGAAACTATTCAGATGATTCAGAAGGCTGTAGCTGTGGGCAACAGGTGATTGGCAACTTTATCATGACAATGTGCTATTCATGCATCACATCTCCTCAGAGTTTTTTTGGAAAACATCAAATTACCCAGGTGACTCAGCCCCTCTACTGCCCAGATTTGGAGTCCTGTGACACCTGGCTTTTCCCAAAACTAAAATCACCTTTAAAAGGGAAGAGATTTCAGACTATCGATGAGATTCAGGAAAATACAACAAGGGCCACTGATGGTTATCAGAAGAACTGTGTGAGGTCCCAAGGTGCCTACTTTGAAGGGGACTGAGGTGTCATAGTCCTCTGTACAATGTTTCTTGTATCTTCAATAAATGTCTCTTATTTTTCATATTACATGACTGGATACTTTCTGGACAGACTATATAAAATATATATGTTTGTGTATATGTGTGTGTGTGTGTATATTTAAGAAGAGGAGCAGAACTATTAACATCTCATTTTGAATCAATTTGTCAGTGGCCCAGCTGAGTACAATATCGTGAAAAAATGACACACAGAATAAATATATGTGAATGAGGACAGAGTAAGAGGTAATTTCTGAAGTCTAGAGACCACATAACCTGTTAGGGTGCCTCAGTGTGGGACCCTAGGGATGAGCTAGGAAGCAGGATGAAGCAACATACATGGATGTATAGAATCAGAAAGAGGCCATTGAGAGAAAAACCATTGGTACTTTCAATTGCACCGAGATTGTGTAACCGTCCTCCAGGGGGCTGACTTTATAACCCCAGCTGAAAAAGGACAGGGTGATACGTGCTATTAAGGGCAGAAGTCCCAGGAAGCTAGATCCAAACCTCCTTCAGTTTATCTCCTCATGATAAGGAACTTAGGTCCTGGGGAGCTATTTGATAATTCATCTGTAAATCCCTCTGTACTCACAGAAGTCTTTCTCCCCATTCTGTATCCCTGCCTTAATTAGGGGAATGTGAATGTAAGCTCCTTCTTTAGGGCCTCTGAAACACATAGAACAACAAAGTAAAGAGACTATTAGGGTCATTAATGGACATTATAAGCAGTGACCAGAGCAGAGGAACCAATCATAATCTGACTTGTCATCTTGCACATGGCAGGGGAGGCAGGGTGGACACCACATGAGCCCAGACAGAAGAGAGCAGGTTGTGTTGGCTAAAGGGTTTCCTTTTAGGAAACATAGATGAACACACACATAAACATATTTGTGGCTGTTATATGTTTGGCTGGTGTTCTGATTACTGTCAGATGACAGGTGAACTTTTCTGCCTTGAAATGGAAGGTGTAATGACTAACTTTATGTGTCAACTTGGTTGGCCCACAGTGTGCCCAGATGTTTGGTCAAATATTATGCTGGATGTTTCTGCCAGGACGTTTTGGTGAGATTAACATTTAAATCAGTGGACTTTGAGGAAAACCTGTTGCTTGCCATAATGTGGGTGGCTTCATCCTATCAGTCAAAAGCTTGAATAGAACAAAAAGACACCTTCCCTGGAGCAAGAGAGAATTCTCCAGCAGGTGGCTTTCAGACTTAATTGTGGCATCAGCTCTTCCCTGGTTCTATTACAGATGCCTTCGAACACAAACTGGAACATCAGCTTTCCTGGGTCTCCAGCCTGCCAGCTCACCCTGCAGATTCTAGATTTTGTCAGCTTCTGTGATAGAATATAAAGAATCAGCAACATTTTATTGGTTCTGTTTCTCTGAAGAACCCTGAATTATAGAAAAGAGATGCTCACAGAGGATGGGAAGATACCCAATCAGCAAACAGAATAAAATTGTCTAGACCCTGCCCTCAGAAGAACAACTGCATGTAATGTTATTAAATAAGGATCATGCCCAATTTCTCCATTTCGTTCTAGCTAGGACTCCTAAGTTCCACCATAATTTCTATTTTAAAAGAGCCTACTGATAAATACAATATTGTACATTTATTGGACATATAACTTCCATTTCAAGGAAATCCAGTCTCTTGTCAATGCTGACTCCGAGATTTTCACATTTTTTATGGAAACAACACCATCCAGGGACATTGTCAAGTTTTTCCACTGTAGTAGACCATTCTGTGTGGCATGGGCCCAGATCCCACTTGGAGATGCGTAGGACCCACACCCACAGATAGGTTCTCCTGTGGGGAACCAGGACTGCAATGTGCCTAGGCCACTATGACTCTTGCTTTTTGCTAAAACTCCCTCACCCTGAATTGAGGACATTTACTGCAAAGTAACTTCCTAAAATCCATGCTAAACCTTCCAAGGATGAGTGTAACTGGTTCAACCACTTTTGCCTTTTCATTTGCAAATATCCCTCTTCTGTGATGTGATTACCAGCATCCTCTCCTTTGTTTTCTGTAAAAGGTAACCACCTAAAGTGAGCCTGTGCATAGTAAATGAGGACCATCATGTAATGGGCGGAGAAACCCAATAAAGGCCTGTCATGGCAAGGGCCACGGCTTTTGCTCCCCTTGAGAGAAAAGCCATGCTGTCCCTTTTCCTCCACCGGACTCGGTAGTCTGTGTGAATGTCTCATTTCATCCATAATGACGCGGACACTGCAAGCCGGTGTCTGCATCATTCTACTGCAGAAGGCAAATAGTTCTAAAAATATACCACTCTTTGACTACCTATTCTAGTGATTTATAGTCTTAAAATAAAAAAAAAATATTTTCATAAAATTTGCTCAGGTGGGATGGTTGGTCCCCCAACCTCCTTCCTGGCCACATCTCTGAGAAACAGGAAGTGGTGGAGGCATGTGAGAATGGTGGTGAGATGTTAGCTCACCCTTTAATAAGACCTTGCAGTTCACATCTAGCTTCAGAAATCCCTAATGCAAACACTTTATATATTAAGTAGAGGAAAACAGTCTTTCTTTACTTATCTTACCTATACCCAAGCTTATCGAAGGCTCTACCTCAACCCACAATCGGTACAGAAGTTAACCAACCACCTAAATGTAGAAAGAACAAAAGAAAGTCATGAGACAGACACCAGTCCATGCAAAGGTATTGTCCAGAAGGTCACAGGAAGTAACAGAGCAGAGGTCTACCCTAGAAGTATTATTTCATGTCTAGTTCTATGGACATATATATTTTTAACATTATGATCCTACTAATTTACTCCACTGCTTTGAAAAAATGATCATCCTGATTCTGGGTGAACTGGGAACTACAGGACCATTTTGCTCAGTATACACAGTGTGCTATAGCATTTAGGAACATAGGCTCTGGGTGCTGAACCTCTGGCTTCAAGTCCTGGGTCCACCACTTGCTGAATGTCTATAGGTAAGTTACTTATTCTTTCAAATCCTCTGTGTCCTATTTTTTGAAAAGGAATAATAAAGTACATATTTCATAAAACTGTTGTAAAGATTAAACAAAATAAGTCATTCAGAGAGATTAGGATTTAGGAAATGCTCAGTAAGAGCTACTTATTATTAGAATCATTATTATTCATAGGAAGCTTATGCAAATCAACAGTTTCTGAACAAAAGCTTTGGATAAATAATAAGCTACAGAAATAGGAGCCCTGTTTGAAGTGGCTGTGAAACTAGAAGAAAGACTTGCTTAGCACTCCTTACAAAAACTCACCCTTTGTAAACTATTTTGTGCTTGCTTCTATAAGAAGACTGGTCAATCTATGTACAGCTAGCTACAGGCTTTGTTTCAAAATGTGGAGGAACATTCAGGTCATTCAAACCCTGAGTACTACTGACTTTAACTTCAAATAAAGTAGATAAATAAACTTCTGACCCAAAGAGGAGCCAGCTGTGGCTGGAAATATTCTATAAATTGATTTATCAAAGCTAGTCTAAACTATTGTTTCATAGCTTCTTCATTGAGTTATCTACAACTATAGAAAACTATTTTATTGAGATAATTTATAAATATATTAATATTTTAGTTGGTACTAAACTTCATATTTTCCCCAAATTTAAGTTGATGGTGCAAATGAATCATTATGTATCTATGTGCTAATACCAATAACAAAAATGGTATAATGTGGGCTTGATTTTTACCACATCTGAAAAAATTAAGATATCACAGATCTTCAAAGGTTGTTGTAAGAACAAACTTCAGGGAGAGGTAACAGTCTTTATTTGCTTTGTGTCCTTTTTGGATTTCCAGGACACTCTTCTGTTCCCTACCCCTATTCTTCACTGCAGAAAAAAATTAATCTGATAACTTGCTGTTCTTTTTTTTTGAAGATTTTATTTGTTTATTTTTAGAGAGGGGAAGATAGGAAGAAAGAGAGAGAGGAAAAATCAATGTGTGGTTCCTTCTCATGTGCCCTGACTGGGAATCAAACCACCCATATTTTGGATAGTAGACTGGCACTGAATCCACTGAGCCACACCAGCCAGGGCTGATAACTTGCTGTTCTTATTCAGATCATGTCTTCCGACAGCCAGCAAATGAACAGATAAGTTTGAATTTCCCTATATACAAGGAAAGATATTTGGAAAAAAAAGCATTTTATTCTAGAATTCTTCATGGCACATTCAAAGTGAACTAACTCTTTTTTGTGGCACATATGAATTATTATTTTAAAACTATTGCTATTGGGAATGACAAAGGTTCTGAGCACACTACCTGGGTCATATCCAGCTAAGAGAATATGTTATAGACATCTCACCTAGGAGAAGATCATTTGCTATTTCCTTACCTTCCTGAGGAAGAGACTCATCCTTCAGCTAGAACTTGGCTTTTAGAGAGAGAAATCACAGAAAGAGAACCTCTCTTTCCTGATTATGAAGGGGACAGATGTCTTGGAGGCAGATCTGTGCTGGAGAATGTTAAGATGGTAATCTTCATGAAGAAGTAGCCCTAAAGTTAAGAAAACATGAACCAAAGAAAGGTGTCCTGGAAGACATTCAGTCCTTCTTAGAAAACCTTTGTTGATTTCATTATCATTTTTCTTGGTACTTCATGAGACTCTCTAAAAGGTTCCAGCCAAGCTCAGCTTTCAAAGACAAAATAAAGGGAGAAACATTAATCTTGTGGGTGACAAAAAGGATCAATATGTCTTGTGACCCACAGGTAGTGTGGTACCATGGTTATGCTGATAGCAGTGATGATTGTGGTGGTGATTTTATTTAAAGTGAAAGAATCAATCTTAGGAGAAAAGAATCTGATGAGGTGGTCCAGGAGTCCTCCCCACCAACAAGATCAATTTCAGAGTTCAACTTTATGGGCTTATTTTGGGGTTTTGTTTTTTGTTTTTTTCACATTTTTGAATGTGCAGAACTGTTCATCACTTAAACTGAGACCACATCTCATTTATATTTTGCCTATTTTATTGAAACATAGTTGACATACAGTATTATATAAGTTTAAAGTGTACAACATAAGGATTTGCTTTACATATATCATAAAGTTTAGTTAATATTCAGCACCTTGTGAAGATACAAAAAGAGAAAACAAATGTTTTTCTCCTTTATGTTTTTCTTTCTTAAGACATTTAAAAATGACACATCTATTGTATGAGTATCTTATTATGTATGCATACATTTTAATTGAAAAATATCACTACAATGGGTGATATTTTTCATAAGTATACAAAATAAAATATAAGAAATATCCTTTTAAACTACAGGTAGAAGGGAAATTTCTCAATGTGCATTTAAAAAACCTATACCTAACATCATATTTAGAGGTAAAAGACTGAATGCTGTCCTCCTAATATCAGAATAAGAAAGAATGCTTGCTGTCAACCCTTCTATTCAATATTGTACTACATGTTCTCACAAGTATAATATATGAATTTTTAAAAAGAAAAAGTTATACTAATTGAAGAGGAAGAAATAAAATTAGCTGTAGCTTCAGACAACATGATGGTATGTAGAGAACATCCTAAGAAGTCTATAAAAACTGCTAGAACTAATTTGCAGGAAATTAGGTTGCAGGAAAAAACAGATAAACAAAGATAAATGGCATCTGTATGAACTACAATATATGAAACTTTTAAAATTAAAATTAAATAAATAATTCAATTTATAATGGCATCCGAAACTATGAAACACCTAAGGATAATTTAACAAATACGTGAAAACTACTGAAATCACACACAATGGTTAAAAAAATTAAAGATCAAAATAAATTGAGAGGCATACCACTTTTATAGATTGGAAAGCCCATATTGCTAAGATATCAACAAAGTTATAATCAAAATTTTATCAAATATTTTTGCACAAATTGACAAACCAATTCCAAAATTTAATTGGAATGCAAATAACCTAGAATAGCTAAATAATGTTTTAAAAGGAAATAAGTACAAAGTTAAAGCATTTATACTCCCAATTTCAAGTCCTACTTTAAAGCTATAGTAATCAAAGCAGTGTTGCATTGATTTAACAACAGACATATGGAACATAAACAAAAATGCAGAAATAGACATACACATTAATCTTTTACAAATTGCTAATAGAAAAAGGAATGTCTTTTCCATAAATGATGTTGGAACAACTGGGGGAAAAAAATCTCAATCTTTACTTCAATCTACACATAAAATTAATTAAAGTAGATCATAAGCCTATACGTAACATATAAGATGATAAAACTTCTAGATCAAAATATTGTGATCTTTAGGTAGGCAAGAATTTCTTAGGCACACAAAAAAAAGCATATTAGAAAAATTATATATTGGATTTGGTCAAAAGTATGATGTTTTGTCTTTAAAAGATACCATTAAAAAAAGAAAAGGCAAGCCACAGACTGTGAAAAAATGTTCATAGCACATACATGACAAAAACTTCTATCTAAAATATAGTTTAAAGCTTTCCATCTCTATTAGCAGAAAACTTATTTAAAAGCACAAAGAGTCCAACTGACACTTCATGAAGTAAGAAATTTGAGTAGAAAAATAAGGGCATAAAAAGATGCTCAACATCCACCATTCATCAGAAAAGTGTAAACTTTAACTATAATAAGCTCCCACTTTATACTTAAAATAATAGCAAAAATTAGAAAGTCTATCACAACAAATGCTGGCAAGGACATGATGCAACTGGAACTGTTGGTTTTGCTGACAGGAATGTAAAATGGTCCGACCACTGTAAAAAACACTTTGGCAGTGTCTTTAACAGTTGCACCTACACCTGTCATAGAATCTAACCATTCCACTTCTAGGTATTTATTCAAGAGAAAGAAAGGAAAACTATTTGGTCACATAGAGACTTGTACCCAAATGTTCATAACAGCTTTATTCATATCTCCAAACTGGATACAACTCAAATGTCTATCAGCAGGTAAATGGATAAACAAATTGTGGCATAACTATATGTCATAATGACATACTATTTGGCAATAAGAACTAAATTGTAAGTACATATAACATGAATAATCCTTAAATTACTATGTAGTAGGAAAAAATGTGATCAAAAGAATATGTACTGTTACATTTATTTGAAACTCTAGAAAAAATAAACCTAATCTATAATGGTTGCTTAGGAGCTTAGATGTGAAGGGTCAAAGGAAACTTTTGTGGTGATCAAGATGTTTTCTCTTTTGATTATAGTGGTGGTTGCATGGTATATACCTTTTTCAAAACATTAAACTACAGTTGACCCTTGAATAACACAGATTTAAATTGGGTCCACTTAAATGTGGAATTTTTTCAAGACAGTAAATGTGTTTTCTCTTCCTTATGATTTCTTAATAATATCTTATTTTCTCTGGCTTACTTTATTGCAAGAATCCAGTATACAATACATATAACATATAAAACACATGTTAATTGACTGTTTATGTTATCGGTAAGGTTTCCAGTCAACAGTAGACTATTAATACAGTTGGTCCTCCACAACCTCGGACTCCTAACCACAAGTCAAAGTTTTGTTCTCAATTTGCAGTTTGATGAATCCTATGATGTGAAACCCATGGATATGAAGGGCTGACTGCTGTTAAGTTTGGGGGAGTGAAAACTTACACAGATTTTTGACCATGCAGGGGTTCAGTACCCTAACCCCTGTATTGTTCAGAGGTCAACTCTATACACTTGAAATTAGTGCACTGAATAATATGCATGAGTAAATTATACCTCAACAGTCAATAATAATAAACTTCACTGAAATATAAATGTCAAAATTTAGCTTTTAAAATATGTTTTTACCTTCTTTCCCATTGTCATTTTCCTTTCTCGCAGGCAGCCTGTCAGCAATACCTGTAACTAAGATTGTGTTGGCATCTTGGGGTCAGTGTTAATGAGCCATGTACAGAGAAAATGACACGTCATCATAAAAAGTGAAAAACCATTAGTCTGTCATGGAAATAATTTAAATTTTTGGATGCTTGAGGGTTGATCACCATAAGCATTATTTCAACATTCATTTAATTTAATTGTTATTCCCTTCTTTTTATTAAGTTGTAGAAATACCTCATATTTTAATCCTCATCAGATAATATGTTTATTAATTTGAGAGAGAGAAGAAGGGGGAGAGAGAGAGAGACATCAATGTGAGGGAAACATAATTGGTTGCCCCCTGTATGCACCCTGACTGGGCATTAAATCTGCAACCTAGGTATATGGGGTCAAACCTGCAACATTTCAGTGTATGGCACAATGCTCCAACCAACTGAGCCACCCAGCCAGGACAGAACTGCCTCTTCAGAGCTTCTCCATATACAAAAATATCCCAATCAACCAAAAAATACAAGGGCAGAAATAAAGAGTTTATAGACACTTCATTTTTAAAACAATCAACTGCCTGAGTGCTTTCAAAGTAGTCCTATTTTATAAATGCTGGGAAAAAATACATAGCATGACTGGCCAGCCTGTTGGAGTAACATCAGCTCTGTTATACGATTCTTTCTTTTACTTCTCAAGAGTACAGACAATGCAAAGAGGAAAACTGAAATCTCCCTATAGTCCTGCACTCCTTCACCCACAACTTACTCACCAAGTGTGGCCCTCAGCACTTTCTCACACTTTCAACCCATGATGGGCAAAAGCTCAGAGTGACCACCTACTGGGCAATTAAACCTTATTCAAAATTTAAACAAACAGACAAACAAAAATCCTGAGCAATGCCCACTGCTATTCTGATTTCTAGTTCTGGGGCTCATATTTTACCTAAAGACACAGATGCTGGAAAGAAGGTCTAAAGAAACATTTCCCAGAACAGGATCCAGGGAACACTGTTCAGGTTCCCACCTTCTGGGAGGTAAAACTTTATGCCCAATTAAACATAAAAAAATTATGAACATGAAAAAATAACTAAAAAATACTAGCTCTTCCTCCTCTGTTCAGAAGTATGTTTATTCTAGAAAATTGCTGTTCAAATGCCCTCTCCCAACCAGCTTTCACTCCCTAGTCCTAACTTGCTAGTATGTGAAAAATGGTATTACTAGAGGGACTACAGTTCACAAAAATAGAAGAACTGGAAACCCAGAAAGATATAAAAATTGGCAGCAAATAAAGAGAAAATATATGTGGTGGTAAAATGACCAGGCTTTCAAAATTGAGCCCACCACCTTTTCTCTGGCTATCAGAACAGGACTGCCTGTCCTCTCCCTGGGACCAGTGTTGTGGGCCTGTCCACATGCTGATCCCCTGAGTGTGCACACACAGGCACCAGGCAGATTCTTACCCTTCTTCTCTCACTAACCAAAAGAACAAAAGCAGCAATCTGCAGAAGCACATTTGTAATTCCATATCTGCCATCTATAAATTTTTATAGAAATTTAACCTCCAAAATAAATCACTAATAAAGTCATTCATTTGCCATTTTTTAAGGCTCTGTTAAGTTCTTTGTTGGCCTTGTTTCCAAATGTTTTTCAACATGTCACGAATGCTTTTAGTCCTTGGTTATATAAGGCCCAAAGATGTTTGAAATTAATAGATTTATGAATTTCAGTGTGAATATAACATCTACTGTAAAGATGAAAAATGAGCCATAGCTGGTGTAGCTCAGTGAATTGAGCTCTGAACTGCAAACCAAAGGGTCACTGGTTCAATTCCCAGTCAGGGCACATGCCTGGGTTGTGGGCCAGGTCACCAGTAGGGGGCACATGAGAAATAACCACACACTGATGTTTCTCTCCTCTTTCTCCCTCTCTAAAAATAAATAAATTAAATATTTAAAAAATAAAGATGAAAAGTAGAAGAAGAAATAACAAGAAGGAGAAGGAGGTGGAAGAAGGAAAAAAGGAAGCATGTCAAAAAGCAAGCACTGTCCCCTAACCCAGTTCAGTGTTTGGGTAACATTTAGGTGAGCAGTTCATTCTAAACTGTTTCCCTGGGGAGCACTATCAACCCCAGACTGTATAGTATTGACTTTGGTATGAGTGACTGTGAATGAATGGTCTTTCTCCTCTTCCTTCCAGCCTGCCTTCCTGCCTCACTTCTTTGCTCTTACGTCCTCTCTTCCTCACTCTCCCTCTTCCTCTCTTTCTTCCTTTATCTTTTGAAAATTCAAATTACACCCAAGTATGAATTCATTTATATCTCTAGAATACTTCTGTTTATTTTACACTTATTTATATGTTTCTTTTTAATGTCTCTCTGCCATTTTGTTTGCCATATGGTTTTTCTCTCATCTTTTAAGTACTTGGAGGACAGAGTTAACAAATTCTTTTTGTCAGTCTTTTCCTTTTTCCACCTGCTTCACAGCCCAATTAACAAATACATGTAGAATCTTTGTAAAAGATTATACTCGGGATTGGTTCTTAGTAAATTCTTACTCTGTAAGTAAGGAGTATTAAATAAACCCAGTAGAATTAGACTTATCATATAAAATAATGGAAATGTATTAAAATAATTTCATTAAAAAGGAACAACCATCTTTCAAATGGCAGTGAAATGTCTAAACATAGATATGCATTTAACATATTTTCTAAAGTTAACTCTACAAGGAGAGTTTTTTCTAACCCTGTAGAGTAGCTAAATATTCACGGGATTAATTTAGTAAATTTGGTATATTACATTAATAGTAAAATGACATTCACTTGATATTATACATCACTCATTGATCATATTAAAATCCTCAGACTAAATTTAAATTACCTGTAATTTTGAGAACTTCACACATATTTATGTATTCTATCTACACTTGCAGCTTTCAAGTCTTGAGAAGATCAAAGAGATTTGTTCAACTGTGAAAAACTTCTTAAGAGCTTTCTAAGACTCCACACATCATACATATTTTACATATGAGACAAAATTTAGGAGAATTTAGGCCATAGTAGTATAAATGTCAGATTCATTTGCTTATAATATAAACAATGCAAATGTTCTTCTATACCAACAATGATTAAATTCTTTTTGATATAATAAAGAAACCGATGGACCAACCATTCAGGCTGATTAAAGCTAAGTAAGTATTTAATATGACTAATTTAGTAAAAGGAGGAAGAAGAGAAGGTGGAAAGTTGAGAAGGAGGAGAAAGACAGAGAGTTTCCATTTTAATCACTTATAATTATAGTAGGTGACAATGATCTGGACCAACCAAATTTATTTGTCAGTGGGGAAACTGAGGCCTAGAGTTTAGAGTTAGCTTATCACTTTGCTTATGTTTCTGTTTGCTATTAGGATACTATCTGCCTCATTAAACAGATGCTACAGCATCCTAAAAACCAATAAACCTGTCATCCTCTAGATTTGAAGAAAGAGAAAAGTCTTTTCATCTTACTGAAATCCCAAGTCAAAGTACTTTCATTCTCACACACACAAAAAAATACTGGGTATACTTAATAAGGTAAAATTATGAACCTAGAACCAACCTTTAGATCTCTAATTAACACAAAAGTAGAAAATGAGTATATTTACCTAAATATATTAAATGGTAACCATGAATACATATTGAATGCTTCCTTAGGCAGGAGTTCAGGGATACAGTGTAAATAAATGGAAAATAAATAGGTTTTGGAATTTTTAAAAAGACAATAGCAATAACAATTTGAATTCCTCATCATTTAATCCTTAATGGCTATGTGTTATGGGGCAAGGAACATAACTAATTTGACCTTGGTTTCTCTCATCTTTAACATGAGTAAAACAATGTCTGTGTTATGCGACTACAGTGCAGGTTGTTGGAGATACATTAAAAAGACAGTACACAGTTTGGCACATAAAAGTCCTCAATCTATTTTAGTTGTTATTATTACTTTTACTATTATTATGATATTTTTGGTATCATTAATCACATTATTATTGGTTCACTTTCAGAAAATTACCTAGTTCACAGCCTTATCTTTATCTTTGCAGAAAATTCCAAAGCTAAATTATTTCACACTATCCAAACTATCAAGTGACTGGTTTAAATATTAGAATATTAACTTTTTAATTTAAAACACAAATTGGCTATATAGAGAGGGCAACACTGTGCTTAGACAAAAATTATATATCAAGACATGTTTGAATATCATTACAGAAGGAGTTGAAAAATATCAACAGCAAATGTCAATTGGATAATTACTATGTATGAGAAGCTCTTTTCTCATATTGTCTCATTTGATCCTGTGCAAAGCCTGTAAATTAGGCACTACCCTCATCTGCATTTCACAGATAAACTGAGGCCCAGAAAGATTCAATACCTTGCTCAAATTTACATATCAGGCAAGTGATAGAGCCAAACTGAGTATAAGTCCTTCCCACACTGTTAATCTTTGTACAATTCTACTTCCTGGGCCCTAGTACATATATTTTCAGGAAGGTAAGATACCCTGATAAAATATTCTCTACACGTGTTAGTTTGGATATGTACTATAACAGATGCAGGGAGATTAAAAATCATGGTCGTTCTTCAAAGTTATTTTATTTCTCATTTACATAAAAGTCCAGGTAGGTGGCCAAGGTCTCAAATGGCAGCCCCATAAATATCGGGAATGTGGGCTCCCTCTCTCTTGTTAGAAACACCTTTTCACATAAAAATCTACATATATATTTCTCTACATACACCTTCTATGTAAAAATGCAGGATGGCTGTTCCAACTCCCACCACCATGTCTGCATTTCTGCTGGTGGGAAGAGAGGAAAAGGACAATAGTGAGGTGGGCACTTTGCTTTTAAATGTTTGGCCCAGAATTTTCCCACAGTTCTGCTCCTGTCCATTGGCCAAACACTTGGTCACATAGCACAACTAGCTGCAAAAGATGCTTTAAAAATGTATATTTGGTTGCAGATGGCCTGTGATACACTAACATTATATTAATATGAAAGAAAGAGAACATCACCAGTCTGTTCCACATCCTCCTACTTCTGTCTAACCTAGGAGTCAAGATTTGGAGTATCTTCTCCCTTGGACATTATTATAAAAGCACTGACACATCCCATAGCCTGTTCTTATATGATAGATAGTCCACTACAGTTGAGCTGCATTTTCATTAAGATTTTCCTGGCCAGTGATTTGTTACAATTTCCATGGCTATAGCTCATTTTGAATTATCATCATTTAAAGTGGGTCTTTCCCTTAGGAAAGTGGGAATATGCTTTTATCTCTTGTCAAGGGAATTGTACTTTTTGGCCCAAGATCAAAGATGATCTAATTTCCCTTGATCAAAGATGATCTCCTTATGTTCTTTACAAGATATTTGTTCATCTTGGGCAGAGCAGACTTGAGTAAAAATAGAAATTACCAGTATGAGAGTTCCAAGAACAATAACTTTAAAAAATGCTCACTAAAGTCCCATTGCCTATACAAAGATAGGTGATTTGGTTTTCTTTTGACAGCTATCTTTGGTTCTCCACTGACCAGCAACTATCTGACTAGAAACTTGGATACATAGACAATAGATAAGAAAAGAAAGAAAAGAAAGAGAGAGAGAGAGAGAGAGAGAGAGAAGGAAGGAAGGAAGGAAGGAAGGAAGGAAGGAAGGAAGGAAGGAAGGAAGGAAGGAAGGGAGGGAGGAAGGAAGGAAAAAGAAAAGAAAAGAAAAGAAAAGAAAAGAAAAGAAAAGAAAAGAAAAGAAAAGAAAAGAAAAGAAAAGAAAAGAAAAAAGAAAAGAAGACTATGGAGACTGACCAGTCCTATGATTGTAAGCCATAGGCGCAGGAAAGCCAGTGTGCAGTTCTTGTCCTAGTGCAAAGGCCCAGAACCAGGAAAACCAATGGTAAAATTTCCAGTCTGTGCACAGGAAAAGATCAATGTCCCAGCTCAAAAATAGACAGAGAGAGCAAATTCTTCCTTATTTTAACTTTTATTCTACTCAAACCTCCAAGGGATTGAATGAGGCTCACCCACACTGGGGAGCACAGCTGTTTTACTCAGCCTACTGATTCAAATGCTGGTCTCATCCAGAAACACTACCACAGATGCACCCAGAATAATGTTTAACCAAATATCTGGAAACTCTGTGTCCCAGTGAAGTTGACACATAAAATATCACAGAGCTGAAGACAGTGCAGGAAAGAAAAGAGAGTCCTGATGGAGTACTGCTAGCTTTGGCTAAACTGTAGAGAGAGAAGGAGACAGTGATAGGGGACCAAACCCCAATCATCTAAACTGGGCTGGCGAAGCAGCTATCCAGTGAACTGAAACTTAATAGACACCCGCTTTGCAACATTTAGGACAAATGGGATCATTTTTTTTTCCAAATAAAACCCCACAAAACAAAAATGAGTGAACAAACAAAATATTATTAAACACTATTTTGCTCTGCCTGCATCATTTTTCTTTTTCCTTAGACAATGTTTCACCACAAACTCATGAAATCATAGCCTAACCTCCTCTTGACTTTGGGCGTTAATGTGGTCAAGCTATCTGGGGTTTTTAAGTCCTGGAGACTCAGATAATAGCACCACATCCCCAGGATTAAGTGTATTACTTCAAGGGACTTTAAGTGTCAAAATATGATGGCTCTTCAAGTAGCAAAATTGATTGTATTTAAACAGTAATTTCATTTTATCTTTTCTTCCAGAGTCAGAAAACAAACCACCCAGATCACTTACATAAATATCTGAAAATCAAATGGAAAACCAAACAAATATTAGAATGAGCTTTCGGATTAACTTGAAGGATTTCTGAACCACACTGTGCAGAGTTTCAAATGTCCACACACAGTATTCAGAAGCCAAAGCAAACGTTGCTCTGCAGCTACCGAGTTACATTCAGTTCTCCTTGGGCAGCACACTCAGACACTGAAGGAGAAGTGACACAGACAGACTGAGTTTGATCAGCAACCTTAAAACAGACACTCTGGCATGTCCTCTGTGGACAGCCCTGCTGCCCTAAGGAGCAAGACACAAGTTTTCCAGAAGAGGGATAAAGCTTTCGGCAGCTTATTACATTGACTCTGATAAAGACAGGTAACTGCCATGGTTTTAACATTTGGAATTATGTCATCATGGGCACTGTAGATTTTCAGAGAATCTGTGGTTGATGCCTCAAATGATGCCTCAAATGATACCTCTTCCTCAAATGGTAAAGATTCTCCATGACAGATGATGGACCAAGGGGAGAAAGGCACCAAAGGCAAGAAAAGATATAAGTAGTTCTTGCTGGAAGCTGACAGAAACCTAACACTGATTTGCCTACTGAGGCTCAGATATTGTTTTGTTGAGCCTGAGGGAGAGTATCTGCTTAAAAATCATGAAAAACAAATAACCCAGAAAATGGGATACTTTGGCTCATGGGACTTTTGGTTATCTGAAAGGCCCTGATTTTCAACACTTTTTTAAAAAATTTAATTTATTTACTTTTAAAGAGAGGTGATGGGATGAAGAAAGAAAGGGAGAGAAACATTGATGTGAGACAGAAATATCAGTCGGTTGCCTTTTGTGTGCACCCCTACCAGGGACCAAACCCACAACCCAGGCATGTGCCTTGACTGAGAATTGAACCTGCAAACTTTTGCTTTGCAGGATGATGCCCAACCAGCTGAGTCCCACCAGTCAAGGCTGATTTTTCAACACTTCTTGGAGTTCTTTGAAGTTGGACAAGTCAGTTCCCATCTTAGTGTGTATTGAGGAGTACAATGAAGGTAACTGAACTAGTGGAAGGGAATTTGGCACAGACCCTTGAATTGTAAGGAACTTATGATTAATACTGACCCTTGGACATATACCAAAAGGCCACTTATCTATTAAACAAATAATTATTTAATATCTACTGTCTGTCAGGCATGAAAGACAAATATGCCAGAGAGGAGAAGAAAAAATTGACAAAACGTTACATAAATAAATATTTAATTACAGACAGCTGTGTTCGATGCTATAAAAGTGGTAAGCCTCTGACAATTACAAGAGGCCCATCCTTTGCCTGCAGTTAAGGAAAGCTTACTTCAGAAACTGACACTAAAAACCAAACAGAAAAAAAATAGCACTTGTAATTATTGTTAAAGCCAAATTTGTAGTTAATTTTTTAATACAACTTTAAAAATACAATAACAGTATGGTTTTTCTGTAGCCAAATGTTGCATCCAAATAGCATACTTCATAGTGAAAAATATTTGCAAATATTATAGATTGATTTGATATTCTTTTCAAATATTTACTGGCCAGGATATACCTATTCATATCTTCCATTCATTTTCTTTAACTTTGTCTTTTTCTTATTGATTTCAAGGAATTCTCCTGTTATAGAAATGAACACTTTGTTTATATGCTGCAAATCTCTGTTTCTGGTGTTACCCTTTTGATTATGGTCTTTTATCTTGGGCAGAGATTTTATTATTAACATGGAAAAAACTAGCAATCTGCTTTAAATTGTGTATGATTTCTGGGTGTCCAACCTATGGCCTGTGGGCCACATGTGGCTCAGGATGCTATGAATGAGGCCCAACACAAAATCATAAATTTACTTAAAACCTTTTTTTCACTCATTGGTTTTCGTTAGTGTTTGTGTATGTAATGTGTGGCCCAAGACAGCTCTTCTTCTTCCAGTGTGGCCCAGAGACACCAAAAGGTTGGACACCCCTGTTAGATCTTATTGTTGATATCATTGTTTACTACAAGGTTGTAAAAATATTCTGTGTATTTTTAAATAAAATTTAGGGGTTTACTGTTCACATGTACTCCACATTTAATTTGCTTTTGAGTATGTATAAGGCATGTTTTTCAAAACTTTTTTCTGCCAGACAGTTAACCAATTGCCATAGCATCATTTGCTCAAAATATCACTCTTCCTCATTTATTTGAAATAGTTTCTTTGTCTTCCATCAAGTTTCAATAGATATTTCTGGACTCTACTCTGTCCTCACTTCCCTTTATTTTCACTGGCTTATCTTATGATCAGTATATATTATCTTAATACTATAATTTTGTAACAAATCATTCTATCTAGAAGGGTTATTGCCCAACTTTGTTTTTAGGATAATTTTACATATTTTGTTCTTTCATATATTTTAGGGTGAACTTATTAGGATTTTGATTAGTCGTACTGAATTGGGGGACAGAAAACCATCTTTACAGTATTGACTATTTCGGTTCATGGATCTGGTGTACATATTCTTATTTTCAAGTGTTTGCAATTTGATTTCACTTTAAAAAGAAGCATTTAAAAATTAAAATTTCGTTATCTTGGTTTTCAGTTATCTGAGGTTTGAAACAGGAAACACAAGGGCTCCTGAAGTGCTTGTCATTCTTGATGTTTTGGAAAGCAGTTAAGTTCCTTGTTCTGAAGTCCCCAGATTTAGGAGAAGAAACCTCTAGTAAAATCATGGCATTTACAATGTCTTTTGAGCCATTCTTGGGGATTACAAACACTATTTTATCTCAGGAATTCCCTTTTACTGTGATCTTTGTTTGCTGACTCACGGAACAGTTTTCCCCTACTGCCTTTCTTATTTCTAAATTGGTTTTAGCCTCAAAGAAAATTGCACATCTGCAGAAGGCAATGCTCAACTTCAGTCTGATTAAGTTTTACAGAGTTTTGATTTCAGTTCCAAACTTCTGACAGCCAGTGCAGCAATGTTGAAAAAGAAAAAAATGACAATATAACATAAATTCACTAATTTTATATACAGTCATTATGGCTTTGAAATAATCTTCTCAAGTTTACTTGTCCAGCTTCAAACATCTGTTTTTTTCCTGTTTTTCTAAGTCTCTGTTAAACACAATAATACATTTTTACAGTATTTTCTAATAAATGCACAAAAGGAAAGCATCTTTTCTAAAAATCCAGTAGATGGCAGCATAGAGCTACTGTTCCCACAAAGATGTGCCTCAGATTCTGCTGGGCACAATCAAAGCTGATAAACAGTGAATCCTAGATACAGAATGTGAGCTGAGCATGTGAGCTGAGACCAGCCCAAGTGACAAATACAACATCTCCAAATTTCCTGTACACCAGCCAATGGGCATTTAGAATGAAAACTAATTGCAAGTAACAAATAAATGGAAAACAAATATGATTACTACATAACTGGTTGATTCACTGGCATCATTTAGAAAGCAGTAAAAAGAACATTTATAAATTTGAATATTCTTTATTGGCTGTTTATGGGGAAAAAAATGAAAAGGCTAAGTGCTTTATGGTGATTACTTTGTTACCAGGATTGGTATTTAAGGCAGTTAAATGTTGGTTGAGCACAGGGCCCCAGCCCTCCGAAAGTCCGCAAGTTTCAGAGGACAGAGACTCAGACTCACCAGCATCTATCGTGCTGGAGGGTGGAATCTCAGCCTACTTCCTCCAAATAACAAGAGCGCTGGAGTCTGCTTTCCAGGAGACCTAAGGTGACTTCCAGTTTGTTCCCTGATGGCCATCTTTCCTGACTTTCAATTACATCACTTGTAAAATTGCAAGAATAGATCCTTCTCTGCTTCCTTCCCTGTGGTGGGGACTGGAGGAAGGTAAAGGCACAGTGCTAGGTATCAGGAATACAATGGTGAACTCTATGGCCACCAACAAAGGCTTGAACCCAGCTCCACCCTGTTAGCCGTTCAAATTTGAGCAAATTATTCAAGGTTTCTAAGCCTCAATGATCTCCATCGCTGTATAGGTCCAGTTTATGAGACTAGAATATATTTAGTCTGTTTTATTTGCTCAGTAAATTTCAGCAATTATTAGAAACATAAATTTTGCTCTGGTTTTGCCACCAACCACTTGTATGGACTTAGGTAAATCACACAGTCTCTCAAAGTCTCGGCTTCCTCGTCTCTAAATAAAAGTTGGATTTCAACCACATTTGATTCAAATATTAAAAAAAAATATATATATATATGTCAATCCAGCTATCCCACTTCTGGAAATATATCTGAAGGAACCTAAAACACTAATTTGAAAGAACATGAGCCGCCCCATGTTCACTGCAACATTATTTACAGTCTCCAAGATATGGAAGCAACCTAAGTGTCCATCAGTAGATGAGTGGTTAACACTGTTATGGGACATTTACACAAAGGAATTCTACTCACCTGTTAAAAAACAAAAGACGAAGAAGAAAATCTTACCCTTTGCGACAGTATGGATGAACCTGAAGAACATTATGCTAAGTGAAATAAGCCAGTCAGAGAAATACAAATACCATATGATTTCACTCATGTGGAATGTGGAGTCTAGTGAAGAAACTGAACTAACAAGGAAATGAGGACAGATTCATAGATAGAGAGCAGAATGACAGCTAATGGAGAGGAGGATAAGGGGGGATTGAGCAAAAAGGACAAAGGACTTATGGACATGGACTACAGTGTGGTGACTGCTGGGGGAGGGTGAATAAGGGGATGAAATGGTAATGGGGAAAACTACAATAAAGATTAAATAAAGTGTATTGTAAAAATATATGTAATGTATTTATAAATTGCAAAGCACTGTATAAATGAGAAGTATCTTCCCTAAGTGGAAATCTGGAGGAATTAGATGAACTTGGCTGACAGATAGGTTCATGGAAATGGCCAGGTGTGGGGACTGAGTTAATCAGAAGGTTACGCCCATGGTCTGTAAGCACAGCTGAGGTAATCAGAATATAATCATGTTAAACATGATGGATGTTAAGCAGGAGACAGAGGCAACATAGCCAGGCCAGGAACACTGGCCAAGGCTGGCTGCAGATGTTTCATGAGAGGAAAAAAACCTCAGGTTCAGCCACTATTTGACATCCACACTCACAGGAGACTTTACCACAATTCCATGAATGTCAAGCCCTGGGTCATTCTCTGCCTGCCTGTGTGGTCTGCTGATACAGATCAGTAGCATTCATTCTTCCTGGGCGGTGGGGGTGGGGGGAAACTACAGGTTTACCATAAGTTTCTGAAACTCAAGTATTCCTCAAAGAGAAAAGGGCTTCTTATCAGGCAGGCACAACAAATGCGGACCAGGTTTGTATTTAGCTAGATGATTTTTTACCGTTACCTATCAAGAGATCAGAACCTGAGGAAACATCATTCATACCTTGAATGGAGTGGGGACTTCAGACTCAGAGCAGGCTGGGGAAATGTCCTGTGAGGAGCCAGGAGACCAGGGAGAAGCAGGAGCCTGGTGGATGTGGATAGAGATCACCCAGGTTGAAAGAGAAAATGAGAAATTCACCAACACTGGTCAGAGCTCTAAAGTTTAGTCTCTTGGCACCAATTGTCCAAGAATTCAGTGATGATGAAAACAGAAGCTGTGAAGTCCTGATAAAATTGATCATCGTGGTTAAGCCTCAGCCAAGAGCAAATTATATTTTTAAGATATGGCAAACCAAAATAAAGCCAGAAGGCTTCTTGGTGAGTGTAGCAAATTGGAGCTAGCAAGGCATCTGGAGATGGTCTAGGCCAAGGGCACTGGGAAGAGCACCATCTTGGCCAGAGTCTGCAGACACCCCCAGGCCCCCTAGAACTCTTCACTGAGGGACAGTTGACCTCGGCATGGTCCTCCATGGTCAGCAAGCACATAGGAAGGATGCAGCTGGGAAGGATTTCCCCTGCTTTCACTGCTGTGCCAGCAACAGCCTGGAGGTGCTTCATTAATGAACAGCTCCTTGCTCCTGCCTACCCTTTTCTCTGACGATGTTAATGTGGTTTCCTGCATGCAGTCTCTGATAAATGATAGTCACAGTTTGGGAGCACTTATGAAACTCTTTATATGTATTAACTTAATCCCCACAACAACCCTATGAAGGTTAAAAACCCCATTTTATTCACAAGGAAAATGAGACACCTAATTTAAATAACCCAATAGATGATATTTAGTAAACAGTATACGAAGGTATGATTAATTCCGGAACCCAAGTTTTTAACTACACCAAGAAGCAGTAAGCAGCAAGCAGCAAAGCTGCCCTTATAAATAAATAAAGAGTGGAAATTGAAGTAAAATGTACTTTAAAATGCCTTCCTCCATTCCCACCAATAATTCTGTGTATGTTATCCTCTGAAATTGCAGTGTTATCCATCCATCCAATGTAGATTGAATAAATTAACAGGCAAGATTACTCATATATTAAAAACTGTGAATATTGGTGTACATGGTATACAGTCAAAATGAAAACAGGAGTTTAATATGTGGAGTCCGTATTTTACTTATAACCTTCTGTTTAATTATATTATAGGATGACCAAAAGGTAGGAGTGTAACAGTAATTCCCTATGTTAATTGTTTTATATGTACACTTTTAAAGAACAATGTATATAGTTTTTAGTTGTTATGCTGTTCTAATTATATTTATTACACTATAATGGTTTCCTTTAAATTGAATAATAAGGACCTCAGAGTTGCATTTTGGATGTTTTATTTATTTCATTATTTTGATAATTAATTTTTAGTTTATTTTACAAAACTGCTCACCCCTAATGGATCGTGGGTGGGGAAGGCTGTACCTCACCAGAGATAATTAGAGAAACACTGCTGTTAGATCTACAAAGGGAGTCAAACTAAGAATTTCCCTTCAACGGGGTCTCATGGATCTGTCACCTAAGGTAAATTCATTGGCATACAAACAAAACCAAAATAATCATCTTTTAACCTAAACAGATCTCAAGGTCATTTCCTAGCCCAAAATGGCTAGTGTATTCCAGCTATCATCTGCATCCTAAGCAGCACAAGTAAAGAAGAGACAAAGAAAGGCTTGACTCCCAGCCTTTATGAAGATTCCCAGATGTCTCACACAAAGTTTCTATGTCTGAGTCTTCGGACAGAATTTAGGCAAATATCCAGTTACAACAAAGGGAGGCTTTTGCTTATCTTTTAGGTTTGGAAACACTAATTCCTGAATAATGTGGGGTTCTGCTACTAAGAAGGGAGGGGGAAATAGATGTTGGGATAGGAAACTAGTAATCTGTGCCACATTATATGAGATACAAATTACACATTATTAAATAAAATTAACATGCAATCTAAAAACCATGAGAGAAGTACAAATAAAATGCTAAGGAAGTTTGAGCAAAAAAAGAGTTTCTGTGGAAAGAAATCTCACAGGACGATCTGATCATAAATTCCTCACTGGGCAGGTCAGGTGGATAGTCATGCCCCAGGCCTGCAACTTCTTTAGTGAAATATTTTAAGCCAGCTTTGTCCATTGTTCTTGTGCCCCTAGGTTAACACACCTTTGAAAGAAGTGTAACCACCTACAAGAAAGAACATAATCTTGTTAGCTCTCCTTAGTCCCCACCTTGTTTTTACTCCCTTCTGAATGTAATCTTCCTTAATTTCAATTACATTAAAAAAAACCTACAAAACTGTTATTTTTCTGAAGCATTTGTTATCAGTTTGCAATTGTTATCAGTTTGTCTCAAATAAGTTCTTATAATCTCAATTCTTCACAGGTTTGGACATTTCTTATGTTGACAGGGAGAATATTCCTCGTCACAAAGGAACAGGAGATAACACCTGACGAACACCACCACACACCAAGCAATGTGCGAGGAGAATTACTCACCATTATCTCATTCTTTTCCATAGCAATCCTCCCCAGATAGGAAAGTTAACGATTTCAAAATTACACAGTTGATAAGTAATAGAATCCTGATCAAGAAAGAAGTGATAAAAACCTTCTTGCCCAAGGGAGAGCATAAGATGAGTAAAGAAGGAATTGTAGGACCTGTGTATTGGAGGCAATTAGTTCAGTTTCGCTGGAACACAGAGATCCTGAAGAGGGAATAAGACTTAGCCTGAGGCTGAAACATGCGCAGGATGGAAACCAGTCTCAAGACTTAGAAGTTTAGCCTGTCCCATGATAGGACTGTGAAAAATATCTCAGGCCTAGGAGAAAGCCTGGGAGAATAGCAGGGTTGGGAGTGGGGAGTGATAATTTCTAAAAATAGAGAGTTGAGGGGAATGAGAGTAACTCAAGACTATGTTAGAGGACAGCTGATTCAACACAGTTAGGATCACTACTTAGTCGCATTTTAAAAGTGGTCATAGCAGGAAATTATATAATTTCTGACATTTGTTTTTGTGTTCTTAAAGCTTTCTTTCTTTTTTATTACGAATTATTCTCTTTCTCTGTGCATTTAAAATGTTGTATAATTTTTAGTCCTACTATCAAAAGAGTAGCAGCTGTCCAAAACATCAGTTTAGTAGCCTGGGGGTGGAAAGGCACAGCTGGAATCTGGCGTCATTTAAATATTTAAATATTTAAATACTTCTAATGATCCACAAGTAAGCCTGCCAGAGTCTTCTGGCTGTTAAGAAAGGTACACGCCAGGTTCATAATCTCATCTATCCCAGATCAACTTATTCTTAGAGTACATTTTTTTTCAATTAAATAAAAATACCCTTCTTCAGGACACAGTCTGAAATGTGTCACTGTGGCATTTTGTATTTTAAACATATCATTTTTATTATATTTAGTGTTACATGACAACCCAACCAAGGTCCACATATAATTGAAAGTCAGAATGCTCTACATAAGAATCAAGCTCTGCAACTCTCACATAAAGAGCCACTCTGTGCACACAAATAAAGTTATGATTTAAAAATAAAAACAAAACAAGGATGCAAGATAAAGAGGGAACAGGGTTTTGCTTTTAAAATAAATCCAACAATCAACAGGCAAACCACCCCCTGAACTATGTATGGTTTAGCACACAGTACCAAATTCTTTCACAGCCAAACACTCGCCACAGTTTTTTACGTTTGGCTTCACATGTCTCATTCTGTTCTTGCACGCATTTGACCTGACTTTGCTGGTGCATTTAAAGGCGGTCTGTTCTGACTAGGACTCCCTCCTGGGCAGGAAGATTTCCTGGCATCAGACTATGCAAAACAGGCAGCATCTCTCCAGCACTGATCACACACCTTCACAACGGTTTTATAACGTAAATGCAGGCAGGAGAAGCCTTAGCAGGAGAACTCTCCTGTGTGTGTGGTGGCTTCTAGAGTTTTGAGGGGGATGGTGTTGGTTAGAGCAGTTTCAAGGGGAAATTTTTGTTACTCAGTGCCCATAGCTGGAAGCATGAGCCTGGCACTCAAAAACCCTCTGAAGTTTACCAAAAAAATCCACCAGTCTTCCCTCTTCATAAATATCAATATACCATATTTTGCCATGTATAATGCATACCCACGTTTTTGCCCCAAACTTTCAGCGGAAAAAATGTTTCATTTTAATTTTTTAATTCAATTATTTATTTATCTTTAGATACTTGTTTTGTATTACAAAGGAATTTTAACAACTATTTTTGAACATATTAGGGCACAAGAAATTTTATGTGACAAATAATTACAAAACACAAGAGCAGATACAAGTTATTTTAGACACTACCCATGTATGTATAATGCACATCCTTATTTTTCCTTTGAAAATTTGGGTTAAAAGGTGTACATTATACATAGCAAAATACAGTAAACCTCATTTGGTCAAATTGATTTATTTAACATTAAATCAATAAATGATATTTTCTAACTGTTGCAGCATTGTTCATGCATGAAATGCCCTTCTGCCATCTGCTGTGGCTCTTTACATTCAACTTGTTCTTTAAGTTGCCACTTACATGAAGCCACCCTGTGTTTCCTTAGTGCGTTTGCCCTACCTGCATTTCACTGATAGGAGGTCACACATAACTAGGGTTTTATGAATTCTCACCTGTATTATTGTCCAAATGTATCAACTGAACATCCACCAAGAGCCAGGCTTTGTGCCTGGTACTGGAGATATAATGGTGAGCAAACCAAAGCAGGACTCCACCCACCATCATGGGACTTACTGACTACAGTGAGAGATCCACATCAACCTGATCAAACTGAAGCTTTCTTCCCTCTGAAGTTTTAGATGTGCCTCTTATTTTACACTTACTATAGATTATACTTTTATTTGTGGTACATATGTCCACTTTGACCACATAGTTTTAAAATCTTTGTTTAAAAAAAGAAGATAAGAAACTCACATTAAGCAATGCTGCATTCCATGTACTATGACACACCAATTACACATGTTACCTCTAATCCTCACAACAGCCCTGTCATTCTAGCATTGTTCCACCTGCTCTGGACCTGAGGGATCTGAAACTCTAGAGAACCAACAAGAACATGTACTCCTTCAGTATTTACTGAATAAATGATTGACTGAGTGATTGGAAATCAGATGTAGTTATATTCTGGCAATTCATAAGTATACCAGCACAACCATAGAAATTAAAAAAATACATATTGGTTTAAAAATCTTTAAAACTAGCTATAAGAGCAAACAACAAATAATCAGAACAGATGGCTGTTTCCTTTTCTCCCCACAATGTTTTTAGAAGCTTAATTTTTCCTATTTTATTGCTTTCCCCACTCTTTAATACACAAACACACACTTTTATTCTTAATGTATTTTTCCAGGGTGATTTGAAGTCCACTGATTGCCTGCAGTAACTCAGGAACATACAGTATATTTTGAAAGAGCCCTTGAATCCATGAGAATATGTTTAATGGAGATGGCTGGAACGTGCCCTTCAAAACATGCACCGCATGCCACCTGATAGTGCAAAGTTGTGTAAAGGGATCTGCTATTTTATCTTCAAATTAGACTTTAAGGACCACTCAAAAATGAGCAGAAATCTTACCTTAAAACCTGGTCTCTGTTCTTCCCTTTATGATGGCATTTGATTTAGTATAAACCACCTATAACGCTAAAAAGCAGAATCCTGAAGGCTCTGTTGGGCTTCAAGCATAACAAATTCAGAAGAAAAACATCAACTTACAATATAAAGTAGAGATATATGTTTTTGTTTGTTTGGGTCTTGTCTTTCTGTTGTTTGTTATGGAATTTCAGGCCTGACAATTTATTAATAACAAGCTGATTTTAGTAATAAATGCTACCCTGGAGTAGATTTTAACTGGTGTGCCACAGAATTTTAGTAATTAGTCTATGTGCATCATGAGATGGAAAAGGTTGAAAGTAGCTATCCTAGAGCACAGTGACAAGGTGGAAACTCACCAGATTTAAGTCACAGTAGGAGGTTTGAATTGATGAGAGGCAGAAAACAGAGTGTTAGGATGGAGAATATAGTATTCTACCTTCTCCCTTTCTTTCTAAGTGGAAAAACAATAATTTAAATCAGAGACAAATGATGGCAAAGGTGGAAGAAGAGGAGAGAAGGCATACCAAAGTGAAGAAAATGGTAGAAAGACTTGTCATCTGTAAAATGGGATAATAACCTCAGAACCACCATATTGCAAAACTCCAAAGGATACCCAACACCATTCATCCCAGAAACGGCCACACACTGTGGCTCCAAGCTACCCCATAGAATTAAGTGTACAGCACAGTGTCTGGCATATCCTTAATGTGCAAATAACTTCTGGTTATTTTATCTTCCCAGTTTTTTTTATCTGCTGCCTGATTGCATAGTGACCAGTTGCCCCTTTTATCCACCAATTTCCTCAGCAATATATTTGTTACTGAAGCCATAATTCAGCATACTTTCTTCCCTAAGCCTAGATCACTGGAAATTTCCCACAGAAAATTCTAATTTTTAGCTCAGATTATCTTCTTTACTGGAGCCTTGACAATTGCTCATCAATGGAGTTAGAACAATCATCCTCCTAGACCTGTACTGTCCAATATGGAAGCCCCTGGTGACATTCAACTACTGAGCACTTGAAATGGGTAAGTCCAAATTAGGATGTGCTGGACATACACACTGGCTTGACAAGACTCAGTGTGAAAGATGAAAGTAAAATAATTTCATTAATAATTTTTCATAGTGATAACTCTTAAAATGATCATATTTATGATATATTGAGTTGAATAAAATACATTATTAATTTTGCCTGTGTCTTCTTGCTTTTTTAATGTACATACTGGAAAACTTTATTTTATTTATTTATTTTTAGAGATAGTGGAAGGGAGGAGAAAGAGAGGAAAAGAAAGATCAATCAGTTGCCTCTCCTTCATGCCCTGACCAGGGACCGAACCTATAACATGGGCATGTGCCCTGACTGGGAATCAAACCAGCAACCTTTTGTTTTGTGGAATGACACCCAACCTATTGAGCCACACAGTTCAGGGACCAAACAGAAAATTTTAAATTGTATATGTTATCACATTATGTTTCTATTGGACAGCATTAACTTAGACCCTTTTTTCCCAAACATACTAAATCAACACTTTCAGTTATTTACTAAAAGTATTTGTATCCTTTCTCTCTCTCCATTCCCACCATGAATTGAGCTCTCCCTTTTGGTTCTATTAACCTGGATGTTCCTAATGCAGCCTTCACTCAGCTCTCAGGGCTGCCATAAGCCTTGATGGAGCTCTTCCTGTCTGGTGCCCAGAGCTTCCCAGTCCTGATGGCCCAGCAGAATCACTCACATGCAAGCTTTTCAGAATACCCAGGGGCAGAGCCCAGGCTCCTGAAGTTTTCCCACCCTCCACAGATAATTCAGAGGTGCAGCCAATTACAAAAAATTGCATCAAGTCCAAATTCCCACAGGTTGATGTTTGAGCAAAATCTAACTATGACATAGTTGCTTGGTAGAAAAAAATATATAATAATCAACCATTTCTGTGTTACTCCTTTATAAGCAATGAAAGAAAGAGCATGTTTAACACTGGAGGAGCCCTTGCCCCATGGGTAATAAAAGTAATAACATAAACCAAGCCTACTTCCTTATGTCTTCAGGCCAAGATTTATGAAACTCAGAATTACTTTGTTATTTTAGTTTTTTAAAGGAAGGCAATAATTTAAATATCAAGATGGTGCATAAATTGAAGACTATAAGTAGCTTATAACATTGCAAATAGTGGGTTTTCTCTCATCCTAAATATTGATTTTTTTCTTTGTTTTCCTTTTAGCAGATGTCTTTCCCCCCATTACCTATCCCAGTGAGTTGCTCATTGATTTTTCACTGGTGACTACACAGGATGATTTGGAACAAGTCCTGTAAAGTTGGGAATCAGCCAAAAACTTACTGATTTAATATATTAAATATATTAAATATATATATTTACACACACACATATATATATATATATATAAATTGGTTTGATTTCCTAAGCCTGGTACTTTATAACAGCAGCTATTTGTAGGATGTCCACCATGAACTTGTAAGACTGGGGACACTTATAAATTTTTGCCTCCCAATGTCACAGCTAAAGAAACTTTTAGCATTTAAGAATCTCTCTCCTAAGCAGAAAAAGTAAAGATGAGCCCACACGCAAAATCCAAAATAAGAAAATCAACAGAGTTGGGAACATAGTAGGTGCTCATGTAATATCTGGTGAATGTTGAGTTAATTCATAAATAAGTTAATTACTTCAGACAAAATGCTGATGGATATTATTATAAGCTTGGAACTTGAATATCAATGAAACCAAAAGAAAATAATTTGAATGAATTTTTATAATCATTTATATTTAATTACCATTTATATGGCTATTTTGATCCAAAAGACAGCTTAGGTTAATGAAATGGGGTATAGCAGAGTAGTTAATAGTTTGGATGTGAGTGAGAATACTGGATTTGACACTAGTTAAATGGATGACTTTAGGGCAATTACTTAACCTCACTGAACTTTATGTCTCACAATAATTACAAAAA
This sequence comes from Trachops cirrhosus, assembly GCA_028533065.1. Lineage (NCBI taxonomy): Eukaryota > Metazoa > Chordata > Mammalia > Chiroptera > Phyllostomidae > Trachops > Trachops cirrhosus. The sequence goes on from CM052541.1 coordinate 74,300,053, forward strand.
TATTAATGTCTCAAAAGTAAAAACTCTGCTTTATGTAAAGATACCTATTTCTAAAGAACATATAAATACAGTAAGGTGCTAGATTTATAAAAGTTATAATTAATTGAAAAATGAGATACTGACAAGAAATAAAAAGGCAGCATTAGAGATTCACCCCAGCAAAAAAGAAAAAAGAAAAAATGTATACATATAGGAAAGAAAAAAATGTGACCAGCTGGGAAACACATTTCTAGACTTGTAAGTGGTAACAGTTGTAATTATAAAGGTACCATATGTGAAAATTACCTAACTAATAACATTTTTGCCTGGGAGGAGATGAGATTTTCCAGGGCAGGTTTGTTCTATGCACCCTGGTGGACTTCATTTACTGTTCTGGGAGGCTCCAGGATGTAATTGCAGGAACACTCTACAGATTATAGAATGCTTAGTTAGGGATCTGGAAACAGAGGCCAGACACATTTGTGGATCAGTGTGAACCCAGGAACCTTGAGGGCGAGGAAAAGAACTCAGTGCTTCATTGGGGTTCATACATGGACAAGGTTTGAAGAAACTGTGCCAGAGGGAGAAAAATTAGGGTCCCTGAAACAGTCGGATGAGCAAAGGAGTCTAGCAGATTGAGCCAGATTAAGAAACTGATCTGAAATTTAAAAGGAACAGGATTGGCAGGTTCAGGTGAGAAAAGGGTATGAGATAGGAAGTAATAAAAGTGAATTCTAATTAAAAATGGCAAACACAAAATATCCATTTAGTTCTGCTCCCTCCCAAACCCTGTTAAAATGATCATAAATAAGATTTTCAGTATTTTTTTGAAAATTTCAAAGGCTAAATTCATAGGGTAAAAAATAATGGGAAGACAGAACCTAAAAAACACAAATTGGGCCAAGCAGAAGGATTTATAAAAACTATTGTAGCATCATTGAGAACACTTGATCTTAAGCCCATAGTATTAAAGGTGAGGGAGAAAACAAGATTTCCTGCTTCCAGACAAGGCTTAGAAATAGATGCCTTCCAACAACTCTGGGAAATGTAAACAAAACAGAAAGGTCAGTTGAAAGTGTGCATAAGAAAGAGGTATTCCCCCAAATCCTCTCCCCAACTTCTTATTGATGGATGAATTGTACTTCCTCATTCCCGAATATTATAAAACAGAGTCTCTGAAGTGAAATATATTAGACAACCTGAAGGTTTGGAGATACAAAACCAACATAGAGAGATTAAGTAAAAATTTGGATACTGAATTTTGACATAATTCCCTGCAGGCTAATATCACCAGTCAGCTAATAGGACAATAAAACCAAGGCATGTACCCTCTGGAAAGAAGATTGGAAGATTCTTCTCTGAGTATCCTGATCAGACCAAGAGCAAAATGAGAAGGGTATTGACTTTTGTTTTTTTTTTTTAAATAGTCAGGCACATTAATTCTTAGTGAAGCTCAGAGCCGACATACTAGTACATAAAGTGGTTCCAAAAAGCTTTCCAGTGATTCCTTCCTCAGGATGAGGAGATAGCCAAGGACCATTCTGCCATGGGGAGAGCCCTTAATGTGAAAGACAGAGACCAAGACAATTCTAAAAGAATGCAGAAGTGTTACAGGGAAAAGAACATTTCAAAAATAAAGCCATATTGTTAGAAAGATGAGAGAAGGCATTTTGCCCATAAACCAGAACAGGATAAGAGCTCTTGTAATATAACATCTTAATGTAAACTGAAAACTCAATAGAAGCCTTGGAAGATGAAATTAAGAAAATTTTTCAAGGTGTAAAAGGAAGAGGACAAGTAGATGGGATTGAAAAGATAAAAAATGAGTCTAAAAAGACCAACATCCAAATAATAAATAGTCCTTTCAGAAAGGGAAAAAAATGAAAGAGAAAAGGAAAATAATAAAATAAATAATTCATAGGGTAAAAAATAATGGGAGAAGATAATAAAATAAATAACTTAAGAACAGCTTCCAGCCCTGAGGGGTGTGTTTTTAATGTCTACTGAGCCCTCCACATAGTGGGCAAATGTAAATACACGTAAAAGGCCCATTGTCATGAAATGCTAGGGACAAACAGAAAAATTTAAAGCATCCAGGATATACAACCAAAATACAAAGTCTGATGGGGCCCTGGCTGGTGTAGCTCAGTGGACTGAGCACAGACTGCAAACCAAAAGGTCACTGGTTCTATTCCCAATCAGTGCACATGCCTGGGTTGCAAGGGCACCATGCGAGAGGCAACCACACATTGATGTTTCTCTCCCTCTCTTTCTCCCTCCCTTCCCCACTCTCTGAAAATAAATAAATAATAAATAAATAAATAAATAAATAAAATCTTAAAAAAAAAAAGAAGTCTCATAAGAATGGACATCCCAGTGTGGAAAACAAAATGCATAGGAAATAAAAAGTAATTATAGTTTTCCACATACCTTATCCATGAATATCATTTGTAAAAGCCATAATAGTGCAAAAATGAAATATGTAATGAAGGCTTTGATGTTACTATATTAAAAGGGTGAGAAGGTGAGAAATAACATAAGAAAACTATAACAACAAGAACACGTGCATCCTTAGGTGATTTTGTCATTGTGTGAACATCACAGAGTGCTGCACTTACACAAACCTATAGGGTACAGACTACTACACACCTAAGCTATATGGTATAGCCTATTGCTCCGAAGTCTGTAGAGCATGTTACTGTACTGAATACTATAGGCAATTGTAACACATGGTAATATTTGTATATCTAAACCTAGAAAGGATACAGTAGAAATATAATATACAAGATTTAAAAAATGGCACACTTGTAGAGGGAACTTACCATGAATGGAGCTTGCATAGTTGGAAGTTGCTCTGGGTGAGTCAGTGAGTGAGTGTTGGGTGACTGTGAAGGCCTCAGACACTATACTGTAGACTTTATAAACACTCTACATTAAATTCATTTAATTTTTTTTCTTTATTTATTAATAAATTAACCTTGGCTAACTGTAACATTCTTACTTTGTAAAACTTTTTAACTTTGTAAACCTTTTTAACTTTGTAAACCTTTTGTAATAACACAGCTAAAAACACTATTGTACAGCTATACAAAAATATTTCTTGCTTTATGTTCTTATTCTATATTAATAGTTAGTTGTGAGTAATGCTCTGCATTATGATGTTGCCACAGTTAAGAAGTTTTGACATCTAAAATCATCTACAATGTTGTGATGGCTCTGAAATCACTACAAATATAATGTCACCATGCCAAACACATCACCATAGCTGCAGTGTCACCATGTTTACCATGTCACTAGGCCTCATGGGACTACTGTGTGTATGGGGTGTCTTATTGACCTAAATAAAGGTCATTATCCCATGCATAACTGCATAGCTATATCTTCCATATTAGAAAATCAATAGAAAATGGCTACCATAGGAAAAACAATGAGGAATGGCAATATAATCATTGTTTTTAGAAAAAAAAATGGTCTGGGGAAAACTAGAAATAGATAAAAATAGAAAATAAATAAAAAATAAAAGCCCAATGTACCAGATATAATAAGTTGAAGTGCTTGATTGCGGGGATCTGGTTATGTAACAGTGCAGCAGGTAGCATGAAACTACAATTCTTCATAGTAGATCTTATATAACAAGTAAGCTTTTTAAAGTATGTGTATCTTTGAGGAAAATAAAACTAAATTTAAAAAGGAAGTAGGATGTGGAGAAGAAAGAGGAGAAGGAGAGAACTACGTCACTAGAGTCCCTTGCTGCACTTCTCTGAAATCTTCGGTACAAGTTGGTGACAAAAAGCAAAAATTCACTCTGTAAGAAGAAGCTAAGCCCTAGATGCTCACCCTTCAGAGCAATTGGCAACTTAGCAGCTGCAAAGGGCTATGGGGGCCACAGCCACAATGAGTACCAAAAGGGACAGAACCCAAAAAAGGATAGTTGCAGAAGTGCAAGCTATAGTTCTAATTATGAATAATCAAGTTCTTTTCTACTACTCCCAACTCCACCATAACTAGGAGACTGGCTTTGTTTATCAAGCTGGGCCATATTGAATGTCAGCATAAATAACACCAGCGATAGTTTTCTGAAAGACTTCACAATGCTTCCTGATTAGCTGGCTATAAAGAACCACAGTAGAAAAAGTTAAACAGAGTGCTGTAAATACATACATACAGTTCACTCAACTAAAATATACTTAATAAAATTAGAAGTGGATGTTACAGGTAACAGCTTCTTGTGGCACTGTCTAGAGAACAGATAAAAAATCCATACAGCTTATAATATATCTCCCACAAGTTTGCTAGATGTTGAATGTTCTCCAGTGTTGACCTCACACATAAAATTTCTAAGGAGACACAGACAGGGCCTATAAATAGTGAGACATTGTACAGAAATGTTGAAAAAAATGGAGTCACTCTTATTAAGCCATGTCACCAAACCAAAACTTATTAACTAACCTGACTGCAGTTTCACCCTCTCACAGGAGTGGAACTTTAAACCAATCAGTCTGGAATTTCTGGCTCAATACTTGGAAAGCAATGTGCATGATAAAATCCCTGCCATTACCTTCCCCTCTAAAGAACATGACCTAGCCTAAAAACAATTATTTCTTTCATTTTGCCAATACCTTCTCTGTCACAACCCTCTGCCTATAAAAACCTTCCATTTTCTATAGCTTCTTCCAGGACCCTTCTAATTGTTAAAGGGGATGCCACCTGATTCATGAATCATTTATTAAAGCCAATTAGGTTTTCAAAGATCCTTTATAACTGTCTCTACAGCTCAGGTCTTAGATAGTGAAGTACCAACTTCACTACTTCCTTATTTTATAACCTCACAAAATGTTTTTTAAACTAAGTCTTTGCTTGTTTTTATGAAAATGTTATCATAATACCAAAATGTTAGATTGCTTTAAGGATTATGAGAAAATGTGTGTAAATCACTAAGCAATGTGTCTGGCATACAAAAAATGTTAAATAAATAATAGCTATTATTGTGTTCTCAAGGAAGGATTATAGAAAACAGGGTCAAAAAACTAATGTGTATTGTGCTCTTCGTGTTCTAGAAATATTGCATGTACTTTTATTTAAACTTTATATTCCACCAAGGTCACAAAGATGGTCCCTGGTAGAGTTCAGATTTGAATATAGGACTATCTAACTTCAAAAACTATGTATTTTCCACTAAAATTTCTAACCTGAATTCTGTTAGTGTATCATCAAATGTCAATCCCTCAGATCAAAATCCCTTCTCTCTTTCTGATCTCCACATGTCACTTAGAAAGAAAAAGACCTTTGAGGACATGGTACAGCTGAGAGAAAATGTTTGATCAGAAGAATGAAGAAAGCAAAGCCCCAGAAAATTTGGCCCTACATAGAGGATCTAATGCAGGGGACCCCAAGTACCAGGTGAGCTCACCCAGATGCCAAGAGTGGAGGGAGAATGAAAAGCAATGAGGAAAAAAATAAGGAACAATTTAGAACTATGAAGATGAACTACATAAGCAGCCCTACTAAAATCCAAACACTTCCCAGGACAAATATTTAAATTTGGAGTCATATTAGAAGTCTTACTATTTTGTTTAGTGTATCAAACATTGAAAGTTAGTATATTCTAATTAATTAATTAATTAATACTTAGTGATATCAGTTATGTACACTGCACACTCTCAAGTTCTATAGAGAAAGAAGAACAAAAATACAGTCTTTACTTTCAGGGAGTTTGGCGTGTGGTACTCCTGATAAAAAATTTCAGATGAAAAATGATAGTAACAATATACCACAATGTTTGAGATTTGGGAAGCATTTAATGAGTGGTGCTCACAGTATCTATGGAAGAAACTCAGAAACCAAGATATGACTGTCAGTTGGATAAGCCAGGGAAAATTTCATTTGAGTTAAACCTTGCAAGTAAATATGAAATAAAGGGGGAAGCAGGATTTTGGAGGAGGTGAAAGAGTGAATTAATGGGTATGATGATAACACTATATGTTGGAGGAGCAGTGATTTGCTTGGGCTGGCAATGAGAACCAAAGCTAAAAAGTTATAAAACATAAAGCTGGAAAAAATAAGATTTTGCTGAATATTATTTTTTTGAGAACTGTAGGTATCAGGCTACAGTGTTTTACTTTCTAACTAAGGAGTCATGAAGATTTGTTTGTTGTGTTAATCAAGAAAGATGGTAAAAACTTCATTCCTTATCTCTTTACCCCAGTTTGACCTATAGATTCAAAATGTATTATCAACATAAATTCCAGAAAAAATGTTTTAGATGTTGACATGCTAATTTTAAAATTTAAATGGAAGGCAATGGACCCAGAATGGCCAATTCTGAAAATCTGAAAAAGAACAAAGTCAGGGCCTCATATTACTTGCAAGATTTGCTATAAAGCCACAGTAATCAAGTCCATGTTGTATTGTGAAAAATTTAGATACATAGATCAATAAAATAGAATAGAGGGCCCAGAAATAGATGTTGTAAATACAATCAACTGAGATTTGATGCTAGTTCAACAAATGGTGGCAGAATAATTAGACATTCTGCAAGGAAAAAAATAAAGAACTTCGATCCATACCTCACACTATATTTTTTAAAAAATACTTAAAATGGTCATAGACCTAGAAGTAACAGGTAAAGGTATAAAAAAATCTTGGTAGGAGAAATCTGCATTGCATTGGGTTCATCAAAGAGCTTGTAGAAACAACATTAAAAGCATAATCCATAAAAGATAATATTGATTAATTGCAGTCTCAAAATTTTAAACTGTTTCTCTGTGAAGGACACTAGTAAGAGAATAAAAAAGAACCCACTGATCCAGAACACTGTATTTGTAAATCACATATCTGTGAAAAGACTTGTATGGAGAACACACAAACACTCCTGGAACTCAATAATTCAAGAAATAAAATACCACAATAGAAAATAGGCAAAACATCTGAATATCAAAAAAAGATATATGGATGGCAAATAAACACATAAAAGTATGTTTAATATCATTAGTTTTTAGGGTAAGCAAATTTAAACACAATGAGATGTCACTATACATCTATTAGAGTGGTTTAAAATTTATTTATTTACTTATTTAATTGATTTTAGAGAGGTAGGAAGGGGGTAAGAGAAAAAGAGAAAGAGACAAACATCGATTTGTTGTTCCACTTACTTTTTTTTATTGTTGTTCAAGTACAATTTTCTGTCATTTCCCCCCACTCTAGCCCAACACTCCAGCCCTCCTCACCTCCCTCCCATTTCCACCCCCCCACCTTTATTGTCCATGTGTCCTTTAATTGTTCCTGCAAATCCTTCCTTTTCCCCTGAAATTCCCTCCCTTTATCCCTCTGGTCACTGTCAGCCTGTTCTGTATTTCAGTGTCTTTGGTTATATTTTGCTTGTTTGTTTGTTTTGTTGATTAGGTTCCTGTTAAAGGTGAGATTATATGGTATTTATCTTTCACCACCTGGCTTATTTCGCTTAGCATAATGCTTTCCATTCCATCCATGCTGTTGCAAAGGGTATGAGCTCCTTCTTTCTTTCAGATGCATAGAATTCCATTGTGTAAATGTACCATAGTTTTTTGATCCATTCATTTACTGATGGGCACCTAGGTTGTTTCCAGCACTTAGCTATTGTAAATTGTGCTGCTATGAACATTGGAATGCATAGGTTCTTTTGGATTGTTATTTCAGGGTTCTTAACATATAATCCTACCAGTGTTGTTCCACTTATTTGTGCATTTATTTGGTTGACTCCTGTATATTGTCTGACTGGGGATTAAACCAGAAAAATTGATGTGTCAGGTGATACATCTATCACCCAATGCTCTAACCAGCTGAGCTACCCAGTCAGGGCAGTTCAAAACTTTAAAAATCTGACACTATCAGATGCAGATAAGTGCATAGAGTAACTGTAACTATTACACCCATCTTGTGAGAATTAAAAATGTTAAAGGTACTTTTGAAAAAAATTTATTGGTTTCTTTTAAAGTTAAATATCAGTACAACCCATGGACATGAACTAAGGGGGGAGAATGCTGGTGGGAGGTGGGGTGTGGGGCAGAGGGGAATAAAGTGAGGAAAAATGGGACAACAATAATAGCATAATCAATAAAATATACTTTTTAAAAAGATTTTATTTATTTCTAGAGAGAAGGGAAAGGAGGAAGAAAGAGAGGGAGAGAAACATCAATGTGTGGTTGCCTCTTGTGCACCCTCACCAGGGACCCAGTCAGCAACCCAAGCATGTGTCCTGAGTGGAAATCAAACTGGCAACCCTCCAGTTCACAGGCCAGCACTTAATCCACTGAGCCACACCATCCAGGGCTAAAATTTATTTTAAAATATAAAATGAAAAATTAGATAGAAACTTAACAAATGACTTGACAATCGCACTACTGTGTTTCTAGCCTGCCGGAGTCCAGCTCCTGCAGGTCCAGGGAATCCCTATGGAAGGAATGGCGTCAGTGAGGAATGACAGGGGGCTTGGTGCTTTTAAGCTCACCAGCCGGGCATTTCTCTGCCTTGCTGGGGTGAGTGCTTTATTTTATACTCTGGGGTAAGCATATGTGGCAATGTGGGAGCAAAAAAAATTTT
>CM052541.1:74309108-74362829 GCA_028533065.1 Trachops cirrhosus
ATCTATATAAAACTGAATATTTAGCTCTCTTCTTTCTCCTGCCCTTTCTAGGGGATTTTGGCCTGCCTAATCTATTCGGGGAAGTTCTAGTCAGGACAGGCTATTTGGTGGGCATAATTGTACTATCATGAAATAACTCCCCTTGTAGGAAACTCCTGATAAAGTCTGGGGTACAAGGGGGATTTGGAGTGGTTATATAGTCATCATTTACATTATCCCTATAATTCTCAAGCAATTCTCATTCTCACCATCTACTCCTGTATGTATAGCAATAAAAATGATCCCAAGCACAGGCAAGCAAAAGAGAAACAACACAAGGGAGATTCAGGTGATTTCCCTGCCGAGTCTGCTGTGCGGACATGCGGCTCCCTCTTCGACTGTGTCATACAGCAGGGATGGACTGGCTTCCGTCACTAGCCAAGTGAACTGACAAATGAATATTCACACAGCTGTGTTCATAATTGCCCCAAACTAGAAAGAACCTAGATGTCCTTCAATAGGAGAATGAATAAACAAGCTCCAAAGCACCTGTACAAGGCAATGCAGAAGCTCCTATTGATTTACACAACAACATGGATGAAATTTAAAGGCATTTTGCTAAGTGAAGCAAACCAGATCCCAAAGACCACATTTCTTTTTACACCCAAGAAAAAGGGAAAACTGTTGGAATGGAAACTAAATCAGTGGTTACCAGAGTGTGGGATTGTGGGGGTGGGAAGGCTACAAAGGGACAGCACAAGAAAGTTGTGAGGGAACTAAAACCCATGAAACTAGGTACAACAAAGAAGGAGTTTTTGTATGCAAAAAAAAGACAACAAAAATAAACACCAGCTTCTATTTCAAACTGATTTTTATTTCCTCAAACAGAAACATGCTAACTATAATTAAAGGATAAAGCCAAATATAATGAAAGCTGGTGAAATACACAAATCTGACTCACAACTCTTGCTCTCGCTTTCTCCTTCCCCATGATCAATGCAGAGAAAAAAACCCAGATTTTGCCCATTATCCCACTGAATCTCCCCTGTGTGGTTCTCTTTGTGTCCCTCAAAGTGTATTTTTATCACACTAGTCCCAAAAAAGGCACTCAAAAACTTCCAAGAAAAAGAATTACAGACTTTTAATAGTCCTTCAACAAATCAACCTGTTTAACTTCATTTTATCTGTTTTCCAAAACTCAGAATTTTTTCTTCATGTAAATATCTATAAATTTTGTAAAATGTATTTTATATTTTACATCTATTAATTTAGTAAAATATACTTTAAGAAACACTTATAAATGTTAGAATGAACTTTCAGATAATACATAAAAGACTGATTTTGGATTTGTAAAAGTGTTGAGGTCTTCAGGAATTTGAGAGATCTGGGTGAATTATTTTTACTGCTGATCTAGAGACACGTGATATTCATTAACTTTATTATATTCATAGAACCACAGTCCACATGTTCCAGCCCCAGGGTGGCATCACAATTTAAAAAACCCAATCCATGCAACTGAAACTCATTTCAAAATAACTCAAGTTCTTAAGTTTTTGAATACCATGGAAGAGCTGTAGAGTTCCTGTAGTGTTTTTCAGAATGCTCCTTTGTTCTTTTCCACTGTATTTACACACAGACTACTTCCACCTCTGTTGTTTCAACCACTCCTGAAGAGATCCTCCAACCCTCCTTACTTCACATCTCCTTTGGTTCGGCTTCATTTCATATTTACTCTTGAATCTCCAAGGCTGAGATTTAAGAAGTCTGGCAAAGTAGACTTTCCTTAGGGAGGGAAAGAGGGGAAAGGATCAGCAGGTTCAGGCACAACCGCAGAATCCTCTTTATTAGGGGAGGAAGGAAAAGCCAGGAAATAGTGGTGATATTTATTCCATTATACACTAGTAGGGGGCATAGTCCTACCTGAAAAAGGCATTTTAGCCACAAGTGAACAGGAGATGAACATTAGGGGAACCTAAGGCCTCTGTGCTTATTGACCAATTGTAACCATGGTGGCCAATTTTCAGCTGAGTAAACACAAAAAAAGAATAATACTTAGAGATGATGTCAGCAGGGATATTTTGAGAAGCCAAGTGGGGTATTCAGGGGGATCCATGGGGGTTCTAAGGGAGGATACCTGTGTGCCCAGCTCTCCTGTGGACCCACACCAGGCATCTTGTGGTGGGCTGGGCTGCTGTCCGCCAGAGGCACAGCGCTTGGGAAGAACAGATGGGAAGAACAGCATTTGGGAAGCCAGATGCAGATGGAGGAGAGAGAGCCAAGGTGGGAACTGCTGGTCCAATTGGTCCATCCGGTCAAAGTGGTCCATCTGGTCAAAGTCAAAGACAGTTGGAGAGGAAGGCTGCCATGGCACTTCGGCCTCCTAGATCACACACAGATGCAGATCTCTGTCCAATGCTATCACAGAACTTTTCAGGGAAAAGGAATCTGGGAAATGTGGGTTTCAGCTTGGTTACACAGAGCATTCTACCAGGGCTATGATTAGTGAAATGAAAAAACACTCATACACACACACTTCTTTAGTGGCATCACACTATGTGCTACTTTTCCATTCCTGTTGGTCACAATGACAGAAAATGAGGAGGAGTTTGGGCAGATCTGGAACTTTGCTGGTAAGTTGTACACAGCAACACAGTTGGAGACCATGTTCTGTGATGGCTAGGGGCAGAAGCCCCAGGGTTGCTGGGTCCAATACCTGGGGCCTATCACATGAGTGCTAAGTGTCTCAGACTAAATAGTTAATGCCTCTATTCCTCTCTCTATTCTTCAGCTAGTCGTTGCAAATACCCACCTTACAGGACTGTTGTAATAACATATGTAGAGCACCTGGTGTTAAAAATGAATAGAAAGCTCAATTTAGAAATGATTGAAAACAAATACCAGTGAGAATCCTTCTTGTGCTTATCAATACAATTTTAAAGTGTTCTATTGCTGAAACAAAATGGTTTTAAATTATAGTTATGTATTTTAACTTATGTTTTCTCTTTTTCATTATCAATCAAAATGTTTATAGCTATAATTATTTAATAATATACAGATAACTGAATATATTACATACATCATATAATCCCAGAATTCAGAACATTTAATTTTAAATTATAATTTGACATAGAATACATAGGCATATGTGTAACTCCCAATTACTGAATAAACAATTAAAATAATTGAGTGAAAGGCAGCATACTTTGTATTTTAATATCTTAGAAATTAAGATAGGAAATTCTATTTCCCTGTTTTTGATAAATCTATATTTCTACGTGAAGTTCCTAGAAATTAACAACTTTATAATCTAGACCCTTCCTTAGGTTAATGTCAATACATTAGCTTCCCTTTCTCTTCATTATTTCCTGATAATCAATAGTGATCTCCTGTCCTTGGTTTTTCCTTTATAACTATTTGCCCTAAATGGGACAATCATTTGTTTTGCTACAATAAATAAGACCCCACAGCACTTTGACTGTGTCTCCCAAATCACTTGGCATTGACTCAGATGTTCCCTGTTTTGTCCTCCCTCCTTGTTTGCTCTTTTCTGCAATCCTGATTAAAGCACAGGGTACTTCTCTGGATAATTTACAAGATGCTTTACAAGGAAAGACCCTGGGCAGAAAAATATGAGTTGATTAGCATAAATTAGATGAATTTTAACTTCATACTGAATATTTGGTTCCTGCTAACTTTCAGGTATTTTGTTCAATACTAGTAGTATTGGCATGTGCTTTTTTTTTTGCATACCATTAAGTACAAATTAACTGGAAAAGATTTTTGTTCTTTTTTATACACATGAAGACACGAGTATTGATTGATTCTGTATAGCTCATTTTATTTTTTAAAGATTTTATTTATTTATATTTAGAGAGAGGGGAAGGTAAGGAAAAAGAGAAGGAGAAAAATACCAGTGTGTGGTTATCTCTCACATGCCCCCTACTGTGGACAAGGCCAGCAACCCAGGCATGCGACCTGACTGAGAATCAAACCAGCGACACTTTGGTTCACAGGCCAGCACTCAATCCACTGAGCCACACCAGTCAGGGCTGAATAGCTCATTTTAAATTAATAATTTATTTTTAATCTATTCACATTACTCAGCAAAGTGAGAATCAGATTTAGGCTATTCATTGTCATCCATTTCAAGGAGGAACAAGCGGGCACCTGCCCACCCATTACATTTCACTTATATTACAATTTGTATGGCTCCTAATTGAGGGGGCTCTTTATCCAGAAGGCAATGAGTGATCCCTAGCAATGACAGAATTCAAGAGTGCAGGTCCTCAGTCAGTATGTATGAAAACACGGACATATATTCAGCCCCTAAACAAAGTTATCCTTAGAAGAGACATGACAATTTTCTTGAAGCTCACGCTTTATGAGGCAATGCAATGCTCCATTTGGCCAGTAGATAGCACTCAAGATATTTCAATAAGAAGTCTTGGTGTGATTTTACTCTGCCTGGGGAGTATTAGACAAGTTCATTTTAGATAGGGAAAATAAATGCTCCCAAATGCTTAGAAATTGGGATTTTTGTACCAAACTTCAGCTGTCTCATCATGTAAATTTGTTCTTTATCAGTAAAGGAAAATTAGCCCACTTGTTCCCTAATAATTTCTTTTTGAAGGCAAGGAAAATACTGTTCATTTGATACAGTTGAAATAAAACATGAAAGCAGTGCTTAACTGATAATGTTGAGATCCAGAAAGACCACAAAGTGGAACATGCCAGTTGCAGTTCACAAAAAGACTCAAAATGCTACACCTTTTGCACTCATCCATCCTGCTAAAGAGCACAGTTCAAAAGCTGCATGTATTTCAGAATGCAACGTTCAACTATGATCCTGGCTGTAAAAAAAAAAAACAGAGTCATAATTACTTGAAGCTGGTGGGCATGCCTTGGAGTGGCAAAACCTACGAATATGTGTAGCTGCAGCTGTGTTTTGATAAATGATGGCTTCTTTGGTGCATAAGGAGCAACTCACATTCCTTTAGAGGTAGGAAAGGGTAAAGTGAGCAGCTCCCACGATTTTGAACAATCTTCCACATGTCGCAACCTCAGTTCATCTGAAACAGCAAGTACTGGTCTGTGTTAAATAAGGTGATATGTACTAAGGTGCTGTCCAAGCAGATACAGAAAGCTGGAGTGTGAGAAGTTAGAAGATGAGAGTCATTCAAATATCTATCAAAGAGAAATTGGAGGTAACTGAGTGAGGAAAGACCATGTCAAGGAAAAATGCCATCTGAAAAAGAATCAGTGCAAAAACTAAAGAAAAAACTTCAAATTCCTTCTGCAGAAAATTGGTAGTCAGCCTCTTTAAAAAGTTTAAAAAGGGAATGGGATAGGTTTTCATTCCCTGCTTTGGAGGGTCCATACTCAAGCTTTAGCAGCTGCTGTCCAAAGCCAATTTGAATGGATTTACATACTCAGGAAAGCTGCCCCACGATCCTGTTAAAAATTTTTCCTTATTTAGCCTCAGATTGCCTGAAACTACTTTCAGCCTTTGAATTTCCTATTCATGTGAGATATTAAATGCCTCTCTGTTGTAGTTGTTTGACTCACTTGGGCTGTGTTTGGGCATTTGCAACCAGAAGTGTCTTATTAATATGCAGGACAGGTGAGGGGGCCATTCCAATCTCTTTTCCTCCCAGATTTCTGTGTTCCCTCTTCTAGGAACCCTAAGCATTTTCAGATTGGAAAATTTCCATTTGATTATCTAAGACAGTCTTCTGTAAATGTGTTTTTCTTTTCTTGCCCCTTTCTTAATCATTGTGGGTCAGACAGTTGGTACTCTGCAGCTCTACCCTACCCAGAGTAAGAGGCCTAGCAACATGAAAAGAGCCATTGACTCTGGGGTCTAGTCTTCTTCTGCCAGTGCTGAGCTGTATGACCTTGGAAACATCACTTTCCCGCTCTGGGCCTCAATTCTTTCACCTATAAATTGGGGGGGTAAGCAAGAAATTCCAGTTCCAACCATCTATGGCTCTATTCTCCTGCCTCATCTCCATATACGAGGCAACATCTAAAGTAGGTTAAATGATTTCCTAGTAATGACACTCATCAAATATTATGTACAAGCAGAAAAGGTGATTAGTCTGTCAAATATGGACAATGCACAGGAACACATGGAAAGATAAAGGCAGTCTGATGTGGTTGGTAGGGCTGTAACATGAGCACACAGAGAGAAGCTCTCTCCTGCCTTGTCAATCTTGAGGGACATTCTTTGTATCCAGTCACCCTCTCATCTGGGACTCACTGTGAATGCCAGGCTGCCTTTCTTTCCCACCCTCCAGCTTCTCTTCTTGGCTGTTAACAGTTGCATCAACCACCAGCACACTCTTGGTAGCACCTCTGACATTCGAGTGAAGAGAAGGTGAAGAGGCAGTGCTGTGACCACCAAAGGCGGAGAAGAAACAATTTCACTACAAAGGAATCCTTCTATTTGTCTTTGACTCAGAGAAACTGAGTTCATTAACAATGTTAATGTGATCAAATTTATAAATCCTTCAATTATATCTACAAAGAAAATGTCCAGTTCTCTCCTGGACATTTAGAGTTAAGTCCTATAGAGTTAAGAATGTAAATAGGTTCTAATGATAAGCTGTTACAGCCTCAATGCATTGCAAATGTGGGGGCTATGGTTCTTTGGGGGAATGAAAGAAGGGAGGGAGGAAGGAGGAAGAGAAAAAGGAGAGAAGGAACGAAGAAAACATTAAGTTTCTGGGAGAGCAGCTGTTCTCAACAATAGCTGTAGAATGAAATCTCCTGGGTGAAAAATACCAATGCTCAAGTCCACGGTTAGAGAAGCTAAAGTCCCCAGTGGTTCCATATGCAATTGTAGTTATGAACGATGTTATACAGCATCATGTTTTATTAAATAGTTGCTCAAGAATATTCAATAACTCAACAGTGGGGCAACTTAAGAGGATTTTTAGTAGTTAAGAATTGATATCGAAAAGCCCACCAGCTTTTCATTATATAGGAATGAGAGGTCCCAAGACCTCCTGAGAATTCCCCCTATCCTTGGGGTAAGTACTTCCATGTCCTTGAGGCCCAGATCCCACTTCTCTGAGGCTGCAGAGTAGCCCTGTGCCATGTAATTTTCCTTATCTCTCACCCTTCTAAAATTATGACCAGATAAATGTTTTAGGCTCAGTACCATCAAACCTCTTTTCCTGATAAAAGGATGGACTCTGGGGCTTTTAGCATCCATAGATCATTCCCACAACTCTTATTAGCAAAAGGTTCATTCATTCACTACATCAAAACTTTTATAACTGCTGGCCAGTGGAGAAATACCAGAGGCAGAGTGATGAATTGGAAAGAGCACTGAATTGAGAAATGGAAGGCCTTGAATCAAGTTTCAGATTAGCCCATGCTCTTCTAGTTGACCTGAAGCAAGTCACTAACCTTTTGAGCTTCCATGTCCTTAAATGCAAAGTGAGAAATTAGTTAATGTCTAATATCCAGTGAAACTCTGAAGTGTTATTTTCTTATCCACATTCTGGTAATAACATAATGAACAGTTAGGGTGAGGAAATAAATACAGAAAAGCACAAGAAAAAAAGCTGGCAGTCCAGATAAGCCATTGACAAAAGCTGACAAATTTGCTCTCAAAAAATTAACAATATCCCTATAAGTTGTCTTCTTACAAGACCACAATGGAATTGTTTGGTAGTAAACTTGGTAGATTACCTTTTCTGATCCTTGTCACATAAAATGACCATTCTCACTCACCTCACCTTTGCAAAATTAAAAGCCACCTTTGCAAAATTGAAAGGCAAAGATCTGACTTGCTAGTCGTTAATTGCCTCAAAGAGAGAAAGTGATGATGTTTAAAAAAAATCTAATATGCCAAGAATAATTTAAAATAGTCCAACCCCAAGTTCAATTCACTGTTTCTTTATAATAGCTCTTGCACCCACGTCTCTCTCCCCATTCTTTTCTTTCCAACTACCAAGACTGTTTCCTCATGCAAGACCATCCTGCATGTTACCACTGCATATATCTTCATGCCTCTTAATGTGTGACTTTTCTACTCCAAAAAATTTTAAGCCTCCTTATTTCCTGCAGATCAAGCTAAACTGTTTTAGCATGGCATTTCCAGATCTCTACAGTCTAGCCCATAACTTAGCTTCCCTCTCACTTTTTCCTCATTACATTTCTTCTAGTTAGTCTGGTCCATTTATTGTCCACCCCTCAATTATATCATATGGAGTCCCTCCACTATATCTTTGCTTACATTGTTCTTCCCACGAAGAATGGCTTTCTTCATTTTTCCCCACATGTTTGTTGAATGTTTCCTGGTTAGACTGTTCTGAAGGACAGAGTCAATGTATTCAAGGATTAAATGCCTCTATCTATGTTTCTGCCTATCTTTCCCCTTTCCTTTCTCCTTTGCTTCCTCCCTTTTTTTCCACTTTCCCATAGTATGTACACCAAAATTTAAGAAATACAATAAATTATCAGTAGTCACTTTATAAATACAATAATACCAGACTTTAGTCAATGATGTTCTTGGTGCTTCTCTCTTACACAGGCTGATCAATGGGACATGCAAGTTCTCCCGTGTCCCTTAGCTTGGAATTCAGCACCTTTAAGTACATTCCTTTGTGAGCATACTTGGATATGTATCCTAGTAATACTAAGTTTAGGTTCCACTTTAAAATTTTATGTGTAAGTTTCCCCAAAGCACAGACATATTCTAAGAAATATGACTTTTTTTTAAAAAAAAGAGTGAAGTATTCCAGTCACTGTATCACTTATTTATTTCTATAGCATATTAAGTTAGGCACTTCTCATTCAGAGACTTGGTGATAATACAATTGGAAGCTACTAAATCAAGAAAGGAGCACACCTTTTGGTTTCATAGATGAGTCACCCGAGACTCAGGCAGAGAGGATCCTGAGTCCAAGTAAAGTATCTCACCGTGCAAAGTTGTTTGCCCTCCTTCCTTTCCAAAATAGGGATCCTTTCAGTCTGCCAAGTCCTTCCCCATTAAGTCCTTCTGTTTCCCAGGACTGTTTGTAAATAAAATGCAGCTCTATCCAGGGACCTAAAGTTGGACAAGAAGATCAACCTATAAAGGTCTCTTCCAATTTTTGAGATTATCTTTCTTAATCTTCTAGGATAGCGTAAATTCCCAGAAGTAGGATGTAAACATTGGTAAAGACAGAATTTTTGTGGAAGTGGGGGTAGCTATAGGAGGTGTTATAGATTTAGATATGCAAATGGTGATTTTGTTTGTTTTTTAGGATCTATTGCATGGAACGAGAAGAGTCTGATGATAAGAGGAGGAATAGAACTAATGCATCCTTTGCAATAGGGCTCCAGAACTCCCCACTCAGGCTCAGCAAGGGATCAGTGAGGATACATAGCCCTGGATTGACACTCTCCCCCCATACAGAGAATGGCATTATATTAGAGAAGTATTCCACCTGCAGCCTCATAAACAAAACCTCTGAAAGTCTCACTGAGATCCCAGAACACTTTGGAATAACTTCCCTCCCCAAATCCACAATCTTGACACACCCAGTCAGTGAAAGGAAGCGTGGGATCTTGTACCACCCGAGTCAATGCTCCTACCCTCAGGACCAAGGACATGAGGTTGCTCTGCTTCCAACGTGATCGTTGACCATTTACAAAGTCCCCACTCATTTCTGTGTTGGGGTAGGGATAGTAAGTGGAGGTTCCTGAAAATTCCAACCCAAACTTCCCTTTTTGTTATTTTATTTTTATTTTTTTAAAAGACTTTATTTACTTTTAGAGAGAGGAGAAGGGAGGGAGAAAGAGTGGGAGAGAAACGTCAATGTGCAAGAGATAAATCAATTGCTTGCCTCTCGCCTGCCCCCAACTGGGGACCTGGCCTGCAACTTAGTAATGTGCCCTTACTGGGAATAGAACAAGAGGCCTTTCAGTTCACAGCCCAGCACTCAATCCCCTGAGCCACACCAGCAATATTTATTTATTTATTTATTTATTTATTTATTTATTTATTTATTTATTTATTTTTAGAGAGAGGAGAAGAGAGGGAAAAAGAAAGGGAGATAAACACCCATGAGTCAGAGTAACATCCATAGGTTGCCTCTCCGGTCCCAACTGAGGACCAGGCTCGCAATTCAGGCATGTGTGCCCCCACCGGAATGGAACTAGCAACCTTTTGCCTGGCCGGACAGCGCTCCCCCTACGTGGGCAGTGACGGCGTGTTTTATTTTTTATTTTTTTAAGGGCTGGAAACCAATCGCAATTCCATTCCCTTGACTCAAAATATTTTTCTTCTGTACAAGCTTTGTGATTCAGGATGAAGTAAAATAGCTTTGCCTTTCTTATTTTGTTGAAGCAGCTGCCCAGAGACTCACCCCAGGAGAAGTAACTTTACCTCTCGGGACCTTAGATTTCCCATCTTTTCAATAAAGGAGTTGATGGTTGATGTCTAAATTCTCATTCACCACAGGTATGTGGGAGTCTGTGATCCCCATTGTCCTCTGACTTTTCTACTCGAGTGTCCAGCACAGAGATAGTTAAAGGTTAAGGATCTCTTCAGAGAGTTGTTAACACAGAGCTGAGAATCACCTGCAGCAGGTTTGTAGCCTTGCAATTCCCCTCTCCAAGATTTTCGAAGAGGGAGGTTGCGGCAGGGTGTCCTCTCTTTACTCTTCTCCCTTGCTGGGCACAAGGTCTCTGCAGCGCAGCTCTGAGGGTCTCCGGGACACCCAGCTCTCTACAGAATCTTCAAAGCAGAGTAAGCCAGGACGCTGCACCTAGCTCGATTTCTCATAGCCCTGCCGCTACCCCTCCTCAAGGTCCCTCTTAATTTCCACTATTTCCACTTCCAGAGATCCCTCCAGCCGAGCCTACACTTTGCACCCCTTGCTCGGAGCTCTTCGAACCACGACTGCCCCGGAGCAGGGCGTTCTCCAGGGACGTCCCAGACTTCAGCCCTACCTCGCTGCCCTAGCCTTTTCAGTTCGCAGCCCTCCACACCCCGCCCCGCCCAGGATCCAGACGTTGCCTCCCCGCGCCGCCCCAAAACTCCCTCGATGTTTTCAGGGTGCGCTCCACGCAACCACTCAAGGAGACCTTCCCTCCCTCACCTTCCCAACAAAATGAGAGTCGGTTAGCAAGCAGGGCTCCTGGCCCTGCGGAGCTCTCCAGACCTTCCCTCTGCTGGGCGGGGGCAGAGGAGGCACCGGTACTCGTGGGCCTCCGGGCACTTTCTGCCCTGACCTGCAACGGCGCGGAGAGGCCGGATCACTAAATAATCTCACGCAGGAAGCCAGCACCAAAGCGCTCGGCAGTACACATCCAGTCCGAAGACGCCCCAAGCGCTCACCCAGACCCCGGGACACCGGAGTCCTGGGCGCTGTTAGAGCCCCGCACCTCGTCCTGGAGCTCCAGCAGCCCTTCACGCTCCTATCCTACCGGGTCTAAGGAGGGGCACGCGGGAGCCAGATAGGCAGTGCCCGCCCTCCCCCTTCCATCCCGCCCACCCGGCCCGCGCTGCGCAGCTCTGTGCTTGGATTCCAGGAGGCAAGCCGCACAGTGTGTCTCTAGCGTCCTCAGTCCTGCCCCCGCGAAGTGGAGATGTACGAGAGGCAGGCGAGGGCGCGCAGCTCCTGAGACGCCGCGCCAGCCGGCACCATGCACCTACGGCCGCTGCCCCTCGTGGTGGTCCCAGGCTTGTTGCAGCTGGTGAGTGCTGGTCCAGCAGTGCGCCCAACGCTCCCGGAACGCGTTTCGGCGGGAAAACCGCGCCGGTGGCGGATTCGAAAGCGGAGCCTCGCGCTGTTTGGGACAGGGGAATAAGGAGAGAGCCGTGGAGGGAGTTTGGGGTTGCCTAGGGGGTTTGAGGGGAATAGTCAAGGATTGCAGTGGAGGAGACCTTGGGGCAAATGAGGAGCTTAGCAAGGGCTGGGACTTGAAGTCTGGGGTAAAGTAGTCAGAAAGTGGCCAGGGACATGTGAGAGGAAGAGGTTTATTGAGCAGAGGCCGAGAAGAGATGAGAGTAGTGAGCATGGTGAGGATGGACTGAAAGACCTGACTCCAGCCCACAGTTTGAGGGCTTGGCGGTTTTTATTTTTCACGTGTTTTGCCCGTTTGCCCGAAGACACTTCCAAAACATTGCGTAGTGCATCCTTGTTCACAGGGCCAGCAAGTGGAGGCTTGCTGGGGGGAAACTTGGGTGAAATACCGATCTGGGGGGCCGACTAGATTTCTCTCTCCTTCCTCTGGCGCTGGGGACTGGGATGGGGTTTTCTGCCGGCAACACAGGATGTAACTTTCACACCCATCTCCACGCAGGAGCCACTCTCGGAGATCTCTAAACAGTATGCGTGATCCCCAAGACTTCTTCCGCTTGGTCTGGGCGGCTCAGGAGCCGCTGAGGGATAGGCCGGGTGTTAGAAGGTGTTTCAGGGTTCGCCAGCGTGGCTCTAGGCGACTGTTGGCACTGTGTGTAACTCATTTCTCCTCGCCTTTCCCGCGTGGCGCCCTGCTCTCCCCCTTCCGAAATATACATGTATACTGTACTTATGGCTAGTTAATTGCACTTAAGGGACATTCCCAAATAAGATTTTCAGGAAGACAACTTTTAAAGTAAAAATATAGAAGGGGACTACTTTGGCTCAATCTGCATCTGTGATGGACTTCTCCTGCTTTGTTGGCACAAATCTTGATAGGGTGTTGTTAAGAGCTTTCTTCGGATGCAGTGGTTTATTTGGCTGTCATAGGGAAGACTACCCAGTTAGCTCTAGGCTGTTAAAACAAGATTAAGGCTCTGGAGCACTTAGAGAATGATGATCTCTCCCTTTTTTGTCCCTTCCTTATCCTTTACCTTTCCTTCTTTCCTCCCTTCCTTCTCTCTTTTTTTTCCTATTATTTTCCTTTACAGGGAAAGATCAAGTAAGTTATGAAAGTTTCTTTATGATATGAATGATATTATAGAGGCAGAGCTACTTCGCAAGTTTTGAAGATAGAAGGAACTCTAAACGGTCTTTGGGAAGGGGAGAGGATGCTGCAAGGAAGGGCTGGTCCACTCTTGTTACAAAGGAGATTAGCTTCACCTGCTTAGCATTAACTAAGAAATTCTTCTTTGGCATCAGAAAAAAAAATGCAGTAATGCTCTCAAGTGTCCTTGAATGAACCAGTACATACTGGTTAAGATGTTGAAATAAATCTTACATTTAATTGAGGCATTATGCAAGCAAAACATATGCCACATTAGTCTTTAGTATCACTTGCTTTTTAAAAAGTTAATCTTGATTCCAATAAAAGATGATATAACAAAGCAGTATTTGTATGGTGTGTGTAAATAAAACTCTAAAGGCTTAAGGAAATCAGGTACTTAAGTAGGATCTTCAGAATATCTCCATAAATATCTTAGTTCATTAATTTATTTTGGCATTTGATGATCATGAACTATGTATCTGTTCCACTGTGTTAGATGAGAAGATGAGAAGACATATTTCAGCATATATTGGGGGAAAGTTCTATCATGTATTATATATAAATGTTAATTTTTTTCCACCCTACCATAGTAAATAGGGAATAGGAAATACATCTCGAAGGTATTGCATTAGAATCCTTAAGAGATGGATTCTAATATTACAGCATGGGTTGATTGATTACTTTTTAAGGAAGCTTATGTCAAATTCTAATCCTTTTTTGGATTGTGCTTGGGTTGTAATGTTTTTTTCCTGGAGCACTTTATCATGGTAAGTGAGGTGGGGAGCTGCAGCTGTGTGATAAGCACACATTCCTTCTGCTGCCATCCTTTTGGACAATAAAAGGCTGTTTACATTCTCCACATTATTAGAGCTGTTTCCAGCCTTATAACACAAGGGGGTTAAGATCTGAAAGGAAAATGAGTGGCTAGGCTGGGTAGATCTAAATTAAAACATCCCCCAATCCCTCTGCGTGCCTTATCACAGCAAGTTTCTAAAACGACAGCCTGTATGGCTTGTAGTTTATTCTACCTTTTTCAGCTCATATTGATTTTTTTTTTTTGCTAAATCCTAATGGCAAATTGATAAAATGTTTTCTAGATTTTAAAACTAGGTTTGTTTGTTTTTTTTTAATTTTCTAGGAATCACATGTACCTAGTAGATCTGCCCTTGCAGGGTAGGAGTGGGTGTGGGAGTGGGTTATTGTTGGAATTGGATTTTGCTTTTCATTCTGCACTGCCAGACTGAAGAACACACTTTTAAAAAAACTGCTAAATATTTTTAAAGAAAAGTGATTCATTTGGGAATACTGAATTTAGTTTTAAGAAAATTGCATTTTATCTGAAAGCAGCCTCATTTAGGATTTGGCCCAAATAAGTCACTAACCCCATAGAATACTGGTACAGTAACTAGTGTTTTTACTTATTTTGTGATATTGAAAAATTTTAAGAAAACAATAAACTGAATTGATAAATATTTCAGATAGCTTATGACATATATGTGTATGTTACCTGTCTGCCCAATTTTCCTGGCCTGTGTCCAATGTTTTAATAGACAAGTTGCTATACCTAATTAGTAGGTTTGCTAGGCATTTGCAAAATTTAAATATCAATCCTGAAGGTATTATTTTCTTTGAAATTTTTATTCAGCAACATATTCTTTATAAAAGTATTAACAGCACATTATTTCTTTTCTACCATCTAATGAAAAAATTAGCATTTGAAATTAATACTATCATAAATTGACTATTATTTCATGGCATGATCCAAGGTGATGACTTGCCAATGACTTCTTACAGATTTGCATGATAACTTATAATTCTTAATAAGTATGATTTTTGTCTTTAAGTAAAACACAGGTTGTAAAAAGATTAAATTTGAATTTAAATGGATAATTAGCATGACTTTAAGATAAAATTTAGCTATGATTTTTAAAATAAGTTTTTATATATTTTCACTTGTTTTTCTGTGATATAATGATGAGTTTATAAAGTATTATAAAATTAAAAGTGATGTAAGTTAGTAAATTTTTAGAATCCTATAAAATCAGAATACGATGCAAGGTGTTGAAAGAAAAACTTCATTCTCATTATATAGTATCATCCCACATAAACTTAAGCACACTTTTGTTAATCGTAACAAATTAATAATTTTCATATTTGTTTAGTGTGATATTTTAAACATATTTATTGCCACTTCTGTATAAGAAGTGATAACCACTGACTGTCTTTCATTCAAAAATCACAATTTGCCGCATACAGTTGTTTTTCTCTCATACACTTTTGATCAATAAACATCAAATCAGTATTTCCCAGCGTAGGATCAATAATCATCTGTTGGCAAGATGATAGTCCAGAGGAGAGAAAACATCATATCATGGTTACAATTTAGAGTTGGCTACACTTTAAAATTAACTCCTCCTTAAAAGCATTATTATCCTAGACACTTTTAAAAATGAGAATTTGGATTAGACAATTAAGTCTTCTATTCCAGCCACTCACCACCCAGTGTAAATCCTGTGTCTTTGGCCCACTCTGAGATTGTGCTACCTGGTTTAGTTTTAAATATCTTTACATAGGAAACTGACTCCTCATGGGAACTTATTTTATGTATTAACTAAATTTCCAAATGGAAAGGAAAAACTTCCTTAATTTTTGTTCTGTATTTTTCTTTTTTTTTATAGTTTCTGATTAGTTGTCAAAATGCTAAAGGCAGAAGGCATTTTTGAAAAACCTTTTAGAGTTTTACATTGTCAGCTTAAAATGTGTAGCTCTTACAAATTGAATGAATTAAGAAATATTGACTTTTATAATATGTTGCCCACCTTTTATCTACTGAAGAGCTAATTAATGTCCTTTTAATAATTTAGTCATTTAGTAGTAGCAATCCAAGATGAGTATAAATGTGTCACAGGTTTGTGATTTTGTAAAAGCTCTAGGACTGCCTTACTGTTTACATACTCTGTAGACTTCTTTACCTGAAGCTTTGCTGGGTAAGATTTGAAAAAATAATTACAGCTGAACACTCAAGTGCCTACAGTTAGGGCTGTGTCAGCGTTTCTATAAAGAATCTCATTTCTATCTTAGCCATAAGCATTATTGCCAGTTAAAAGTTGGCATTTAATATCTTGATTTGAGAATCAATTATTTTAAAGCTGCTTTAAAAAATTGGTGCAAATGATTTTGAGCGCTTGTCCACGTGAGACTACTTTCTAGATGTTATTATAGTACACAGGATGACAATTCAATGAATTAATTCTGTGTTATTTTTGCACAGTGATTATAATGTAAATTGTTATATGTTTAAATTATTTTAAGTAATCTTTTCCAATTAACCATTTTTATTGCACCACTCTAAGATTTTGTAACACTATTTCATCATGAATATTTTTAATTGTGCCAAACTCAGATGCCCTACTCAGTGTTTTTATGAGTCTCTATTATTAAGAATCTACTTGAACTTTTTATTTCTTGGGTTATGGCCAATGGTGTTGATGACAGCTCCATTCTCAGTTCATCATCCTCCTCAGTAAAAAGGATCTAAAGCAATTTACAGTATAGATTTTCATATTATAGAAACTATTCTAAGACATGATTGATTGAAAACTTCTATTTTATGTTATTTTTAATTTACAAAAATCTAGATAAAGCTTTCAAATAACTGGCTTATTATACACTAAGATTAGTATATAAGAAGGAATTTTATTTCTTTACCATTAAAGAGGAAAGTTTTGTTATTCAAATCCAAAAGCTATAGCATATATTCTCCTTTTTTCTAGCCAGATTATTCAAGAAATTAAAATACTTATCTTTAAAATTGCCATTCTTATACATTTTGCCTTTCTTAGATTTATGGACCTATGGTAAAAGAAGTGGAAATTTTATAAACTTAAACTATCATGATAATAATGCTATCTTAGATTTGCACATGCTTATATGTTTTCAAGTTCTTTCACACAACTTATCATATTCTATTCTCCGATAAAACTATAAGATAGGGAAGGCCATTTTAAACATTTCCTGGTGTGTATTGGAAAGAACAATGTCTATATTGTCCAAGGCATGGTTCTTCTTCTAAATAAATTACAAATTCAGCCAATGGTTACTGACTGTTTTGACCCAGACTTTACACTGAGACTGTATATAGCAAACATTGATGAGATAGCAGTAAACAAAACAGAATTGGTCCAAGAGTGTGCCCAAGAGTGTGGTTACAGAGGTGTGCACCCATCTTGGGCAGGTCATGTAAACAGCCGCAGGCCCCTCATCTCTAAAATGAAGTCATTAATGATAAAGTGTATGAAAAATGATTCTTAACTTCTCATTATTTAAAAAATATATAGTAAAAGTATTTCTGGATTTTTCTTTTTATGAATTACATCTTAAGTTACTGTATAATTTAATGTCTTATATACAAGCATAATTGTTTTAAATATAAAATTTATGTGCTGTTAACCACATCATAAATGATACATGTGTTTAAAAGTAGATTTAAAATGCTGCAAAACTGCTTATGTTATTCCTGATTATGTAAAAGGAAAATTTAGTGAAACTAGGCAAAGGGAATTGACAAATACTTATTTAATACACAGTCAACAAAATAAATAAAATTTTATTAAAATGGTGCATTCAGGACTCTTCTCTGTGACTTTTAAGTTGTAAACTACTAACATTCAGTCATTGTTTTAATTTAAATAAAAAGTAGATTGACTCTCAGTTAAATTCTAATTATTAAAATAAGGAACATTACAGTTTAATGCTGTACTTGAACCAGAAGAACAGCACATGATTTTTTGTATGCCTCAGTAGAATGCAGCCTATTTAAATCAGGAATACTTATAAACTAACTCCAAAGCTTTCAGGAATTCAGACATAAACAGTACAAAATTTTTAAAGGAAAACCAACAAAGAACTGGTATGTGAGACCTATCAAAGATAGAGAAAATTGTTAATGGTCTTAATCTGTGGAAACAAGCCAATGAAACAGCCTGACCACTCCTGGAGTTCAGTCCTGCTAATCTTTAAACAATGTCCACGTCTTTAAAAATGAACCTTGACTTTGTGATATTGCCATTTTTGGCCAAATAAAGTGATTCTAATGTCATGAAAACCCTTGTGTAAATCTCTTCATGCAAGAATATGTAAGATTGTGGTTTTCAAGCACTATCATAAATACTGGCAATTTAAAATCTCATCAGTTTTACCTTAAGTTACACAACATATATATATACCTCAAAACAGTAGGTAACTAAAGAAATAGTCTAGATTGTTTGAAGGGAGAGACTGCGTGTGTAATTTACATGGTTGTTAAAAACCCATGTGATTCCCATTCCAGAATTCTATCCCACATTTTTGTGTGTGACTTAATCAGTGAAAGTAGTTGAATATGATAATCTGCATTATATTTTGAAGGGTTTAGAGGTACACAAGAATAAGGACTCCAAAGAACCATTTAATGTTCTGTAGTAATGATAAGTTTTATCAATAAAGTTTCATTGGGATAATCCAAACAGAAGACATTTGAGGTCGGTATAAGGAATATGGTTACAGAAATGAAAAGGGAGGTGAAGTTTTTTTGGAGGCTTGCTTCCCATAGTAGTGAATTTATCTCTTGCTCCCACGTAGATGACTCCCAAATGTATACTTCAGTTTCTACCTTAGTGCTCAGGCATGAAGGCCATATCCCCATAGTTACTGTTCATTTTTACTTGGATGTTTTACTTCCTACTCACACTCAACATGTCCAACGTTGCCCACATCTTTCCTGAACAAGTGCTTCCAACATTCATGGATTCAGATCTTGAAGTTACCACCTCCTCCTTTTTAACCTGGTATCTTTGTGTTTGCACAAGTTACTTGGTTTAAAGTGCTACATAGTTTACAAGATTCTTTCACATATGTGATCTAATGGTTCTTTTCACATCAGCTCTGAAAGATAAACAAAGTAAATACTGCATGTGTTTTACAGATGAAGAAACAGAAGCATTGAAGTTTTCAGAGATGGACTGTAGACCACGTAAGTGGTAAAAGTTGAATTGCCCATCCAGTCCAGCCCTTAGGTCATAACAGCAACCATTTGTAGCAGAAGGTTGTGAGCTCCAGTACTGACGTCCAGAAAGATGGGCTTGAGGGACATTTCTAGGAAATGTATCAT
This sequence comes from Trachops cirrhosus, assembly GCA_028533065.1. NCBI lineage: Eukaryota > Metazoa > Chordata > Mammalia > Chiroptera > Phyllostomidae > Trachops > Trachops cirrhosus. The sequence continues at coordinate 74,328,184 of CM052541.1, forward strand.
TTTGCTCAGTGACCATGCTGAGGTTGGAATCTCAACTCATTCATTTTAAACAAGTCTGTCATAAAGTCAGACAAGTTAAACAGAATAAGCAGATTCTAGGAGCATGTTTTTTAATTAGGAGTTCTATTTAGAATTTAGTCTCACATTTTGAAGCCAAGTGTTCCAGCTTCTGTGCAGCATGAGGGTTAAGTTGATGGCCGACTAATGTGGTTCCACTTAGGATCAGTAGAGGATTTGAGAGTTCTTCTGATTTCTCAACATCTCAACCTGCACCACTTCAGATTAAAAACATGAATACAAAGAGAGAGTAAGGTCCTAATTTCTAATAAGGGTGATTTAATCCTTGTTTTCTAATGGACAGGTGTGACTATGAGAAGAAGCTAGTGTGCTGGGGAAGGCTGTCTATTACTACAAGTGCTGGCATATGTACAGGCCTTGTGAGCATTCATGTACAGTTTTGCTTTACCTGTAGTGTCCTTGGTCTTGCTCTGTTTCTCCCTTTCTTATGTATTCTGAAAATATATATTTTATTAGAAAGATAGTATATGATAGTGGGTATTATTGCCTCTCTACTCAAATCCATTTGAACCTCTTTTTAGCATTTCTATGCCCCCTTTTTGGTTTTATTTTACCACTAGGTGCCTATAACTTTCCTTTAGGGGATGTCCTCAGCGTTGGACATATGTGGCCAGAAAGTACTCAGAGCCAGACTGCTGTTTCCTTCCGTACAGGACAGCTCTTGACAAATGACTGACAGGAGCCAGGATGTGAAAAACCCTTCCTTTGCTCTTAGGTTTGACTAATATTCTGGAGTGTGCCTGTGGGAGGGAGCTGACACTACCCTCCAGGGGACTTTGCCTGGGTCACACACTTCCAAGGCTTCCTCCCGTTCTCAGACCTACTGCCTTACTCCCTTAGCAGACCTCTGGGAGCTGTTCATTATAAATCATGTGCACGCAAATACTTGTCTGGGCATCTGCTTCTGAGGAACCCAACTAAAGCTTTCTGTTTAAATTTTTTTTGGTATTCAGAAAATTTTAAAGTAGCCATTCTCACCCCTGCCTGCTTTCTGCCATCTCACATTGAGATATTTACTATTAACAGTTGAATGTGTATCTTTCCAGAAATTATGGCTCTATCTGCTTTTATTGTAATTATATGAGCATAACATAATGTTCTATAACATGTATTTTTAATGCATAATATATTGTTTCCATTTTAATACACTATAGAATAATTTATATCTTTGAGAATTCTTAGTATTTCATGCCATTGGAGTGCCATAATGCATTTAATCAGACACTATTGATTTTTTATTGTTTTGTATTTTTAACACATTTATGAGTATATTTATAAAATGAATTCCTAGATTTGAAAATACTGATTCAGTGCTGGGGATATACAATACAAATTTGGATAAATATTAATTTTCTCCTAAATGAAATACAGCACCACTTACAGTGTATATGCATACTAGTATCCCTACCTGGATAGTGTATTTTTTTAACTTTGCCAGTCTGGTAGAGGAAAACACCTTATTGTTTTAAAATTGTGTTATACATTACTTATTAGGAAGTGTGTTTTCATATTTAATAACAATTTGTATTTCTCGTTTTGTGATTTCCTTTTTAAATAATTTCCTGTTTTTCAATTCCTTTTTTTCTACAGCCTTTCAACTTTTATTTCGTTTTTATATTACTCTTGCACAATTGCTTATTTTATTATTTCTGGATATTTTTTATTATGGTGGTGTTGTGGATACCATTTCTATGCCTTCTGACATTTAACAATTACTTTTGCTGGAATATGAAGAAAACAACTTATTTTAGTGTATTTATGTTTGAATCAGTTCTATTTTTGAACTGGTTTATTAGTTTTCATAATTTTAATTGGATTCTTCTGGGTTTTATGTAGAGATAATCTTATTATCTGTAAATAATTTTATATTAGCTATTTGTATTTATCTTTTATAACTTTAAAATTTATTCTTCTCATGTACTGGGTAGAACCTTCAGAATGCTGTTGAATAACACTGTCAAAGTGGCTATTTTTTTCATAGTTTCAACTCTAAACTTTACTAAACATGGTGTTTGCTTTTGGTTTTCAATAACTAATCTATCAAGTGAAGAATGTACTTTCCCATAGCAGAATAAATTTATGTTGATGTAGAAGTTAATTTCAGATACATTTTAATCATTCCTCAGAATAATCCTATATTTTAAAAATGTCAGTCTGTTTCTTATTTCTGAATAAGTTTTTTAATTTCTGAATAGGTTTCTTAAAATTAAACTCCTGAAACAAAATTAAATTATCTATATTTTAATACATTGATGTATGTTTTTTTATGTTGTTAGTTTTTTATTTAAGAACACTGATTCTATATTCATAACTAAAATAGAGCAAAGTGAAACGTCAGGTTTTGTATTGGGATTATTTGAGGATCATAATTAGAAAAAAATCTATTTTTCTCCTCAATTCTGGGAGAACTTAAAATAATTAAGAATTGTTTTTCCCTTGGAAGGTTGTTGGGAGTCATTTAATTCATTTGAATCTTTTTTCTTTTAGGCAAAGGGATTTTTTTATAAACATTTCATTTCCTTTATGGATGCTTATCTATTCAGATTTTTCTTCAACCCTCACTGAATCCCTTTTATTAATTTTAAAGGAAAATTATGCATTTTTGTGTATCTTCAAATTTATTTAGCATAGATTTTTATATACTATTACCTTAATTTTTAAAAAAATCTACTTCATTCTTGTGAATTGATGCCATATTTCTGCCCTAAGTTTGTATTAATTGTTTTGGAACAGCAGTTCCAAATGAAGGAGACTGCCTTAATTCTCTCTTTAGGTCTGCCAGTGTAAATGGAAGCTTTCTGTGACACAATCTGCTGTTAATTTACTAAGTTGCCCTGCCCTGAATGAAGCCTCAAGGTAAGGGGTGAGCCTCAGCCATCATTCTGCTCAGCGGAGGACTGTGCTACCTCCTGTTAGCTGCCCTAGCTAGTGTCTGTGGGCAGGCACGTCCAGGTCCTCTGTGTTAAGCTTGTTGGTGGGAGGAGGGTACTCTGTTGGGGGAGAGGGGTATAACATAGTTTACTGCTTAGGTGCTGTTCTCTTTTGCCTTTGTTTGATTTCAGGCTTCTCAGTGCACTTGGTTTGTCCATCATCTGATTCACTCTTTTTTATATCTTTTAGAGGTTCTCAAATTTTGTTGACTTTGGCATCCTTTCCTCCTTTTAGCGCCACTATGCATTCATTCTGGTTTTCACATTAGTAGTTTATGTCATTGGAAATTTGGTAGGAGGCAAGGTAAATATATTCCCTTAGCTTTCCTCATTGCAACTGGAAATCTTTTAGTCATTTTTGGCTTATCTTTCTTTACCCCCTACAATATTCATTCAGTCACAAAATCCTCTGAAATTTCCTTCCAAATTCCCTCTGTAAACTGTCTCTTCCCTGTACCTACTTCCATTCCATCATAACAGTAGTCTCCTAGCTGGTCTACTTTATTCCAACATGAACTGATTAAATTCATGTCATACGTCACAGAATTATCTTTCTTAAATTCTTGTTCGATTTACTATGCCACTCCACTATCAAGAATGATATTATGATTCCTTTTTTTCTTAACACATTGAGTCTAAATTTCTGTTCCTGCTGTCCCACCTTGAATCTCTCATCTGATATTCATCACATATTCTTAACTGCAGCCAGGTCTTTATTCTTAATACTCCACGAATACTGCAGAGTACCAGGAAAGCATAGGTTTTGATGTCAGACTGACTCAGTGTGTTTATCTCTAGCATCTTGGTCAAGCCAATAAATCTACTCAATTTCAGTTTCTTTCCTCATACAATAACAGTAATTATAATGATCTCATAGAGTTATGATGATTATATATAAAAATGTCAAATGCCTAGTACCTAGCATTAGCTTAATTTCAAAAGTCAGTTTTTATTTCCAACTGTACCAGCTGCAACAACTTAGGTTCTTTGTGTAAAAGCAACAGGAACTGACTCTGATGAACTTAGGCAGGACAGAAATGTATGAAAATAGGAAAGCTTACAGGAAAAGTTGGAAAACCAGGCATATTTAGAGCAGAATCAAAAGGCTAGCTATCAGGAAAGTATCAATCAGCCAAGATGATGAATAAATACCAACCTGTTTTTTATTTATTTTTTTAAAAATTTAGGCCTTGTATCTTTTCATTTAAGATGTCATACTCTGGTTGAGAGAGCCTGGTTGGCTTGGGTCACATGTCTTAGCTTGAGAAGGGAGGGGCACTTTGATGAACAGTTCCACACATCCTGGGGAATCAGCACTACATGTTCTAAATAGAGAAAAAATGATCAAAGCTCTCAGTTAAGAAAGACATCTGTTAGAGAAAGAGACCCAAGCACCTACATAGAACACCTGTTCTAGGTCTTTTATTCATAAGTGGACATAGACAACCAAAGATCATCAGACATTTAGGAGAACTCATTAGCAAAAAAGAAGGACAAAGAGTAACTAACAGAACGTGTCCTGGAGAGAACAATACAGGGGGCATATTTCAATTTTAAAAGTTCCTAATTAGTGTCCTCAAGGAGTCAAGAGGATATTGCATCCTGAAAGTCAGAGCAGGCTGCATCCTGAAGAGAGAGGAATTGGGTAATGAACAACAATTCTTGGAAATGAAATATATAACTGACAGAATTAAAAAGTCAGGGAAAAGATAAAAAAAAAAAACAGGACTAAAGCCCATGCTGATGGACTGTGAGGTGAAGTCAATAAAATCTGCCATAACAGAGCCCAAAGACCAAAAGGAGAAATATAAGAAAACAGTGAAGAGACCCAGCTGATTAATCAAAAAAAAAAATCCAGTGAGGATCCCCAGAAACAGATAATATGCTCTGAGGGGAAGGAACATAATCAAGGAAACAGTATTGAATGGGCTGATTAAAAAACAAACAAAATTCTGGTGAAATTTCTGACCTCAAAAAAAAAAGGAAATACTAAGAGTTTTCAGAGAAACAAAATAGATTACTGACAAAACAAACACATATTTCATTAACCACACTGGATGTTAGAAGCAATGGAATAATGCATTCAAGTTCTGAGGGGAAAGGAATATTGACAGCCAAATTATCAATCAGGTATGAAGGAAAAAGGAGGAAGAAGAAGAGGAAGATAAAATCAGAAAATAAAAATATGGCATTGGAGCATACAAGGATCTCAGGGGAGTTATCACTTATTTCATGCGGAAAAATCCTCAGAGAGGTACTTCAGCAAAGCAAGAAAGAATATAGAACAAGGGGCAGATATGGGATAAAGTGGTATCTGAGTGTGGTTCAGACATGGAGGGAGCTAGAGAAGGATTCCATAGCTGCTGACCCTGGGAAGGTACCGGATTTCATTTCCTTCTCTGATCCAATCACACTATTGGCTCTAGAGGGAATTTCCTAAATCATTTTAGTTTTATAAATGCTGTTTATTAGTTTACTGTGTTTGAATACATTTCTACGCAAAACATGAATGATTTATATATAGTTTAAGAATGGAATGTAACTACAATAGATGTTAACAGACCAAAATAACACAGTATAAAACTTGGAGGTAAAGGGAATACAAAAGATGAGGATAGTTGAGCAAGCTAATTATTCTTCATAGTTAGAACTTAAGAGGAGGTCTCTGATGTTAATAAATTAAGAAATAGATTTAAAGGCTTAAAAGCTATGAAATAATAGAACTAAAAATAACAACCAATAAAAGTTCAGTATGTAAATTTAATTATTTATATGTTTTTTCCTTTTTTCTATTACTTAAATAGATTAGAAAAATAAATTTAGAATTAATATCTTGAAAAGGCATTTTAATCTTAAAATGGGATTTCATATTTGTGCACTTCTTTTTATGTAGTGTTTTTGACAAACATCATTTCTACATGAATTTGAAAATAAAGAAGTTCTTATTAGCAGGGAGAGCTGCCCAGTGGTGGTAAAGGCATGTTCATGAGGCCGTGAGGCCCCCTTCACTAGGAAGTGATGTAGGTGCTCATGGCACAGATTGCAGTGACAGCGTTAGGGGTGTATACTTGAAACTCATCGAGTTGTGTACAGTAAAAATTTTCAGCTTTTTGTATGCCAATTGTGCTTCAGTAAAGTGGTTTAAAAGTGGATAAACAGAGGAGATCTGTTGGGTCATGCTGTAGGGCAGGGTTTCTCAGCATCAGCACTATGGAATTTTGGGCCAAATAATTACTTGTTGTGTGTGGGATCAGGGAGGGGGGCAGTGACCTGTGCAATCTAGGATGTTCAGCAGCCCTCTTGGTCTCTACCCATTAGATGCCAGTAGCACACTCTCCTAACTGTGTCAACCAAAAATGTCTCAAGACATTGACAAATGTCCCCTGGGGAGCAAACACACCCCAGCTGAGAACCACAGCTTTAGAGGGTTCTTGGCTCTAAGAAGCTGAACCAAGTGATCTCTTTGGTCTCTCCCAAATAAATGTGCTTTGTCTTTGAGTTGTTGGGGAGGAGTCAGCAGTTGGCATAAACCTAGTTTCTTTCTTAATACCTTTTTTTTTAATCTTAGGTGAGTTTCCTTTGGTTCAGTTCAAAGCAACCAATATATTGAGTGCCACCTCTGTCAGGCATTGTGCCCAGTGCACACATCTCTATTTGACAAATGTTCCTTTTTAAGGTAAATGAATGATGAGTGATCCTGCTATTCCTCACTTCTGGAGATTTCCCTCTCTAATAGATATTCACACACTTCTTTTTGCTTACCAGGTATTAGGTAAGTATTAGGACTGGCTCGGATACACATCTTACCAGGTATTAGGACTGGCTCGGAGAGTTTTAGTAAAGCTTTTCAATTTCCACATTTTAAAATGCAATAATGAGAAAATACATTGTAGAAGATAGCAAATAAAACAGAACATGATAATTACAAGTAATAGTTGGTTGACAAAAATGTGAGCTAAATCACACTTGAGATACATATTTGTTACAATTAAAATATCATGAGATTACATTCTTCAAAGAGTTTATTGCAAACCCAGATTATACTGTCGATATCAAAATTGGTAAGCAGCACTTTCAAGTGGAAAATTTGATTCAGTGTTTTTCCTCTAAGTTTTAAAAAGTAGCTTAAAATTCTTTAAGTTCATTCTTAGGAACTAGAATGCATTTCCTTTTTATTGAAAAATTGGGGTTGTTTAAGTTTACTGAAATGTAAATTCTGAGTTACTCATTTTTTATAAATGGTATGTATGCATCACTTCTACATTGGAATGCATTTTTAATTAAGTTTCTCCTTTAAGGCAATCCTCATTTAAAAAAAAATGTGTCTATGAAAATATACTGTGAGGGTTTCATCTTCTCCCCCAGAGATAAACATGATAATAAAAAAGTAGATGGAATATTTCCTCCTGTCAAAATTGAAAATATATTTTCATGAAATGATAGCTGTGTACAAGTAATGACCTTACTTATTGGGACACAGGCAGAGCCACAGACGACTGCAACTGGGCTCTCACTTTGTCCCTTTACGTCACGAAGTTGCGCCTCGGTAGAGGCTCCTGGAGCTTTCCGAGTGAGTGTGATGGACACCATGGGCAGGCAGCACATTCTTGCTTCCACCTTTAGACATACACACAGACAGGCACGCAAATAACGCTCTCCTACTGATCTTTTTTCCACCACGTCAAAAGAGGTGTCTTTTCATTGGCAGGAGGATGTCTTGTCTCTACGTTTGAAAGTTATAGACCTACATTATGCTACTGTCTCAATACAAATGCCTAAACAAGCCATTGTTTGTCAACAGACTCTTAGCTTTCATCAAAGACTAATGTAGAAAATGGCCATAGAAAAACACTTTTGGTAACACATTTTCATTCATTTCTTCATTCAGTCTGCTGTAGGCTATGCTAATCTTTTCCTTAGAATGTACTCCTAGGGAACAAAAATGTTTGTTTTTTTCCTGATAGAGCAAATAACCTTATTTAAAGAATGAGAATTTCAATTCAAAGTTTCTTTTTTTACTTTCCTACCAGGAAGAACAGAACTAATTTATAGTTCATCTCTGACAAAACCCTGTACTAACCCCAATTTTTTGACATTTTTTCTCCCATCATATAGTTCTTTTTTCAATTTTTTATATATATTTTATTGATTATGCTATCACAGTTGTCCCATTATCCCCTTTGTATTCCCCTCTACCCTGCACACCCTCTCCCACCCACATTCCCTCCCCCTTTAGTTCATGTCCATGTGTCATCAGTTCTTTAGCTTCTACATTTCCCATACTATTCTTAACCTCCCCCTTCTTATTTTCTACCTACCATCCATGCTACTTATTCTCTGTACATCTTCCCCATTTCTCCTCCTCCCACTGTCCCACTGATAACCCTCTATGTGATCTCCATTTATGTGGTTCTGTTCCTGTTCTAGTTGTTTGCTTAGTTTGTTTTTGTTTTGTTTTTGTTTTAGGTATGGTTGTTAATAATTGTGAGTTTGTTGTCATTTTACTAGACATGTTTTTTATCTTCTTTTTCTTAGATAAGTCCCTTTAACATTTCATAAAATAAGGGCTTGGTGATAATGAACTCCTTTAACTTGACGTTATCTGAGAAGTACTTTATCTGCCCTTCCATTCTAAATGAAAGCTTTGCTGAATAGAGAAATCTTGGATGTAGGTCCTTGCCTTTCATGACTTGGAATACTTCTTTCCAGCCCCTTCTTGCCTTCAAGGTCTCTTTTGAGAAATCAGCTGACAGTCTGATGGGAACTCCTTTGTATGTTACTGTCTCCTTATCTCTTGCTGCTTCTAGGATTCTCTCTTTCATTTTTACCTTGTAAATGTAATTATCTAATTATGATGTGTCTTGGTGTGTTCCTCCTTGAGTCCAACTTCTTTGGGACTTTCTGAGCTTCTTGGACTTCCTGGAAGTCTATTTCCTTTGCCAGATTGGGGAAGTTCTCCTTTATTATTTGTTCAAATAGTTTTCCACTTGTTGCTCTTCCTCTTATCCTTCTGGCACCCCTATAATTCATATGTTGGAATGTTTAACAATGTCCTGGAGGTTCCTAAACCTCTCCTCATTTTTTTGAATTCTTATTTCTTCATTCTTTTCTTATTGTAGGTTTTTTTTCTTCCTTCTGGTCCACTCCATTGATGTGAGACCCAGCTTTCTTTCTATCACTATTGGTTCCCTGTACATTTTCCTTCATTTCACTTAGTGTAGCCTTCATTTTTTCATCTAATTTGCAACCAAAATCAACCAATTCTGTGAGCATCCTGACCAGTGTTTTGAACTATGCGTCTGATAGGCTGGCTATCTCTTGGTCGCTTAAAAGTATTGGTTCTGAGTCTTTCATTTCTTCTTCTGTTTGAGCCATCTTTTTTTTTTTCCTTTGGTCTGGTTGTGCCTGTTATGTATGAGGGGCAGAGCCTTAGGTGTTCACCAGGGCTGGGCAACCCACCTCGCTGGGTTGTGATGCTGTACATGGGGGCGGAGTCTGAAAAGGAACAACGGCACTTGCTCCACTCTCTGTGGGACCTCAGTCCCTTCCGCCACTTCCCCCAAGTAAACTGGGCCTTTCTGGTGCTAATTCCCATGTGGGTGGGTTTGTGCACCCCGTGGGTCTTTCCAATGACCTCTCCTATGAGACTGGGAGTCTCTCCCTGTGCCTCAACCCCTTTCAGTCAGTCCCCCGAGGCTCTTATTTCCCTGCGCTGGGACCCTGGGACTGCCCAGTCAGCCAGCTGCCTTGAGCACAGTGCCTTGCTTCACAATTGCCACCTTGCTGGGTCTGCCGGTTGCAACCCCTAGGCCAGGGTCTACCAGCCACTGCTTGCATGCCCAGGTTCTGCCCGCTATGGTCTTGTGCACCCCGCATGTCTTACGAGCTGGGTCCCAACAATCTTTGTTCCAAGACCCCTCTCTGCCCAGCTGCCCAACTCTGCCCATCCTACTGGTCTGGATGAAATGTGTCTATTTTAATTCCTTGGTTGTCCAACTTCCATACAGTTCAATTTTCTATCAGTTCTGGTTGTTATTCTGTTTCTAAATTGTTGTTGTCCCTATCTTGGTTGTGTGAGGAGGCACAGTGTGTCTACCTACGCCTCCATCTTGGTCGGAAGTCCCCCCATCATATAGTTCTTGAACATGTATATTCTTTTACAAATGATTCTATTATATATGGATTATACAATATCATGTACCTTGGAAATACTTTTAAAAAGTATGTGGGCTTAAATTTCTTTGCCAGATGTTTCACCATTGCTGCCCTGAAATTCAACATGCCTGAAATTTGATGGAGTCATTTCAGTTTTGTAAATATGAATTTTCTCTGAAATTTTCCTTCTGAAAATTGAGGTGGTTGGGTTGGATTCAGTGATTTCCAAATGCTGGCCCATAAGCTACAGCCACAGTGAGAGTGTTTTCAGAGCCTTCAGGCATGTTACATCAGTAAGTCTGGCCTGGGGCCAACGCACCAGGTGATGCTGGGGCCTGACCAGATTTGGGAAACCCTAGACCAGATGGGCTCTTAGATGTCCTTTGACTTTATGAATTTATGATACTGTCAGAACCTTGTCCTCTTGTTGGTGGAATATGAGCCAGTCCCTAGGGAAAGAGCTGCAGCTATACTGACTACACTGCCAATGACACAGGAAGGAGAATGCCTCAGGTCACCAGGGATTTTTCCCAGCTTTTGCAGACTTCCCTCCAAAGATGTAAGTGCTTCTCTTTGGGATCCTGCACACTCAGGCACATCTTCACGGTAGCATTCATCTCATGGCATTGTAATTGTGGGTATACATCTTTTGTATATTCCACTTAATTCAGGTGAAATCTATGAACACTGAAAATGTTGATGTCAATGTCTGCAACACTGCAGCCAATCACACAGTAGGCACTTAATAAACACTCGAATGAACAAATGAATAAATAAACTATTGAAAGAAATCTCCCAGTAATCCCCCAGTAGGCTATGCTTCAAAGCCAATGGGAAATTGCCTGTGACATTACAGGAAAGATGTTTATATTTAACGTAAGGTAAGCCCTTAGTCTGCTAATTTAGTGTCAAAGATTTTATTTATTTATTTTTAGAGAGAGGGGAAGGGAAGGAGAAAGAGGAGGTAAACATCAGTGTGTGATTGCCTTTTGCATGCCCCCTACTGGGGACCTGGCCAGCAACCCAGGCATGGGCCCTGACTGGGAATCCAACCTGTGACCCTTTGGTTTACAGTCTGGTACTCAATCCACTGAGCCACACCAGCCAGGTGAAGCCCCTTTGTTTTGGATCTCTGGATTTATATAGGTAAAGGCCATTAATGTTTCTTATTCTTGACAGTATCATCGTAACGATCCTTTGGGACAAGACTTCTATAACTATATGAAAGTGCCACATTGAAATACACAGTTTGCTCTGTCTGATTCTCTCAAGACTAAGTCTGTTTTCTTCTATTAGGATAAAGAAAAAATACTAGCCATAGCCAAGGAACTGGTTGTTTGCCCTTTAGAAGTCCTTTAGAAGTAAATACAGATAGCCAAAAATAAAATTCCTCATTCATTCACAAACATCCAGTTTATAATGTTTTATAATCTCCTCCTATCATTATTATTGACTTATATATTTCTAGAGCTATTAATATGCCATGCTGTTGTTCTTTTTAATATGTTGATATTTATATAATCACAGAAATAATATAGAAAAATATATTTCTAAAGTATAGACTCAATTGTTTGAATGAAAAAATACCATGAAAATAAGGATTTAGACATTTAATAATTTCAAATTTATGATCAAGATTTATTATGTTTTTAATCCTGATATTTTAATGCTTTTCTACATTAATCTCCTCATTTCATTAATTTATTTTAAAAGGTAATTGGCTTTTTAATTTCTTGTTATTCATATACTAAAGGCATTTTTTAGTATAGCCTAATTTACTCTCCTTTCAAATTATAATCACCATCTATCAGATTTTTATTTAGTACTAATTAAGGTGATTATTTCTTTTTTTAATTTAATTTTTATTGTAATTTTTTCCGTTTCCATTTAGTCCCCATATATCCACCTCCCCCTAGCAATCACCATACTGTTGTCCATGTCCATGAGTCCTTTTTCCTTTTTGCTCAAACCCCTCACCCCATTACCTCCCTCCCCCAGCTTTCATCCTGTTCTCCATCTATGAGTCTGTCCCCATTTTCCTTGCTCAGATTGTTCATTAGATTCCACATATGAGTGAAATCATACAGCAAATTTCTTTCTCTGACTGGCTTATTTTACTTAGCATAATGCTCTCCAGGCAGCAGTCTATCATACTGCTGCAAAGGGTAAAATTTTCTTTTTTATGGCTGAGTAGAATTCCAATGTGTAAATGTCCCCAAAACTGTTGTTTTATCCACTTACCTATTGATGGACGCTTGGGCTGCATCCTATCTTGGTGATTGTAAATAACACTACAATCAGCAGAGGCATGTTTCTGTTCTTTCAAGTAAGTGTTAAGTGTTTTGGGTTACCTCAGATATAGTCTCAGAAGTGGGGTCACTGGGTCAAAAGGCAGATCCATTTTTGATTTTTTGAGATATCTCCATACTGCTTTCCACAATGGCTTCACCAGTCTGCATTCCCACCAACAGTGCAAAATGATTACCCTTTCTCTACCTCATTGCCAGTACTTGTTTTGTGTTGATTTATTGATGATGGCCATTCTGACAGGTATGAAGTGATCTCTCACTGTAGTTTTAATTTGCATTTCTCTGGTGATTAGTGAAATTGAGCATCTTTTCATATGTCTACTGGACATTTCTGTGTTCTGTTTGGAGAAGCATCTATTTAGGTGCTTTGCCCATTTTTTAATTGGGTTGTTTGTGTTTTTTTGGTGTTAAGTTTTGTAAGTACTTTATAAATTTTGAATATTAACCCCTTATCAGATGTATTGGTGAATATATTCACCCATTCTTTGTGTTGTCTTTTTATTTTGTTGATGATTTCCTTTGCTGTGCAAAAGCTTTTTAGTTTGATGTAGTCCCATTTGTTTAGTTTTTCTTTTGTTTCCCTTGCCTGGGGAGATATATCTGATAAAAAATTGCTACAAGCAATGTCTGAGATTTTGCTGCCTATGTTTTCTTCTAGTATTTTTATGGTTTTGGGCCTAACATTTAAGTTTTTGACCCATTTTGAATTTATTCTTGTGTGTGGCATAAGAAGGTGGTCTAGTTTCATTTTTCTGCATGGATCTGTTTAATTTTCCCAATACCATTTATTGAATGAACTACACCATTTATTGAATGAACTATCTTTAGCCCATTGTATGTGCTTGCTTCCTCTGTAAGGTGATTATTTCATGATTGAGATTTTTAAAAATTTCAAAGGCCTTATATGGTTTTAACAGTCATCACTCTACCTATCAATAAGCACTGCAACTTTTTTGCAGCAGTGGGTATCCCCAAACTCTCCCACCTTATGTATCAGAAAATGTAATGTAACATCTTGGTGCACATAGAGCAGTGTGTCCTGACGTGAAGAGCTATGCAGGGCTCTGTAGGGAATGGTTCCTCTTCTCGTTATACTACACAAGCGTATTTCCAGCAGATGGGGGGCAATCCTACTTTCAGCTGAAGAGGATTACCAGCAAACATTATGGTTCAAGTGGAACACAGTGTACATGCTCCCTGTGTGATAAGACATCCTGTCTTTATCCCTGGCACCCCCACATGGGCTGTCAAGGGAAGGTACTTGGATTTTCATCCAGGAACAACTTTTCTTCTGGATTTCGAGCAACAAAAATTTTAGGGTATAACAAAGCCTTCTTATATGTTGTACAGCATTTAAATTAAAAGACCAAAATTGACATGGTTAATTTTGACTGAATAGTTAAGCAAATTTCTTCTAATATTTGCTTTTGGTTTGTTTTTCTTTGGATTTATGTTGGAGAGATGTGGAATGAAAGCAATACAGTTGTATTCAAGTTGTTATTAAGTGAGATGCCTGAAGTGAAAGAAGAGCTTTTTATTAAGGCCTGAAGTGGAAAAAAGCCATAATCTTTGTCACCTTTGAATGTTGTTAATGAGGGATTCAAAGATTTTTATTAAGGAGTCTGAGATGCTAGAGGCTTCTGGTTAAAGTGTGGATCATGGAGAGATGCCAGTATTGGAGTGAAATCTGGTTCATTTGGTAGTAAAACAAAATGGCTTGTGGACTCCTATTATCTCAATTTGACCTTGATGATATAATAGTGTAGTTCCAGGCTCTCATTTCCCGATATGTCAGGAATAGGCTACAGTACTAGAAAAGAAGCACTCACATATGCTGCCTTCACCCTCACACACACTTAGCGCTGAATCTGCTTAATATACTTTCTAACAGAAATTCCAGCTCGGCTCTTTCTCTGGTGAGCCATGTTGTCCTGGCTACTTCCCAGTTCTCTATATACCACAGTTGTTGATCCATGAAGGAAATTCTCTAAGTTTCAGTTGTGTCTGACCCTTATGCTTCTCTGGGTTTTAACAAGCCTAATCTAGGCTTTCCACCTTTGTCACCCCATACTCTGAAATGTGATGTTATGTATGTTTATCTCTACTCCCACACCACCCTCTTTGATCACCTACAGTACTTTAAATGGTGAGCTTCAGACACCTGCTTTTAATTTTCTCAGTCTCAGAGCTACTAGGTTTCTTCTTAGCTGAACATGCTAACCTGCTTTTTTTACTTTCAGATGAAGTACATTTTGCTTAGGTTATGTACTTCAGTCAGAATCGTTGAAAGATTAATATTCTTGTATCTCCAGGTGGCCAGAAAACCACTCCCCAACTTTATTTTAGTGAACTTTGGGGGTGGAGGAAGATGTACTTGGGTACTAAGCCCAAGCCTCCTTTCGCAGCTACAAATGACACAGGAAACCTCCTTAGGTTTTCAACATGCTGTCTCAGAATAGCACTCATTTCTGTGCCACAGATCATGCTTTAGCTTCTTGCTGAAAATGAACAGAAGGCACAGCAGATGTATTAGTAAACCACAGAAATATCAAGACCACAAAGAAATACAGCTAATGCCATTGAAAGACTGTAATGCATAAATGTGGCTGGAGTGTGCCATGACCCCTGATTACTGGGGACCTGGCCAAGAAACTAGGATGTAAAGTTGCCCCATTGCTAGAGTAATTGACAGCCATAGGTGATCAGTGAGGTCAGGTAATACAGATCAGAGAAAAAACGTTTGGTGTAGGGGTTAGCCATGGGCAGCCAGAGAACATTTTAGAGACTGCTCTGGTGAATGGATTAGTTGAAGTTAGGCAGGGCACAGACTGGGAAGAATGGAATGCCCTGGATAGATTCAAATGGAGAGGAAGTTTGGGCTGAATTGTGACAGTAGGTCAGGCATGAGGAGAAAAGCTTTGGACCTTTATGGATATCTGAGCTTCAGGTAGAACTAGCTCCAGCACCTTCAAATTCCCTCAGGATGGGTGTTAACTGGCAGCAATATTAATCAACTAGAGACTTGCATGTACAGAGTATGGTTTAGTCAGGTGGCTGCTCTCGTCTCAGATATTTGCTTGTCAAGAGGAGCTTTGGCCTTTTTCTGAACTTGATTCCCATAAAGAACTGAAATTATTCTTCTCCTACCAACATTTGATTTTCAAAAAATGGTCCACATCTGCTCTGACTGGAAACTCTGCCACCCTGTCCACTCAGTCTGTGAGTCTGGGACATTAATCTAAGAAAGTAGTTTTCAACTTTTAGTATGTAACAAATTGGGAAGATTGTTAAAAATGCATATTCTTGGGCTTCTGTCCATGAGATAGATATCATGTGTTTGAGGTGGGGCCCAGGAGTTTGTATTTTAAGCAGAAGCTAAAGGACTTCTAATACAGATGTTAGAGACACTTTTAAAAAACACTAGCTTATAGGGAGCTGGTTCTATTTTGTTTTGTAAAATATTCCTCTAAGAACATATGTTTTAATGACAGACAGACATTACTTAAGGATCTTGATGGCATAGCCCTTCCAAAGCTATGATCCTTTGTGCAGTGGATGAGATGTGGTTTCTGTGCACTGCACATATAACGTGTCAGGGTTACACCATTGGTTACCATGCTTCTGACAGGCAGTTCTTTCTGTTTCAAAGGGTCGAGCTGAGTGATCTTAAATCCTAAGCAGCTATTGAGTATGTGGACAGACTAAGAATATACATCAGGGAAAAAAGGAGAATGTTTTGGGGGTGCATTTATTATTGCCCACTAGTGGGTAGTGGGTAGCCCTTTTATCTTACTGCTGTGTCACCTAAATAAATGGATATTCATCCAATGTAGGTCAGGTTTCTTAACTTCACCAATTATCTTTGAGAATGAACAAATTATAGATGAGTTTTAAGTTTTTATTTGGGATAAAAAATGTCTTAGAATAGGTTATAAATTTTGAAGCATTTTTCAGAATGATGGTTAATTTAAAAACCATAGTGACCCATCTAACCAAAGCACGTGGGGGAGGGAGACCTGGGAAACCCAGACTCATCAAGGTGACACAGCACAAAGCCACCCTGCCATGAATCAGCTCCAAGGGTCTCACTACTCACCTGGAGATGAGTTGACAAAGCTGTATTGCTGGAAATGCAAAGCTAAAGACCATGGACTTCATGGTAACCCCAGCAAGTACAGAAATTCTGTCAAGCCCACCCAGTAAAATACTGGTATTGGCTCTTTTCATAATTCACTCAAGCTGAGAACCCAGCCCACTGTTGGCACTGAACTTAATACTGGGATACAGGAATGAAAATTATATAGTCCTAACAATTAAGTATTAAGTATACCAATATGTATTACCAAAAAAAAAGAACAGTAGCATTGGAGTCAGTGGCAGATGCTGTTGTTCAGCTGTCACTATCACCATCTACGACATCTTGTACTTCGTAAAACTCTAGCAAGCATAGGGTGGCTCATCAATGGCACGTGAGTAGTACTTCACTGAGTTCTACTTCCAGAAAACCTTTTTTTTCCCTTAAAATGGAATATATGTGGCTGGAATGCCTTTTGCCCTTAGGCACTTTGCCCCTTTCCACCTGGATTATAGACACCCAGCTAGGGGTGCAGTAGCCATCCCGTGAACATGAGGCAGCAAGCCGCGCCCCACCATAGGCAGAGAGCTGCGCCTTGAGTATGGCAGAAAGGAGTGATGGCAAAGCCTCTGTGCCAGTCCTCACCTGCCTGTCTCAGGGCTTCTTGAGTCTCTGCCTGTGTAAGCCACTGTGGTAATTAAACTTTTGTTATGTGAAGCCACATACTGTCCTAACTAATGCGGGATACTGAAACATTTCGTGAAATGTACCACCTTAATAAAAACGCTAACTATCAAAAAATAGATGTGAATCATTATAAATGGGATGTGTTCATTTTTAAAATACAAAGGAAAGGAAAAGAAAGAAAAATGCCCTTTAAAACCATGTGTGAGAGTCTTATGGGGTTCAGAAGGAGTTATAAGAAGTTTCAAATGACAATCCATTTCTCTCCCAGCACACATGGCCATAAATTCCTTTGCAAATTCAAATGTTAGTCACAAAATGTCTCAGAACCTAAGGTGGTGAGCTTTGCATCCATCTAGGTCACCAGAATTAACACTTTAATGGAAGTAAGTGTATTGTGATGTGATAACTAGCTTCCATTCCCCCAGAATGGGAGAGGAGAATGAAATGTGTGGAACCACTTCTAAGTGAACTTTTTAAAGTTTTCTTGGTGAGACACAATTGGTATAAGTTTCGTCTAATGATTTCAGAATTCTCTAGACATGGTAAGACAGTCAGGGAAATAGGTTCTAGAAGGCAGCAGTCTTGAAATTCTGAGAACTGAAATTTGCAAATGTACACATTTGACGTAACAAACAGCATGTTCAACAGTGAGGCTGGGCATGTTTCAGCCAGAAGGCTACTGAGGCATTCATAGGGTCCATTTAGACATGAGTCAGGCACAGAAAAATTATGGATTTATGGATTTATGCAGGAAATTATGGATTTGGGGCAGGAAATAGAACTCAAAAATCGAATTCTTGTTGTTTACTAGCTGTGTGACTCTGAGCAAGTCACAATATCAGTAAACGTCATAGTTCCTGCCTATAAATGAACCTTGGTGTTCTTTCTTATAGATGTTATGTCAACTTTAAGTTATGGTCAGATTTAAAATTCTACACTTCTCTAGTAATTTCACAAGGATAGAGGAATATGGTCTTTTGGGTCAGAGCAGATTTTAAGCGGAGGCCTCCAAGTCTCCTAGATAGCTCCTCAATAATATTATTTAATATTATTATAGATAGAACTCAGATTATAATATTTAAAATTAGTGACAAGCTTCATCAGGAGAGCTGCGGTCTTATTCAATTATAATTTTTCATTTTTCTGGACTTCTCTGTTTAAGGGTTTTAACCTCTCTCATAAATATAGTCTGTGGATTTAGGAGATGATAGAAGAAGTTTCCCTAAAACTTGAATGTGTCTGAGAGTCTAACAGAATTACTCTCCCTTCTCTCATCACACAGCTTGTTGAAAGCACATTGTAACAATGGTCTTCCTTGGGCTACCATTTCTGTCACTCGGACATATCTCTGCGAGAGAGTTCATTGGTGTGTGTGTCAGTCAGGGTTCAACTAGACAAGCAGAACCCCTGGGAGATTAGGTGATAGATAGATGATGATAGATAGATGATAGATAGTAGATAAACAAACATAAACATATACATGATATATACATATACAGTAAGACTTCACTGGTGTATCCATAGGTTCTTGAAACAATGTATAATGAAACCAATTTTACCGTAGGCTGACTGCTTTAATTAAGAGTTAGGTTCCTATGGCATCTCATCAACATCACATCAAGTACTCAGCATAATTCTGGTAAGCTGCTAGTTCCCTTTCCCAAGTAGCTTTGTATTATGGTGGATTTAAACTCATGTCCAGTTTTTCTATTAAAGTCATACTACTTACAGATGGTCACACTTCCACAGAATAAAAAGGAAGACTGTGTACATCACATTGCTTAGTGTGAGACTTTAGTTATTAAATGAGTGGGTCACATACCTGCTGAGTGTTGCCTCATTTGTTCATTGATCCAAATTTAACGCTATCAGTTAATAATACAATGAATTGTCTTTAACTCATTTAACTGGTTTGCCAGCCTAACTAGTATCTTTGACTCTGTCAAACACACTGCTGACTAATCCTATGAAACACTGAGAGTTTGAGGCCACTAGATACCTTTCTGAGTACAAGAGACTTGTTGTTATCAAGTCAGTTTACTTTCACTTGTTATTGTGATTCTGTAATTTAATTAATTATTACTGTGAATTAATAAAAAAATTGATTCAGGATATAAAGACCTTTTCATTTATAAAATTCAGTTAAGTGTCTGAGAGATTAAATAAAGGCTAATTATTTTTGTTAAAATTGTTGGAAAATTAGGTATAGGCACAGCAACTGACAAAAAAGTTCCTAAACATCTAGGCAAATTCTGCACTCAGATTACTTCATAAGTACATTCATTTTGGGGAGTGCTTAAAGGAACTGGCACTGGAAATCTTAGAAAAAGTGGTTTTTGTAAGAAATATGACACATAACTTGCATCAGTGAACCCATTCTCAGAGAAAAGGTCTTGGCCTTACAATGAAAGATTGCCATATTTTTATGTTTTGATCAAAATAAAAAAATGTTTAGCCCTGGCCAGGTGGCTCAGTTGTTCAATGTCATCCTGCACATAAAAAAGTTGCAGATTCAATCCATGGTCAGGGCACATATCTAGGCTACGGGTTTGGTCCTTGATTGGGGCATGTGCAAGAGCACAGCAATTGATGTTTCTCTTTCACATAGATATTTTACTCTCTCAAACATGCTCTCTCTCTTCCTTTCTCCTCCTCCTCCTTTTTCTTCTTCTTCTTCCCTCTTTCTAAAATCAATAAGCATGTCCTCAGGTGAGGAATTAAAAAGAGAAAGAAAGAAAAGAAAAAGTGTTTATAATATGAGAAGTCCTAGTTAGTGCATTAAAACAAGAAAAAGAAATAAATGGTGTTAATATTAGAAAAGAATGAATAAAACTATTCTTATTCACAGATGGCATGATTGTATAACTAGAAAATCCCAAAGAATCAACAATAGCAAAACTCCTGGAATTAATCAGTAAATATAAGAAGGCCAAAGCTGAACAATATGAACAAAAAAGATAAATTAGTATTATAATGCAATGTTTAAAATAAGTATCTGTTAGTCCTTACTGATATAAGTTACTGAATAAGGAATGGAGAGAATAAACAAATCCTCATGCCAGAGAATTCCACCTGATTTATATAGATGGTATATCTGCAAGGAGGCAGTGAACATCTATTTCTTACACTTGGGCTGCACATGGTAGTTTCTGTCCAAACAGAACCGTATGGAAATGGTAAAATGTCAATTTGTAGTGGAAAAACCTGACAAGTACTATCTAAGGCAGGTGATCAGTTAAAATCAATGGTGATATCACATTGATAGTATATTTCCTTAATAGAATGGAATGAAAATGTCACTTTACCTCTGTAATCTTCCACTTAAAAACACAATCTGCTCATGAGAAAAACATCAGACAAATCCCAATGTAGGGACAGTCCACAAAATCTCTGCCCAGTACTCCCCAGAACTGCTAAGGTCATCAAAAACGAAGTCTGAGAAATTGTCACCACCAGGAGGAGCCCGAGGAGACACAACTAAATTTACTGGGCATCCTGGATGAGATCCTGGAACAAAAAAATGACATTGAGAAAAAACTAAGGGAATCTGAAAAAATATGAGCTTTAGTTAACAATAACATCTCAATGTTAGTTTGTCAATGACAACAAATATACCATATTGATGTAAGATGTTAATAACAGGGAAATCACCTTATGGAATAAATGGGAACTCTGTACTATCTTCACAGTTTTCTGTAAATGTAAAGCTGTTGTAAAGTAAAAAAGTGTATTTAAAAACCATGTAAGGTATGTGTGATGTATAATGTACATGTCTTGGATAGAGCTATCTTTTGAAGTGGCCAAGTGCCAGGTCTGATCTCATCAGATAAGAAGGCTTCTCCTGAAACCTCTGCCATTAATTCAGACAAGGAATTCCACTAGATGGCTTACTCCACATCCAGTCCCTATCATGACTTCACAGGGATACTATTTATCCTCAGATCTGTGAATAAGGAGCTGATGCTCAGAAAAAAAGGGGCTTGTCAGTGTTCTGTATCTTAGTAAATAAGATTTGAGTAGAAGTGATTTGAATAGACTTTTCTCCTTACCTATTTTTTCACATTATTTGATACAGGAGGCCTTTAAAACCATATTGTTCTCTAGACTTAGATCATTCCTTATTGTTGTGTTCTCAAAATTTATTTTTTAATCCCTTCAGGCCTCCATTTATAACTTAATGTATCTTTGAAACCAAACTTATAGTAATTTAGGTGTCTCAGATGTTCCTAAAGTTATCTTCCCACAATCTCAATGATGCCTGTTACTAAATTTGGTAGTTCAAACTTAGTGTTGAGTATAGAATTTAATATTTAGTATTAGGGTTTAAAATTAGTATCCCTCACAGCTTTTAAAATGAGAAATGAAGATAACTTAGAAAGAAAAATGTAATAAAATTAACTTGAAATATTTAAACAGAATTATTAGAAGATAACCAAATACTTTAACCATAAAAGTTAATATACTTGTTAAAATTCATCATGAAAATTGCCATTATCTGGTATCCAAGAAAAACAAGGAGACTAGAGATCCTAGGTGGCATGGGAGTACATAGAAGCTGCACTAACCTCTTCCTAGGACCAATCTGGAAATTACAACTAAATTGTAGAGAAATCATCCTGAATAAACAACTGAACACTAGCTAAAGAGAAGCTGTATAACCATGGACAAACAGAAGAAACCCTTCACCACAAGGTGACCGGTAGGGAGTGTGGAGGAGGCACAAGATGGCTGATGGGGCTCCCATGGGCAGCAGCTGAAGTTCTGAAGGGATATTTCAGCATCTACGGTATTTGCCCTGAGAAATGTGGGGTCTAAACCCCAAGCTGGGCTCCCAAGCCTACAGTGCCAGAGCCAGAAAAGAACAGAGATAACATCCAGCTGTGAAAAGCAGTGGGGTTTCTGTCTGCCAGGGAGAGATGGCTGAAGACTCAAAGAGTCTCTTAAAGGGCCAACACTCAAAATTTCATTTGCAGCCACTTACCCCAGACTTGGGAAGAGTGGAGTAGAGATGCCTGAGGAGAGTCTGGGTTTGGTGGCTCAGGGAGAGAACTGAAGGAACAGCCACCAGGATCCCTGTGCTGAGTCATTCCCCATACTACAGAGTCCATCTTTCTCAGACAGAGCACTATCTTCCATGTAGCATCAGCCTAGTGGGAAGCAATAGTCCCACCTGCAGGAATTACTTTGCCCTACCCTGTGGAGCTTAATCTTGGCTGCTGATTACAGCTTGAGGCTCTAGCACTGATTAGTTTAACAACTAAGAAGGATCTCTGGGAGCTCAGTGAGACTTCAAATGACCTTCCCCAGGTCTGGTGCTGATAAGAACCAGCCTTTTTTTTCAGCCTGGTTCTTTCTGCACAGAAACAGGCCCAGCAGAGGGAGCCACACACTGTGGATCACTGATAGCTCCAAACAGGTTGGCCAAGGCCAGTCACAAGCAGCATCTGAAAAAGGCCAAAACTAGAGTCTTCACAAATCTACCTAATACATAGAAACAAATACAAAGAAGCAGCCAAAATGAGAAGACAAAGAAACAGACTCCAAATAAAAGAACAAGAGAATTATCCAGAAGTAGAAGTAGATGAAATGGAGGCAAGCAATTTATCAGATAGAAAGTTCAGAGTAATAATTATGAGGATGCTCAAGAGCATGAAAAAAGACACATGACCCTAAAAAAAAGACCAGTCAGAAATTAACAATAAAATATCTGAAATAAATACTACACTGGAAGGAATAAACAGTAGGTTAGATGAAGCAGAGGATCAAATCACTGATTTGGAAGACAAGGTAGAAAACTAAACAGCCAGACAGAGAGCAAAAAGAAAAAAAAATTAAAAATGAGGAGATCTTATGAAACATTTTGGGCACATGAAGCTTAACAACATCCACATCATGGGAATAAGAGTAGAAGAGAGTGAGCAAGGGATCGAGACCCTAAGTGAAGAAATAATGACTGAAAACTTCCCTAATCTGGTGAAGACAAGTGACACACAAGTAGAGGAAGCTCAGAGAGTCACAAACAAGTGGGACCCAAAGAAACCTATACCAAGACATATCATAATTAAAATGACAAGGCTAAAGACAAGGAAAGAATACTAAAAGCCACAAGAGAAAAGCAGATAATACATATAAGGGAGCACAAATTAGACCATCACCTGATCTCTTAACAAAAACATTTCAAGCCAGAAGGAAATGGCAAGAAATATTCAAATTTATGAAAAGCAAGGTCTTACATCCAATGCAGCAAAGATGACATTTAAAATCAGAAGAGAAATAAGTAGTTTCCTAGACAAGAAAAAGCTAAAAGAGTTTGTTAACACCAAAACAGTACTGCAACAAATGCCAAAGGGCTTGCTTTAAGAAGAAGAAAAAAAAGAGGAAAATAGTCTAACAATAAAATGGCACTACATATGTATCTACCTTAAATGTAAGTGGCTTAAATGTTCCAACCAAAAGACTTAGGGTAGCTGAATAGATAAGAAAACAAGACCAATATATATGCTACCACCAAGAGACACATCTCAGATCGAAAGATGCACAAAGACTAAAAGTAAAGAGATGGGGAAAAAAAGTATTTCATGCAAATGGAAAGGAAAAAAAACTGGAGTAGCTGTACTTATCTGACAAAATAGACTTTAAAATCAAAGACACAGTAAGAAACAAAGTAGGAAACTACATGATGATAAAGGGAACAAACAAACAAGAGGATATAAACCTAGTAAACATTTACACACCCCTTAGGAGCACCTAATAATGTAAAACAAATTAATAGACATAAAGGTAGAGGTCGACAGAAATACAGTCATAGTGGGGGATTATAACACCCCATTGACTCAATGGGTAGATCTTCCAGACAGAAAATCAACAAGGAGATAGCAGTCTGAAATGACACACTAGATCAAATGGATTAAATTGATATCTTCAGAGCATTTCACCCCAAAGCAGAAGAATATACATACTTTTAAAGTGCTCATGGAATGTTTTCTTGGATAGATAACATTTTAAGACACACAATATGTCTCAAATAATTTAAGAAGATTGAAATCATATCAGTCATCTTCTCTGACCACAATGCTGTGAAACTGGAAATCAAGCACAAGAAGAACACTGAAAAACATGCAAAGACATGAAAGTTAAATAACATGTTATTAAACAATGAATGGGACAATGGTGGCATCAAAGGAGAAATCAAAAGGTATCTTAAAACAAATGAAAATGAGGATGCAACAATCCAAAATCTGTGGGACACTGGGAAAGCAATCCATAAATGAAATAGAGTCTTAAAAAATTATACAAAAATCATAAATGCAAGAGCTGTTTTTTAAAAGATAAACAAGATTGATACATCTTTAATCAGACTCATCAAGAAAAAAGAGAAAAAACTCAAATAAATAAAATCAGTAATGAAACAGGAGAAATACCAATTGACACCAAAGAAATACAAAGTATTGTAAGAAAATATTATGAATAGCTATATGCCAACAAACTGGGCAACCTGGAAGAAATGGATAAATTCCTAGAAACATACAATCTTCCAGACAATCTAGAAGAATCAGGGAATCTGAATAGATAGATTACACATAGTGAAATTGAAGCAGTAAAAAAAAAAAAAATTTCCAATGAACAAAAGTCTTAGACCAGATGGCTTCATGGGGGAATTTTACCAGACATTCCAAGAAGAATGAACACCTCTGTTTCATAAGCTATTTCATAAAATTCAAGAGGAAAGAAGGCCCACAAGCTCATTATGAGGCCAGTATTATCCTAATTCCAAAACCAGATAAAGAAACTACAAAGAAATAAAATTATAGGCCAATATCCCTGATGAACAAATATGCTAAAATCCTCAACAAAATATTAGCAAACCAAATACTAAAATGCATCAAAAGCATCATACACCGTAATCAAGTGGCTTTTATTCCAGGAATTCAAGGTTGGTACAACATTTGCAAATCAGTAAATATGATACACTGTACAAGCAAAATGAAGGATAGAAACAACATAATCATATCAATAGATGCAGAAAAAGTACTTGATAAAATCTAACACCCATTTATGATCAAAACTCTCAACAAAGTGTAATTAGTGGGAACATGCCTAACCATAATAAAGACTATATATGACAAATCCACTGCCAGCATCATACTCAAGGGGTAAAAACTACAAGGATTCCCCTTAAGATTGAAAATAAGACAGGGTGTCTCTTGTTCACATTAGAACTGGAAGTCCTAGCCAAAGCAATCAAGGAAGAAGAAGGAATAAAAGGCATCCAAATTGGAAAAAAGAAGTAAAACTATCATTATTTGAAGATGACATTATACTGTGCTTAGAGAACTCCAAAGATTCCACCAAGAAACTACTAGAACTAATAAATTCAGCAAAATAGCAGGATACAAAATTAATATCCAGAAATCAATTGCATTTTTATATGCCAATAAGGAACTAACAGAAAGGGAAATTAAGAATACAATCCCATTCACAATTGCTCCAAAAAGAATACAATACCTAGGAATAAACCTAACCAAGAATGTAAAACACCTGCAGTTGGAAATTTATAAGACACTGAAGATCCAAATAAGTGGAAGCACATACCATGTTCATGGATAAGAAGAATCAACATCATCAACATGTCCATATCACTCCAAGCAATCTATAGATTCAACACAATTCCTATCAAGATTCCAATGATGTATTTCTCAGAATTAGACTAAAGATTTCAAAAATTTATAGGGAGCTACAAAAGTCCCCACATAGCAACAGGGATCATGAGAAAGAAGAACAAAGCTAGAGGAATCACACTACCTAATATCAAACTATACTACAAAGCCACAGTTATTAAAGCAGCATGATACTGTTATAAAAACAGACATGGAGGTCAATGGAATATAATGCAAAGCCCAGAAATGAAGCCACACCTTTATAGTCAATTAATATTCAACAGAGGAAGCAAGCACACACAGTGGGTTAAACATAGTTGATTCAATAAATGGTGTTGGGAAAATTGGACAGATCCATGCAGAAAAATGAAACTAGATCATCTTCTTATACCACACACAAGAATAAATTCAAAATGGATCAAAGACTTAAATGATATACCTGAAACCATAAAAATCCTCGAAGAAAACATAGGCAGCAAAATCTCAGACATTGCTTCTGGCAGTTTTTTATCAGATATATCTCCCCAGGCAAGGGAAACAAAAGAAAAAGATAAACAAGTGAGTTTTTACACAGCAAAGGAAATCACTAGCAAAATAAAAAAACAACCCACAGAATTGGAGAACATATTCACTGATACATCTGATAAGGGGTTAATATCCAAAATTTATAAACTACTTACAATGCTCAACACCAAAAAAGCAAACAACCCAATTAAAAAATGGGCAAAAAACCTGAATAGACACTTCTCAAAATTAGATGTATGAAAAAATGATCAATGTTACTAATAATCAAAGAAGTGCAAATTAAAACCACAATAAAATATCATTTCACACCTGTCAGAATGTCTATCATCAATAAATCAACTAACAACAAGTGCTGGTGATGATGTGGAGAAAGGGGAGCCCTTGTGTACTGTTGGTGGGAATGCAGACTATTGCAGCCATGGTGGAAAGCAGTAGGGAGATACTTCACTTCAAGAATTAAAAATGCCTATCGACCCAGAGTGGATATATTCCACTTCCTGGAATATATCAGAAGAAAACCAAAACATTAATTTGAAAGAACACAAGCACTCCTATGTTCATTGTAGTGTTATTTACAATCACCAAGACATGGAAGCTAAGAAATTTTTATCCTTTGCAACAGTATGGATGGACTAGGGAACATTATGCTAAGTTAAATTAGCCAATCAGAGAAAGACAAATACCATATAATTTTACTCATATATGGAATCTAATGAACAAACTGAACTAACAAGCAAAACATAGACAGACTCAGAGAGGGAGAGCAGGCTGGCAGCTAGTGGTTACAGGGAGAGAGTTGACATGGTGGAGGGATTGAGCTAAAAGTAAAAAGGACCAATAGGCATGGACAACATTGTGGGGATTGCTTGAGGCGGGACTATAAGGGGACTAATGGTAATGGAAGAAAAATACAATGAAGATTATATCAAAAAAAAAGAAAAAGAAAGAAAATGTGATTAAATTGTGTCTTGGTTCAGGAGGGAACATACCAACTTCTCAGAGAGAAGTTCCAGATTCCCATGTTCCAAATTCTGGAATAATTTTTTATTTAGGGTATTTCAAGGTGATAAAATAAAATAATTGTTTGCAATATGGAAATAAAATTATATGATTGTTATATAAATAAATTTTATGATTTCATAGCCAATATGGAAATAAAATTTGTATGATTATTGTTCATAGAATCTAGCTAAAATATTAAATTAATAATAATAAAAGGCAGTTTAATGCATTTACATTTCAATGCAATTACAATGATATTTTAATATGTCCATTTATACTGTAGTATACTCCAAATTCTAATTCACTTTGAGATGTGTTAAAAAGAACAAAGAGCAGGATGTAGATAGCTTGCTCCTAAAATTATCTTTTCTAAATATTATTCTCCCCGGGGTTTCTGTGAGTAGCTGGGTCTCAAGGAGAGCACATATCTAATTGGTGATGTATGCTACTTACATCATATATTTCTTTTCATGTACCTCTGTGTCCCAAGATATCCTGATTCATTTGACAAACAGATACCTGCTCTCATAAGCATATGTTATATGAGAGAGACAGAAGTTAACATGAAAATAAACCATGAGGAGACCTGGACAGTAAGAGGTGCTATGCAGGAAAAAATTCAGGGTACTGAGGAAGAGAGTGGGTGTGGGTTGAATGGAGAGACAAAGTTTTACAGACAGTGGTAAGAAAAGGCCTACCTGGTGTGACATTTGAGCTGAGACCAGAGTAAAATGAAGAAGCCAGACATGGGAATAATTGAGGAAGGATAATCTGTGCCCAGATAAAGAGAATAATGCAATGATGCCCATTTATTTCCTATTTTAGGTATCAATAGGTTCAATAACAACAACGTTGAAATAAGAAGATACAAATTTAAAGGAAGGATGCCAAGGCCCATCCTGGTGTTACCCCATTTAACATTATCTGGTGTAGGACGAAGCCCTTTTGCCTTCTCTGACTGTGGTGGTGGTATTACAATGCAGCTTTTGAGAGAATAGTTTAATAAAACAGGAGACTGTGTGTCTTTGAAAGATGTAAAATGAGTTACATTTTTCTTGGATTAAATTTTATAAGATGAGAAAGGGAACAGGTTTGCCTCTGCCGATAAAATAGATTTAGAGACATAAATTTACTGTATACTGAAAATTTTAAAGCTAAGAATACTATTAAAGGCAGCATTGAAAGAACCTCGTAAATCAGTGAGCCTACCATTGTAAAACCTGAAATGTATGCTAATTTTATCATGTTCTTAATTTATCTACAGGAAACCATTTTCGAACTAATGGGTAAAATCATCTGTAAATGGCCAGTGGCAGAGGTCCGATGTTAGCAGAAAGAAGTATGTAAGGAGGTCGTCTTGCCTTATCTAGCAAGAGACTTAGTTGGACCATGGGTTTTGAAGCATGTTTCCTAGAACTCGAATGATTTTTGATATCACTCTAAGGTTATGTCACACTCCATTCACCACTTAATATGTTTCCTAACGTACCACAGTTCTAAGAGTTAAAACTAGTACTTCTGATGTGGTTTATTTTATACTTTTTAAAGTACAAAAGCAGTTGTTAGAAAATATTTAATAAATAAACTCATCGTTTAACTTAATTCTGTGCAATCAACTAACCCTTGATTAGGTTCTTCTGTATGCTTCTTAAACAACCAAAAAATGTTTTTCCTTTCTAATTATTTTTATCAAGCTCAGGGAATGCATTTGTCTGGCCACAAAATATTCTCAGTCAGATTCGCCAGGTTCTTCAGCCAAAAGATCTGTCCTGCTGCCTCACTGTGTGAGAAGCCACAAAACAGTTTATGGCAATAGAAACCAACACTATTATTTATAATTTGCAAGCAGGTCTCAACACTTCTGCTTTGCTATAGCCTATAATACTTAGATTTTTGAAAATTGCCTGAAGTTGCTATGGCTGTGCCTACATCTCCTTTTTCTTTTAATTTAATTCTTGAAGTTAACTGTCTAGTGGATTTGTCATCATCTACCTGTCTGTAAGGTCTTCAAAGGTAAGGACTGTATCTTATTTACCTCTGTGTCCCTAAAACTATATAGTTTGTGACTTTGTAGGAGCTCTCAGTAAATGTTGGCTGAATGAATGCATGACCAGATGAATGAGGCCCCACACTTCTGCTACTTGCTGGGCTAGGTTCATGAAGTGTGTGATGTCTAGAATATCTAGCCAAGTCTTTTTTTAATTTATGAGCTTATCATATCTAAAAATGATAAATTATTTCATTCCTCATTTGCTTATGTCACTGGTTGTATTTGGGCTATACATTAAGGTTTAGAATTAAATTATTTGCCTATGTTTCAAGATGTTTTATTTATTCCACAAGAGACTAAAAGCAGAATACTCAAGGGCTTTCATGTTCACAAAATGCTTCTTTTAAACATAGTAAATGGTGAACTATAAAAAGAAACATCTTTTCAGCCTTCACCATGGAAAAGAAAAAATTGAGAAAACATGTATTTTGGATGCAACAAAAGATTGCATTCTTATTTTCTTCCTGCAGGAGCCTCATGTCACCCTGTATATCATTTTATGTGTATTACTTGTGTGATTTCTGTTTAAGACCAAGAGAAAAAGTGTTTAAACTGAAATGCTTCCTAAGCAGTGGAATTCCTACTATTCCCCTATCTTCCCTGAGATTCACAGGTAATGTACACTCATACCTTTGGCTCCTGGTGTCAGCCTAACTTCTATGGAAGCATCTTTTGAAATGAAAAACAATGGAAGTCTTTTATGTAAGCAGCACATCCCCTGCTATTCATCTGATTTAGATACCAGAAACCACTTGCGCTGCTCTTAAATTAAGTTGGTAGAAGAATGCTTGCTCATTTAAATTCATCCCTTATGAGAAATATAACTTAGACTGTGGTGAATTTATTATTTTATTCTGACATTATAAACTGTACTCTTAACTGTTTGTGATTTTAAATCATCACCTTTTTTCTGTTTACATTTCAAGCAATTGCCCTCAAACCCTTGAATTTTTAGTGTTCTATTTTTTAAACTAACAACTCTGCTAGGGATAAAGAGGCAGATAAAAGATAAAATGTAGGGAAACCTCTAATTCTTGAACTTTTCTTAAATTTTGTACTTTTCTTTAAATCATTCTTCGAATATTTTATACATTCAGTATTCATCATTAGATAATTTAAAAATACATTGATAATGGGAAAAGTGGATGAAAGTAATTTCATAAACATAAAGGAATATATAAGGTGCTATCATTAATAATTACTAATCAAATCTGAAAATTTAGCACTGGATGAACTAAGTTCAATAAGAAATTGCAAGTCCAATAAAAATAGTAAATTGTAGCCTTTTGGTAAAAAAAAGTAGAAGCAGAAGTGAGAATGCAAAACTACTTTTATTCCAATTTAATATGTAATCACAGAGTAGTCCTTAAGCTTGCTGATCACAACACATAATTTTCTTTTTTTAAAAAAATGCCATTCTTCGTCTTACTTTAAGTGCTCTACTTTGTATATTGATTCCTCTAAATTCTTAGGTTTTTAGTAACATTCCATCTTTGATTTCTAAAAGCAAATCTAATAGGAAGTAAGATTTTCTATTCCCACTATTTAGATATGGCAGTTTGTTCTTCCTGTCATAGTAAATCATTTTCCATAGTATAGTGTGTGTGTGTGTGTGTGTGTGTGTGTGTGTGTGTGTGTTTAAACCTCAAATACTAGCATTTTCCATTTCTGGATCATTTCTATCTATTTCAGAATGAAATCTTTCAAGCTAGTACCATATTTTTACAGATATTTTTGTTATTTGTGCTATCATGGTCGAATTGGACCACGATGGCCCAGAAAGTGGCCTAATCGAGCAATGGTCTGCCTCATTGCAATGCTGACCTGTAGAGGGCATAAATGCTGATGATGTGCTAAGGTTCAATGGCCACTATTGTATGCTCAATGTATAGCATCTCCTTATGCCTTTGTAGAATGGGACCACAGTGCCGACTCAGTCTACTCAGATAACCATAAAAAGAAAAAGGGCAGTTGTAGGCTGCCATCTTCCTCACCTTTTATCCTCATGACTCAGCACTATCACCAGAATTTCAGAGTGTGTGGATGGTGACTTTGACCATCTCTTTGTGGACTAGACCACCAGTCATATCCCACGTAAGTGGGATGCCTGAACCATCACTACATGGAGTTATGATCCTTCAATCATTGTATAATTATGATGTATATCAAATTTAATAAATAAAACATTATAAATATGATTAAAGTAATTTCCAGCCCTCCCCCATAATTGAGTTTCCCTCTTTCCCACCCCAGAGCTAATAACTATCCTGAAATGGCAGATTAGCTTTTGCTGGCATACTACATGTTTAAGTACAAGTAAATAAATTTATTATTTAAGTACAAGTATAATGAATTTATTATATTACTATAATATTATTACTATAATATATTTATATTTAGGCCACTCTCTTTTTAAAAATTACATACATCATATCACACAATGAGCATCCATTAGCAGCTGTTTGTTTTTTTTTTCAACTCCCGCCCCATTAGCAGCTGTTTATTTAACCAAACATAATGTCTCCAAGATTTTTCCATTTTGAACATATATTTTATTTTTACTGCTATAGTGTGTACCACTATATTAATATACCACAGTTTATTTATCTATTCACTCTTGATACACTTTCAGATTTGTCTGAGTTTTTTCTTTTATTAAAAAGGATTATATAATTAATTTCCTTATATAAGACTTCAAATCCATAAAAAAAATTACAAAGAATCCACTAAAAAAAGACAGAGCCTATACATATGCAGTGGACAAAAGTGGAAACCACAATGGCCAATGCACATTTGAAAGCATACTCAACCTCACTAATAAGCACTAGCAAAAAGATCCTATTCCATACCCATCTAAATGTTGGGAGAAATTAGGTAGGTTAACACTACATGTGCTACTGGTGAGAGTGTACAGTGGTGCAGCACTTTAGAAAAATATTTGTTAGTTTCCAGTGCAAACCCTATGATCTCCTTGGTACTATTTTAGGGATTGACTCTTCACTCTTCTTCCCTTTTCTAGCATAAGAAAAATTGGGTGCCTAGCAAGCCCAGCCTACAGCTGCAACAAAATGATGAACAGGGTAGTCTGAGAGTGTTCCCTGTTAGTGTTTGGAATAGTGAGAGCAGATGTGTGGGTGCGAATCCGGCTCCTGTTGTCATCATTGCAGCAGCTACAACTTTTTCTATAGCTTTGCCAACCATGAAGGGAAAACTGACAGTTGGATGCACATTTCTACACTTATACTCTAAAGGGTTCAGGGCAGAGAGTCCTGGACTCTTTAGGAATGCATGACCATTTGATTTCCCACTGCATATGGGCATGGGAATGAGAAGAACCCTCTGGCAGCAGCGATCTGCACTTGGAGATGCCCCACCCCAACCAGGGAGTAAGTGAGCTTTCCTCAAAGATCCTCACATGGTGAGGCTAGAATGAGAAAGATCTCTTTCCTTCACACAGATCTGAAGGAACAGAGCTGTGCCCAAGAGAAAGGGACTGAGAAACACATGACTGCAAAGCAAGTTGGTCTGTAACACAAAAGAGTCTCAAGAAGAGGAAAGAGGTCTGGACACCTAAGGGAGGGAGACCTAGGGAAGATGGCAGCAGGGGACAGCAGATTAAGGGCATCAGTAACTGTAGGGAGGGTCAGTTGGACACTTAGCCAATGCCAAAACATTGGGATTATCAAAGAAATGATGAGTCTAAAGAAGAGGGAAGATGGCGGCGTGGTAGGAGGGAGCACACGCCACCTCCCGTTTCAAAAGACAGGAAAACCTAACCATACTAAAGAGGACATTGCAGCTTACATGAAAATAAGAAATCAAAATTGTAGCGGACAAAGAAAGACCAGACGGTAAGGAGACTACTGCAGGATAATAACAGCCCAGTGATCAGCGTGGGGAGCAGGGAGTTTGCAGACCCAGCCCCAGAGCTCTGGGAGCTCCCGCAGGGCTCTCGGGGTAGGGGAGCTGGGTCATCCGCTCCCTCCCTGGCCAAACAAAGACTGAGCAGTGCTGATCCGGGGGACCTCGGAGCGGGCTTGGGGGAAGATCACAGCCCAGCCAGTGGAGCCAAAGACGGCAGGTCCTTGTGTGGGCACCCCAACCCAGAGAGAGTTATTTTTTGGGTAAATGGCTTGGTGCCTACAGCCGTTAGCACGGAAAAAGCGCGGGCGTTCTGTGGGATCTCCGGTGCCAAGGCCGGGATGTGTGGGGAGGCTCGAGTCCCCCAAAATCCACAGCGTAAACACCCATGAACCTGAAAGTGGCAGCGAACGTGTGCACTCCGCAGTGAGCTTTCTGCGAGAGAGGCGCCAATACAAAGGGTCCGGGGTCCACCATGTCTTGCGCCGGCGCCCCAACCCGGAGAGAGTTACTTTTTTGAGTAAAAGTCTGGGTGCCTACAGCCGTGAGCTCGGAAAAAACACGGACATTCTGCGGGATCCCTGGTGCCCAGGACGTAAATTCGGGGGAGGTTCCAACCCCTCAGAATCCACAGTGTACACACCCGTAAACCTGGAAGGAGGGCATGCGGGTGCACACTCCGCAGTGAGCTATCCGAAGGAGAGCTGAAGAGCACCTGAGGCCTGAACCCTGAACCCTGGTGAGAGGCGCCAGCGTACACACCCGTGAAGGGATGCACGTGTGCAGGAACTCCTCGGTGGGTGCCAAAGGGAGTGCTTGGGAGTACACAGATTGGTGCCTGGGGCGTTGGGCCCGTGAGGCTGGACCTGCGGACAGGGCGCCAGAGGCTGACAGAGCTCTGAACAGGAAATGGAACAAAGCTAGGAGTTCCCCACTACGTCTGCTGCAGCCAGCAAAACAAGGAAAACCGGTTTAGCCAGTTTGAAACCAACAAAGGGTTTTTTTTTGTTATTTGTTTTGTTCTGTTTTGTTTTTTGTTTTTTGTTTTTTTCTTTTCTTTTTTCTATTTTTTGCTGGATTTTTTTATTAAGTAACTTTTCATTTTTTAATTCTTATTATTGTTATTTCATTCAATTACTTATGTTTCTATTTCCTTCTAGTGTTGATCCTTCTACCTTTCTTTCCAAATTTATCTCTTCATTATATCTCCTGCTTATTGCCTTCATTTCTTAAAAAAAAATTTTTTAACCTGCAAGTAATAGCATATCTGTATTGTTATTTCATTGTCCTTACACTTTTTATTGAATTAGTATTTTA
>CM052541.1:74363329-74397086 GCA_028533065.1 Trachops cirrhosus
GTTTACAGGAACAAATATAGAGGACACATGGACAAAACTACGGGGCTTGGAAATGGAAGGGAGGTGGGGAGGGATGGGTGGGTGGGCTGGAATGGGAATAAAAGATTGAAACTGTACTGAATAATCTAAAAGAAAATTAAAAAAAAAAAGAAATGATGAGTCTAAGAGGTGGTTTTGGACTCTGGTACAACAGCCAGTTTATACAAACCTGTAAATATTAACGTGAAATAGTAGGACCAGTACCAAAGATGACAATAAATTACTTTTTCTCTTCTAACCTCTGAGGAAGCTTTTTTTTTGTTTGGTTTTATAGTATTTGTTTTTTCTTTTTCTTTTTTTTACTTTTCTTTCTTTTTTCAGAAAAGAGATCCATTATTAAGCCAATCATTAATTTATAGATTATCAACACTAGTTAGAGAAATAGATTTGTGCCTATTTTATTTATGGAGACAAAATTCTGTTTTAAAAACGAAAATACATGCTAATAGTCACAACGAATTCACAACTTTATACTTACTAAAACATTCAGAGAGCCATGTAACTCTTTTACTAATAATGTTAATAAAGACAATACAATATTTAAAGGCATGGTAATAATTAAAATAACAAGAGAGCTTCAACCATTTTTTATAACAGTTCCACTGAGATGTAATTCATAGACCATAGTGTACTACTCAGTGGGTTTCACAATATTCACAGAGTTGCACAACCATCACTGCTAAGTAATTTTGGAATATTTCATCACCCCAAAGGAAATGCCATAATCATTAATAGTCATTCTCCATCTCCTCCCTTTCCTCCAACTCTTGAAAACCCTAGTTTACCTCTTATACAGGTTTGCCTATTCTGGACATTTTATACAAATGCAATCATGTAATATGTGGTCTTTTGTGACTGGATTCTTT
This sequence comes from Trachops cirrhosus, assembly GCA_028533065.1. Taxonomy (NCBI): domain Eukaryota; kingdom Metazoa; phylum Chordata; class Mammalia; order Chiroptera; family Phyllostomidae; genus Trachops; species Trachops cirrhosus. Next base: position 74,364,235 of record CM052541.1, read on the forward strand.
CACTTAGCATAATGTTTTCAAGGATACATGTCATAGCAGATATTAGTACTTCATCAATATTTATGACTAAATAATATTCCATTATGTTGATATATCACATTTTGTTTATCCAATCATCAACCGATAGACATTAGTTTTAGTCTTTTTCAGATAGGAGGAGATACTGCACAGATGACCATGACTTTAACGAGATACCTCATAGAGTACGTAAATTTATTCCTCCTTGCTTTGGCAAATCTTATTTAATCAATGCAGATTAACTGCCTTTGAAACAACCAATCAAAGCAACTACTTTTTTTTCATTTATTTTAATGTATATATGTATGTATGTATGTTTGTATGTATGTATGTATGTATTGTTCAGTTGTTCTGCCACCAATTCCCTTGCCCAAGCCACCCCCAACTCCCACCTTTAATTTTATGCCCTCTTGGCTTTGTCTATGGGTCCTTTATACATGTTCCTTGATGACCCTTCCCCCTCTTTCCCCTGTTATTTGCCTCCCTTCTCCCCTCTGGTCACTGTCAGTTTGTTCTTTATTTCCACGTCTCTGGTTCTATTTTGCTTGCATGTTTGTTTTGTTGATTAGATTCCACTTATGGGTGAAATCATACGGTATTTGTCTTTCACTGCCTGGCTTATTTCACTTAGCATAATGCTCTCCAGTTCCATACATACTGTTTCAAATGGTAGGAGCTCCTTCTTTCTTTCTGCTGAGTAATATTCCATTGTGTAAATGTACCATAGTTTTTTGGTCCAACTCATTTACTCTTGGGCACTTAGGTTGCTTCCAACACTTAGGTTGCTATTGTAAATTGTTCTTCTATAATTTACAAGTGCACCAGTGCACAGGTTCTTTTGAACTGGTGTTTCAGGATTCTTGGGGCATAATCTCAGCAGTGGAATTTTCAGGTCAAAAGGCAGTTCCATTTTTACTTTTCTAAGGAAATTCCATACTGTTTTCCACAGTGGCTGCACCAGTCTGCATTCCCACCAATGGTGTACTGGGGTTCTCTTTCCTACACAAACTCGTCAGCACTTGTTGTTTGTTGATTTATTTATGATGGCCATTTTGACCAATGTGAACTGGTATCTCATTGTAGTTTTAATTTGCATCTCTCTGATGGTTAGTGATGCTGAGCATCCTATCAAATGTCACTGGGCTCTCTGTATGTCCTCCTTGGAGAAGCATCTGTTCAGGTCTTTTGCACATTTTTTAATTGGGATGGTTGTCTTCCTGGAGTGGAATTGTGTGAGTTCTTTATATTTTTTGGAGACTGAACCCTTGTCCAAGAAATCATTTGCAAATATATTTTCCCATACAGTTGGTTTCCTTTTCATTTTGCTGATGTTTTCTTTTGCCATGCAGCTTTTTATTTTGATTAAGTCCTATTTGTTTATTCTTTCCTTTATGTCCCTTGCTATAGGTGCAGGGAATATCTGAAATTTTCCTGCCTATGTTCTCCTCTAGAACTTTTATGGTGCCATGACTTATATTGAAATCTTTCATCCATATTGAGTTTATTTTTATTTATGGTGTGAGATGGTGATCGAGTTTCATTTTTTTACATGTAGTTGTCCAGATCTCCCAACACCATTTGTTGAAGAGGCTATTTTTACTCCATTTTCTGCTTCTGCCCACTTTGTCAAATATTAATTGTCCACAGAGACATGGGTTTATTTCTAGGCTCTGTATTCTATTCCATTGATCTATGTGTGTGTTCTTATGCCAGTACCAGACTGTTTTGATTACAGTGGCCATGTAATATAGCTTGATATCAGATATTGTGATCCCTCCTACTTTGTTTATCTTTCTCAAAATCTCTGCAGCTTTTTGGAATCATTTATTGTTCCATATACATTTTTGAAAGGTTTGTTCTATATGTGTGAAATATGTCACTGGTATTTTAATATGATTACACTGAATCTATAAATACCTATGGGTAGTATGGACATTTTGATGATGTTAAGTCTTCCAATCCATAAACATGGTATATGCTTCCATTCTTTTGTGTCTTCCTTAATTTCTTTCTTCAGTGTTGTGTAGTTTTCTGAGTACAAGTATTTTACCTCCTTGGTTAGGTTTATTCCTAGGTACTTTATTTTTCTTGGTGCTATAACAAATTGGATTTTTTTCCTGATTTATGTTTCTGATAATTGCATTGTTAGTGTACTAAAATTCCTTTGATTTCTGAATATTGACTTTGTATCTCACAGCTTTGCAAACTTCACTTATTAGGTTGAGTAGTTTTTTGGTGGAGTCTGTAGGATTTTCTATGTACTCTATCATGTCATCTGCAAACAATGACAGTTTTACTTCCTCCTTTTCAATTTGGATGCCTTTTATTTCTTTTTCTTGTCTGATCTCTGTGGCTAGAACTTCTAATACTATGTTGAATAGAAGTGGTGAAAGTAGATATCCTTGTGTTGTTCCTGATCACAGTAGGAAAGTTTTAATTTTTGCCCATTGAGTATGATGTGGGCTCTAGGTTTCTTGTATATGGCCTTTATTATGGTGAGAGGTATTCCTTCTACTCCCACTTTGCTGAGTGTTTTTATCATAAATGGGTGCTGTACTTTCTCAAATAATTTTTCTGCATCTATTGACATGATCATGTGATTTTTTTCTTTCCTTTTGTTTATGTGATGTATTACATTTATTGATTTATGAATATTATATTATCCTTGCATCCCTGGGATGAATCCCTCTTGATCATGGTGTATAATCTTTTTAATGCATTGCTGGATGCAGTTTGCCAATATTTTGTTAAGGATTTTAGTGCCTATGTTCATCAGCAATATTGGCCTGTAGTTTTCTGTCTGTTGTTTCTTTATCTGATTTTGGGATTGGGATGATACTAGCCCCATAAAAAGAGTTTGGTAGTCCTCCCTCTTCCTGGACTTTTCTGAATTGTCTGTGAATGATAGGGGTTAGCTCTTCCTTGAAGCTGTTGTAAACTGCTCCTATGAAACCATATTGTCCAGGGCTTCTGTGTGCCAGGAGTTTTTTTTATTACTGCTTTAATTTCATCAGCTGTTCTCAGTCTGTTTAGGCTTCCTTGTACTTCTTGATTCAGTTTTGGAAGATTTTATTTTTCTAGAAATTTGTCCATTTCACCCAGGTTTTCAAATTTCTTGGCATATATTTGTTTGTAGTAATTTCTTGCAATCCTTTGTATTTCTGTGGTATCATTTGTAATCTCTCCTCTTTCATTTCTGATTATTTGGGTCCTCTCCCTTTTTTTATTGATGAGTTGGGTTAAAGGTTTGTTGATTTTGTTTATCTTTTCATAGAGCCAGTTCCTGAGTTTATTGATCCTTTGAATTGTTTTTTTAGTCTTTATGTGATTTAATTGTGTTCTGATCTTATTTATTTTCTTCCTTCTACTCTCTCGGCTTTGTTTGTTATTGTTCCTCCAGTTCTTGTTGTTGTAGTGTTAGGTTGTTTATTTGAAATGTTTCATTTTTTTGGTAGACCTGTATCACTATGAACTTCCTTCTCAGGACTGCCTTCTCTGTGTCCCATAGGTTTTGGACTGTTGTATGTTCATTTTCACTTGTTTCTAGAATTTTTTTTTATTTCTTAATCTTGTTATTAACTCATTCATTGTTTAATAGTATGTTCTTCAGTTTCCATGTGTTTAACTGTTTTTGAGCCTTCCCCTTGAGGTTGGTTTCTAGTTTCAAGACCATGTGGTCTGAGAAAATGCTTGCTATGACTTCAATGTTATTGAGTTTGTTGAGGGTTGTTTTGTGTCTTCTCATGTGGTCCATCTTTGAAAACATTCCTTTTGCATTTGAAAAGAATGTGTATTGTGCTTCTTTAGGATGAAAGGTTCTATATATATCAGTTAAGTCATTTGATCTAGGGCATTGTTCAATGCCTCAATATCCTTGTTGATATTTTGTTTGGAAGATCTATCCATTGTTGACAGTGGGATGTTAAAATTCCCTACTATAATTGTGTTGCTGTCTTTCTTGAAGTCCTCCAAGATTTTTCTTATATATTTGGGTGATCCTATTTTGGGTGCATATATATTTACAATATTTATGTTGTAAATATTGATGGATTCTTGATGAATTCTTCCCTTAAAGATATGAAGTATCCTTCTATGTTTCTTTATATGACCTTTGTTTTGAAGTCTATTTTGTTGGATATAAGTATTGCAACCCTGTTTTTCTTTTCCTATCCATTTTCTTGGAATATTTTTCCCAAGCCTTCACTTTCAGTGTGTGTAGGTCTTTTGTTCTGTGGTGGGTCTCTTGTAGGCAGCATATGTGCAGGTCATGTTTTCTTCTTATTCATCTACCCTATGTACATTTACATTTAAGGTTATTATTGATAGGTACTTATTCATTGCTATTTTACCCCCTGAAACGACTGCTTTGACAATGTCATATGAATCTATTGAAATATATTTGTGAATGCTTTCTTTTAGCTAGTTTTTCTGAAATGTGGGTTACAAATATTTGCCAAAGGGAACAGATCTGACTAAATTATACCAATGGATTTAGAAATGAAAATGCATGAAAAAATATCATTGCTGTTTATGTTTGTCATATTCCAGACCAAGCAATATTTATTATTTTTCATTACTACCATATCTGTATTTTGATGCAATCCATTATGTTCAAACTCAGTCTCTAGGCCTTCTGGATGTCTTTGGAACACGAGCTTCAAAAACACCCTGCTGACATTGCAAAACTCTGGATTTAAATTAGGTCATTATTTATTTTTATTTGAGTTCATAGAGTAACTTTGACTTGCTCTGGCCCCACAGGAAAGGCCAATGCCTACTTGCTAGCACTGGATAGAGTTTAACCCAAGTGGGAGGTTTGCGTTGTTTTCCCATGTGCCCTGCTGGTGTCATATAATCCTTCAGTGGATGTCACATTTATGAATCATGGGATCCACTGTTGTTAGTTGTACTCATGGTATCTGAGAACCGTTGGAAGAAACCTTTAATTTTGTCTTCTCTGATTCTATAATTATCCTAGAGTTTTTTGATATGAATATTCAGCAAAAATATTAGTAAGAGAATTTCTGTCAAAAATACATGCTGATACTTTCCTGTAAGACCCAAATTTGTCTTAATTATTAAAAGCAACCACTGTTTTATTCAGTTCACTCTATTTAAAAGCCCTTACTTCATCCTAGAATTCTTCAGTGTTCTAATTTATATAGGTTCCAGGAAAAATCTGTTTCCTTCAGGGCTCCAGCCCCTCATCACAACTAAGTGACTAAAGACAAAGTCAAGTGTTACTTTTGAGGTATCGCACATCTGACATTGTTGAGAATAATTTTAAAAATCTGAATTCCAAGCCCAAGACTCATTGTTCCTGGGATTAATACCTTGATAAGCAACTGTTCAAGTTGAGCCAAATGTTGTGTTGATCTCTTTTATTTGGAATGCTGATAGTTGGCTAGAATTATGGGTGAATGATAGCATAGGATTGACTTTGTAAGCCCACTCAATACTGAGCAATATGCTAGTTTCTGTGGAAGGTGACATGAATAAGCAGCAGTACATTTTACCACAGTAACATTCTCCCCATTAATGCCCAAACCAAGTGCAATAAAGGGCTTTCTATGCTTTAGGGATCCTCTGCCTCTGTCCTGCATCTAGTTAATTATATAAGAGCAGGAAGGAAATAGAAATAAATGTATTTGATATCTGGTTATTTCTAGCAGCAATTCAGAGGGTATTAAATGTACCTATTATGGAAAATACACAATACACTCAATACCTTGCTTTTAAGTCCAGTTTTGCTACTTATGTTGCCTTAATCTAGATTTTTTTCTAGTTAAATTAGGACATCTGTGTCAAAGTTACCTAGTTTTAGCCATCAAAGTAAGGCATGAGTGGTCTTACTTCTGGAGACAGGGAAATTAGTTAAATGACAAGAGGTGCTTTCCCTAGTTGAGAAATCAGGTTGTTTATGTCTTCAAGAAATTACTGGGATTTGGATCATACAATTTTAGAACTTTGTTATATTAGAAATATGAAAACAAAAGTGTGTGTGTGGGGGGGGTGATTTCCTATTTTTGTAGCATTCTGAAAAAGTTGCTTCAAAGAGAAGGTAAACAAAGTAACTGCTAGGATTCTGGCCAAACATTCCTCCATGACCATCTCTGAACTCTCCAGTGTTCCTCACTGTGTGAGTGACTGAATGAATGAGTGTATGCAAGGTTGTGCAGATCATTCAGCTCTTGAGCCAGGGGCGTCCACAACTCTGCCAATGCTGTGTTGGCCAGAGATGATAACTGTTTCTGAACAACACACTCTATGAACCAACTCCCCTTGCTAGCTTCTCCTGTTCCCACCCACAGCAAAGTTGAAACGTTAGCAACATTCACGGAGAATCAGGCCAAATTGTCAAACAAAGGTGTTTTCCTTGTCTCTCTCAGATTGGTGGATTTCTGTTCTGTTATATTTTAAAATAAGTCATTTTCTCCAGAAGTTGACATAGCACATATTACTTGCCAGGAAAATGTGGAGGGGAAGGTGGGAAGTAAGAGGATTGTCCCAACATGGCTCTCCTCTTTAAGGATCTATTTCAAGGTGTATTACTTCCCACCCAACACCCGACTCACATCTTTACTAGTATTGGCTGTCCAAAAGAACAGGGAAATCAGTGCCTGTTTCCAACACTACTTTAGCAGAATTTTCAGCATGACTTCATGTACATCATGGCAGATCTATTATGCAGTCTCCCTTTTCCCCTCAAGCTCCATTGTGAACAAGTTCTTACTATGATCTATAAAGCAAGCAAAGGACTTTAAACTTTATAATGTAATAAGAATTAAAATTTGGATGATAAAAGTTATTACACATGAGTGAGTTTGTCTCTCCAAATCAAGGAGATAAATTAGGTTCCCTGCTTTGTAGCATATGGTATCCTCAGAATTGCCTTCATATAATTATAACTCTGTTTATTAAAAGGAATTATGTAACAATATGGTTGATTTATTCTGATGTGACTGGCTTAGGAACTTAATTGGACTATGTAATATACCCAAGATAAAATTAATTTAATTAGCAGATTCATTTCAGGATGACTAAAACATACTATCACACTTTGATAATCTTCTGAAAAGGTGAGCAAGCAAACAAGCAAAGTTCCTGAACAATTGGACATCTCTGTGACATATTAAGAGACGATACAAAAAAAAGAGCACCTCCAGCCAGAAAGTTGAAAAATAATACTTCACATCATGCTCTTCACTTGTTTTTTAAAGACAGACTTTGTCTAAGACTTTTACAGTTCTAGGACCCTCTCTCCCTAAGGTATCCAGGACACAGTTGCTAAAATCACCAGGATTCCCAACTTGCCTCACTCTTTTCAGTGTTGCAGTCATGATCTCCAGGTGGCCAGGTCATTCGTACTACCAGGGCTCTAACATGAAGACCTGAAAGTGAGCCTGAGCTTGGCATGGGCCAGTTTGCATGATTCTTTTCTGTGGGTATAGAACACCACTGCAAAATGGCACCATTTCATACAAGAAGATAATGAACAAATATAGGTGGACAAGGGAAAAATTACTACAGCTATTACAAACATCTCAAAGTCTGTATGTCCAAATAATTCTAGGATCAAGAACTGCATCTTCCTATCTGTTCTCCCTATTTCTTTTATTTCTCTTCTCATTTTTATGTATTTTGTACAGTGCCAATATAATATATATTTTGGTTTATTTTGTTATTTTATACATGCATACAGATCCTGCCTCACTCTGTAAAAGGACCTGAGGTAGTGTAACTTCTGCTAGTTCATCTTGTACTGCATCTTTGATCATATGTCATTTTCTTACCAGAGAGCAGATGGCTTTCCATCAACTAAACTGCAGAGCAAAATCCCACTTCCTCAACCTGGCATCCAAGTCCTCTGTAACATGCCTCCTCCATATTCCTCTGGTCTTGCCAAGCACAGTCCCACTGTGGAGACCCTGTGTGGCAGGCACTTGGGACTTCTTGTCATTTCCTCCCTTGCTATTCCCTTTCTCCTTCTTTGTGCCCTCTATATATTTGCTCATTCCATATTCTCTTTCCAGATAGTTCCTCACCACATTTCATTGCTGAAGCCTTTTCTGATCATCACAACCAATAATCATTTCTTCTTCTTCTGGATGTATGTTTGTGTGTAAAATTTGTTGTCATTTACAGGGCGTCTGTAGCCCTCCTTCCCTCTACGGTGTCTCCTAGTACAGCAGGCTAACATGAAAGCACATTATTATTATTATTATTGCTATTTTAATCATTGATACAGTGCTACAAGTTTCTGCCCCTGAGGCAATAAAACATTGCTCATAGAAACAATTATTACAATTTTATTCACCATCCTGCATCCAGTGTGGATTATAATCCATTGTTTTAAGAAGGTTCTACTTTTAGAAAAAGTAGATACTATTTCCTAGGAGTTCATTAATTATTAGTGCTATGATGTCTTTCAGGGTTTACTGACTTCATTGTACTGTCTAGTGAATCTGTGAGTTATGAGGACATGAGGTCTCCAAGGATGTTGTTATAGGTCTCCCCATCCCTAAAGAAACTGATGAGAGATAAAATTCCCAATTCACATGATTCTTCCCCCTTTGATGCTGCAGTAGATGTGGCATGAGCAATAATATATTTCCTGAAAGCCGTAATATACAGCAAAACTAGGGGAGTGAATTCAGACGGTCCCCTCTGTTGTGACTCTTTGTTTCAGTGTAGTTAGAACAGAGTTGCACTGCATGGCATTGAACTTGGGAGCTTTGATTTCCTTTGCTATAAGAACAAAATTGAAAATGGAAACTAGAACAGAGGTGCTTCTATTATGAACACTGAAGTTACTGAGGAAATCTGTTTTGGGCAAAAGACCCATTTATCAGTACCATGACAGTCCTGTGAGTAACACAATGCTTTTTTCCTGAGTCTTTTATCCTGGTGGGCCTAGGTGAAAGGTATATCTTTAAAGACTAGATTTAAAATTTTTGCACACATTGAGGAGATGTGAAAATATGTTTTCCAAAATAAAATTTGAAGTAGTAATTACCATTTGGGGTAAGTCCATGAAGTGTAATATATTATTCCAAGTGTTCTTCTTTATTATTTTATTTAATCACAAGAAGAGTCACATTGCTTACATATCATGCCCATTTTACAGATAAAGAAAATAAGTTTTAAAGAGTAATAAAGTCACATTTGGAACCCAAAACCTAATCCAGACTCTGCTCCTTTCCACTACACTAGACTGTGTCTGCATATGAGAATGAAGATGTTCTGCTCAACAAGACAATAGAGCTACACTTGTGTGTGGATTATTGAGTTGTTAACCACAACTTAGTCTGGCAATGTCTTTCAAAGGATGACACACTTGTAATGACTCCAAGAAGTGAGCTATTTATCAGTTGTCTGAAAATCATGTAGGTATTTTACAGACAATGATTAGGACACCAACAATATCAAGGGCTGGAACGAGCAGTAACTTAAATATGCTGCTTTTGATATGAAAGAGTATCTTAGGCTGAGACATATCAGAGACAGATCGACTCTGAACATATACAAAAATGTGAGGGAATTGGAGACATAGGAAAGTGAGAAACAAGGACACCATAGTAGGACCTAAATCTTCCTACAAAAATCACCCTCAAGCTTCAGCTCTTTTCATATTCACAAAATCATTGGGGACTAATGAGTTTTTAAGTCATAAACCAATATCTCCAAGTTCTGGCATCCATTATCATGGATTTTCCAGAATGGCACCATGTCTATGTTGAAACAAAGTTTTTACCTGACAACTCCATTTCCTTACTGACTTCACCAAGATTTTATTCTTGACTGCCTTCTTACTTGGTGGAATCCTTGTCACCACACCAAAGCATAGGGAAAGACCTGGATTTATGACTAGCACCTGCAGTCATGGGCAGTGCAGTGTTTTAGGACTGACCCCTTAACCTGTGGATATGTATCTAGGTAGATAGTATCAGAATTGTATTAAATCATAGGACACCCAGCTGGTGCCAGAGTATTGCATTGCCTGTTAGTGGGGATGAAATAACTCATACATGTTGAAACTGAATGCTCAGAACTTTTATTCACCTTCTAAAATATAACCTGGGGAGCAGAAATTGAACCCCAATTATCTTTTTGTTGCCAATACTCAGAACATTATAGGTCATTAAGCTTTTGTTGAATTGAATATCTTCAAGCTGAGTCCTGCTTCTTAGTAATGTCCATGCATCCTAGATTTAACCTTTACAAAAACCCAAAATGTTTCATTCTTCTACTTGATGTTTCTTTGGATATTTAGAAACAGCATTCCTATTTTCTTCGAAGTCTTTCTCTTCTTGATATATAACTGCAAGTCCTTCCACTATTTCTGACTTTATGTTTAGGACATTTCTAGACCCTGGTCACCATCTTATGGAGACAACTAATTATGCAATGCTCCTTTTAGAACCAAGTATAAATGTCAAGATGTGATCTGAGCTATGTGGGAACAGTAATCTCCTTTGATGGTCCTGTATGTTCTGCTCTTATAATGCAGTCAAAGGTTGTGAGAGCTTGCTTAGTTGTCATATTCCCTTGTTGGCTTAATTATAGCTAGAGGACAATTAAACAGATTTTTTATATGGAAATAACAGTTTCTGCAGAATTTTTTTTCAAATTTGAGAACTTCACATTTCTCTCTATTAATTTCAACACTTTCCTTCTTACCTTTCAAGATCTTTTTCATTCTTAGTCCTTTGATCTGACATTAAAAATGTCTCCCAGTTTTCCCTGACCAGGTAGCTCAGTTGGTTAGAATATTGTCTCAATATACTAAGACTGGGGTTTGATCCCTCGTCAGGGTATATGCAGGAAACAACCAATGAATGCATGGATTGATGGAGCAACAAATCAAAGGTTTTTGTTTTCTTTCTCTCTCCCTTCCCTTCTGTCCCTGATCATCTCTCTCTCAAATCAATTAATAAACATTAAAAATAATAATGATGTCTCAGTTTTGAGTCATCTGCAGACTTAATAAGTGGTTTCCTTCTTGATTTAAACAGAAATAAAATACCTAGATATTTATTCAACCCCTGTTTAAAGTTAGAAGTTCTTGGCTATTCTAATAATGCTGCTATTTATGGTGCCAGATGGGTTCTAGATCTATTGCGATGCTCACTTTGTAAACACAAATGTTTAATCACTGTGTTTTATACCTGAAAGTAATTAATATTTCATGTCAACTATAATTGAAAAATAAAAAATGTAAATTTAATATTCATTTAAGTCAGATGTACTTTCTAAATTGTGGTAACTTTTTATTCTTTCTCTCTAAGTTACCCCCTGTTATCAAAAAATGGTCTTCTGTTTATCTTGATTTCCTTAAATACACTTATCACAGGACCATTCATGCTAAAGAATCTCATAGAAATTTTTCAGTTAATAGAAAAATTATCTTTAAGATAACTTCCCCAAATCACTTCATTATAAGTCATGTAGATATATGGAATGGGAGAGAGCCTAAGGATCTCCTGTCATTTAGGAAGAAACCCACAACCTCAAGTCTGACATGGACTGAATTTTACAGGAGACCTTCTCCTGAAAAGAGTCTTGATCTTCATGGTTTAACTTAGTCATTGTTTCTACTTTTTCTCCTTACCTAATGATGCAAGTGCTTTTTAAAGGTCTCTTCCAGTGCTGTCTATAAGATAGGTCACCTGAGGATCTTCCCAACTTCTCCTCCTCTCTATGATTTTTGGGCCAAATTTTCCTATAGTATATTCTAAGAACATTTTTGATTGACCAAGATGATTATATTCCTACTCACAGAGTGGTTATGAGATTGGCAGACTTGGAAAGTAGTGTCCATGGTTTCTTATTTTCAAGTTAACATACTCTGGATTTCAACAAAAATGACTGAGAACAATCAGCCAGTTCCTTAATCTACTTTGCCATATCTGTCATATTTTTCTTATTTCTGTTTCCTCTTAATCCACATATCCATCCACACCTGCCCACTTGTAGCAGCCAACAAACATAATTTTCAGATTTTGGAAGAGGTGCAAACATACAGATTATGGGTTGAGGAGATGAATAACTCATGAGAACTGAGAGAAATAACTAAAATTTTTTTTGGGGGAAAGTACAATTTCAAAAGAAAATGGCTTAGGAATTGGGAAGCTAGACTTGTCAAGGCCGTGCTACCACCTCCTCCTTTTGATGGTTTGATGGCTCTGTTCCCTATTGGTCAGAATGCTGATTTGGAGACTTAAGTCTCCAGTCTGGTCCTTGGGCACAAAGCCTCCAGACCTCTCCATGGGTTGACCTCCCTGGTTTCTAACAGATATACTACAAGTGTGCTTAAATCTTTAATCTGCAATGTCCATAGACTTCTTAAGGCTTGCCCTGGTATTTATGGGAGAACTTGGAAACAACCTCACCAACCAAGTTCAGACAGTGATGAGCATTTTTAACCCAGTCATTTCATCACTTTGATTCTAACCTTAAGTTCCCAGAGACTATGCCTAAAAGTAGACATAGTCTACTTTTTTGAGTTGCCACTGTTCTCTCCTCAGAGGACTATTTAACATTTGGGTTTTCTTGGTCATCATTGCTCTTGTTACAGAACAGACCCGGAGTTTGGGGGTAAATGATATACTATTACCAAATGGACCCACCCTTGTGCTCTGGGCGCCACCCCTGCTACTAGGTTCACCTTGCCCACTGCCAGGGAAAGATGTCTCTCAATGCCAAAGATTGGTGAAAAAGAAAGGAATTATTTATTCAAAGAGTTATATAGACTTAGTAATTACTTAATGTCTTCATTAAATATTAAAGTCCTTTAGAATACCCACAAACACATGCAGTCCTTCCTTCTCCCCTTTGCCTAGTCCAGGGGTACCGTATCTCAGGAAAAGATATAGAAGTCTGTGGTTCAGGCAGCCCCTTGGTTCTGGCACCATCAGCCGTGTTGCTGCCGAGATTTCCAGTTAATCCAAAACCATGTGGCACCTTTTCATGGCTCACCAGCAAGAGTCCTTTCACTCCTTTTCTTCCAGGCAAAGTCTGTCCTGCTTCCTAAGCCACGTGGCAAAAAGGCACACCCTAAAGCCACATGGTCCCAAAAAGCCCCCAGCTTGGCTGCTGCATCTGGATTTAAATCCCAGCACCAGTCCTCCTGTGCAGCCCCATTTCTGACCCCTCCTACAATCAGTTACACCTGCCAGCATTCCTGTATTCTTCCAGCTTTACTGGGCTGCCATAGTAAGTCTGGGCAAGTATGGCCCCATGGGGTGGAGCCAATCATCTCCAAGCTCTCATGCAGGCATTGTAACCAAGAGGAGTTGCCTCCCAGTTGCATCATGGGTTGAAGTCACTCCCATCCTCCTGGCTCAAAGCATGGCCACAGCTATTTAACATTATCTATGAAACCAGTTAAAAGTTATAGATATGTTAAATGACTATTCTAGAGTTATCTGAAAAACTGTTGCTATTCAAAATAACTCTCAGTGGCCCTGCTCCATGCATCCCATCCCCCAGCTCAGACTTGTAGGGACGAGGACATCCTATATATATATATTTTTTTCTAATATTTTCTGGACATCCTGAGTTCTGGACCCCATTACAAATCCCCTTTTGGGTCCCCCCTCTGGCTGCATCCTGTTATGCTCCATCAGTTCCTAGATTAGAACTAGCAAGAGCAGGTACTTAGTAAAAGTGTACTGCTTAAATTTAACCAGCCTCTTTTTAAATTTAATCAGTTTACTTTCAATGATTATTTTTTCCACAAGAACAGAGCAATACTGAACCAAGTATTTCACAGTCTCCTACTATGAGCAAAATGGAGATATCCTATGCAGGGTGAAGAAATGAAAAGTGGTTTCTTCTGTTAAAAAGCAAATAAGAACATGGAGGAGGTAGGTAATAATAATAAAAATAAGTAAATAAATACTGTTAAATATTTATGGAAGCTCTGAGAAGGATGGGGAACCCTAACAGAAATGAAAGGGGACACTTTACATTGGCAGTCAGAGGAGACCTCTCCCAGGAGGTGACGTTTATGGTAAGACTCAAGGGATGATGATAAAGAGCAGAGGGAAGAGCATTCCAGGGGGAGAAAAGAGCAAATGTGAAGACCCGAGAAGTGTGTCAGTTATCTGTTGCTGTGTAACAAAGCATGGCACCTATAGGGACATAAAACAACAAATTTATTTATTTTTTAAATTTTTTTATTTTAGTTTATTCAGTACAGTTTCTATCCTTTATTCCCATTCCAGCCCCCCAACCCATTCCTCCCCTCCTCCCTCCCCTTTCCAACCCCCCTAGTTTTGTCCATGTGTCCTCTATATTTGTTCCTGTAAACCCTTCCCTTCTCCCCTGAAATTCCCTTCCCTCTCCCCTCTGGTCACTGACTACCTGTCCTCTATTTCAGTGTCTTTTGTTATATTTTACTTGTTTCTTAAAACAACAAATTTATTGTGCTTATGGGTCCTGGGGGGCAGGAATTTGGATTGGCTGCAGGTGGTATGGCTTATCTCTGCTCCATGAAGTATGGGGCATTATCTGGAAAAACTCAGAATGGGCAACTCAGATAGGTCGGGACTGAAATCAGCTGGAGTCATTAGAACTTTACTCCCATGTCTGTTTTTTGTGTCAACATGACTCAGAGGCTGGGCCCAGCTGTGACCATGAACCTGAGTGTCTACACATGGCCTGTCCAATAGTCTTCTTCATAGCATGGTGACTCAGAGTAGAAATATATCTTACATAGCACCTCAGGGCCTCAAAAGTGAATAATAGGTGATACCTAGCCTTTTATTACTTGGCATCAGAAGTGTTATAGACTGAATTATGTCCCCCCAAAAAATTCATATGTTGAAGTCCTATCCTTCAGTATCTCAAAATATGACTGTATTTGAAGATACAGCTTTTAAAGAGGTAATTGAGGTAAAATTAGGTCTAATGTGTAGGCCCTTTCAATGTGACTGGTGTCCTTATAAGAAGAAATTAGGGCAGAGATAATAAAAACAAAGGGACAATCATGCAAGGACAGAGTGAGAAGGCAGCTGTCTGCTGGCAAGGAGAGATGCCTCAGAAGAAACTAACCCTACTGATTGGTTCACCTCAGATTCCAGCCTTCAGAAATGTGAGAAAATAAATTTCTGTTGGTTAAAACACCCAAAGAAAACCACAAGATGCAGTGATTGTGATGTTAACTGAGCAATTCAGGTGAACATTGGTTTGAAGGGTAGTGGTATTAAAGATAGAGACTGATGGATGGGTACAAAATAGGATCTGAAGGCAAAATGGACAAGACTCAAAGAACTGAATGTGACTGTAGACAGAAGTGAAGGCATGAAAGATTACTACCAGGTTTCGGCCTTCAGAAAGTAATGGTGTTTTTTATTGGGCTGAGAGAAATGAGGAAATACAGATTGGGACAAGAAGAGAAATGCAAATTAAAAGCTTTATATTGAATACTTAAAGCATCTTTTGAACTTCCCCCAATGGAGCTGTGCAAATCATCCCTTAAACAGTAATCCAGAAGTGATTATTCACATTTCTCTCATAGAGTACAAGGAGAATAAAAAGAAAACATATTTATATATTTTGGAGGTGAAAGACAAATACCATATGATCTCACTTTTAACAGGAATCTGATCAACAAAACAAACAGGCAAAATATAGCCAAAGACACTGAAATAGAGAACAGACTGACAGTGACCAGAGGAGAGAGGGGAGGGAATTTCAGGGGAAAAGGGGAAGAGTTTACAGGAACAAATATAAAGGACACATGGACAAAAACTAGGAGGGATGGAAATGGGAGGGAGGTGGGGAGGGATGGGTGGGTGGGCTGAGATGGGAGTAAAAGACAGAAAACTGAACTTGAACAATGATTAAAATAAAATTTAAAAAAAAAAACATCTGAAACTGTCAAAGACAAATGTCAAGTAGATCGCCTCAAACTTTCAGGGTGGGCTCCAAGTATGAAGTCCAAGATCAAAGTGTCAGAGGGTCGGTTTCTGGTAAGACCTTTCTTTCTGGCTTTAAAGATGCCCACCTTCTCACTATGTCCTCACATGGCCTTGCTTCAGTGCCCACTGAGAGTAGCTTAATATCTCTGCCTCTTATGAGGACATTATAGTCCTATTGGATTAGGGCCCCACCCTTATGACCTCAATTAACCTTAATTATCTCTCTTTTTATTTATTTAATCTTTATTGTATTTTTCCATTACGATTAATCCCCTCATACCTGCCCCCCAGCAATCACCACACTGTTGTCCAGGTCCACGAGTCTTCTTTTTTGTTTTTGTTCCATCCCTCCACCCAATAACCTCCCCCACCCCAGCTATTGTCCTGCTCTCCATCTATGAGTCTGTCTCTGTTTTGCCTGTTAGTTCAGTTTGTTCATTAGATTCAATGTATAAGTAAAATCATATGGCATTTGTCTTTCTCTGACTGGCTTATTTCACTTAGCGTAATGTTCTCCAGGCTCATCCATACTGTCACAAAGGGTAAAATTTTCTTTTTTTTTTACTGCCAAGTAGTATTCCAGTGTGTAAAGGCCCTATCTCCAAGTGCAGCCACATTGGAGGTGAAGCTTCAACATATGAATTTGGGGGAACACATACAGTCTGTAACAGAGATATTAAGAAACTTACCCCAGGTCACGTACCCAGACAATACAGGAGCCAGGTTTGGAACCCAGGCAGCCTGGCTCTAGAACTTGTAGCCTTCAACTACTATTGTATATTTTCACTCACTTAACTTTCTGTATTAACTTTCCTCTCTGTCTTCCAAAAACCTTAGCAAGTTACACAAAAATTAGAAGTAAATATAGTAGGTGAGCAGAAGTTTATAATTTATTTAGGTCAAATAATATGAAAACATATTCAACCAATAAAATTTGGATTTTGGTGCTGTGTTAGAGGTGTGTAGTGTGTCTGTGTATGTGTGTGTATGTGCTCCTCTTTAAAACATTGATACAAATTAAGCAATTTAGTTCAATATGGATTTAATATATTTAATCTCTAGAAATCCTAAGGAGAATATAGCAGTATAATAATAGTCCAATTTAATAACACAATATCTGTATCTTGGTTAATACTCTACAGGAAAATATATCAATGTTAGGTTAAGTAAACTATGTTAGCCATACCGTGGGAGATTTTATGAATGGTGCTAAGAAGAAAAAGTCAATATGCAAATACTTACAGTATCAAAATACAGTGAGGGGATTGTAGCACAGCTGAGACAAGCTCATACATTCATGAGAGGAGACTATAAATGGAGATAATGTGAATGACAGTAAATGCTAGAAGTAAGCATACTGGAATAACGATAATACTTCTTACCCATGCATTTGAAAATTCTTTACACACAGTAAATGGGTTTTTAGTACAGAAAAATAAAAAGCACAGAGATGCTGTCAGAGAAAGCCCCTGATCATTGAAGCTGGAAAATACAATTTATTGTCAGAGACTGTTTTGAAATACAAAGAACAACTATATACATAGGTTGGTGGGACTAGTGTGGAATAAACTCAAAAATAGAAAGCAGTGCATCTAGAGTGACAGATACCATATAACATAAGCATAACTGACATCCTTTTGCCTCAACTTTAAATAAATTAAATTAAAACTGTGAAAAAGAGTTTGCATTCATGAACTTTACCTAAAACAGTCACAATTTAGCATATACAAATGAATTATTGACTTCTAAGTCAACAAACACTTACCAAGTCAGGTACGTATATAAGATATCATGACTTTGAGGATTCATTGCCTTTCTTTTTCCTCCCCAAAGGACCCCATATCTATCCCAGATTAAGGCACTAGTAAAATATGGTGAAATCTGAGTTCAGAAGATAGGTAGGTATGTGAATTTGTCTTATCTATTTGGGGATGCAAAGTCCATTAAACACAAAGCATCAGATGAGAAGTTTAAAAATCAGCCACTTAGTAAATATTTAGAGTTCATGATTTCAAATATCTGCTCATTAAAAAACTTGCAGAGGTTTAAAACAGTCAGATAAGATAATCTAGTAATTAGCTAGCCTCTCAACTCCTTTGTTATGGAATAGGCATAATCCATGTTTATGTTTCAGACTACCTTTTCAAAGCAAATACAAATTGTATTTTACTCCTGCTATGTTTTAGCTCATCTTTTTCACTGCTCCCATTTGTTAACACAAAATCAATGTGTTTTCCATAATTTATAACACCAGAAAAAGGAAAAGCTCATTAATGACATCAGTGGCAATCACAGCAACTGCTGTCCTCTCGTTGGTGTAGCCTCTTCCATCATAGTTTGATTTTGAACCATGTATAATACTATTGTTATGACAGCCTAGTTCCAAAGGGAGCATGTAACATTATGCCTGTTGCATATTAAACACTCAATTAATTATAATATTCCTCTTTTTATGGTCCAAAACTAATTTGGACCATAAACACACATACACATACACAAACAATTATCAGTGGTGGAGTTCTGCCAGTTCACTAAATTATATTAGCACTGAAGGAGTCATATATTATGTGCTACTCAGTGTTTTCCCCTGGTGAGACTATGCTCTTCTTAAAGGTACAAATAATAATAAATAATATAAAGGGGAAAAGAACTAGGATTAAAGGAAGGGATTTCCAACAGTGAGCAATGATCTGCTGAGCTCTGACCCACAGAGCCATATAGGATGTCATATATACTGTTTGTAAATACACACACACACACACACATCAGCCCATTCAATTGCAATGGTTTGGTGAAGTTAGGTTTGACATGAGTTCATTTCCTGCTCTAGCCTGTCACATACTGCAAACTCTGAAGTATGGCTGTGACTGGTGGAAAACAGTCAGGCTAAATGTAATGCAATACTCCCTAAAGTTGATAAAATTTTCTGTCTACCTAAAGTTGTTCCTGATAAATATTGGGAAACCATGACAAAAATGGTTTGTGAGTAATGTTGAATCATATATAGGGGCTCAGAGAGTGTAAATATGAGCCAATGATAGAGAATGTACTGGAAGGAAGGACAGCAAAGCTCAAGATGAGGAGTTGAGAATCTGTCTCAGCTCAGTAATACTCCAGCTTTAGGGCATAGTAGTTGTGAGGCTTCTTAGTCTCAAGTATCACCTCTGAAAATTGAAAATAATGATAGTCAATGTAGAGCAGTACTGTGAGAATTAAACTGAGTGCCGAGGACCTGGCAGGAGGAAGATTAAATCTTAGTTTATATTTAAGACCTAAGGGACCTTTGGATGCCTTATTCTAGGAACATGCCAGTCTCAATATTTTCCATGGAGATACACCTAAGAAGACAGAGTACTGAGAAAAATCAAGGTTGCACCCAAACAGTTGGTTTAACACTCACATGGAGAAGGGTGGCCTTACAGCTAATCATTGAAAACTAGATTTCAGGGACAGATTTGAACCAAATGACTTGGTTTCTTCTCAAAAACTAAATATTCTGCTAAATACATTTAACCATGGTTTTTCCACCCATTTTTCAGTATTTATCATGGTCAGTGAATTTCTTGTTTCATTGCTTCCTTCTGGAACTAAATCTTCTGCCATAGATGATTGTTACTTTTCAAGGTTTCATTAAATCTACTTGGATTAAAGCTTTGAGCCTTGAGAAACACTGTTTATGTTGCTTGGCTGTGCTTCAATGTGAAAACCTACAATGAATTTCATCAGTGCTGTTCTAAGAAAGATTGTACATCATCTCAAGCAATTCTTGCCTCTGCTTGTCCTACTGATAGATACAAAATAATGTAGTGCTTAACCTTTTCATTTTTGTTCACTCTGAAAAATATGTAATCAAGGATACAGAAGGCAATAGATAATAGCCTTATTTTATTTTATTCTCTCTTCCCCATGTCATTTATGATTTGGGCATCTAACTGATAAAGAGAGAGCTTCTGGTGAAATATCTAAACTCAGATCTGATTGATGTGGGGTTTCATACTATATTTTTGTCTTTTTCCCACTATACCACTCTTGACTATGCTCTGCCTATGCTGAGACACTGGGGAAGCCTGGCACTGCAGAGGCTAATGAGCCTCAAAGGACTGTGGAAGGAACTCATGTTTTTGAGCAGCTACCAAATTTTAGGCATTTTACTTACTTTGCTTTATTTTCACAAGTCCAGCCAAAATTCCTTAAGCCAAAGATCACATCTTGGCCATCCATCATCAAACCCTGCCAGCACCACAGTCTATCCAGAATATGAGCACTCCACAACACTTCCATCTCTAGTCTAGTCTAGGCCTTCTTCATTGCTCAATGGCCCATTACAGAATCTCTTCACTATTGAAATGTTCTCTCCTCCCAATTCCCCTTGCCATCTACTCTACACTGCATCCCTCATGATCCTCATACAAGTCAAGGCAGATGGTGCCTTTGGTCTGCTCATAATGGCTTCCCATCTCTCTGATCACTCAGAGGAGATGCTGGCCTGGATGCCTCCTGTGCCCACTGGGTGAGTTCGCATGCTGCCTGTGAATCCACATTGGCCTAGCCCGTATCAACTCCTGCTGTCATCTCCACCAATTTTCTGCACTGACCACACATGCCTCCCTAATGTTCGGCATCAGGGCCTTTGTACTTGACATTTTCTAGGGCTATAATTCTGCTTTTCTCAAATATCTTTAAAACTTACTTCCTCACTTCCTGAAAGTGTGTGCTCAAATGAGATTTTATCATGGACGCCTTCATTGACCATCTCATATAAAAAAGCAGTTCTTTGTTACTCTCCTTGCGCAGCTGTCTTCTTTACCACACATACTGTCTTTGGAATATATTTGTTTATTGATGTGTCATCTGCTTCCACTAGTATATAAATGAGTGATGCACTAACAGATGAGACTGAGTTTCTGGCAGAAATTTACTTATCCACAGTGTAAGTCAGCAGCTAGACTCACCCTTGTCTGGTTGTCTCTGCAGCCTGTGCTCTCTCTGCTAAATCAAGCAGCTGATTTTGAAGCAAAAATAGCCATGCATCATCCATTGAATGTTGAGTCTGCACACTTTATAAAGACAGAATGTTCAAAGCACAGTGCTCTTTCATATCTACCTGCTGCATCTAAATCCTGCAGACTTAACAGGTGTTATCTACTTACTGACAAGCTTACTCAGCCTGGGGAAGTTGAAGCCATTGTTAGTCTTACATTTGCAGGAGAGAGAAGCAAGATAAGACAGTAAGACTGAACCTAACAAGGGATTCCTTAATATCTAGAATTTGTGCCATTTCTCTAGCTATTCAACATACTCTTTTTTATTAGTTTTATTCTGCATACATCATATATCTTCCATTATAGCTTTAAAAAATGGTGTAATGCTTCCTTTGAAATAAAATGACCTCCCTGCCTGCAGTATTACCACAAAACACTACCTCCAAATTCTCTAGTCCATCTTCTCTACTCTTGCCAGGGGGGTCTTTGTGAAATATAAATCGTATTTTTAATCAATTTTTAAAAGAAAAACTGCTTTAACATAATCGATTCCTTGACCCAGCATACTAGCATTGGAGGCCCTTTCTAATTGGATTTCCTGTGTACCTCCAAACCTTCTGCTCAGCCTTCCTCTGGCAACCTTTAATATCACAATTAAAAAGTATTTAATAATGTCTGCCATATGTCATTCACTTTTACATTTAAATACTCTTTTCTACTCCAGACACTAAAATACTAAAATACTACCTTTTCTGCCCTATTTCTGTCTGTTGTACACTTCTGATTGTCATTAATATCTAGCATCTACTGAGAGCCCACCATGTGTCAAGTGTTGCTGGAAGTGCTTTCTGTATTGTTTAATGCTCACAGCAGCCCTACTCATCAGCATTTTTATCCACATTTTACAGATAAAGTAACTGAAGCTAAGAGAACCCAAGATCTCATGACCAGACAGTAAGAGTTCAGGGATCTGAGCCACATTTCTTGCCACAGTGCCATTGCGTCTAGTCTTCCCACTGTGCTGGGCAACACACGCCTGTCCCTGATTATGTCATACGTTTATACCTGCTCCCAAGAGCAGCAGGCCCCCCACTGGCAGAGCATTTTGTTTTCCTTTGTAGCGACAGTGACTCAATGACCTGGGTCATCAATGTTACAGTTATATAAAAAGGATTAATTGTCTGTGAAAAAAGCCATGACTGGGAATTACATCTTCACACCCATGATCTTGAGCAGGCAGTTCCACTCTTGACCCTGTGGCTTGTCCCTCTCTGCCCATACAAAGCTGTCTAAGAAATGCCCACAACTGAAGTTTGTTTGTTCAGTTTATAACCATAGGTCTATGAACACAGCAGTTCATAAACGCTCATGTTTTGTTATGGTCTGTCTCTGAGGCAGTTCGCAGGCATACTTATATTCTGTTAATAAGGGTTTTGTTTTGTGTGTGGAGGTGTGGTTTCCTGACATGCATTGCTGTGCTCTTCTTACAGTCAATAGGAGACTTGCTTTACATTGTCCTTCCTAGGAGGAAATGACCTCAGGTGATCTAACCATTCTGCCTTTTTTTTTTTTAATTTTTGATCATAGTAAAAATACATGTTTCATGTAATCTGCCCCCAAATTCAACAGACTAATTTTTTTTTACTGGACTGGATGATTTGAAAGTTCATATGGAAAAATAAATGCAAGAATTCTCAAGCATATAAAAAGGAGAAAGAATGATGAGGTGGTACAGGTATACCAGATATTCAATTTATGTTAAAGCTAATGTAATAAAAAATGCTATTTGCACAAGAAAAAGCAAATAGGACAGTGAAATAGAATCAATTGAGAAAGAAAGTTTACTTAATAAATAATATTGTCATTATTTGACTATCAAAACAAAGAACTACTTTGAATTTGAATAATACACTTAACCATTCAAAATTTAAAATGAACCAAGTAAGGAAGTGATAACACTATATTTATAAATTACTATATTTACTATATAGTGTTACTATATTTATAAATTTACATTTTTGACATGTTACAACACATTATCTTTGTAGTTCAAAAGCATTTACTTTAAAATTAATATTTATATATTATGTATTACTATTCCTAACATTAAAACAATTCAGATGATTTAAAAGTGAATACTGAAAAACTCCTTTCTTTCCCCTGTACCCTCATAGTTTCTCTTCTTTGGTATTTTTATGTGCACTTATACATACATATGCACATAGATATTTTATATATATATATATAATGTAAAGAAAATGCAGAGGATTTGCATATATTTTTATATATATGGATTTTACCTTAATGAGAATGATGTGATATTATTTTGCAAATTCCTCTGTACTTTCTTTTACATTAAACATATGATTGTGAACAACCTTCCACAAAAGTATATATTGACAAATCTCATTCTTACAAAGGCTAAACAGCATTCCATTATATGCCTTTACTTCAATTCATTTAAGTAATTCTTCATCCATAAGGGATGTCTTAATATATTTTTTAAAAGTAAAATCATTGAGAAGGGTCCAAAATGAAAAGTCAGGCTATCTCTTATGATATTTCCAGTATTTCTCCCCAGGAATAAAAACATAAAAGTTTTTGTGATACAGCTCTTCTGGGGTCACCATTACAACTTAAATGACATTTTTCTCTTTTGTGCTCTTGTGTATGTCTGTATTTGTGCATGTGTTTCAACTTTAGAGAATAGTTACTGGCTTTCTGATATGGAAACTACAATCTGATGAGCTTACACCATATCTCCCATCTCCTCTATTTCCCTACATCTGCTATTCTGTGACTATGCTTATGTATTCCATGTTTAGTCTATAGGTTATGCAAAGCTTTTAACCCAGATTTAAGAGGCATCAATGATGTTATGTGATGCAGACACTGTGGCCCGCAGTGTCGCGTCATTATGGATGAAATGAGACTTTCACACAGACTACCAAGTTTGATGAAGGAAAAGGGACAGCATGGCTTTTCTCTCATGGGAAGCAAAAGCCATGGCCTTCGCCATGACAGGCCTTTATTGGGTTTCTCTGCCCATTACATGATGGTCCTCATTTACTATGCACAGGCTTGCTTTAGGTGGTTACCTTTTACAGAAAACAAAGGAGCCAATGCTGCTAATCACATCACAGAAGAGGGATATTTGCAAATGAAAAGGCAAAAGTGGTTGAACCTGTTACACTTATCTTTGGAAGGTTTAGCATGGATTTTAGGAAGTTACTTTGCAGTAAATGTGCTCAATTCAGGGTGAGGGAGTTTTAGCAAAAAAGCAAGACTCATAGCAGCCTAGGTACATTGCAGGCCTGATTCCCCATAAGAAAACCTGTCTGTGGGCATGGGTTCTGTGCATCTCTGAGTGGGAGCTGGGCCCATACCACCCAAAATGACCTCCTACAGTTATGCTCTTATAAATATTTACTACAGAACCAAGTTATGCTGTTGGATTCAGAATCAAAGAAATATGTTAACACTGATCTCCAGCTGCTCTAAGAATGATGCTCTAAGCATGAAGGTCCAGTGGTTTTCTTTTCATCAATTTTGAGTTCTCTTAAGTCAGTTTAGCTGCTATTCTTATGGCTCATTCCTTTTTAAATTATTTCTTTTTTATTTGATGTGCTGGAGAGTAATGTTTTTGGAGAATTTGTGAGAATGGTAAACTTTGTGTGAATTTATGACACTGTTACTTGAAACAGTAGTTTAAATATCGACTTCTAAATTCATAGTCATTATCCCAGAGAGTTTTTTGACAATCTTTGTTCTTTTGAGTTTTAGTGTCCAGTGTAGCTGCTGGAAAATCTGCAGTTAATCTGAATATCCTTCCTTTATAAATGACCTCACTTTTTTTTCTCTCTGCAAATTTTCATAATGTCTTGCCAGAACCTACAACAGAACATGTCTAAGAGTGGATCTTTCTCCATCTTCCTCACCTAGCCTTGGTGAGATCTTCAACATGAAGGGATCTTTTACGTCTTCGGTCTGGAATATTTTTATTCCATTATTTCTTTTGTTATCCCCCTCTTTTATATCTTCTCTTGCAACCTTTTTAGTCAACTACTGAAACTCTTAAGTCCACTCTCCATATTTTTAAACTTTCTCTTTTTTTTCCTGTATCTATTCTGTTTGTTGTTTTGGATTCTTCCAAATTTCTTTGCTTCAGTTTCCCAACCAATAACTTGGTTTTTAACTCTATCATAACAAGTGGTGTTCCACTGAATATTTTATTTTTGCAATCTTATTTTAATTTCCAAAAATTATTTTTAGTTTTGTAAGTGCAATGGCCTTTTTTCTCTAAGGATAATATTTACAAATTTTAGCATCATTTGGATCCATTGTAATTTCCTTATGTTTCTGTTAATCTTCTATTACCTTTCTATGTTTGTAAATTGTGTAGTTTGACCTAAGGTGCCATGCCATCATTATTGCTAAAAGTTCTTCAGGTGAATTGCATGTGGGGTATAGACCTAGGGGTGTCTCTGCTGAATAAAAGGCAGGTGTGTGATTGTGCATATGTTTTTTCACTGTGTTCTTTAATAATATACTCCATAGATTTTTTTCTTATCAGTGTATGAAAAGCTCCCTCCTTTATTACAGCTTTATAGCACAAGATAATCCCTGCTTTTTCAAAGTTCATTTTATGTCCCTTCGCTTTTACAAAAGACCTACATTAGTACCTGTTTTCACTAACTGAAAGAAATCCAAAGAAGATTTTCAATTAAAAAAAAGATGAAAATAGAAAATAGTGTTCAACGTTTGTTTTGCATGAGCTGATAAAGAGTCAGTGCACGCCCCAAGCAGCATGAATGGAGATAAAAATCAGTATCTGGGGGATTGTTTGGTAATTCATACTGAAAACAGAAAGGTTCGATAAGAAACACATTGGATTCCCCTGCCAGCTACATTGGAGTTTGTGTGAAACAAAAAGGTTGGAAGGATCCCCTGTGCCTACTGTTCTTGCTCAGTCCTATTGTCTGGGCCCATACTCCATCACGGAACACACATTGAGATAGCATTTATCTTTGGATCCTGGACAAATGCAGATTTTGCTTGCACTAGTTTTGCAGTATTTTTTTAAAAGGTTTCTATAATTGACTTTAAGTGCAGTTAAAGCCAGTCTTTAGAAAGGGAGAAAGGGTTTTCTATTCTTAGGTTTCCTTTCCTTTTCATTTTGTTTCCCTCATTGAAATCAGGAAATACCGAGCACACTGGATAACCCAGCACTGTGCTCAAAGCTGTGAGAGAAGTTCACTCATTTTTTATTTTGTAAACTTCCTTTGGAGGCTTCTAAAGATGGCTGAGGAAGAAAATAAATCATTAACTCTCAGTGTATAAGGGTTCCTCTTTAGACTTGTTTGGGTCAGCAACACAGTTGGGAAAATTTGGCATGCTTCCCTATAACTCTGAGGCCTCCAGTTAAAGGAGGACCCCAATCATATGGGCAGCATTCAAGGGCCCAGCCCCAGCTCTGAGTCAGAGCCCTCTGGCAGGTGAAAGGAGATCCCTAGTGGCCTCCTAACCCAGTTTTCTCCAAGCAGGAAGCCCTCAGGGGCTGTTTCTCACCAATCACCTATTTAAGGCCTGGAAGCATTTGAATACTTTTTTTTTCATTCAGAGCATTTTCATGAACAACCAACATTTAAAATTGTCTCAAGGTAACCATTAATGGTAGACTTATCCAAGAAAAGAAAGAATTAGAGGGAATTTATCACAAAATACTTATGAGGATGGTCTCTGGTTCTTCCTTTTTCAATAGTGTTGGTGGAATACCTGCTGTGTTGGCAGGCCATGTAGGCTATAGACAGACATACAAGACATTGGCCTATCCTCAAGGAAATTTTTGTTCACACATGGAAATAAGGACTGAGCCCAAGTACTTACAGAGCAGTGAAGTTTGTGCTCAGTGGCACAGAGTAATCAGTGCATAACAGAACAGTAAACTAACTGCTAAGAACATAGAGAAAGCGGGAAAAGCTTTGCCTCTGGGAGTTAAAGTTGGAAGATACACTTAGACGCATCTGCAGTGATTGAACTGGGGTTGTGGATGAACCAAAGACAAGATGCTTCTGTAGATTTGAGGCAAAGTAAAACTATCCAAAGGTGCCTGAATGTCTCAAGAAATGTGTTGGTGGGGGTGGGCAGGGAGGTGTAAAATTGTGGTGAATTAATCTTAGGCTTCATAGAGTAAAGCTGAATTGATAGAAGGTTGTCTGCCTAAGGAGGAGGGAACTCCAAAGTCCAGTGCCCATTATCCGATGAAGATGAGTAGTTCAGATTCTGTGGCAGAAATCCCCAGTTTGGCTCATTGAGCCACTAACTTGTTTTGATTCTACACTCACTTAATATTCTGATTATAAATTGGCTTCTAGTTTAAGTCTATCCATTGGGGAAATACTCTTCTACTCATGTGACATGCATGCTTATATTCATGTAGGTTATAGCTGTCATTGTAAATTAATTAATGTAATTACATTCTGCAATGTGTGCATGCATATTAATGCACGCACACATACATTAGTTCTATGAGCTCATGTGAAATGTATCCATTCCTAAGAAACAATTCTGCCCAGCATACATTGTTCAAAGCCAGGCTCCCCACCTACCAACCTATGGACTGGAGACTGACATTAGTGATGCCTCAAGGCAACCTAATTGAGATCATTAGCAACCAGCCATCTGCCCTCTTCTAGTGACACCACAAGCTCACTAAATGCTTTTCAAATCAAGCTAAAACATAAACCAAGTGCTACAAACCACATGAGACCAGCAGAGAATATACATTTCACTTCTAGCTGGAGTCATCAAGGAAACTCTATCCTTGAACAAAATATTGAGGCTCATTAGGCAAAGAGCCTTGGTGGATGGGAACCCAAAGGCCAAGTCATTAACCAGATGCAGAAGGCCATGCACAGCCTAGACAGGCAGGAGCTGCTAGGAACAGTGGGAGAGAGTGTGAAAAAGGTAGTTTGGGCCATCATTGGAGGCCTGAACTGCTCAAATCAAGTCTTTGGATCATATTGAGTAGGGACTATGGGCAATTGAAAGGTTTCACTAAAACAGTTTGTGCTGGAAGAGCTATGCTATGATTGTAGTTGACAAGATGGATTCTACTGATGTGGAGTTTAGAGGGAAATAGACACATATGGGCAGGTTTGGAAGCTGTTGTGATGAGATAACTATGGCCTCAAGTAAGATGGAAGTGGATGGATGGGTGACTGAAAAGGTAAGTGTAAGTGCTAGAAAAAAGGTGAAGGAAATTACTAGTGAAGTGTCCATTGATTAGTCAGCCTCCTTTCTCTGGCTAAGATTTTTAAGTACAGTTATGCCCAGTCATAGGGCAACATTGTACAATATCAGTGAAAAGGAACATCTTACCTCATTTTAATAAGTGAGGAAGGAACTAGCTCTAGGAAGATGGCAGTAAGAAGAATGTTAGCTAAGGAACAGGGATAAGAAATGCTGAATAGCCCAAGGGAGGTCAGGCAAAGACTGAGGAATGGGAGTTATACCAACTTGGATAAGGGTTGGGTCTGGTGATAGTTTGTTTGTTTGTTTTGCATAGGTAATAAACAATAGAACTTATTTATTTATTTAAATTTTTAATATTTTTCTATTACAGTTGTCCCAATTTCTTTATTCCCTTTCCCTTCCTCCTCCCAGTCCAACCTCACTCCCACAGTCAATTTCCTCTCCATCGTCCATGTCCATGAGTCATTCATACATGTTTTTTGACGAGGTTCTTCCCCTTCCTTCCACCATTCTTATCCCTCCCATCTCTTTCAGCTATGGTTCCATGTCTCTGTCCTATTTTTCTTGTTAGTTTATTTTGTTCATTAGATTCCACTTATAAGTGAGGTCATATATTTGTCTTTCACTGAATGGCTTATATCACTTAGCATATAGTCTCCAGTTCCATCCATGCTGTTGCAAAAGGTAGGACTTCTTTCTTTCTGCTGTGTAGTATTCTGTTGTGTAAATGTACCACAGTTTTTTAATCCACTCATCTGCTGATGGGCACTTGGGCTGATTCCAACACTTGGCTATTGTAAATAACACCGCTATGAATGTTGAGGTGCATGAGCTCTTTTGAGTTAGTGTTTCAAGATTCTTAGAGTATATTCCCAGCAGTGGAATTGCTGGGTCATAAAGCAGTTCCATTTTCAATTTTCTGAGGAAATTCCATATTGTTTTCCACAGTGGATGCACCAGTCTGCATACCCAACAATTCCCAACAACAATACTAGGGCTCCCTTTTCTCCACAACCTCGCCAGTACTTGTCATTTGTTAATTTGTTTATGATGGCCATTCTGACCAGTGTGAAGTGATATCTCACTGGGATTTTAACTTGCATCTCTCTGATGGCTATTTGAGCCATCAGAGCATTTTTGAGCATTTTTTTCATGTGTCTATGAGTCATCTGTTTGCCCTCCTTGGAGAAGTGTCTATTCAGGCCTTTTGCCCATTTCTTTTAAAGATTTTATTTATTTACTTTTAGAAAGACGGTCAGGGAGGAGAGAGGGAGAGAAACACCCCCTCTTGGGGACTTGGCCTGCAACCCAGGCATGTGCCCTCACTGGGAATTGAACAGTAAGGGCAAAATCAAATGGGCAAAAGGGACTATTTTGACCCTTTGATTTTCAGGCCAGCACTCAATCCACTGAGTCACACCAGCCAGGGCTGCACACTTTTTAATTGGATTGTTTTTCTTCCTGGTGTTGTATCCTATGAATTCTTTATATATTTTGGAGATTAAACCCTTGTCTGATGTATCATTGGCAAATATGTTTTCCCATACAGTCAGTTCCCTTTTCATTTTAATGATGGTTTCTTTGCTGTGCAGAAGCTTTTTAGTTTGATGTAGTCCCATTTATTCTTTTTCCCCTTTATTTCTCTTGCCCTAGGAGATATATCAGCAGAAATATTGCTATGTGGCATGTCTGAAATTTTACTGCCTATGTCTTCTGCTAAGACTTTTATGGTCTCATGATTTATACTAAGTCCTTTATCCATTTTAAGTTTATTCTGGTGTATGATGTAAATTGGTGGTCTAGTTTCATTTTTATGCAGGTACCAGTCCAGTTCTGCCAACACCATTTATTGAAGAGACTATTTTTTACTCCATTTTATGCTCTTACCCCCTTTGTTGAATATCAATTTACCATAGACACATGCATTTATTTCTGGGCTCTCTACTCTGTTCCATTGATCTCTGTGTCTTTTCTTATGGCAGTAGCAGACTGTCTTGATTACAGTGGCCTTGTAGTATAGTTTAATATCAGATATTGTGATCGTTCCAACTTTGTTCTTCCTTCTCAGGAATGCTGAAGCTATTCGGGGTCTTTTTGGAATATTTGTTCTAGATCTTTGATTTATGCCATTGATACTTTGATAGGAATTGAGTTGAATCTATAGTTTGCTTTAGGTAGTATGGACATTTTAATTATGTTAATTCTCCCAATTCATGAACACAGTATATGCTTCCACTTATTTGTATCTATCTCAGTTTCTTTCTTCAGTGTTCTATAGTTTTCTGAGTGCAGGTCTTTTATACCCTTGGTTAAATTTATTCCTAGGTATTTTATTTTCTTTTTGCTATAGTAAATGGGATTTTTTTCTTAGTTTCTCTTTCTGATACTTTATTGTTGTTGTATAGGAATGCCATTGATTTCTGAATATTGACTTTGTGTCCTGCTACTTTGCTGAATTCACTTATTAGGTCAAGTAGTTTTTTGGTGGAGACTACAGGGTTTTGTACATACACTATGTTGTCATCTGTGAGTAATGAGAATTTTACTTCCTCCTTACCAATTCAGATGTCTTTTCTTTCTTTCTTCCTTCCTTCCTTCCTTCCTTCCTTCCTTCCTTCCTTCCTTCCTTTCTTTCTTTCTTTCTTTCTTTCTTTCTTTTGTCTAATCACTATGACTAGAACTCCCAGTACATGTTCAATAGTACCCTGGTGAAAGCGGGCATCCTTGTCTTATTCCTGAAAATAAAGGAAACATGTTTGTTTTTGCCCATTGAGTATGATGTTCATGGTAGGTTTTTGGTATATAGCCTTTATTATGTTGAGGAATGCTCCCTCTATTCCCACTTTGCTGAGTGATTTTATCATAAATGGGTGCTGAATTTTGTCAAATGCTTTTTTAACATCTATTGATATGATCATGTTATTTTTGTCTTTCATTTTATTTATGTGATGCATTATGTTTATTGATTTGTGAATGTTATACCATCCTTGCATCCCTGGGATAAATCCCACTTGGTCATGGTATATGATCTGCTTAATGTATGGCTGGGTCCAGACTACCAATGTTTTTTGAAGAGTTTATCATCTATGTTTATCAGAAATATTGGCCCGTAATTTTCTTTCTTTTTTGTGTCTTTACCTGGTTTTGGAATTAGTATAATACTGGCCTTGTAAAAAGAGTTTGGGAGTCTTACTTCTTCTTGAATTTTTTGGAATAGTTTGAGAAGGTAACTGTTAGTTCTTCTTTGAATTTTTGGTAAATTTCTCCCATGAAGCCATTCAATCCAGGGCTTTTGTGTGCTGGGAGTTTTTTGAGTACTGCTTCAGTTTTACTAGTTGTTATTTATCTGTTAAGGCTTTCTACTTCTTGATTCAATTTTGGGAGATTGTATGTTTCCAGATATTTGTCCAGTTTGCCTAGGTGTCCAGTTTCTTGGCATATAGTTGTTCATAGTAATTTCTTACAATCCTTTGTGTTTCTGTGTTATCAGTTGTTACTTTTCCTCTTTCATTTCTATTTTTTTATTGAGTCATCTCTCTTTTTATCCTGATGAATCTCATTAAAGGTTTGTCTATTTTGTTCATCTTTTCAAAGAACCAGCTGCTGGACTCATTGATTCTCTGAATTGTTTTTTTAGTATCTATGTCATTTAATTCTGCTTTGATCTTGATTATTTCCTTCCTCCCACTTGATCTAGGCTTTATCTATTGTTATTCCTGTACTTCTTTTAGATATAGCATTAGGTTGTTCACTTGAGAGATTTCTCTCATTTAGGTAGACTTGTATTGCTATGAACTTCCCTCTTGGGATTGCCTTTGCTGTGTTCCATAAGTTTTGGGTTGTTGTGTGTTCATTTTCATTTGTTTCCAGATACTTTTTTGATTTCTTCCTTGATCTCATTGTTAACCCATTCATTTTTTAATAGCATGTTATTCAGTCTCCATGTCCTTGAATGTTTTTTTTTCCTTTATATTGGTTTTAGTTTCAAGCCATTGTGATCCAAGAAAATGCTTGACATGATTTTAATTTTCTTGAATTTGTTGAGGCTTGTTTTGTGCCCTACCATGTGGCCTATCTTTGAAAATGGTCCATGTGTGTTGAAGAGAATGTATACTTTGCTTCTTTGGGCTGAAATATTCTAAAATATCAATTAGGTCAATTTGATCTATGTTGCAGTCCACCGGCCCGCGGTGACCGCAAACATTGTAGATGGCTCGCAAGAGATGAGAAAAACATACACACGGACTACCGAGTCCTGCGGAGGAATAGGGATGGCATGGCTACCCTCTCAAGGGGAGGGTGCCTCCGAGTGGCCTGGCCACTCTCTCAAAGGAGAGTGCCCCGAGCCACCGCCTCAATAGGCTTTTATTAGGTAGTATTGAGTAGGTGAATAGATACAGAATGTGGATTCATTGTCTAGCAGAAAAGATCAAAACAGGTAGATAATTTACATAGGGTTCAAAAGTCTCACGCTGGGTTTTGGGGCTGGTATCACCTGACAGGTACATGATTAGTCTAGTTTCCTGCCAGAGCCTACACATCTAAGAGCATCCTAGCAAGCAGGTCTCACAGGATTTTACATATCTTATGCCCCAGGTCCAGTTCACCCCAGGTGTCTGCCGACTCTAGTCTGAGCCTCACCGCCCCTGCTATTTCTGCAGGCCCTGAGTCG
>CM052541.1:74397586-74411849 GCA_028533065.1 Trachops cirrhosus
ACCAAGCTGAAGGGAATAGCAGAGCGGGCAGTGCCCATGTTCAGGGAAATAAGTTTTGTCTCCTTAGGCCTCCCAGTTCTGGGAGGTTTCTCACTCAGCCTTAGCCACGGGGGGTTATGGCTCCTGAAACCAGGCAGGGCAGACACCACAGATCTAAGGTTTTGTTCAATGCCACAATATTCTTTGTTGAGGACAACAAACAAAGAATATTGTTTGTTTGGAATTCTTTGTTTGGAAGATCAATCTATTGTTGATAGTGGGATGTTAAAATCCCTTATGATGACTGCATTGCTGTTGATCTTTTTAAAGTCCTCCAAGATTTTCCTTATGTATTTAGGTGCTCCTCTGTTGGGTGCATGTATGTTGGGTGCATGTATGATCCAGCAAGGGTTACCTCTTGTTGGATCTCTTCCTTAACTATTATGTAGTAACCTTCTTGTCTCTTGTTATGGCCTTTATTTTGAAGTTTATTTTGTCTGATATAAGTATTGCTAACCAAGCTTTTTTTTTCACATCCATTTGCTTGGAATAGCTTTTTCATCCCTTCACTTTCAGTCTGTTGATCTTTTGTTCTGAGGTGGATCTCTTATAGACAACATATAATGAAAAGGTGTCAAACTCATTTTCACTGGGGGCCACATCAGCCTCACAGTTAACTTCAAAGGGCCAAATGTAATTTTAGGACTGTATAAGTGTAACTACTCCTTAGCTAGGGGCAAGGAGCTTGGCACTGCAGCTGGTTAGAAACAAGGTGCCGGGCCAGATAAAACAAGATAGAGGGCTGGATTTGGCCCTCAGGCCTTGTTTTTGCCACCTGTGATAGAGTGGATTGTGTTTTCTTACCCACCCAGCTGCCCTATGCCTTTTGATTGGAGCATTTAATCCATTTACACTTAAGGTTATTATTGATAGATACGTTCATTGCCCATTTTTTCCTTTGAACCTGCATTCTTCTCTCTCTCTCTCTCTCTCTCTCTCTCTCTCTCTCTCTCTCTCTCTCTATTTCTTCTTCTCTGAAAGCAGTTCCTTTTGCATTCTTACAGTTCTGGCTTGGATAAGATGTCCTCTTTCAGCCTTTCTTTTGTCTTTGAAGCTCTTTATTTCACCTTCCATTTAAATGAGAGCCTTGCTGAATAGAGTAGTCTGGATTGCAGGTCCTTGCTTTTCATTACTTGAAATATTTTATGCCAGTCCATTCTGGCTTGTAGTGTTTCTCTTATGAAATCAGCTGATAGCCTTATTAGAGCTCCATTGCATATTACTATCAGTTTCTCTCTTACTGCCTTTAAGATTCTTGCTTTGTCTTTAAATTTTGTCCTTTTAATTATGATGCATCTTGGAATGAACCTCTTTGAGTTCACTGTGATTGGGACCCTCTGTGCTTCCTGAACTTGCATGGATTTTTCCCCTCACCAAGTTAGGGAAGTTTTCTGTCATTACTTTTTCAAACAGATTTTCTATACCTTACTTCTTTTCTTTTCCTCTGGTAATCCTATGATGTGGATGTTGTTACATATCATGTTATCCTGAAAATTCCTTAAACTGTCCTTGTTCTTTTTGAATCTTTTTTCATTGTGTTTCTCTGATTGGGTGTTTTTTCTACCTTGACTTCCAGCTTGATAATTGGTTTTCTGCTTCATCTAGCCTTCTTTTAATTCCTTCTAGTGTATTCTCCATGCCCTCCTAGTTCTTATTCATAGTTTCTATGTCCTTTTTCATGCTGCTATAGTTTCCACTATGTCCTTTGTGACTCCCATAAAGTTCCTTGTGTTACAGAACAGAGCAGGGGCGCTGAATGGTATAAAAGACCCCCCCTTTTTTCTCCAGGGGTTCCTCCCCGCCTGCTGGGTTCGTTTTGCCCGCCACCTGAGGAAAGATGTCTCTTAATACCAGAGACCAGTGAAAAGGAAAGGAATTTATTATTTATTTGAAATAACACAAACTAAAGTTCCCCACAAATGCACACAGTCCTCCCGGCACTCTCCACGGGGCAAAAAGGAGCACTTCCAAAGCCTTGTGGTCCTGACTCTCACCCAAGCCACATGGTCCCAACCAAGACACCAAAGCCAAATGGTCCTAAACAGACATGTGGTCCCAAAAAGAGACCCCCGCAATGGCTGCCATGCCTCCGTTTAAACCCCAGCACCAATCTTCCTCTGCAGGCCCATTTCCGGCTCCTCTCACAATTGGCCACAGCTGCCAACATTCTGGGCAGGTGTGTCCCTGTGGTGTGGAGCCAATTATCTCCAAGCTCTTCTGGACCCTATTACAAATCCCTATTTGGGGCTCCCCTCTTGGCTGTACCCTGTTACACTTGTAGTTCTCATTAAGTTCCTTGAGCATCATTATAACCATTATTTTTACTCTATGTCTGATAGATTTCTTGCCTCAATTTCATCTAGCTCTTTGCCTGGGGATTCCTTCTTTCCTTTTAATTGATGTTTG
The DNA here is from genome assembly GCA_028533065.1 of Trachops cirrhosus. Taxonomy (NCBI): domain Eukaryota; kingdom Metazoa; phylum Chordata; class Mammalia; order Chiroptera; family Phyllostomidae; genus Trachops; species Trachops cirrhosus. The sequence continues at coordinate 74,400,032 of CM052541.1, forward strand.
TTTCTTTGTCTTTCTATTTTAGGTGACTCTTTTTGTCCCTGTCTTCATTGGGTGGACTTCTGGAGGAGTTCTGTGAGACTAAGTGTGCAATCTCTTTGATCTCATGAGCTCTATGTTCTAAGGATGCCCTTTACTTAGTTTATGTGGGCTCTCTTGTTGTACTTAGGCTTTGAATTTGATGACTCATTCATTGGTGCATTCTCCCCTTTGGCTGGCTGACTGAAAGTTACAGCCCCCTCCATGTCCTGTATTCTGTTGTATAGGTAGTGACAGAACAAAGCAAAACTACCCAGAAAAACAAACCCATACCTGCAAAAATACACCACCACCTTCACATCAGCAATATCAATAACAAATGAGCAAAGATTAATAAAGGTGGAAAGAGATTAAGAATATTATAAGATAGAAAAAAAGAATATGAGAAGACTAAAGGAAAGAAAAATGATTTTGAGAGGGGAGAAGGAGAAGAAATAATAAGAGTGGGGAATAGAAATAAGGTAAATAAAGGAAGAAAATAAAATTTAAAACATAAATAAAAAAGGAAAGGGTAATAGCAAAATGGGGTAAGAAAGGGAAGAGTGCAATATGAGGTATGAAAATTAAAAAATAGTGAACTTATAACAAAATTGAAGAAAAACTTCAACAGGGTCAATAACAACAACAGATGAGCAAAGATTAATAAAGGTTGACAGAGAATAAGAATATTATAAGAAAGAGAAGAGAGAATATAAGATATATACAGTAAAAAAATGATTTTGAGATGATAGAAGAATAGAAATAATAGGACTAAGGGACAGAATCTAGGCTAAGAAAAGGAGAAAATAAAATTCCAAACTCAATTAAGCAAAGGAAGGATGAAGACAAAATGTAGTAATACAGGGTGAGAGTAACCTATGAGCTTTAAAATTAAAAAAAAACTGAACAAATAGAAATAAAATTGAAGCAAATAGCAACAACCACAATATTCACACCAAACAAGCACTGATTAACAAAGGTGGAAAGAAAATAAAATAGTATAAGAAAGGAAAAAAATGTGAGCTGTCTAAAGGAAATAAAATGATTTTGAAAGGATAGAGGGAAGAGAAATGGTAAAAGTAAGGATTGGGAACAAGGCATAGAAAGGGAGAAAATAAAATTTAAAATGAAAATAAGAAAGGACAGGGAGACAGCAAAATGGAAGGGTACAATGTGAGATTTGAAATTAAAATAAGACTAAAAAAATAAAAATACTAAAAAATATAAGTTAAAAATAAAAGACAAAAGCAGTGAATTAGTTGGAATACAATTGAAGAAAAAGAGGAAATGTTAAAAGGTTATGCAAGAGGAAAAAATAATGCAAATTCTGAAGAAGAACGTGGTGGAATTCGTCTCAGCAGAGTTTGGTGTTTTCCTTCTATCTTTTCCTTCTGGATCTGCCTCTGGCTTTATATCAGTTCAAGGTCCAGGGATGGGTCATCCAACTTCTGGCAGTACTGCATGTATCACCTTTGTCTGCCTTTAGAGGGGACTTCTATTGAGATTGGGAGAGTGGAATACCTGGGTCTCCCCTGGGAGGTCTTCTGGGAAAAATGTGGGGTGTTCCCTATGTCCCTGCACTACCCATCTTTATCCCAGCTTATTTCCCATAATGTATAGTTTCTGATGAACTAGCTGTCCATTTCAAGAGAGTGGCCAGTCTATGGAAGAGAGTCAGCTCTTTCCCGCTTGGTGCTGATGGCAGCTCTGTCTATGAGCCAAGGATGGGCAGGGCCCTGATTCCCCCTTGCAGCACCAATTACAGATTGTAATTGAATTGCTGGCCTCAGTGGAATAGGGCACAGGAACCAGTGTATTTTTCTCCCTGAGAGAAGTACAAAATTGACTCTTTTGGAGCTTCTCTTCCTGTCTTTCTCCTGTGCATAGTGCACCCTGCAGGGAGTAACCTTGAGCCAGTCCTGCCTGTTTTGTAGAGCTTCCCCATTGGTTGCTGATGCAGTGCTTGCAGTTCTGCAGGAGGTGGGGGCTGGGCACATCCTTCTCTTCCCAGTGGTTTGAACTCTGCGAAGGAAGAGGGCTCTGCCTGTCTGTAAACAATCTCAGGTGTTTAACTCTTGCCTGTCCAGTTCCCAACACACTGTCTTCGCAGCAGACACATTCCAATCTCTCTGCTCTGCGCAGCCCCCAGCCTGCTAGCTGCCCCAGGCCGTGGCCAAGAAATCCCCTTACTGTGCAACTTTCTGATCTCTCTGCCCAGCTGTATCAAGTGGGAGCAAATCACACTTTCAAACTTGCCCCTTTGCTGGCAGGGCAGCTGTGCATGAAGTCTCTGCCCAGAATGCTTAATAAGTCTCATTGTGGCACACCCACTGCAGTACCAAGTCACTGTCTGGTTTTCTGTGCACACTACCTCTTCAAAAAGCCAAAAGTCTCTCATGGTCACACCTGTGGCCAGCCTCTGCTTGACCCACGTGCAGCCAGCCCCTAATCCTTTTAGGAGATGGAGTCCCTCTCTGTCTCTCTCTGGAACTCTCCCAGTTGGTGTTTGGAACTGCAGCTATGGGCATGCTGCTTGCTGTGTGTCAGGCCTGGTGATTTAGATGAGTTAGAGTCAGAGGTCGATTAGACCGCTTCAGCCAAGAGGGAGACAGAGAGTGAGTGAAGGAAGCTACATGTTAGTGAGAGTAATCAGCTTGACACATAGAAAAAGAGGTCTTAGTAAGGGGAACTCCAGCAAGGAACTGTAGGTCTGGCTGGGGCTGGTAAACTGTATTGGATTACAGTGAAATTTGTCTCTGAATCTGGTGAAGTTAGGATGTAGGTAACTTCAAAGTAACCCTCGGTAGGACTAACCACACTGCTCTGGTGTTAAGATAAGCTGCCTATTTGGAACTCTTGTATATTGCTGGTGGAAATGTAGAAATAATGCATTTGCTGTGGAAAAATTTGGTGGTTTCTCAGAAAGGTAAACATATGATCCAGAAATTCTACTTCTAGGTATGGAAAAACAAGAAAATGGAAAAGAATTGAAAACAGGGATTCAAACATGCTTGTGCACTAATATTCATGAAGAATATATTCACAACACACGAAGGTATAAATAACCCCACTGTCCATCAATAGATGAATGGATAGCCCTGGCTGGTGTAGCTTAGTGGATTAAGCGTGGGCCTGTGAACCAAGAGACCACGGTTCGATTCCCAGTCAGGGCACATGCCTGGGTTGCAGGCCAGTTCCCAGCAGGGAATGCACAGGAAGCAACCATACATTGATATTTCTCTCCCTCTCTCCTTCCCTTCCCCTCTGAAGATAAATAAATAAAATCTTAAAAAAAAAATAGATGAATGGATAAACCAAACATCGTACATACATACAATTGAGTGTTATTCAGCCATAATAAGGAATGAATCTTGACAACATTATGCTAAGTAAAATAAGCCAGGAACAAATGGATGAATATTGTGTGACCACACTTAAATAAAATATCTTACCTACTTCTATAAAATATTTATTTATTTTATTTATAAAATATAGGGTGGGGCAAAAGCAGGTTTACAGTTGTTTATATGGAATATAATAATCAATAAATAATAATACAAGAATAAAGGCTGTGTTTCACATACACCTGTAGACTACTTTTGCCCCACTCTGTATATAAAATTCACAGAGCCAGAAAGGAGGTTACCGGGGCCTTGGGGTGAATGGGGAGTTACTGCTTAATGGTTACAGAGTTTTCATCTGGGGTAATGAAAAAGTTTTGGAAAAAGATGGTGGTGATGTTTTCACAACCTGAATATACTTAACGCTGTTGAATAGTACACTTAAAAATTATTGAAATAGCAAATTTTATGTTATTTATATTTCACCACAATCTAAAAATATTTTTAAGAAAGAGAAGCTGCAAATACTGCTTATAAGGTTAGGAGCAAGAGATAAAAATGCAGTTTGAGCCTATGAGTTCCTGAGAGCCCTCCCTTTCTCCTCAGCGTTGCTGGGCCCCACAGCAGCTCCTATAGCCCTGAGAGGGTAGGCAGGGCCACTGTGCGGCCAATCCACCACAACTGGAACTGCCAGCCCACATCCCAGCAGCCCCAGTGACTCCGAGTCAGTCCTGTGAGGTCTAAATAGCTTCATCAGCAATTGGGATTAGCTCCACTGGCAGTCCCTGCTGCTAGAATACACATGGGACCAGGGGAATATCAGGGGTTCTGCTTTCTGCAGCTTTTGTTTTGGTAGAATGCCAGAGAGCACAGCTTTGGCTGTCATAATTGTTCTAAACTTAAACGCTCACTTCTTTTTGTTTCCAATTGGTTTCTGTGTGTGGACGCAGCCTATGTTTGTGGACAGAGAGTATATTTTGCAAACATGGAGAGAATGAATCAGTTTTCTGTTACCTTAACCAGACCTTGTTTCAATCTTGATTTGATAAATGTTCTCCAGCCTTTAAGCCAAGGAAAGGTTGAAGTCCCACTACTTAACTGCATGTTTTCCAGTTCACAGTAGTTAACTTTTCTACAGCTTGTCTCCTTTATTTAGAGCAACATTCAAAGAATAATAAGACTATACTTCATCTTATTTTGGGCTTATTTCTAGACTGCTGTGTAGAATATTCATAACTAAAAGATATTTATTGTCTTTCAAGGATTTTCAGTAAGTTTGTGAAGAGGGAAAAATTGTATCAAATTTTGTTAGTAATTTCCAGTCAAATTATTAAAGGGGTAATTTAATATTTTTCAGTGAATGCAGAATTAATTTGCATATTAAATTGTATTACTTCTGCCTCCATTAATGAAATTATTTTTAGATTTAGGCAATCCATATGGTCTTTTGCAATATTCAAATTCTGGTGTAAAGAATAGTGCTGGTTCAATTGTACATTGAGATACTTTCTAAAACATCTCAATTCTTCAGTGTTCATTCTTCTCCCAAGTTTGGGTTCATGGTTCTAGTGATAGTTGCAAAGTTGTTTGTGTGTATGAGGATGACCGGGGTAAAGAGCAGCTGTTTTTATCTAGTTTGTTTTTTCTTGTCATCCTATGCCAGAAAAAGAATGAAATTCTCCAACTTAAATACATTTATTAAATGTCCTGTGTGTTAGGCTAAATGCAACTGTGGAAGAGACAGGCACAGCGCCATGCATGAGGCTCTGCCAGAAGACAGCCAGGCATCTTGGGATAGCCAGAGTTGTGACTGCAATCACAAATCATTCCAGTGAAGAAGAAATGGAGAAAGTATGTACAGTAATCAGTTTGGCTGCCCAGGGAGCCTTCTGACAAGGTCAGATTTTAAAAAGGCAGACACAAGTCTTATTAAATTAGCCAATGACATGAGGCTCAGAGAGATAGGGGGGATATGTTGCCTGACAGCACTCAAACGGGTCTCAGCAGGCCAGGATAATAGGCCAAATCTACAAGGAAGAAAGTTAAAAGGGGTGTTTTTAAGGTCTGGAACTTGGATACAAAAAGAACACCGCCACCCGAGGATAAAGGATGTATGGTTATCAGACATGGAAAAATTTTAGTTGAAATAAACTGAAGTTGTGAGTCACCAATATGGTGAAAGCTTTCCAAATGTGCATAAGCTTCCCAGAATGCATATGGAACCCTAGATGATATTAATAGACTATGATATTTAATAAAAGAAAAATGATAGCATAAAGCATTTGCAAGCAATATACCCAGATAAATGTCAAGCAAATGCCCTCTGGGTTTAGATGACTGTTTTTCAGATCACATCTCCAGTTCATTAGGAGGTAGAATCTCTTCAGGAGTGATTTAGTATAAAAATATCAAAAGCACACTACACTTCTTTAACTTGAATTATGAATGTTCATTTGTTCACTAACTTTTTTGTGAGAAGCCTTTTTCTTTGAGGGTGGAGTTGAACTTTGGTCAGAATACACCCATATGGCCTTATCTGTGGTTGTGACTGCCTCCATTCTCATTGGCTAGCTATGTGTTCTGATTGGTTATAACAGTACTTAAAATATTATTTACTCAGATTATGGGTCCCCTGACTTGAGTTTTTTATTTCTTATTTAAATAAACCCTATCTTTAATGAATCATCTAAGATTTCTAGCTTCTTTTTTTTTAATGGAACAAGTACATCAGGTATCTTCCAACCAATCCAAATCTTTATAGAATTTTTAGTTTTTTTCTTTTAAAATGTCCTTGCTCTTATTTATTTCAACAACAATATTTTAAGACTTATCTGCAACAAGTTTCTCCAACCATTACATTTAATTTTCTTATAAATAACGCCCTTTTTCACTCATTTCATCAACTTATGTAATATTAAATTATATAATGAAAATGGCCAATACAACTGGCAGAAACAGGATGGGGACAGACAGCTGTCTCATACACAACTCAGGAGAAGTTGGTGGGTTCTAGAGAAGAGCCCACTAGCAGACAGTAGTCAGCAGTCAGTATACTGTGAAACAGGACTGTAATCAGAGTGCAGTTACCAGAATGGTTATGGGAACTGAAAGGTGGCTTATGATTGAAGCAAGTACAGGCATTCAGTGGAAAAAGGGGTTGATTCAATTATATGAATGCCTTCCACTAGCAGAAGGTTTATTATGTGGAGGATTCTCTAGGACTTGAGAGAGAAAGAGAGAGAGAGAAAGAAAATATACCATTGAATAACGTTATAAGAAGACCAATTTCAGCTCATACCAACATGAATTTTAATAAAGAATTTAAAGATGACATAGGCTCTCTTGGCATTGATGGTACAGAACAAATTCAGAATATTATGAAGACTTCAATTAAATAATAATAACTTCTATAATTATAAGGGAAATCAGTAATTGAGGAAAATCTACTAAGAAGGAATAAGCAGAAGATACTCTTTGGGCTTTTCAACTGCCAAAATAAGGGCAGTCCTAAATGTCATTGCTTCATCTTAACTTGAAAAAATACATTTTTTTCTTTAAAAGAATTGTTATTGTCTGAAAATGTCTGAAATCTAACTAGAATATATATAATATATACATTATATATGTATTCTTATTTTCTTTCAGTATGAGAATGTCATATCTCAAGGAGTAAAACAAAGAAACAAGTTTTACTAATATTATTAACAATAATATTTTTGAAATAGGATTATTTCGCATCTCTACTACATGAAAATTTGTTGAATGAATTTGCTATGAATTTAAAAAGACAAATCTTAAAAGAAATATATAAGGTTGGTAATGCTTAATAGTGCTTACTTTGAAAAATATGGTTCTGGGTCCTACCTACCATGTTGAATAAAATCCAGTTAGTATAGTCATAGCTCTCAGAGCCCAGAAATCCAGTAGCATAGATATTCCTTTGTTTTCCTACACAATAGCTGCATTATATTGAGACAAGACACAGTAGCTGCATTATAAGTAGTCTTAAACTTTAGATAGTTGTCACATTTTGAGGAATATAATTGGAGCCCCAGTATATCTTTGCTCCATTCTTTATAGTGTTTTACTTTATTTCATGGCCAGTGTGTACCTATAAACTTCCAATTTAGAATCCCTTTAAAGTGCAGTAATATGGACAGGAAAAATACCTTCCCTTCACATGTGGCTGCACTATCCAAATTAACTCAGACTTCTTCATGAACTGATTTATCACATCTGGACCCTCTATCATGAAAGGCTGATCTTCAGTGGGTACTGATACTTGTAGTACTATTTACAGTCTGCATCTGTTCTGATTGGTGGATGCTAACCAGCTTCCATTCTGATTGGTTAGTACCTGTGCTGAATTAGTTGTTAGATTTGTTTGCTATCACCACATTAGAATCCCCTGAAGAGCATAATACCCAGGAAATGCTCAGGCTCTGCATCTCCCTCATTCTGTTATATTTGCTCTGAGGTGGTACCAGCTTTCTATGTCAGTGTTTCCCAAACCATCTGTGTAAATGATCAGTCATTGCCATTGTTGTCTGGATGTTGCTGCAGTCTCAGATTGCTATAAAAGTTTCTAAACACAGAAGCATTTATCTTGGACTAGTGACAGTTTGTGGATCATACTTTAAGAAGCTCTGATTCTGACACAAATGCAGAGTAATGAACCACAGGCTGAGAGAGGCTGGGTTGTCTGTCAGTCACTGCCTGCCATGTAATTTCTTACATAGCTACTTGTATTTTACATTTTAATTGATGGAAGACATTTTTTTAGTCAAGACCATTTATTATAAAGAACTGGTCCACATGATTATGGATGCTGGCAAGGCCCAAGGTCTGCTGGGTGAGTCAGCAGGCTCAAGACTCAGTATTTCAGTTCAAGTTCAAAGGCAGGAGAAAAGCTGATGTTTCAGTTCAAAGGGTGTAGGCAGGAAGAACTGTCACTTACTATGGGCAAAGTCAGCCTTTTTGTTCCATTCAGGCTTTCAACTGATTGGATGAGTCCCCCTCACATTAGGGAGTGCAATCTGCTTTACTCAATCTACAGATTTAAATGCTAGCTTTGTTCAACAACATACTCATTCTACTGACAAATGCTAACCTCATCCAAAAACACTGTCATAGAAACACCCAGAATAATGTTTGACCAAATATCGAAGCTCCCCTTGCCCAGTCAGGTTGACCATAAAATGAACCACACTATGACACATGGGAAGATGTCAGGCCTTTATCAAACTTGCTGTATCATAGGCATTATCTAAGGCTCTGAGGGACACAAGGTGACACAGATCCAGGTTTTGACCTCAATAGCTTTACATCAGATATGGATGGGCAAGCGGAATGTAGGTAGGATGCATTCAAACCATTACAATGCAATTTAATAAGTAAGTTAATAAAGTCACTCCAGGGCAGTGTTGGAGGTCTGCAGCCCCCAAGAGTTCCATAAGCTTGGAATAAAGTCTAATATATATATATATATATATATATATATATATATATATACATACACACACACACACACACATATATGTATATATTAGACTTTATATACGCATATATGTATATATACGTATATAAAGTCTAATATATAATGTGAATATATATATTTTTAAAGCCCCCCTGATCCGCCTTGATAAATGATAAATAGTAATAGACACATAATAGATTCCCAATTAGTACATGTTTCTCAATTAAGAGGTTGTTTGCCCTCCTTTTTTTTAAAATAACTATCACCATACTAAGTATTCTTTCCAATGAATATAAGCAATTGCTGTCATTTGTGTTTCACTGTATTGGCCCAATTCACATTTAATCACATCATGTTCCAAACATCGTAACTGAAGTAGAATCCTTGAGATCCCAGTAAAACAGAGGTGTGGTTAGAACCTAAGCTAGGTTTTACATACCTACTGGGCTGCTAGGTAAAGACCCCCAGAACACATCTTTCAGTTGACTCAAGTGGCTGGAAATAATTTACTGTGGCACCTCTACCTTTGAAAGTCACTGGGGACTTATTATTTTAATCCTTGTACAGCCTGATTTATCCCTTCAAACATCTGTCAGCTGTGCTTTGTCTTGAAATTGGTACCGATGCTACTGCTGATTTTTCAACAGCAGCTGGGCAACGTTCATTAGTTAGACTCTCAGAGGGTATGTATGGCTGTAATATTTTCTTTTACTAATGATCTCTGAAGCATTAACTATTATGCATCCCATATCTACAAGAAATCTTGAATTTTTATTTCCCTACTTCAAGATTTAAGCATTAGGTTTGACTCAATTAGCTACACTATTAACAACCCAGTCTCTGAGTCCTGGAGATATAAATGTAAAACAGACTTTAAATTTCTGGTTTAAATAGTTGTCATTTAACACAGGGGAGAGAACACAGCCCATCCTCCATCATATATAAAGAAGAGCTAACATTTTTCTCTTAAATAATTTCCAGATTAGTTTGTCAATAGAACATCCCTTGGTTTAGCTTTCATTAAGTTTAATTGAGTTCACATCGCTTTGCATCCTTCTATATTCAGAACAGAAGCAAGTTTCCTTTGCCCTCCTAAACTTCCCTACCTTCCCTTTGGTTGGCTATTGTTAAAGCTCTTATTTGTCTGCTTAAAGACTTAAATATATTTCACTTGTTTTGTTCCTAATACCTGGAATCTTACTTTTCACATGGAGACAAAGGCAAGAGAATTTTACTCGGTATTTGAAGCATTTAATATTCTCAGTCAAAGAAGTCGCCTGCCCCTCCAGCCTCATTGTTACTAAGCTTTCTTTAGGTTATTTGAGAGTGGAGAGGGGTGGAGTAGGAAGGTAACTCAAGAAAAATTTGAAATCTTCTATAATTCACCAGGTGCTATGGGTGAGAGCCATGAGATAATATAACATCATAGGCCAACTTTATAATTTTACTCAAGTCAGGACCTGAGTCTGGACTATATGAAAAGATAAACAGTCTCTAACAAATGTTAAAGTAGCCTTGATGTTGGAGAGGATTCTCCCAACATTCCTCCGCACTAGCCCTAAACCATGGTTTACCCTAAACCAGAGTAACAACCGTGCCCCTCTACCTCTCCTGTCCTCTCCTGGGCAGCCTGCAGGACCTGCTCCCTACTAAAGCTAGCTTTGTATGCCTGTTACAGCACTCACATTAGAAGTGGAATGTTATCTGGTGAATCTCCCCAAATGCCCTAAGACAGATTCTGTAAGTGGGCCTGAGCCCCCAGTTGAAGGAGAGTTTCTGTAGCATATGGACGATACTACTGTATAATGCATACTGTAGATCATGAGCTTTTTGAAGTGTGGATTCATGTCAGTCATCTGTGTATCTCTCTGAAATATTGAAAAGCAGCATCACATAATGGGAAAGACATAGAATTTAAAGTTATACAACCAGGGTCTCAGACCCATATTCTGATATATTGAAACCTTAATTTCCTCATCTATACTATTGTAGATAATACCCCTGCACCTAACCCTAAGACCCTAGCCATCAAACACATAATAAACCATCAATGAGTGTTCTTCCTTAAACCTCCCCCCTTTAGTGACTTGCATAGAGTTAGTTGGAGCTCAAAAAATACTGTGGCTCCTCTCCAGGACCTGTTTTTATTTCCTCATGCTGTCTTCCTCCTTCATATCCATATTTTTACTCCTATTCCCCTTTTTAATTAGTAGAGAGAGGCTGCTCTACTTTCCTTAGTTTGCTGGTAGTTTTTCCTTTCGTCATAGATTTACACCTTAAATCTGAGAGTCGTACTCAGTTCTGCCACTGCCAGGCATTCCCTAGGCTGGTTGATACACTTCCAGACTAAGGATGTCATTGACCTTTATTCTGAAACAAGAAATAGCCTGCCCACCCATTTCCCACCCACTTGGGTCAGCAGATTGCAAATTCTCCAGAATTAGATTAGCTATTGTCCCATTCAATTCCTCCCAACTGCCATACTTCCTATTTGATTGCTCTTGCTCCACCGCAGAAGGTATTATCGTGAATAGTTTTACAACTGAGCCTATTTACCGTATTTACAATTCTTCCCCCGTCTTTGTTGCCCTTCCTAAGACACAGTTCTCTACATCTCTCTAAAATTACCTCCTTTCAAGAAAAAGGGACCCTAGTGCACTGTTGGTGGGATTGCAGACTGGTACGACCACTGTGGAAAACAGTATGGAACTTCCTCAGAAAACTAAAAATGGACCTGCCCTTTGATCCAGCGATTCCACTGCTGGGACTATATCCTAAGAACCCTGAAACACCAATCCAAAAGAACCTATGCACCCCAATGCTCATATCAGCACAATTTACAATAGCAAGTGTTGGAAACAACCCAGGTACCCATCAGTAAATGAATGGATCAAAAAACTATGGTACATTTGCACAATGGAATTCTATGCAGCTGAAAGAAAGAAGGAGCTCATACCCTTTGCAACAGCATGGATGGAGGTGGAAA
>CM052541.1:74411949-74485453 GCA_028533065.1 Trachops cirrhosus
AAGGGTTTACAGGAACAAATATAGAGGACACATGGACAAAACTAGGGGTTTTGGAAAGGGGAGGGAGGAGGGGAGGAATGGGTGGGTGGGCTGGAATGAGAATAAAGGATAGAAACTACTGAATAAACTAAAATAAAAAGATTAAAAATTAAAAAAATAAAATTAAAATTAAATAAAATAAAATTACCTCCTTTCCAGTGCAAGGTAACTCTTGTTTGAGGCTCCAGGGAATGAGAACAGATGTGAAATTCTCCTGCAGTTAGAAGATATCAGCGCCACTGTGGTTCAACCATCGACATGAACCAACAGATAATTACAGTTTAAAATTAGTATTTTAATGGACTGGTTTTAGCAATGTAAATGAAATCTCCCAGGTATTCAAGAAGCGAGCAGGAGGGAGGACATTAACTGAGATGTCCAACAGACTGATGGTCAGCAGGTGCTGGTCTGATAGAGTTGAATGTTCCAGTTTTTATGTGCTGCACAAGGCAGGGAAAAGTTCATGTTTAAAGGTGAACAGAAATGCCAGAAGAGTGATAAAAAAAAATTCCACTGAGTAAATTTGAAGATCTGATTGACTTTATTTAATGATTCATGAATTGAGCAGCATACCTTCTTAGCAAATAAAAAGGAGCTCCAAGGAGCCATACAAAATGGAGGATTTTATAGACAGAAGGGGGCAAAATAGAGAAGTTTACAGCAAAGAGTGGATTGTTTCAGGCAAGGTCATCTTCTTTTGGGGAAGATTGAGGGTACGTCAGGCAGATGACCTCACTACTGCTGAGCAGGTAATTCCACATTGACTGGGTAAAGACCACATTGCTGGGAGAGGCTGAAACTGAAATTAAACCTTGGCTTGCTGATGTAGGGCTTAGAATAAGTGACTATTTGGGGGCTGTTGTTTCTTTTTTGACATGAGCAATGTCAAATTTTAATCAGTCATAAAGCTGAGGCTTCAATCCAAGAACCTCAAATGAAATATCAGTGCAAGCCCTGGCCAGGTAGCTCAGTTGGTTAGAGCGTATCCCAGATACATTAATGTCCGGTTTCGACCCCCAGTCAGAGCACATATAAGAATCAACCAACAAATGCATAAATAAGTGGAACAACAGATTTTCTATTCCCCTGTCTCTCTCTCTCTCCCTCTCTCTCTCTCTGCACTCCCCACTTCCTTGCTCCCTCTCTCAAATCAATTTAAAAATTTTTAAAGTATTAAATATCAGTGCAAAATACAGGAAAATAAATTCCTTATCCATTTAAACCTAATATCAAGGTTCTCTTTTTCCCTTTCAGAAATGAATGGCATCATTAAATATTTATGTTACCTAATACTCAACAGTAATTGTTAGCAATATCATAAACTGTTTCAGCAAAATAGAAATGTTAGAAACCAGATGTTAGTAGGTAAAATTGTTCAGGTTTATTTTTAAAATGCTTATAGTGCTAAATATGTCTTTTGCTACGGGCTTGGTTGTTATAATTGAGTAGGTTTACTCAATTAAAAAAAAAGCCATAGATAATGTTAAAAATGGTTTGATGCTGGATTAAAATGGACTATTGGAAGCATCCCTGTAGGGGCAATAAAAGGAGCTGGATCCTGTTTATTTTCCAAGGCTCACTTACTTGGGAAACTTGGATTAGTTGCTTAAACTGTCTATGCCCTGATCGCTTATCCTCCAAATGAGTTTATTACCATTTACCTTACATGGCTTACTGGGAAATAGAGAAAACAGAATTCAGTGATGTTCTGAAACGGCACAGGCTAGCACAAGGACATATCCAGCACATAAATAAATCAGTGTTGCATTATTACATAGAATGTGCATTGAGGAGACCTACCATATATTAGCACACTAGCCTCAATTTATATCTTAATATATTTTGGATTAAAAGTAGCTATTAACAAAAAATAAATGAACATATTTATAAGGCTGGTGTCTTGCACTCCAGCAAGATATTGGCTGGAATCTGGTAGGATACTTGCTCACTCAAAGTGACTCAGTCTGTTCCCTGAAGAAAATGTCCCCTCCGGCTAGTATCTCTGCTTCTCAAAAACTGGGCACAGTAAGATCTATTGTCACTTTCACCCCACCTGAGATCCTACGGCTACCTCTCATCCCAGGAGCTTGATGCTGTTCTAAAAAAGAGGGGGCTGTCTTGCCCTCTCTATTGATGATGATTCTTTTTCATGGGCTATTCACAAGGTATCCACTGTAACCCAGGATGTATTGCTTCATTACTTTCTCTGTTTCGCAGCTTGGATAAGGGAAAGCACCCTCCACTGCTCTTTTCTCCCAGGGCTATAGAGCAGCCCTTGAATTTAAGAAGACACTTTTGTCCACAAAGTTAAATGTGTACTTTATTAACAACTGCAAAATGGGTTCTCATCCATTTTAATTTTCTCTACTTACAGATGAAATTTTGTTACTTACTGTTAACTAATTTGGGAGATTTCTTTGTATCATATATGTTCATATATATATACCCATTGTATACATTTTCAATATTTTTTTCATTTCTGTTCATTGTACTGCATAGTTGTTAACCATCATTTCCCAGATGTTATGCTAGGCATCATATAAAAGTGTGTTAATTACCTTATTGTGTACTGCCCAGGAATTGAAGTAGTTTGATTCCTAAAATTCTTTACCCTTTTCAATTTCACCAGACACTAGAAGATTAAGTGATTCTACTTTGATAGCAAATTGCCTGAATGCATTAACAATGGTACAGTAATATTTTAGTTCAAGAATTTTATTTGGGAGTAGTCATTCAATTATACCTCCTTACTGTTAACTATTTTTGAAATATAGAAATGCATTAAAAATAGGAGATAAATTATCAGTCAACTTTCTACTGTTAGTTCATGAGTTATTTAGGATATTTTTGTTTTTTAAAACTCATTTTTAATATAGCAATTTGAAATAATACCTTATATATAATCATAGCTATTGTAACCCAATATTATAAAACTAAGCATTCTCCATGTTATTAAAACCCATATCATTACTAAATCATAGTTAATAAGCTTTTAAGTAAGCGTATCAAAATCATTTAACAATTTTCTCAAATGTATAGGGATTTTAGTTGTTTGCAGTGTATTATGGTATAAATAATACTGTAATGAATATCATTTTACATACATCACTGTTGCTATTTTGAAAAAATTTTAAGGTCTAGTACTTCAGAATTGAAATTATTATATCAAAGGGAATTGAGAATTTAAGGCTTTTTCTGCATATTATAAATTGCTTTCCAGAAATGCTCTAATAATTTATATTGCCATAACAAAGTGGAGAAAATGTCCTTTTCAGAAGTAGTTACTCTCTTCTGAAAAAAATTATTTTTATGCATTTTATGTTTCCTAATATGTCAGCCACAAAGGTACATGTTCTTTAATTTGTACTTGTTTGGTTACTAATAAGGTTGGACTTTTCATTGTATGAAGTATTCCATTTATATTTTCTCTAAAGAGAATTACTTCATCAGTTTATTATTTTTACTTTTCTTCAATATATGCACTTTTAAATTATCAAAGTAATGTAGGCTTAATATAGAAAATGAAACAGAGGTAAGTGCAAATAAGAAACTATTCAACTAAGAACCCATTATCTTGAGACAACCATTTAATGTTGTGGTATATGTCCCATCAA
This sequence comes from Trachops cirrhosus, assembly GCA_028533065.1. Classification (NCBI taxonomy): domain Eukaryota; kingdom Metazoa; phylum Chordata; class Mammalia; order Chiroptera; family Phyllostomidae; genus Trachops; species Trachops cirrhosus. The sequence goes on from CM052541.1 coordinate 74,415,603, forward strand.
TAATTTTTAACATGTATATAAACTGTTTTTTTACAAAAATGTACCACTTTTCCTCACTTAACATATTACTAAATGTCTTTTATTTACATTATTTTAATGAATCCCCATATAAGATACATTTTAATGCTTTCATTAAATGGATATACTGTATTTTTGGGTCATTATGAATGCTATAATTAACATGCTGATACCTAAATTGTGTGCATCATATCTTTTAAAATTTTAATCAACTTTTAGGAGATATAATCTGCATATAATAGAATTAAATTATTTGAATACAGTCCCAAGAGTTTTGACCAGTGTATGCATGTGTAACCACCACCACAATCAAGGTATAGAACTTTTCCATCACCTTGAAAACTTCTATGAAGTCCCTTTGTTGACAGAAAAACAACCCTTGGTCAAAGGAAACCATTGATCTGCCTATAGATTAGTTTTGCCTGTTCTAAAATTTCATATCAATAGACTCATACAGTGTATAATAATTACTCTTATTTTCTCAATCAGTAGTTTGTTCCCTTTCATGCTGAGTAGTATTCCATTGTATGAAATTATTCATTTAAATGGCTCTTTAGAGAACTGCATTGTTACCTAATAGTTTTATTGTTTTTATTTTCAATTTGATTGTCCATTATTTAATTATCCATATTTGATTTTCCATTATTTGAACATTCATATTGTTTTCAGCTTGGAGCTATTATGAATAAAGCTATTATAAATATTTGTGTAAGAGTCTTCAGACATATATGCTTATTTCTCATGGATAAATACTGAGGAGTATAATTGATGGGTCTTAGTGTAGATCTATCTATAACTTAATATGAATCTGACAGACTGGTTTCCAAAATGGCCCTTTACTTTTTACTTTCCCACCAGAAATGTACAAAAGTTTTAGTTAATCCACATCTCTGCTGCCATTTGGTATGTCATTCTTTTTCATTTTAACCTCTGTAGTGGGTATGTAGTGCTATCTCAGGCGGATTTCATTTTAATGAAATTAAAATTTCATTCAGGATATGACTAATGTGATGAAACATTTCATAATAAGTAAATTAGCCATTTGTACATCTTTTGTGAAATATGTCTTCTTTTGCTTAACTGTCTTTCTCATTTTCAAAAATTGGATTGTATGTCTTATTATTGAGTTGAATGCTTTACTATGTTCTGGATACAAACCCTTTGTAAGATAAATGTATTGTGAATATATTTTCACAATCTGTGACTTGTCTTACATTTTCTTAACAGAATCTTTCAAAGATCAGACATTGTTAATTCTGATGACATACAATTTTATTAATTTTACATGGTTTCCATTTTTGATATCCAATCAAAGAAACCTTTGTATACCAAGGTCTTGAATATTATTTACTTTTTTTTTCTAGAAGTCTTATAGTTTTAACTTGTATAGTTAGGTCTAAGATCCATTAGATCCAATTATTGTGTATGGTGTAAGAGTTCCATTTTTTTCTACTTGGATATCCAGATATTTCAGCACTATTTGTTGAAAAGACTACTTAATATGTAAAATCTCTTTATATGATAAGGATATGGAGCTTTCTATTTTTACCATATTTATTCCAAATAGTTTATCATTGTGTGATATCATTTTAATTTCATTAGTGAGGTTTCAAATATCAAGAGGTTTAGTATTTATTATTTTACTTCCAACTGGACTTTAAAATGACTTTGTGTTCTCCAAAAAAATCCCATTTGGATTTTTAGATCAAATTACATGAAATATATACATTTATTTAAAAAGAAGTGATATCTTCACACTATCCATTTTTCTCAGTCAAGCACATGGTATGTCTCCATTTAGTGTAGATTTCCTTTGTTTCTCTTGGCAGACATCTATAAATTCATTCATAGAAGTCCTAGACATTTGTTGTTAAGGCCAATTCTACATATGTTAAACTTTATGTTGCTAACACAAACAGTATCATTTTCCAAATCACATTATAAGATTGTTAATTTTTGTATGGGAGGGAGACTTCTGGCCAAGATTGAGGCATAGGGAGATAGACTCTGCCTCCTTGCACAACCAAAAGAAGAAAACAAATTTAAAAACAAAAAACAACCAGAACAGCCAGAAAATCAAACTGTATGGAAGCCTGACAACCAAGGAGTTAAAGAAGAAACATTCATCCAGGCTGCTAGGAGGGGTAGAGACATGCAGCCAGGGTGGAGAGGACTCATGGCAAGGCAGTGGCTGGCAGAGCAGATGGTCCCATATTTGCATGCAGATAAACCAGGAGGAACAACTAGGGAGCAAGACAGACCATGCAACCCAGGGTTACAGTATGGGGAAATAAAGCCTCAAACCTCTGGCTGTTAAAACTTGTGGCAGTTGCAGCAGCAGGAGGAACTCCCAGCTTCACAAGAGAGTTTGTTGGAGAGACCCACAGTATCTTAGAATGTACACAAACTCACCCACCCAGGAATTGGCACCAGAAGGGCCCAATTTGCTTGTGGGTAGCAGAGGAAGGGACTGAAAGCTGGCAGAGCAAATGGCATGGCATTGTCCCCTCTTGGACCACTCCCCCACATACAGTGCCACGATGCAGACACTGGGTTGCCCCACCCTGGCAAATACCTAAGGCTCCACCCCTTACTACATAACAAGCAAGTCAAGACAAAAAAAAAATAGGGCCCAAATGAAAGAACAGATCAAATCTCCAGAAAAAATAACTCAGTAACGAAGAGTTAGCCAACCTATCAGAGGCACAATTCAAAACACTGGTAATCAGGATGCTCACAGAAATGGTTGAGGATGGCTCAAAATACAGAAAAAAGTGCAGGCTATAAAAAGTAAAATAAAGGAAAATGTACAGGGAACCAACAGTAATGGGAAGGAAACCAAGACTCAAGTCAGTGGTTTGGACCAAAAGGAAGAAATAAGTATTAAACCACAAAAGAATGAAGAAACAAGAATTCAGAAAAAATGAGGAGATGCTTAGGAACCTCTGGGACAACTTTAAACATTCCAACATCCTAATCATAGGGGTGCCAGAAGGAGAAGAGGAAGAAGAAGAAATTGAAAACTTATTTCAAAACATAATGAAGGAGAACTTCCCCAATCTGGCAAAGGAAATAGACTTCCAGGAATTCCAGGAAGCTTAGAGAGTCCCAAAGAAGTTGGACCCAAGGAAGCACAGACCAAGGCACATCATAATTACATTACCCAAGATGAAAGATAAAGAGAGAATCTTAAAAGCAGCAAGAGAAAAGCAGACAGTTTCCTACAAAGGAGTGCCCATAAGGCTCTCAGCTGATCTCTCAAAAGAAACCTCACAGGCAAGAAGGGGTTGGAAAGAAGTACTCAAAGTCTCATGACAAGGGCCTACATCCAAGATTATTCTATCCAATAAAGCTATCATTTAGAATGGTAGGGCAGGTAAAGTGCTGCCCAGATAAGGTCAAGTTAAAGGAGTTCATCATTACCAAACCCCTAGTATATGAAATGTTAAAGGAACTTATCTAAGAAAAGGAAGGTTAAAACTATTAACTGTAAAATGACAACAAACTCACAACTATCAACAACCAAACCTAAAACAACAAAAACAGAAACAAAAATTAAATAAGTAAGTCAAACAAGAAGAGATTCACAGAAACGAAGATCACATGGAGGGTTATCAGAGGGGAGGGGAAGGGGGAAGAATTGGAGAAAAGGTACAGGGAATAAGAAGCATAAATGGTAGGTACAAAATAGACAGGGGGAGGTTAAGAATAGTATGGGAAATGGAGAAGCCAAAGAACATATATGTATGACCCATGGACATGATCTAAGGGTGGGGAATGCTGGCCGGAGGGGGGTACAGGGCAGAGGGGAATAAAGGGGAGAAAAAATGGGACAACTGTAATAACATAATAAAATATATTAAAAAACATTTTCATATGGGTTACAAGTGTGAAATCAAGGTGTCAGCAAGAGCGTGCTCCCTGAGAAACCTCTAAGAGAGGATGTTTCCTTGCCTCTCGGCTCCTGCTAATCCCAAGAGTTCTTTGACTGGTGGCAGCATAATTCCAGTTCAGAGATTGTATCACTGTGTCTCTGTCTTCAATGGCGTTTTATCTGTGTGCTTTTCTTCTCTTCTTATGAAGACCCTAGTCATATTCGATTAGGGCCCACCCTGATGACCTCATATTAACTTGGTTACATCTGTGAAGATCCTGTTCCAAATAAGGTCATATTCACAGGTCCCAGGTGTGGGGGACAGGGGTTGGTAAGGACTTCAACATATTTTTTGTGGGGGTGACACAATTCAACCCATAGCACTATCATAGGAGCAGACTGTTCTATTGATGAGCAGTTGTTATGATTAGAAATCCCTTCCTTTTACCAACTCATAGTTTGCCTACCTCTTGTCTACGCATTTAGACCTAGGGAAAAATCACTATGAATCAGCTGCGTTTTGTTGGACAGCCCTTCAGATACACCAGAACAGTTTCCATATTCACTGTTTAGAGAAAATCAAAATTTTTATTAAAAAGACATCAAGAATTGGCCACAATTAAGAGAGTCAATAAATTTATATGGCAACCACATGCTATCACCAGGCAAAAGGGTTCTTGCTGCTCCCCAAAAGTCGAAATCAAGAGAGGAGGCAAAACAGGTTCAAAAGAAGAGGTTTACCAAAAACAAGGCAAAGGAAAAGAAGAAAAGGGAGCTTGATGCACCAAGGGAGCACACACTGAAGACAGTATGGCTCTCCAAACTGCTGCCAGGGTCTGGCTTATACAGGGCTGGGTCCTTCACCTAGATGCAGAGCAGAGCTCTTTGGTGTTCCTGAAGAGAAACTTTCAACTTGTCTAGGAGAGGCTTAAACATAACTGAAGAGCATTACATCCATTTAAGAGGAGTTAGCCTGTCACAATAACATCCATACATAGAAGATCCTTCAGAGGTACACATACTAAAGCTAGGTGGTAGGGCTTGTGAGTTTTGAATATCCTGTTTCTGATTCTCATCAATTGTCTCAAAAAGTAATTCCTAATTCCTAATGATGATTTAGATGGTACCAGAACATCTGAATTGCTCTTTACCTAACATATTCCCAGACATAGTCCTTACATTTTTAAACTGATCTAAGGCTACTAATAGAGAATCTCCCATACTTATATAACACTGAATTATCTTCTACAGGTACATAGTTGCTGAGAAAGTGGTGATCAGCATCTCTGTTTTTTAGCCATCTTTTAATTGACTATGGTGGTCAGAACAGATGGCCACTCCTAAGTGTTTTAGCTGTGTTGAGAGACAAAGCATGAGAAGCATAAGGACATTCATGAGGCAAACCACAAAAGCAAATCAAACAAAGACGCTAAAAGAGGAGATAATTTGGAAGAGGCAGGTAAGATATTAAATGATACTAATCATTAATTCCTGGCTTGAAACTTATTTCAAAAAGAGAATATCCAGTTACATGTACTGTATAACAAGGAAAAAAATGTTTATTTGAAAAAGGCTTTTTTGAGGTTTTGACAACTAACTTAAGAAACAAGGCCTCTTCTAAGTGTTTTCTCCTCTGTTATATTCTGCTGCTGATGAATTTTTTTAATAAATATTACAAATGTCCAAGTATTCTGAGACACCCATTTTTTAATAGGTCATTTCAAGATAAGTGAGATATATCTAAATATCAAATAAACTAGATATAAAAATGATATATATCTTATTTTAAATAAATAAAAACCAACAATTAAGAATTTCACCTGTTTTCTGTTGGCCTAGCACAACAGTTCATGCTCTATTATTTTCTTCTCTTGGGTGTTCATTCAAAATTAACCTTTAAGAATTCCCTTCAGGACAAAATGGTGCCCTATTAAGACTGAAGACATTTGGAGAGTCTTAGGTGAAACAAAACAGAGAGATGGTGATGTAGCACTGGAGGGTATTTATTACAGCTTCTCTTACAAATAACTAGAATATCATTTAAATATATTAAATTGACCAAAGATCTCCAGTGGCTGATGAGGAGCTAGCATTGTCTCCTTGGTGGCATGAACACAACCTTAGAATCTTGTGGAAGTTACTGCAGCAGTTTGTACTCAGATGATTGTGTTCAGGGGATCCCAGGGATTAGATCAGGACTTCTCAAGGACCTGCTTTGCTTTTCTCAAATATGGCACCAAAAGTGAAGGAGGAAGCACCTGCCACTCTCAAAGCTGAAGCCAAAGCAAAGACTTTGAAGGCAAAGAAAATGGTGCTGAAAGGTGTCCACAGCCACAGAAAAGATCTGTATGTCACCTACCTTCTGTCAGCCAGAGACACTGTGGCTCCAGATGCAGCCTAAGTGTCCTTGGAAGAGCATCCCCAAGAGAAATAAGCTTGACCACTATGCCATCATCAAGTTCCTGCTGACTACTGAGTTAGCCGTGAAAAAAAAAAAGACACTTGTGTTCATTGTGGATATCAAGGCCAACAAGCACCATGTCAAAAAGGCTGTGCCAAGGAGCTCTATGGCATTGATGGGTCCAAGGTCAACACCCTGATCGGGTGTGATGGAGAGAAGGCCTATATTTGACTGGCTCCTGACTATGATACTTTGGATGTTGCAAACAAAACTGGATCATCTAAACTGAGTCCAGCTGGCTAATTCTGAATATAAAAATAAAATTTTATAGTATAAAAAAAGAAGAACATGCCTCAACAATAACTGTGAAATCTTAGAGACAGTTTAGGCAGACACTAGGGTTTTGCATGGGATCCATAAATCAGAAAGACTCAGGGCTGAACAATCCAGGCTAAGACTGCAGGTTAGTCTAGACACAGATAATCTCATCTACAGGACAGTATTTTGATTATCTCTTTATCACCTGCACATTGTGGCTACTACTCTATTGACTCACAGAGCTATACATGCTCTCCTTGTTTCAAGTAATGACTGCATGAAAAACTACCCTCAAGACCGAACAAGAAGTATTGGTGAACCTGTGAACCTGAGGCCATAAGAACTAAGTGTCAGGGCCATGTAAAAACTTGTGTTGGCCCTAATCTCCAATTTGGAGGCTCCACCCTAAAGCATACAAATTATATTGTCTTGTACTCACTTCCCATAATATGGCACTATCATATGGAACTAAAATGTTCTATCATAAAAGTTTTAAATAATTTTTAAATTAATGGCCATTATTGCCCAAATCAGTATATACATTTAATACAATCTCCATCAAAATCCCAGTAACATTTGCTAGAGAAATAGAATGAAAAGTCATCATATTTGTGCAGAACCACAGCAATCCTGAGGAAAAAGAACAAAGGTGGAGGTATCACACCCCCTGACTTCAAGTTATACTATACAGTGACAATTCTCAAAACAGCATGGTGTTGGCAGAAAAACAGAACAATGAAACAGAATTAAGAGCCCAAAAATAAACTCACAGGTATATGGACAGATAATTTTGGGCAAAGGCCAAAAACATACAGTGGAGAAAAGAAAGCCTCTTCAATAAATGGTACTTAGAAAATTGGAAAGCCACATACACAGAATGAAACTATACTGCTATTTATCACTATACACAGAATTTAACTCAAAATCGATTAATAAGTTTTATCACTTTCACTTTAAGAATTATCATAAGGAGTTGACAGAATGTAATATCATTGTTGAAGCTGTGTGATGGATACATGGAAATTCATTACACTATTCTTTCTTTTTTGTGCTTATGTTAAAATTTCTGTTATAAAAAGTTAAAATTTTAAAAACTTAAGTCCATCAGTATAATAAGGTTAAACATCCAACAGTAAGGAAATGTTTGAATAAAAGAATCATCCATAAAATAGAATTTTATGGAAACATTTGTAGAATTGTAAGTCTCTGAGTGGTGGAACTATGCATGATTTTGATGATTTTCTTATCTGAATAAGTAATAACATGTTTTACCCTTGTAGTAAGTAGAAACCCAAGAAAAGTTATTGTTGCTGTATCTACAAAGAATATCACAAATCATGGAGGAATACTTATTTAATATCCAGCAAAAAGAATAAGGAAATTATTCATAAATATATTCTCTAGTTCATATTTTTAAAATAATAATAAAGGAAAAATTATTTTTAAAAGCCTTCTATATGAAAGCTATTTTATTGCATCTCATGATGTGGATCCAAAATTTGGCCAGGGCTTGGTTGAGTGATTCTCCTGCTCCAAGTGGCATGTGCTGGGATCACTTTCAGGTACTCACCCTGCAGCTCAAATAGTCTGAAAGGTCCAAGATGGCTTTATTCACACACCAGGTGTGTGAAAAGTCCAGAAATTTGGATTCACCTGGGTACCTTCTCCATTCCTTATCATTTCAGAGCCTCTATATGTGGTCTCTCCAGTAGAGTAATTCAACTCCCTACCAAGTTGCTTGTGTCCCAGCAGTGAATATATTAGAGAGATATAACTGTCACAATAGGGAAGAAAAGTTTCTCTGGTGTCAAGAGCATAGGGGTAATTAGATCAAAAGGAGTCTGGGGAAGAGGGAGCATCTAGGCAAGGGCAGTATTTGCTTTTAGAATAAAGATAAAGTCAGGAAAATTATCCATAGATGTCACATATTCTGATAAAAGACTGTCAGTTAATACATGACAATTATATTCAATCTGTGCATGAGAGAAACTGGCACTGTCACCTTCTGATGCTGAGTGATCACATTTCAACTTTGCTTCCATGTTTTCATTTGTGATTAACAGGCTATAGGGATACTAGAAAAAGCATTCACCTGGGAATGTGGAGATCTCAGTTCTAGATATTTTTCTTAATTTTCAGGGCCTGAATTGCTTAACTTGTATACTTCTGCAGTTGGTGTAATTCACTTTATGAAAACATAACAAATATTTATTGAACACTTGCTACAAATGAGACGCTCATCTTATTACCCAAATGATCCTACCCTTTTCTACTTCTCCAGTGTCACCTTGTGCCCTTTCCCTTCCCCCTAACTGTCTTCACATAATTTTTGGAATTCATTGAGCTCTATCTGTCCATGGGGACTTTCATACCTGCCTCTCTGCCTGCAGCACTCCTGCACCATCCCTACAGTGAGCTCTGGCTAATTCTCTTCACAGGAGCTTAAATGCCAGCTCCTTATGCCAAATAGTCTAAAGTGACCCACCCTATTGTCTGGTGCATCTCCTATTGGTTTTACTCTCTGCACTCCCCACAGTTTGTATTTATTTTGTAAATGAGTTTGTTTACAAATTGTCAGTCCACTCCACTCCACATTATACTCCATAAAGTGGGAGCTGTGACTGTCTTATTCACCACTGCACCCTATTGCCCAACCCCATGCTGAAACACAGAGGTGCACCCAAAATATGTGTGGAATAGGCATTATGGAAGATTTGAAGTAACCTGTAGTCTAGTGGGAAGAGGCAAAATGAGGCAGAGTATTAATGTGTCTTATAAGAACCATGAGTGCCCTGACAGAGTGGTTCAGCTAGTTGGAGCATTGTCTTGTGCACCAAAAGCTTGCAGGTTTGATCCCCATTCAGGGCAAATATGTAGGGTTCTATCCCTAGTCAGGGCAGGTACAGGAGGCAACTAATCAATGTTTCTCTCTCATATTCATGTCCCATAAATCAAAAGGTCACAAAGTTGATTCCTGATCAGGGCACATGCCTAGATTGTGGGCTCATTCCCTGGTTGGGGCATGTACAAGGCAACCAATCAATGTTTCTCTTCCTCTCACTCTTCCTCCCTTCCCCTCTTTCTAAAATCAATTGGCATATACTGAGGATAAATAAATAAATAAATAAATAAATATAAATAAAGTCACAGAAAGTACTGCATAGGAGTAAGTAGAATGCACATTGGAAAGGCGGAGGAACCACAGCCAGAAGAACCTTGTTCACCACTTGAGGAGTCTGAATTTGATTCTCAGTGCAAGGGAAAGCACTGACAAGCTGGGGCAGTGGAGGGACATGTGTGGTTCTATAATGGCCACTCTGGATGCTGCGTGGAGAGCAACTGAAAAACCAAGGTTAGACACAAGAGGTTCTGAAGGTGTCTAGGAGAGAGATTGCATTGTTGATGAGGGACACAATGGAGGTGAAGAAGTGTATTTAAAATAAATTTGTGGTAGAATATAGGAATTAGTGATGAATTAGATTTGGGAGGGTGGAAACAAGGTGGGGGGCTCAAGAATTATTCAAGGTTCCAGGCTGAGTTACTAGTGGATGGAGACACGAGACAGGAAAGATTAGGTCATAAAAGGAGGAGAGTATGTTTCTAGGAGGCCAATCAGAAAGGAAATAAGCACTAATGACCCTATTATTGCATGAGGGATGGACATTGTTGAGGATAAGACTATATTTCAAGTTTCTCAGTCTCTGGATGACTTTGCTTTCTGACCGCTTCCTCCCTCTGCCACCACTTAAAGCACCATCCATTCCCTGCAAGGCCTGAATGAGGGACTGTTGCTCAATAAGCACCAAAGCAAACCAGTTAATTAACAGGTTGATTCATTCTTAACACTTATTTGTACATAAAGACCTAGTGAATCACTGATTGCTCCTTTTCCCCAGTAACACACTGAGGAGGTTTCCATTGGTTACTGTGCATTGTGGCTTATTTAATAGATTATTAAACATGTCTACAAAAGCCAAGTGTGGTTCAGTATGAAATGGAGAATTCACTTGTGATTTAGATGTCCACAACACTTTCAGTCTGAAAAACTCAGCTCTCTCCATAACACTGTAACATACTGAATAACTCCTTTCTTAGTCCTTCACTTTGACATGGACACCCTGGGAAAAGTGTTCCCTCTTTTTGGTAATTCAGTGGATAATGTGATAATTCTTCCCTGGGCACCTGAGAATACTCTTCACAGTAATCTTTCTCTCCCATTCCCTGTTTAAATAAGATAAGCCATAGCATCCTTTTTCCAGGTTCTTTCTGGATCTGATCTCAAACAAGCCCCCAAGCCCTTCTCTTCTGGACCTCAGAGGCTGGGAGTGTGCAGGAGTCCCCAAGGACCAGGCTAGCCTGGGCCCCATCAGGAATTGATTATTCCTTTCTAGCATGACTTTTTCTCCAGGTTCCCTACAAAAACTGGTCAGTTAAACCTCATGAATTTGACCCCCAATGATTTTAAAAATATTTTACAATGATTTGGGTATAGGCCAGGGATGATTTTACAATACTTGAAATCTCAGGAGAAAATTTAATGAGGTTGCTCAGTTAATATTGATATTAGCACTTTACGGGGAGGGCCACACTTTTTCAGCAACATATGTTTACTAAACATGTCTACTTAATTTTAAACATTGTGCTGGGCTTGGAAATATAACAGAGAATAAGAAAATATCCCTATCTTTATGGAATTCAGGCTCATGAAGGGAGACCAACCAGGTCAGTGTTATTATAGAAATACAATGATTGGAGCCCCAAAAGTGGGGAGTGGCCAAGTCCATCAGATTGTCAAAGAGGAGATGCTTCTTCTTTGGCAGCATCTTTATGCTTTATGGAGGAGATGCTTCCATGAGCTATTTGGAGGCTGATGTGACTGCAGCAATCATTTATTACCTCTAATTTGAAGTTTCATGTTTAAGATCCTTATTGTTCTCATTCATATAGGTTATAAGCACTGTTACACATTTGAACACATATGTAATTGTGCATTAATAAATGACATTGTTATCTCTTTTAGAGATAGATATTGAGATTCTACAAAAGCTTATTTTAAGGAGAAAAAGGTTCTGTTGCTCAGTGTGAAAACACTGCTCTAGGTAACAGGAAGAGATTTAAAGTCTCACAACCAGGTCTTAGAAAATTCACCAGGCCAGATGCCTAATGTGTGTGGCTTGATAGGAAATGCTTGTAAAACAGAGCCTGGCCACTCACTGCCTGTGGTTCTGAATCATCTCCTAATCGCAGGACAGTCCTGTTTGACCTTTCCCAGGACTTCTGTATCAGGTGTGAACAGAAGTATGGGGATGGGGAGAGCACAGAGGGAATGCTATTAGGAGATTGCTGGAGAGACAGAAGAGACTGGTTTTGAACTTGTTTGCAAATGATTTCAGACACCAAAAAAGAAGCCAGAACCCATGTTAGCCAAGAATCAGATGACTGAAAGAGAGATCCCAATGTATATAGCTAGCGGTGACAGTTGTCAGCAAGTTCATGGGGTTGTACAAACAGAAGTGCAGTGGAGATTGTATGAGGAAGTGTTTCAGTCAGTTAACTTAGAACAAACAGCCTTTCTTCTCAGCCACCCAGTTTATAAAAATTTATGTTCTCATTTTTAACTGGTACTTATACAACCACGGAGGAATCATACTATGTTTTACAAAGTGCAAAACTGGTGGTGTGTACTTTCATAATTCAATTCAAGTGAAATTGTCTGTTAGAAATCTGGATGTATAGGCCTTGAACTCCAGATAAAGTCTAGGGTAAAGGTGCAGAGTTGTGAGTTAATATCAGCTTACACATAGTAGATGAAGTCATGGGAATGATTACCCCTTGAGAAAAATACATTTCAATCATGTCTGTAACACTCTGTAAATTAATTCTCTTAATAATTATGCCATCTTTTTCATATTATTTTTATATGTTTTCATTAAGGTTTTATTATTCTCCTATCAAATTGTTAGTACTTATTATTATTCAGTTCCATTCTCCTAAAGTGTAACTTCTCATTCCCCATCTCCACTATTTGTCTCACTTGACTTCTTTATCAACTACATTTTATTTAAGATGTAAAACATTTCTCAAAGTGGTCTAAGAGTAAAGCCTAAGGAAATAAAATTTGTGAAAGGTCTAGGATGTGACACAGTGCCAGTCAGATTAATGTGTGCAGTTTCTTTTGGGCACTGATTGTGAATCAAGCACTGTGACAAGTGCTGGAGACATACATGGGAGTAGCTGCCACCAAGAAGTTTACAAAAGGAAGAGTCAAGTCAAAAAAGAAATAATAAATAATGTGACAATCTAAATCTGAACCTGTGATTAAGTAATTATCAAGTATTCTAGGTTTTATGGACAATCTAAGAAAGCAAGAGGCATAATTGAGTCATGAAAATAAAATATTCCCACATGAACATAATTATTAAATCAAAAGGAGTGTTATCAGAGTTCTCAAGAGATAGCTAGGTGGGTAAGTAGGTAGGTGGATGATAGATCGATAGATAGGTAGATAAATAGATTAGATAGATAGATAGATGATAGATAGATAGATAGATGGATAGATAGATAGATAGGTAAAGAGCTATGTTTCAAGAAATTATCTTTTACAAATGTGGGGGCTGGCAAGGATGACATCCACAGGCCAACTGGGGAAACTCTCCAGCAGGAGTCAATGCTATAGTCTTGAGGCAGAATTTCTTCTATAGGGAAACTTCAATTTTGCTTTTAAAACCTTTTAACTGAACGGATGAGGCCCACCCACAAGTTTAAAAGTAATCTCCTTTACTTAGAGTCAAACTGCTTATCTGGAGGAAAACCACCAAAGGAGTGACCGGGCAACTTTTGCTAAAGACATCCAGATGTATGACACATGGATCCAATCAACTATCTCAGCATGAGCCAAGAACAGAGATACCATTATCTAGAAAAGGTGTGTGGAGGGCACTCTTATTGATGGCCTGGACCCTGGTGAATTACGCAGGATATTGACAAGGTTTAGAATTTTATACCATAAATGTTGCCAGCCTGAAGGGGAAGGGAAAGCACAGAGAGACAGAATAAATAATGACTCTGAAGACAGAGCTGTAGAGGCAAAACCAAGGCTTCCCAAACCTCCTTGGGCTACAAGGGTGAGGCTACTTCCCCAGCCCGTCCAGAGCACAGGGGTCTTGCTACTACCGGGAGGGATCCAAGATCCTTTTGATTTGGACTTTGGTAACAAAGTCCAAGTGATGAAATAGTTGAGTGTCCTTTAAAGATTTAGGGAGGTGCTTTATAGAAAACTGACCCTGATTTGAATCTAGATTTTACTCAGTAGTAGCAAAATTTTTATAGATTATTTAAGCTATTATGCAACTGAATATTATATATTTTCTTTATAAATAAAGATAATATGTAAAATATGTTACATATACTACATAGGAAAAAATAGAATAAATATTAAAATATTAACAGTTGTTATCCCTTGAATTTTCCTCAGTTTTCTTAGATTCATTTTCTAGAATAAGCTTTTCATTTTGGAATGAGAAAAATTTATTTATAAGGCAAATGTGGTATATTATTTATATTGTATTGATTGAGGATTTTTTTTTGATATCATGTCCATTAGACTGTTAGTGTGGAAAGAGCAGGGCCTTGATACAAAAGGGACTTCTAGATTTATTGCTGCTTCTCAAAACTTGGATCTTGGACAAGTCTCTTAAGCTATCTAAGGCTATTTCCTGCCCTACCCACCTCTCAAAGTAGGTGTAAGGATCAACTGAAATTATTTATGAAGATGCTGTAATTCTCAGTAAACATGTCAGGAATGATTATTACAAAAATAATTTTAGCACAATTATCAGTTTCATATACACAAACAGTATGCATTTGTGCTTTTTATTATATAGGTATTTTATAGTATGGAAACTGTCACAGTTGTTATGAAACGTTTATGTTGGATGATAATAAAGCCACATATCTATGTAGGATCCTGTAAAACACACTAGTAGACTATAACTGTTTACATTTAAGTGAAATATAGCACTATCCAAAACAGTTTGAAAAATTATTTCAAATTAATAAATAGCATGCTTGGTTTAAGAATGTAACCAATAGATGCTGACATTTTGAATGAAAAAAAAATTCAACTAATTGTAGATGTTAACCACATCTACAATATCTCTTTTCAGCAACACCTATTTGTAAAACAGAGCCAAGCTGATACCTAAAAATAACCATCACGGGCGGTATATGCTAATTGCCAAATTAGTGGTGCCTGAAGATTGAGCTATCAAATGGATTTGATGGTAAAATACAAAGCTATATACATGTGCACTTCTTCTAAACCATGTGCCCTACCCTGCTGCCCTGGTGCCTCCCCTCACAACTGTGCTTCCTCATTCTGCACTGACACTCTGCTTAAACTCAAAAAGAAATACAATATCTGGCATCTGAACCCCTCATTTGACTCCTTTTCCCTCTGTTGCAACTTTTCCTTTTTAAATGCCAACTTTTAGATGCCAAGATACAGGCTCACATTCTCTCTCCCAGGCCATTATATTCCCGAAGTATTGATGTGTTCTATCATGTGAAACTCTTCTTACTCATTGAAAAGTTGAGTGGTATTCATAAAGACACATAGGTGAAAACAGTGCCACTTATCAAAAAGGGACTATTACTATCTATTTCACTATCAAAAGAATATTTTGTTTGGCTTTCAAAACTTGCATTAAATGAGACTGCAGTCTGACCCTCTTTTACTTGGAAAGAATGGCCATATCATAACATTTATGATATTGTGATAGTATAGCAGCCCCCTACTACAAGGCACCTTTAATGTTTGTGTTTAGCCTGTTAATAATTTGTCTAAGAGCCACTTTTATTCAGTTCACTAACACAAAATAAAATTTGAGGTTTCTTTCACACCATGCCCCTTAAATCTTTACAGAAATTATGGTATATGCATGCACATGTGTTTATACACATGATATTTCTGTGTGTCAGGATGTGTGTGTGTGTGTGCATATTACTATTTTTGCAGAGGTTGTGTCATTGATTTTCCAGATTACTGTCATCAAGATAAAATAAGAATTGCCACATTTAACCTTAGCAATAAAACTACTGCCAAGCACAGCAATCTAGCTTTTGGCTTTCACTGCTAAGATTTCTGTCTTCACATTTATGTTTCCTGTATCAATTTAGAGTATTGTAAAGAGTAGCTATTAAAAGATATCTGGAAGGTAAATAAATTTGCTACTTTCAGCAGAAAGGATGTCCACTGTTTAGCTTTATTTTCCTAAGCAATCATTTGTTTTCCAACTTGCAAAATGAGTTTTGAAACAATGCCACATTATGCCACAAAATATTAATAGGTACAATTAATACATTGATATATGTTTGAGTCTGTCATCCTTTAATGCCATTCTTCTTTTAATCTGCTGTGATAGTTCTGTAATGGAGCCCCAGAAATATGAGTCTAGGGCAAGCCATACTACTAATCATCAATACAATGTTGTATGTTGTCCAGTAAATACATGTTCCTGTTTTGTCCGCATGGATATTCTATAAAATTTCTACCCAGAGAAAATGCATTCCAAGATTTGTTTGCAAGCAAACAGTTTAATGGCATGTTGAGTTTGATCATGGCAGCGTTTTGTGTTTTGTTTTGTTTTGTTTTCCTGCTGAGCAGGTTGTCATTTGAGTTTTAACTACAGGGTACAAGACAAAATTGTTAAACCAGTCCAATTATATAAGCTATATATGTGCAAAAAAAATAGGCTTTAGACCACCTTTCATTATTGGTTCTCTAATTCTTCACCTATAATGAGATCTTCAAGCCACCTCTAGATTGTATAGCAGAGGTCACTTTAAGGGTTCTTGGCTTAAACTAATACTCCCAGTGAAATAATTAATGGCTACTTATATAGATTCAGTGACGAACAACATTGTAAACAGATCTGTTATACAAACCAGTTATTCTTCCAAACTGGCACTTAGCAATGATTGCCACTCTGAAAGAACATTAATAAATGCTTCCAAGATATCCTAGAGGGGCAAGCCAACTGCCTTTAAAAAAATATTCGTACAGATCTGTATCAATTGATCTCTTCTAGCATACGCCAGTCCTACTGTCAAGGAAAAGCCCACTCTCCCAGCCTGGTACAAACCTGCAAGTTTGGAGCATTCAGTCCCGTTAGCCTGATACTGGAAAGTCATATTTTTCTTTGATGAATAGAGAACAATATATCTTGGTATACTGTAAAATAATTAAGGACATTGCTTTCCTTGTTAATTATAGGTGATCTATTCAATCTATGCATTCTTTACAGTATATATTATGGCAAGTGTTTCATGATGAACCTGTATAGGCTGTAGATATGTTATAATCACTGTAAATACCGAATACATCCTCTGGAAGTATAGCTGCCTCTTCAATGCTATGATTACAGAAAAAATTTATGTTGTTTTGTTTTACCTTTCATTTACAACATTCATCAGTTCTTACAAAAATCACCATCATTACCAGTTGTTGTCTATCAGCATATTTCAACATACCTATAAACATAAAGACCAATCTACATTACTTCATATTTTTTAAAGATTTTATTTATTTTTAGAGAGAGGAGAAGTGCGGGAGAAAGAGGAAGAACCACTGATGTGAGAGAGAAACATCAATCAGTTGCTTCTGCCTCCCGACTGGGGACTGAACGTGCAACACAGGCACATGCCCTGACAGGGAATTGAACTGGTGACATTTAGCTTTGCAGGAGGATGCCGAACCAACTCAGTTACACTGGTCAAGGCCAGAATATTGTCATTTATTCAGAGCATACTTAGTTTACTATCTAGAGCATTTATATATATATATTGCATTAATTATATAGAATTAAAGAAAAAGGTTATACCATAATTATGACAAAGGTCAAATTGTCCCAGAACCCAAGATTAGATATTTTAAATTTTCAACAGCTCTTAGGAAATTTAAGGGTGACAGATGCCTGCTAAGTTGGCCACCTCTGAGCACTAAATCCCCAGGTCAGGATTAAGTTCTAACTGAACTTTGGAGCCAATTTATAGTTAAGAGAAGTGGACGCATGCTTTCAGTTATAAGATAAATAAGTGCTGAGGATTTAATGTATAGCATGGTGAGTATAGTTGGTAATAGTTTGTGTAATTGAAATTTGCTAAGAATCCTTCCTAAATGGTTCTCAGAAAAAGAAAAAGAACTATGTGAGGTGATAGATGTGTTAATTAACTTGATGGTGGCAATCCTTTCACAATGTGAATGTATACCAGATCATCACATTATACACTGCAAATACAGGGTGTGGGAAAAGTAGGTTCACAGTTGTTCATATAGAAAATAATACAGTAAGCAATAAATCATAATACAAGAATATGCTCTGTGTTTTGTGTACTCACAACTGTACACTTGTTTTTGCCCCACCCTGTATTTTATAATTTTATTTGTCCATTAATCTCAATAAAGGTGAAAAAAAGAAAAGAAAAAATAGCCTTTCTCTAGGAAAAATATAACTATTGTTTTATAATATTTCACACTCTCATTAGTAATTATAAACAAATTGATAAACAATTTGGAAGAAAAAAATGAATATAAACACCAAGATCAATTCATTTTCTTATAATGAATTCATTTATTATCAACTAGTAAATCTTGGATTTTATTCCCCTTATCAGAATAGAGATATTAATTATTCAGTTGTGTTCATTCCCCACACTGTTGCTTCTGCTATTTAGGATTAAGGCTCCCTGCTTATTGTTATACTGAAAAAAAAGTTTTATATATATGAAGGTCTGTCCGGAAAAAGCCCAGCCATCGTTAATATAACAAGAATGGTTTGCATGACATCGATGTAACCAGGCAGCCAAGGAGAATGTTTGCACATGTGTGAACAATGATGACTTCACTGTACTAGTCAGTTGGGGTGGTAGACACAACAGAGTGAGCGTGGGTACTGTGTGGCCATAGCATTCAAAATGATTGAGTGAGGAGATCCAAGATGGCAGAGGAGTAAATGGAAGCAATACTAACCTCCTAGGACCAATCCGAAATTACAGCTAAATTGTAGAGCAATCATCCTGAATAACCAACTGAACACTAACTGGAGAGAAGCCTTAAAACCATGGACAGACAGAAGAAGCCACTTTACTACAACATGACTGGTAGGGAGTGCAGAGATGCAAGAGGGCTGGCTGGGTTCTCACAAGTGGTAGCTGAAGATCCAAAAAGACATTTCAGTGGCTGAGGAGTTCCCCCTAAGGAATGTAAATCTAAACCCCAAGCTGACCTCCCAAGCCTACAGCTGCAGAGCCAGAAAGGAACCCAGATAACATCCAGCTGTGAAAAGCAGCAGGGTTTCTGTCTGTCAGGGAGAGACAGCTGGAGACTCAGAGAGACTTTTAAAGGGCCAATGTACAAAATTTTGTTTGCAACCCCTTACCATGGTTTCTGGCAGAGGAAGGACGGAGCAGACTAGAGACTCTTAAGGAGAGTCTAGAGTTTGCGGTTCTAGGCAGAAAACTGAAAGAACAGCTGCCAGGATCCCTGAGTTGATTCATTCCCCATACTGCAGAGGCCATCTTTCTCAGGTAAAGCACTTCCCTCCAAGTGACATCAGCCTGAGATGGGAAGCAAGAGCCCTACCCACAGGTATTACTCTCACACACCCTGTGGAGCTCAAGCTAGGCTGCTGATTACAGCTTGATTAGTTTAACAGCTGATCAGTTTAATGACTGATTACTTTAGCAACTAAGGCAGAAAATACAAAGCATCCAAAATGGGAAGACAAAAACATGGATACTAAATGAAAGAAAAACAGAAAAACAACTGGATGAAATGGAAGCAAGCAATTTATCAGATAGAAAGTTTAAAGTAATGATTATAAGGATACTCAACAGCATGAAAAAAAGATGCAGAAACCATAAAAAAGGACCAGTCAGAAATAAAGAATGCAATACCTGAAATCAATAATACACTGGAAGGAATAAACAGTAGGATGATGAAGCAGAGGATCACATCAGTGATTTTGAAGACAGGGTAGAAAAAAACACCCAGGCAGAGCAGCAAAAAAAAAAAAAAAAAATTACAAAAAATGAGAACTTAAGAAACATTTTGGACAACATATAGCAACATCTGCAGCACAGGGGTACCAGAAGCAGAAAGAGCAAGCAAAGGATCGAGAACATATTTCAATATATAATGACCAAAAACTTCCCCAATCTGGTAAAGGAAAAAGACATACAAATCCAGGAAGCTCAGAGTTTCCCAGACAAATTGGAACCAAAGAGGCCTATACCAAGGCACATCATAAGTAAAATGACAAGGCTTAAAGACAAGGAGAGAACCCTAAAGCCACAAGACAAAACCAGGTAGTTACCCACAAGGGAGCACAAAATAGGCTGTCATCTGATTACTCATCAGAAACATTTCAGGCCAGAAGGTTGTGGCATGAAATGTTCAAGGTGATGAAAAGAAAGAACCTACAACCAAGACTACTTAACCCAGCAAGGCTATCATTTAACATCAAAGGAAAAATAAGGAGTTTTCCAGACAAGAAAAAGCTAAAAGAGTTTGCTAACACCAAACCAGTACTGCAACAAATGTTAAAGGTCTAGCTTTAAGGCGGAGGAGAGGAAGGAGGAGAAAAAAAAGAAGAGAAAGAAAAAAAAAAAGAGGAAAACAGTCTAAAACTAAAATGGCACTACATACATATCTATCAATAATCATTATAAATGTAAATGGCTTAAATGCACCAACAAAAAGATATAAGATAGGTGAATGGGTAAGAAAATAAGACCTATATATATGCTGTCTCCAAGACACCCATCTCAGAGAGAAAGATACACACAGTAAATGCAAAGAGATGGAAAAAGATATTTCATATAAATGTAAAAGAGAAAAAGCTGGGGTAGCTGTACTTATATCCAACAAAACAGATTTTAAAACAATGGCTATAGTGAAACAAAAAGGACACTACATCACGATAAAGGGAACAATCCAACAAGAAAATATAAGCCTAGTAAACATTTACACACCTGACACAGGAGCACCTGAATATGTAAAGCAAATCTTGATAGACATAAAGGGAAAGATCTACAGAAATACAGTCACAGTCAGGGATTTTAACACATCATTGACCTCAGTGGATAGATCTTCTAGGCAGAAAATCAACAAGGAGACAGCAACCTTAAATAACACTCTAGACCAGATTAATTTAATTGGTATCTTCACAGCATTTTACCTCAAAACAGCAGAATATACATACTTTTCAAGTGTACGTGGAACATTTTCTAGGATAGAGTACATGTGAGGACATAAAACAAGTCTCAATAAATTTAAGAAGTTTGAAATCATATAAGCATCTTCTCTGACCATACTGCTATGAAACTAGAAATCAAGCACAAGAAGAACACTGAAAAATATGCAAAGACATGAAAGCTAAATAATGTTATTAAACAATGAATGGATCAATGATGAGATCAAGAAAGAAATCAAAACATACCTTGAAACAAACGAAAATGAGGGCACAACAATCCAAAATCTGTGGGACATTGGAAAAGCAATACTAAGAGGGAAATTCATAGTATTACAGTCCTATCAAAAAAGAAAAGAAATGAAAAAGCTCAAATAAACAATCTAACTTCACATTTAAATGAATTTGAAAAAGAAAAACAAACAAACTCCAAGTAAGTAGAAGAAAGGAAATAATAAAGATCAGACCAGAAGTAAAGTCTGGAAAAAAAAAAACAATACAAAGGATCAATAAATCTAAGAGCTCATTCTTTGAAAAGATAAACAACATTGACAAACCTTTAATCAGACTCATCAAGAAAAAAGAAAAAGGACTCAAATAAATAAAATCAGAAACACAACCGGAGAAATAACAATTGACACCAAAGAAATACAGTGGATTGTAAGAAAGTATTATGAACAACTGTATGCCAACAAACTGGACAACCTGGAAGAAATGGATACATTCCTAGAAACATACAATCTTCCAAAACTAAATCAAGAAGAATCAGAGAATCTGAATAGGAAGATTATGCATAGTAAAATTGAAGCAGTAACTACAAAAAAAAAAAAAAGCCCTGGAACAGCTGGCTTCACAGGGGAACTTTAACAAATATTCCAAAAAGAAGTAACACCTCTGCTTCTCAAGCTATTTCATAAAACTCAAGAGGAAGGAAGGCTCCCAAACTCATTTTATGAGACCAGCATTCTCCTAATTTCAAAACCAGATAAAGATACTACAAAGAAATAAAATTATAGGCCAATACACATGATGAACAGAGATGTTAAAACCCTCAACAAAATATTCACATGCCAAATGCGATGCATCAGAAGATCATATGGCATGGTCAAGTGGGATTTACTCCAGGAATGCAAGGTTGGTACAACATTTGCAAATCAGTAAATGTGATACATCATATAAAAAATGAAGGATAAAAATCACATGATCATATAAATAGATGCAGAAAAAGCATTTGATAAAACCCAGCACCCATTTATGATCAAAACTCTTAGCAAAGTGGGAATAGAGGGAATATACCAAAACATAATAAAGGCCATGTATGACAAACCCAAGGCCAGCTTGGGTCAAAAACTATAAGTTTTCCCCTTAAGATCAGAAACAAGAAAGGGCTGTCTGCTTCACTTCTCTTACTCAACATAGTATTGAATGCCCTAGCCATAGCAATCAGACAAGAGGAAGAAATACAAGACATCCAAATTGGAAGGAAGTAGTAAAACTGTTTTCATTCACAGATGACATGATTTTGTATATAGAGAACCCCAAGATTCCACTAAGAAACTACTAGAACTGATAAATGAATTCAACAAAATAGCAAGATACAAAATTAATATCTAGATATCAGTTGCATTTTTATATGCCAACAGTGAGCTAACAGAAAAGGAAATCAAGAATACAATCCCATTCATGATAGCTCCAAAAAGAATACAATACCTAGAGATAAATCTAACCAAGGATGTATAAGACCTATAGTTGGAAATTGATAAGACACTGAAGAAATAAATTGAGGAAGATCCAAATAAGTGGAAGCACATACTGTGTTCATGGGTAGGAAGAATGAACATCATTAAAATGTCCAAATCACCCAAAGAAATCTATAGATTCATTGCAATTTGTATCAAGATTTCAATGATGTGTTTAACAGAATTAGAACAAATATTTCAAAAATTTATAGGGAACCACAAAAGGTCCCACAAAGTAACAGCAATCCAGAGAAAGTAGAACAAATTTGGAGGAATCATGCTACCTAATATCAAATTATTCTGTGAGGTCATAGTAATCAAAACAGCATGGTAGTGGCATAAAAACAAATGTATAGATCAATTGAACAGAATAGAGAACCCAGAAATAAACTCACTCCTTTATAGCCAATATTCAAGAGGAAACAAACACATATAATGGAATAAAGATAGTTTATTCAATAAATGGTGTTAGGAAAATTGGACAGATATGTTAAGAAAAATGAAACTAGACCGCCTTCTTTCACCACATATGGAAATAAATTCAAAATGGATCAAAGACTTAACTGTTAGACCCAAAATTGTAAAAATCCTAGAAGAAAACATAGACACAAAATCTTGGACATTGCTCATAGTAATATTTTATTGGATATATCTCCCCTGGTAAGGGCAACAAAAGAAAAAATAAACCAAAAATTTTTTGCACAGCAAAGGAAATTATCAACAAAATAAAAAAAGAGAACCCACAGAATGGGAGTCATATTGGCCAATACATCTGATAAGCAATTAATGTCCAAAATTTACAAACTATTTACAAAACTCAGCATCAAACAACAAACAACCCAATTAAAAAATGGGCAAAGAACTTAAATAGATGCTTCTCCAAAGGGGACATACAGATGGCCATAGACATGAAAAGAAGCTCAACATCCTAATCAGAGAAATGCAAATTAAAACCACAATGGGATGCCATCTCACATCTGTCAGAATGGCTATTATCAATAAATCAACAAATAAGTGCTTTCAAGGATGTGGAGAAAGGGGAACCCTTTTGTACTGTTGGTGGGAATGCAGACTTGTATAAGCACTGCAGAAAGCAGTATGGAGATACCTCAAAAAATAAAAAAATGGATCTGCCTTTTGACCCAATGTTCCCACTTCTGAGAATATATCTGAAGGAACCCAAAACACTTAACACTTATTCGAAAGAACAGAAACACTCCTATGCTCATTGTAGTGTTATTTACAATCACCAAGATATGGATGCAGCCCAAGTGTCTGTCTATCAATAGGTAAGTGAATAAAAGAACTGTGGAACATTTACCTATTGGAGTTCTACTTGGTCATAAAAAAAGAAGAAAATTTTACCCTTTGCAGCAGTATGGATAGACTGCTGCCTGGAGAGCATTATGCTAAGTAAAATAAGCCAGTCAGAGAAAGAAATTTGCCATATGATTTCACTCATATGTGGAATCTAATGAACAATCTGAGTAAGGAAAATGGGGACAGACTCACAGATGGAGAGCAGGATGAAAGCTGGGGGAGGGAGGTAATGGGGTGAAGGGTTTGAGCAAAAAAGGAAAAAGGACTGGTGGATATGGACACAATTTGTCAATTGCTGGGGGAGGTGAGTATGAGGGAACTAAAAGGTAAAGTAAAAATAAAATGTGATTCCTTAGAAAAAAAGTATAAATAAATAACTGAAATGAATGAGTAGAGCAATGAATCTGCATCAATTTTTGTGTTAAGTCTGAACATTCTTGCACCTTTTTCTTTTATCAATTTTACTGTTGAGAAAACTAGGCACAGAGAGGGTATGTCACTTATGCAGGATGATGGGACTGTGACAGTGTCAGATTTCCATTCCAGTGTTCTTTCCAGTAAATCAATTCCCTACTCTTTTCACCCTTTGTTCTCTCCTGCTTCTGTTTTCACCTGTTCTGAGTTCATTGCCCCTGTTTCTTTCATTCATTCCTTTACTTTTGGCAAAGTTTCTCTGATTGGGAAAATTTGGCCACTGGCGGTTGTGCCAACAGGTTCTTTTCTAGAATACAGACTTCTACTTTTTCTCCCAGTTGAACAATTTGCAAATGTGATTATGAGAGTACAGTAACATTCATATGATTGCAGATATAGGCTAAAGTCAGTGAAGCAATAAACTTACTTTTGTAAATTAAAATCACATTTTTGTGGGACTGTTTTAGGGCTCCTACTTTCTTTTTTTTAATCCTCACCCAAGGACATGCTTACTGATTTAGAGAAAGGGGAAGGAAGGGAGGGAGCGAGAGGGTGAGATATATCAATGTGAGAGAGAACCATCAATCAGTTGCCTCTCGTGCATTTCCCAACCGGGACCAAACTGCAACCTAGACATGTACCCTGACTGAGAATTGAACCTGAAACCTTTTGGTTCACAGGGTGATGCCGCAACCACTTGATCCACACCAGCCAAGGATAAGTCTCCCACTTTCTTAAATGAGGTGTGTTAAAATCAGGAAAGCTATATTTAGTGGCAGTGAGCTTAAAGTGCAGAGCTGACTGAGAAAGCTGAAGCCTCTCCTACTCCCCATGTGCCGTGAGAGTGAAAAGTCAGTAAATGTTAAATAAATCACTTAGAATTGCTAAACATTAGTCTTGTTCCTGATCTTAGTGAGAAAGCTTTTATTTTTTTGGCATTGAGTATAATATTGGCTGTAAGCTTTTCATATATGGCCTTTATCATGTTGAGGAATGCTCCTTCTACTCCCACTTTGCTGAGTGTTTTTATCATAAATGGGTGCTGTACCTTATCAAAAGCTTTTTCCACATCTCTTGATACAGTCATGTAATTTTTGTCTTTCCTTTTGTTTATGTGATGTATTACATTTATTCATTTGTGAATATTGTGCCATCCTTGAATCCCTGGGATGAATCCCACTTAATCATGATGTATGATCTTTTTAATGTATTGCTGGATTTGATTTCCCAATATTTTGTTGAGGATTTTAGCATCTATGTTCATCAGTGATAACTGGCCTATAGTTGTCTTTCTTTGTTGTGTCTTTATCTGGTTTTGGGATTAGGATGATGCTGACTTCATAAAAGAGTTTGGGAGTATTCCCTTGTAGCATGTCCACTTTCACCACTTCTATTCAACATAGTATTGGCAGTTCTAGCCATAGCGATCAGACAAGAAAAAGAAATGAATCTAAATTCAAAAGGAGGGAGTAAAACTGCTTCATCAGTTTGCAGATGACATGGTAGTATACAGAAATGACATTGTAGTATGACATGGTAGAAAACCCAATAGACTCCACCAAAAAACACCTCAACCTAATGAGGGAATTTGGCAAAACAGTGGGATACAAAGTCAATATTCAGAAATCAAAGGCATTTTTTACACCAACAATGAAATATCATAAACAGAAATCCAGAAAAAAATACCATTTGTTATAGCAGCAAGAAAAATAAAGTACCTAGGAATAAACCTAACCAAGGAGGTAAAAGACTGGTACTCAGAAAATTACACAACACTGAAAGAAGAATTTAAGGAAGACACAAGTAAATGGAAGTGTATACCATGTCCATGAATCGGAAGAATTAACATCATCAAAATGTCCATACTACCCAAAGCAATTCATAGATTCAATTCAATCCCTATTAAAATACCAATTACATATTTCACAGATATAGAACAAACACTTCAAAAATTTATATGGAACCATAAACAATTCCAAATTATCCATAGAAATTTTGAGAAAGAAGAATAAAGTAGGAGGGATCACAATACCTGATATCAAACTATATTGCAATGCCATTGTAATCAAAACAGTCTGGTACTGGCATAAGAATAGACACATTGATCAATAGAACAGGATAGAGAGCCCAGAAATAACTCATGACTCTCTAGACAATTAATATTTGACAAAAGGGGCAGGAGCATAAAAGTAGCCTCTTCAACAAATGGTGTTGGGAGATCTGGACAGTTGCATGCAAAAAAATGAAACTCAACCACCAACTTACAACATACACAAAGATAAACTCAAAAGGGATAAAAGACTTAAGTCATGGCACCATAAAAGTCCTAGAGGAGAACATAGGCAGGAATATTTCAGATATATTATGCATCAATATTTTCACTGGTATGTACCCTAGAGCAAGAGACATAAAGGAAATAAACAAATGGGACTTCATCAAAATACAAAGCTTCTGCACAGCTAAAGAAAATATCAGCAAAATGAAAAGGGAACCAACTGTATGGGAAAATATATTTGCAAATGATTCCTTGGACAAGGGTTTGATCTCCAAAATATATCAAGAACTCATATGATTCCACAGCAGGAAGACAAACAACCCAATTAAAAAATAAGCAAAGGACCTGAACAGACACTTCTCCAAGGAGGACATACAGAGGGCCCAAAGACATATGAAAGTGATGGCTAGTTCAGCATCACTAGCCATCAGAGAGATGCAAATTGAAACCACAGTAAGATATTACTTCACACTGGTCAGAATGGCCATCATAAACGAATCAACAAACAAGTGCTGGCAAGGTTGTGAAGAAAAGGGAGCCCTAGTATGCTGTTGGTGGGTATGCAAACTGGTGCAGCCACTGTGGAAAACAGTGTTCAATTTCCTCAAAAAACTAAAAATGGAGCTGCCTTTTGACTAGGCATTTGCACTGCTGGGATTATACCCTAAGAATCCTGAAACACTAATTCAAAAGAACCTATGCACCCCAATGTTCATAGCAGTGCAATTTACAATAATCAAGTGCTGGAAACAGCCTAAGTGCCCAATAGTAAATGAGTGAATTTAAAAAAGCATAGTAAATTTACACAATGGACTACTATACAGCAGGAAGAAAGGAACTCCTACCCTTCTCTACAACATGGATCAAACTGAAGAGCATTATGCTAAGTGAAATAAGCCAGGAGGTAAAAGACAAATACCATGTGATCTCACCTATAAGTGGAATCTAATCAACAAAACAAACAAATAAGCAAAAAAGACTAGAGACATGAGAAAAAAACAACCCAGCCCTGGCTGGTGTAGCTCAGTGGATTGAGTGTGGGCTGTGAGCCAAAGGGTTCCAGTTGGATTCCGAGTCAGGACACAGGCCTGGGCTGTGGGCCAGGTTGCCAGTAGGGGACACACGAGAGGTGACCACACACTGATTTTCTCTCCCTCTTTTTCTCCTTCACTTCTCCTCTTTCTAAAAATAAATAAATAAAACCTTTAAAGACAAAAAAGAACAAACTGAGAGTAACCAAAGGGGAGGGAGAAGGGTGATAGCAGAGGAAATAAGGTGAAGGGTTGTCAAGGAACATGTATAAAGGACCCATGGACAAAGCCAAAGTGGTTGGAGGGAAGAATGAAAGTGGGAGGTGGGAGGTGGAGGTGGAGGTGGAGGTGGAGGTGGAGGTGGAGGTGGGTAGGGCAGGGCAGGAGAGAGTGGGGGGAAATGTTTAACTATAATTGAACAATTAAAAACCAGAATTGTTAGACACTACAGTGGACAAGAAGGCTAGTGATGATATCTGTTCCACTAGCATTTGTTCCAGTAAGAAAAATGTCACCTGTTAGGACTGGTATAGGACGGAGCTACCTGGACTGGCAATGGTATTGTTTGTACTGAATAAAATTTGGACCTCAGAAGCTCAAAGCTTTAAGTGCTGTTAATTTCTTTTCTATTAACCACTGGCTGTAAAGAAAGCTCTCCTCTCCCCATCTCCCCTACCCTTTCCCCCGCAGTTTAGGACCCAGCCCCCATACAACCACAGGGAAGAAACAAAGCTACCACAAAAATGAAAGTATAGTAAAGAGCTTTATCATAATTATGTCCAAGTTATCACTATCCCAGATCCCAAGAGAAGCCAAGTAGCATTCATGGTCCTGCAGTACCCAGAGTGCTGTGACTGTAGAACACTCACTTGTGATGTTTTCTTTCATTAGCTCCATTCCCCTTGACAAAAAGGTTGATCTAAGGTTAATATTGATTCACTGGATATGCAGAATTAAGTACAATGGACTGGCTCCAAAACTGAGAAAAGGGACATTTGGATCTAATACAGTCAGAAAACAGTAGGAAATTGATTTACTGGAAGGAACACTGGAATGGAAATCTGAGTGTCAGGGCCCATCTTCCTGTACAAGACACATGCCCTCTCTGTGCCTAGTTTTGTCAACAGTAAAATAGTGAAAAGAAAAGGTTGGAGGAATGTTCAAACTTAACACAAAATTAGGTGGAGATCCATTGCTCTACTCATTTATTACTTTTTATATTAATATTAAATTAAAATAAAATAACAGTAATAGTAATATTGATGGTGGCACACTTATCACATGTAATATTGCCAGAAAAGTTTATAGGTAGTATATAATTTCCTAAATAACAAATAAAAAGTTATTTGAGATCATTCAGCGATGTGGTAAAGAGTTATACATTGAAATCATTGAAGGTTTCTGACTTTTTAATAACTAATACTAAAATGAATGCCAGTGAATGAAATGTACATTAAACCAAGCTTATGATAACAAAAAAGTACAGCTTAGTAGTATATCTGAAAATAAAACATTTAAAAAAGAATCTTCTCTACCTAAACCATAAGTTTTAACATGATTATCAACAGTGATGTCATGTTGCTAGCATTCCATTGAGAAGAAGTGACAAAAGTGACACTTGTGGATTCTTCCTCCCAAAACCCATAACTCCATTCAAATCAAGAGAAAAAACATCAGACCAACTCAAACTGAAGGGCATGCTACAAGATCTGTAACTAGCACTCCTTAACACTTTCAAGGTCATCAAAAAGGAGAGACTAAGAAACTATTGCAGCCAAGACAAGCCTTAAGATTCATGAGGACCACATGTAATGTGAGATCCCAGATGGCATTCAGGAACAGGTAAACGATAGTAAGGTAAAATTAAAGAAATTTAAGTAAAGTGTGGACTTCTGTTAACAGTAGTATATCAAGGAAACTGGGTTCAGGGTGTACAGTAACACTTTGTACTACATAGCTTTTCTGTAAGCTAAAATTATTCTAAAACAAAAGGTTTACTGAGAAAGATGACTACCAGTCAAGATAGTGACATAGGTAAACACAGCTCAGCTCCTCCTGTAGTTGTAGCACAATTACATCAAAATTGCAACTAAACTATAGAACAGCCATCATTGAGAAACATCAGAAATTGAGCTGAATGGAAGTCATACAACTGCAAAGTTAAAGAAGAAACCACATCAAGACTGGTAGGAGGGGTGGAGGTGCAGAATGGGCTGGCCAAAACCCATGTATTGCAGTTAAAAATTGGGAAGGGTATCTCAGGAGAGAAGGGACCCAGCCCCTTACAAGGCCCCACTAAACCTAGGATTCCAATTCAAGGAAGGGAGTCTCCATAACTTCAGCTGTAAAAACCAGCAGGGATCGAGGCTGTGGAGGACAAAAACCTCTGGAATCCCAGGCAGTTCCTCTTAAAGGGCCTATGCATGGACTTACTTGGATTCATTCCCTGTGAGCTCTAGCGCTGGGGCAGCAGATGGAAAAGCATCAAAGAGGGACTTCCAGTCAAGATGGAGGCACAGGTAAATACACTGTGCCTCCTCACACAACCAAAAGCAGGACAACAACAAATTTAAAAACAAAAAACAATCAGAACTGACAGGAAACCAAACTGTATGGAAGTCCGACAACCAAGGACTTAAAGAAGAAATATTCATTTATCCAGACCTGTAGAAGAAGCAGACATAGGCAGCCAGGTGGAGAGGACTTGCGGCCAAGTGGTGGCTGGTGGACTGGGGCAAGGTGGCTGGCTGGCAGACAGGGTGGTCCCACATTTGCATTTGGATACACCAGGAGGAACAGTTGGGAGCAAGACAGACCACACAACCCAGGGTTCCAGCACAGGGAAATAAAGCCCCAAAGCCTCTGACTGAAAATACCTGTGGGGGTTGAGGCAGTAGTGGGAGAAACTCCGAGCCTCACAGGAGAGTTCATTGGAGAGACGCACAGGGTCCTAGCATATACACAAACCTACCCACCCAGGAATAGGCACCAGAAGGGCCCAATTTGCTTGTGGGTAGCAGGGGAAGTTACTGAATTCCAGCAGAGAGGGGAGCGCATGACATTGTTCCCTGTCAGACCCCTCCCCCACATACAGCATCATGTGGGTTGCCCCAACCTGGTGAAAGCCTAAGGCTCCACCCTTTACTACATAACAGGCACTCTGAAACAACAAAAAAAAAATGGCCCAGATGAAAGAACAGATCAAAGCTCCAGAAAAAATACAACTAAGTGCCGAAGAGATAGCCAACCTATCAGATGCACAGTTCAAAACACTGGCAATCAAGATGCTCACAGAACTGGCTGAGTATGGTCACAAAATAGAGGGAAAAATGAAGGCTATCCTAAGTGAAATAAAGGAAAATGTGCAGAGAACCAAGAGTGACGGGAAGGAAACCAGAACTCAAATCAATGGAGAGGACCAGAAGGAAGAAAGAAAGAGTTAACCAGAACAGAATGAAGAAACAAGAATTCAAAAATATGAGGAGCGGCTTAGGGACCTCCAGGACATCTTTAAATGTTCCAACATCTGAATCATAGGGGTGCCAGAAGGAGAAGAGGAAGAAGAAGAAATTGAAAACTTATTTCAAAACATAATGAAGGAGAACTTCCCCAATCTAGCAAAGGAAATAGACTTCCAGGAATTCCAGGAAGCTCAGAGAGTCCCAAAGAAGTTGGACGCAAGGAGGAACACACCAAGGCACATCATAATTACATTACCCAAGATGAAAGATAAAGAGAGAATCTTAAAAGCAGCAAGAGAAAAGCAGACAGTTTCCTACAAAGGAGTGCCCATAAGGCTCTCAGCTGATTTCTCAAAAGAAACCTTGCAGGCAAGAAGTGGTTGGAAAGAAGTACTCAAAGTCATGAAAGGCAAGGACCTACATCGAAGATTACTCTATCCAGCAAAGTTATCATTTAGAATGGAAGGGCAGATAAAGTGCTTCCCAGATAAGGTTAAGTTAAAGGAGTTCATCATTATCAAGCCCTTATTATGAGAAAGGTTAAAAGGACTTACCTAAGAAAAAGAAGATAAGTAACCTGTACAGTAAAATGATAACAAACTCACAGTTATTAACAACTGAACCTAAAACAAAAATGAAAACAAAAAGAAACTAAGCAAACAACTAGAGTAGGAACAGAATCACAGAAATGGAGATCACATAGAAGGTTATGAGTGGGACAGTGGGAGGGGGAGGGATGGGGAAAATGTACAGAGAATAAGTAGCATAGATGGTAGGTAGAAAATAAACAGGGGGAGGTTAAGAATAGTATATGAAATGCAGAAGCCAAAGAACTTATGTGTATGACCCGTGGACATGAACTAAAGTGGGGGAATGTGGGTTGGGATGGGGTGTGCAGGGTAGAGGAGAATAAAGTTGGAAAATGGAATAACTATAATAGCATAATCAATAAAATATATTTAAAAAAAGAAAGGCATCAAAGACATACAGGGAGGAACTAAATTGTTCAGCATCAGGATGAGAGCAAGGGGGTCAGTTTTCTTTCAGAGAGAAGTGCTAGCAAAGGCCACCATTCCTTTTCTGAGCACTTCCCCCACAAAGCCACAGAGCTGGCAGGCAGGCACCTTATTTGAGACTCCACCAACATGGTTCACACTGTCTCACCCTGGTATTCCCTGAGCCCTGCCACCTGAGGCCCTGCTCCATACAACTGTCAGGCCCACCCAAGCTGTTTTCAATGACTTTTCCATATGAATGACTTGTCTTGGCCTATGTATCTGATTTTCTTACATTCTCTCAAATAAGCAGCATATGGCTTCAGTGAGCCCTGTACCTCTTGCTAAGTTGCCCCAGGCCTGGCACTAGCAGCAGCTGGCCTTGGTTCATAGCTAGGCTTCACCTGGGCATCTCCAAGCCCAGCACAAGTAGTAGCCATCTGCAGATTGCTTTGTAGCTTATGAGGTGTGACTCCAGACAGAGCACAGGTGGTGGCTGACCTTGGTGTGCCAACAGCAATAAAAGCTCAACACTATAAGAGGGTATATACATCTCACAAAGTAGATACACATCGAATATCCAGCTTGGGTAATAGAAGAAGCTGTGACACTGGACCTTACAGGACACCTAGTACATTAGACCACTCAACAAAGCCTGTGCAACATATCAGCTCTACCTAATACATAGAAACAAACACAGGAAGGTTGCCAAAATGTTGAAGCAAAAAAACATGGTCCAAATGAAAGAACAGAACAAAACTCCAGAAAAAGAACTAAACAAAATGGAGACTAGCAATCTATTAGATGCAGAGTTCAAAACACTGGTTATAACTTTGCTCAAGGAACTTAGTGAGAACCTCAGAAGCACAAAAAAAAGATCCTGTCAATAAAAAAAATCACTAATTGAAATAAAAAACAAGTTACAGGGAATTAACAGTACAGCAGATAAAACCAAGAATCAAATCAGTGATTTGGAATATAAGGAAGTAAAAAACAACCAATCAGAACAGCAAGAAGAAAAAAGAATCCAAAAAAGTGGTTATAGTGTAAGGAGCCTCTGGGACAACTTCAAGCATACCAACATTCACATTACGGTGGTGCAAGAGGAAAATAGAGAGAGCAAGAAATTGGAAACCTTATTTGAAAAAATTAATGACCAAAAACTTCCCTAACTTGGTGAAGGAAATAGACATAGAAGTGTAGGAGGTACAGAAAGTCCCAAAGACAATGAAACCATAGAGACCCACACCAAGACACATCATAAGTGAAATGCCAAAAGTTAAAGACAAAGAGAATCTTAAAAGCCACAAGAGAAAAGCAGTTAGTTACCTACAAGGGAGTTGCCATAAAACTGTCAGCTGATTGCACAAAAGAAACTTTGCAGGCTAGAAGGGATTGGCACAAAGTATCTAGAGTAATGCAAGGAAGGACCTATAACAAAGATTACTTGACCCAGAAAAACTATCATTTAGAATCAAAAGACAGATAAAGAGCTTCCCAGATAAGAAAAAGCTAAAGGAGATCATCACCACCAAACTAGTATTATGTGAAATGTTAAAGGGTCTTCTTTAACTTTGCAGTCGCAGCTGATCTGAGAGATACAAATTCTTTTCTTAAATATTGTTACATATATTGGGTGCATACGTTCAAGGTCATGACTAGCTCTGCATTTATAAGTGACTAATGTTAAACCATAACATTTAAGCCATCAGTTTGGTTATAACACATTTTGAAAGGGTGTGATACTCGACAATAAATTGTATCTGAGAGATACCACAAACTCCAAAATCAGTATTTGTGTATTTTTTTTTCCCTATGAACTTTGAAGTCAGTGTTGTGGGTTGTTTTATTTTCATTTGCCATTGGAAATGCCTGGAGAAATATATCAATTCAATAATCCAAGAGATGAAGAACTTCAGTGAATGCTACTTGAGTTACTTATCAAAATATTTTTGCAAGTTTTGTGAAAAGTATTGCCTTGACCATAAGCAATATTGTTTGTGATGATGGTTACAAATGTTTGCAAAGCCAACTATGAAGATTCTGATTAATTAAAGTTAAAACATTTTTGGTTTTATTTTTAGCAATATACATGTCCATTATATGAAAAGAAAAAAAATCTTATTATGTTTTTATATTTGTTTATAATTTTTAGCTTGTAACTAAAAATAAAAACCATGTACTTTATTATATATATAATAAATGCAAATTTGAAGCGTTTTAAATTTTTTCTCATTTCAGCACATACTAGTCATGAATGTATCACTTAGATACACACGACCTAAGCTGTAATTTTTTTTGACCATGACTTCCACAGGGGGCAGGAGGAGGAGGAGGAGGAGGAGAAGAAGAAAGAAGAAAACTATAAACAATAAAATGGCAATAAATGTGTATCTATCAACAGTTGAATGTAAAAAATAAAATAAGTAAACAGAACAGTACCAAAATCATAAATACAGAGAAAATTTTGATGGTTGCCAAATGGGAGAGGGTTAGGGGATGGGTGAAAAAGGCGAAGGGATTAAGAAGTCAAATTTGTAGTTACAGAATAATCATGGATATATGAAGTGCAGTATAGGAAATTGAGTAGCCAAAGAACATATATTCATGATCTATGGACACGGACAATGGTGCGTGGATTGCCTGAGGGAGTGGGAGGCTGGGTAGAGGGAGATAAAGGCAAAATTTGGGACAACTATGATAGCATAATCAATAAAATATTTTTTTAAAATAAAAATATATAAGAGATATGGTTAAAAAGGACATTCTAATATAGTATTTGCAGAGGAACATGCATTTTAGTTTATAAATTATCATAGTTCATGACCATTCTCACCTATGCCACTGTAGAATTTATTGCAGCTTCTCTGACTCTTGAGGAAAAAATGCATTTAATTAATAGTGAAATTCAACTCTAGCTTGTTATGATGAATGATTTGAATCCATCATCTTTTCTCCCTATAAAACAAAAGAACTGAAGTGAAATACAGTCTTCTTCCTTTACTCCTTTTGTCCCACCTTCTTCATTTAATTAATGAAGGGTTGAGCTTTTATTAATCTTTTTGAGCTCCTCTGTAGATGCAGGAAAAGCTAATATGATATCATTGTATCTAGCTAATGTGTGTGCTTTGTAAAATTGATACACCCTGCCAAGACATAAATTACTTAAGCTTTGATAAATGTGTTGAAATCAGGGAATGTTCAAACAGATAAAGCACAGCAATTCCTCTTTTTCCTCCCTTTTTAAAACTCCATTTTGTGCTGTGGTTAAATATTTTTTGCATTATTTTTGTAATATGATGGGACAAAGATGTCAGTGATACTGATATTAGCATAGACAGCTTTAGCAGGTACACAAGTAACCAGTGAGATACAGGCATGTGTTTCATAGACAAAATGTAACAGAATGTTACCACCTACAGCCCTCTCCCAGGACATCAGTTTATAGCATAGAAATTGTCTGATAAAGAATAAGATTACCTGCTAGACATGGAATACTTTCAGCTTCCTTTGCTGACTAATTTGGTAGCTTGGAATAAAAAATCCACAAACACTTTTTGTTGGCCAAGAGAGCTCTCCTGTGCCTGTGATCTGGATACAAGTCAGATGCCAATGAGACTGGAAACATAAGGAAACATTTAATGGATGTTCCGAGGTTGAGAAGGTTGATTTCTACTCAGTCGTTAATGTATCACATGGCACTGAATTAATTTTTTGATTAACTATGATCAGTTTCCTGGAGGCCTGAGGATTCATAAAACTTTTTCTCCTTTTTTTAATTTAATCTTTATGTATTTCTTCCCCTACCATTTAGTCCCATTATATCCCCTTCCCCACAGCAATCACCACTCTGTTTTCCATGTCCATGAGTCTTTTTTCCTTTTTGATCAATCTCTCTACCCCCTAGCCTCCCCACCACCTAGCTGTCATCCTGCTGCCCATCTGTGAGTCCCCATTTTCCTTGTTAGTTCAGTTTGTATATTAGATTCCACATATGATTGAAATCACATGGTATTTGTCTTTCTCTGACTGGCTTATTTCACTTAGCATGATGTTCTCTGGGTCCATCCATACTGTTGCGAAGGGTAAAATTTTCTGCTTTTTATGGCTGAGTAGTATTCCATTGTGTAAATATCGCTTAGTTGTTTTACCTACTCATCTACTGATGAACATGTGGGCTGCTTCCATATCTTGGTGATTGTAAATAAGACTGCAATGAATGTGGGGGTGTTTATGTTCTTTCAAATTAGTGTTTTGGGTTACTTCAGATATACTCTCAGAAGTGGGATCACTGGGTCAAAAGGCAGGTCCATTTAATTTTTTGAGGTATTCCCATACTGCTTTTCACAGCGGCTGCATCAGTCTGCATTACCAACAACAGTATAAAAAGGTTTGCCTTTCTCCACATCTTCGCCATTGTTTGTTGTTTGTTGATTTATTGATAATAGCCATTCTGACAGGTGTGAGGTGATATTTCCTTGTGGTTTTAATTTGCATTTTTCTGATGATTAGTGATGTCGATGATTTTTTTATTTGTCTATTGACTATCTGTATGTCCTCTTTGTAGAAGTGTCTATTCAGGTCCTTTGCCCATTTTTTAATTGGGTGGTTTGCTTTTTTGTTGTAAAGTTTTCTAAGTTTTTTATAAATTTTGGATATTAACCTCTTATCAGATGTATTGGCAAATATGATCTGTGGGTTGAATTTTTATTTTGTTGATTTCCTTTCTTGGAAATCAACTCATCTGTTTATTTTCTCTTTTTTTTCCTTTGCCAGGGGAGATATATCCAATAAAAAATTGCTATGACAAGGTCCCAGATTTCAGTGTCTATGTTTTCTTCTAGGATTGTTATGCTTTTGGGTCTAACATTTAAGTCTTGGATCTGTTTTGAATTTATTCTTGTGTGCGATGTAAGAAGGTGGTCTAGTTTCATTTTTCTTCCCATATCTGTCCAATTTTCCCAACACTATTTATTGAATAAATTATCTTTAGCCCATTGTATGTGCTTCCTCTGTCAAATATCAATTGGTTATAAAGATGTGAGTTAATTTCTGGGTTCTCTATTCTGTTCAGTTGATCTATGTGTGTGTTTTTATGCCACTACCACGCTGTTTTGATTACTATGGCTTTGTAGTATAGTTTGATATTATGTAGTGTGAGTCCTACAGCTGTGTTCTTCTTTCTCAGGATAGCTGTCATTATGTGAGATCTTTTGTGATTCCACATACATTTTCGAAATATTTGTTAGAGTCCTGTGAAATACATCATTGGAATCTTGATAGGAATTGCATTAAATCTATAGATCGCTTTGGGTAGAGGGAAGGCTCCCCAACTCATGTTATGAGGCCAGCATTATCCCAATTCCAAAAACAAATAAAAACACTACAAAGAAAAAAAGTATAGGCCAAAATCCTTGATGAACATAGATGCTAAAATCTTCAATAAAATATTAGCGCACCAAATACAGCAATGCATCAAAAAGATCATAAAACATGACCAAGTAGGATTTATTCTGGGAATGCAAGGTTGGTACAACATTTGCAAATCAATAACTGTGACTCACCATATAAACAAATTGAAAAATAAAAAACACATAATCATATCAGTAGATGCAGAGAATGTGTTTGATAAAATCCAACACCTAATTGTGATAAAAAAAAAAAAACTCTCAGCAAAATGGGATTACAGGGAACATACGTGATCATAATAAAGGCCATATATGACATACCCACTGCCAGTATCATACTCAATGGGCAAAAACCACAGACAT
The DNA here is from genome assembly GCA_028533065.1 of Trachops cirrhosus. NCBI lineage: Eukaryota > Metazoa > Chordata > Mammalia > Chiroptera > Phyllostomidae > Trachops > Trachops cirrhosus. The sequence continues at coordinate 74,453,469 of CM052541.1, forward strand.
TCCCCTTATGATTGGGAACAATGGTGTCCGCTTACACCTCTCTTATTCAACATAGTACTGGAAATCCTAGCCATAGCAATGAGACAAGAGGAAGAAATAAAAGGAATCCAAATTAAAAAGGAAGAATAAAACCATCATTATTTGCAGATAGAATCTCAAAGATTCCACCAAAAAACTACTAGAACTGATAAATGAATTCAGCAAAGTAGCAGGATACAATATTAGTATCCTAGAATCAGTGGCATTTTTGTATGCCAATAATGAACTAACAGAAAGGGAAATTCAGAAAACAATCCCATCCACAATTGCTACAAAAAGAATAAAATACCTAGGAATAAGCCTAACCAAGGATGTAAAAGACCTGTACTTGAAAAATTATAGGACATTAAAGAAAGAAATTGAAAAAGATACAAATAAGTAGAAGATCATGGATAATTTTAAGGCCCTGAAAAAAGAAATTGAAAAAAATACAATTTTTAAAGAGGAGACATGAGATTATCCATTGGACCATGCAAGGACCATCAGTCATTGAATGCCTTTTGCCAGAGATTGGGTATAGTATTTCCACTCATTCTTTTGGTTAGTACTTACAATCAATCAGCAAATTACATATTGGTGAAAAATACTGGGGTTCATGTCAAACACTTAAGTGAGGGGTGATGAGTTCTCTAGCACTTGAGTCATATGCTTTTTCTACTATGGTACTTATATATTGGAAGTGTGTGGGTGTGTAGAGGGGTAGACTGTGACTCATCCAACCCCAGTAAGCATGATCCTTTGGGTCTTAGCACATATAACTATAGGAGAAGGTACCCTCTCAATAGTGATGCACACATTTTGAGAAAATATTCCAGGGGGAAGGCTGAACAAGTTATACCAATGGCAGAGGAAGTTGGTAGAGTAGGTGCAATAGTCAGCTTTTTAAGACAACTAGGAATATATTTATGCTTTTTATTATACATCATTATCTGATAGTTTTCTCAGATTTGGCTCTAGATATAGAAATCAACATTTGTGAGGACTGTCCACGTATTTTAAAATTATGAATAGATGACGTTGTATACAACTTTTTCTCAACTTATTTAATGTTTGTTGTTGACACAAGTGAGAAATGTCTAGGGCCAATAAAAAGATATATGCATTTACTTCTCACCTAAGAAACTGTCAGTGAGTGTTTTCAATGAACAGAACACAATTATAGATGTGTGCTATCAGTTAAATTTCATTATTTTTATTTGGCAAATTGTGGGGGGGCTCCACCCACAGGGCCCCCACGGCTGCCATGGATGAGAATAAGTCTACCAAGACATGATCTGCTTGGGGAGGAAAGGTGGCCAATCTCTCAAAGGACAAGGGCCAAGAGCCCATTCCTCAATGGGCTTTTATGGTGTTCATTTGCACAGGATTACAGATAAAGCTCATTAATCATTGTCAGGCAGTAAGGATCAAACAATAGATAACAAAGAACCCTGAGGGCCTATTTTGAGTCAGGTCAGAAAGCTAAAGAGCTGTAAAGCTTTGAGGAACAAACTCACTTCTTGCTTGGATCCTTATCATTTGATTGGGAGCATTCTAAACAAAGCAGGTTTCACAGGATTTTACATATTCTTTCTTAGGCCTGATTGCCTGGGGAACCTGCCCTTTCCAGCACAGGGCTGTACCACCCTGTCATTGTTTCAGGATTAGGTGGAGCAAGGGAAGTAAAGCTGTCATTGTTTCAGGCTTAGGTGGAGCAAGAGAAGTGAGGCAGCCAAGAGATTAGGAGACTTCTCCCAGACATAAGGAGGACTCAGGCTTTGTCAAAACCAAGGGGCAAGGGTCCTTTGCCCCCTTTTGCTGTACCCCCCAAAGTCCTTCCTTGGGGGCCTACCATGTGATCATGCCCATCTTAGGTTGCTCCCTCCTTGGGGAATCTTACCCGTCATTGGCTGACCGATCAAGCATTGGGGGCCAGTTATGGAAAGAGGAGCAGAAGCAGCGCTCCTGCCGAGAAGATAAGCTTTTGTCTCCTTGGTGCCTTACGGTCCAATGTTTCTCCCTCAGCCTTAGCCTTGGCAGGGGTTATAGCTTCTGAAAGCAGTCAGGGCGGTTTCCAGCAGCAAATCTTAAAATCAAGGGCTTTTTTGGCAAGTTTGAACCTGAAAAGTATTGTGTTAGAATTTATTTTTTAGAGATCAAATTTCACTTTAAATTCTCATATGGGGAATCTTCTGAAGAGTTAAGGAAGTCTTCTAAAAGGAAATAATCACATGTAATTTAGCTGTTTGATAAACTTAGATTCTTTTTTTACACTCACTTCTTTGGATAAATAACATATGTTTGGGTCAAGTTATTACAACACAAATTAGTACAAAGAAAATCATCAATTTTTTAAAAAAGTTTCACTGGCTGTTTTTTGTTATTATAAAATAATCTCAGAACCACCACAGAAGTCCTACAGATAAGAGTAGAATCTCATAATGCCTATCTCCTAATGGGATCTGTCATGTATTTCAAAGTGCACCAATACCAGTTAAATTCATGATTAGAAATTGACTTGTTCTTGAATGATGGGTTCAATGCTTATAAATTTTTCAATAACAGAAAAGTAAGGAGAAAATCAGGCAATATACTAAATAAATGGAAATTAAAGAAAAAAAAGATCCAGGCAGAAAAAAATGCAGGAAAATGTGTAAAGTAAAACACACATTTTAAGAAAAAAAAAAAAAGAGCATGTTGCTCCTTGTAGCAAAGGTTGTTGTTATACTTGTGAGTGAAAAAATATTTAATTAGCAGAATCTGTGTAAAGGTAAGACATGAGTGTTTTCTTGTTGTTGTTGTTTTGTTTTTTTAAAAAACAAGCTAAAAGGAGAAAATGGCAAAAAGCACCCTGGCCAGTGTGGCTCCATTAGTTGGACTGCCATCCCATGCACCTAAAGTCACAGGTTCGATTCCCAGTCAGGGTATATACTTAGGTTGAGAGTTTGTTCCCCAGTCAGGTCATGTATGGATAGGCAACCGATAGATGTTTCTCTCTCACATTGATATTTTTTTCTCTCTCTCCCCATCTCTTTCTCTCTTTTTTTCTCTCTCCCCCCATTTCTTCTCTCTCTAAAATCAATAAAAGTATCTGTGAGTGAGGATTTTTATTTTAATGTCAGAAAGGATTTACCCTATGAAAGAGAAATTAAGGCAGGAGTAAGGGAAGAGGTTAGGAAGTTGTGCCAAATAGGGTTGTAGAGACCAGGAGGTCAAGGAAAAGCTCTTGTATACAAATCATTCTCAGCAAGTGGGAGGTATGTCTGTCACCATTGAGCAAGCAAGGCAGAGCTCATGGAATACTGGAAACAGGTGAAAAATAGATAATAGACTCTGTGCAACAAGAATCATAATCACAGAGAAGAGAAAGTGGACTTTGATCATCAAGGGGTTTCTTACCTGCCTGTGTGTCCTTGGATCTCTCACTGGAGAGAGGCCAGGACACATCATTTGGACCAGGTTGCATCAGTTCTCAGGAGACACAGGTCTTAACTGGAGCCAGCACTAACTGCACAGGCTATTACCGATGGATTTGAATGAGGTTTGTGCATGTCATAATAAACACCATTCAAAATCAGAAAGCTGGTTACAGTTATCAAAAATACCCAAATGTTTTGAGACAGATCCCTCATTTCCTAATGAATATGCTAGCCTTTCAACAACACCTGGAGAGAGAAAAAAGTATCAACTCAGTATGTGTAAGTCCCTAAGAAGAGGTAGTATGGATTTAAGTTCTCAAAATAGTAAGAATGTACATCATGTCAATTTGCCCTTCTGCCTAACCTCAGTAATTTAAGTGAAGAGAACAGAACCATAAAAAATACTATACATGAGGAACAAAAGTCTTCAGGAAATTAATCAAAGGGGCCAAACTCCTCCTCCCAATGCAAATTACAAGAAAACCCACACATACATTTAAGTCCTTGGATTCCTACTCTTAAGGATCTTGGGGACAAGGTATAAGTGAATACACTTTTTTCTCAAAGCTCTATTAGAATTTGAACTACTAAGCTTTTGTGAACAGAAAAAAAGATAGCCTTGTGTTATTAAACTCCACCATGTAGTTCAGTACAATAAATATAATTCAGGCTATGTCTTACTTTTTCAAAATTGGATTGAAAGCAATAATTTTTGTAATAATCTGACACTAGTTTCACCAGGTGCTTTGCCAAGTTTGAAGGAGCTGCGGAAACAGTACATAAACACGGCTTCACTTCTTCCTCATCCTTTCCATCATGCTGACAGTTTTCCCAAGAATCATTACCAGTATGGTTTGTTCCATTAAAGATAAGAGGCTATCTGTGTTTCCACTAGAAACTTCTATTTTCCAGACTTTATAACTCATTTATAAATATTCACTCCAGGCAACAGTTTCATATAGTACAAGTCTGTGTCTCAGAATCCATATTGACTTAACTAAATGATTTTTAGAAATCATGAGGACTTTTACACTACTACAAAAAAATAAAAAGAAAAATCAAATGCACATAAAGTGCTATGTTTTAGTAGGTATGATTTAAACCGAAATACTGTGGAATCTATAAACCACATGTACATAACTCTTTCTTAGTAATTCTATCTTTCAAAGTAAAATTCATTTGTAATAAAATTCATTGCATCATATACAGGCTATTCATTCAAATTATGCATTTCTAATCTATTTGTTTCTATAAAGGTAACTAAATTTGAAATTATATTATTTTAACTAAAACTTCTGTAGAACTTTCTATTATTTGTCATGCTCTTTTTTGTTACAGAATTTGAAATGGAATTATATCAAAAGCTATGAAATTATATAACATAAACACTTGAATATAATAATATCCTTAATATTTCTAAATATATTTAAGACATTAATATTTTATATTCAGATGGTAGATCCTTGAAACAAACTTTCAGCATTCTGGATTTTTCTTCTACCTAAAAAAGAGAATATAACAAATTTAATGTTTTTATTAAATAAGAGGCCAAAATATACTTTTTACCCCATCTGGAAAGATAGAATTATAAAGATTAGGAAACAAAGACTAAAATTACATCAACCCATTAAAATGAAACACTTCCTTCTTAATCTCATCATTTTAAATTTTGTACCCACAGATTCACACTGCTTGAATTAAATGCTCTTCTCATTATACTGCTGAGCCAGCTGTGTAAAATGCTATTTAGCAAGAATTAAAATTTTATTGCAAGAATTTCCTTTGTGTTTTGGCTTTATAGTATGTATATGCTCAAAGCCTAACCTAAAATTTATTTTTTTTTCTTTTCACACAGTTATTTTGTGGCAGTAAAAAGGTGGCACATGCCACAGAGGGGCTGGATTGGGAAGACAAAGATGCTCCAGGGACACTGGTTGGGAACGTGGTTCACTCAAGGATCATTAATCCTCTGCGCCTGTTTGTTAAACAGTCTCCAGTCCCAAAGCCCGGACACATGACCTATGCAGAGAGCATGGAAGACTTCTGGGACTGGCTGGCCAACATCACAGAAGTTCAGGAGCCATTGGCAAGAACTAAGCGGAGGCCCATAGTAAAAACAGGAAAATTTAAGAAAATGTTTGGGTGGGGTGACTTTCATTCCAACATTAAAACTGTTAAACTCAACCTCCTGATCACAGGGAAAATTGTTGACCATGGAAATGGAACCTTTAGTGTTTATTTCCGACATAATTCCACAGGCCTGGGCAATGTTTCAGTAAGTTTGGTACCCCCTTCCAAAGTGGTGGAATTTGAAGTTTCCCCACAGTCTTCCTTGGAGACCAAGGAATCCAAATCTTTCAATTGTCGTATTGAGTATGAAAAAACAGATCGGGCGAAGAAGACTGCCTTGTGCAACTTTGACCCATCGAAGATCTGCTACCAGGAGCAAACTCAAAGCCATGTGTCTTGGTTGTGCTCCAAGCCCTTCAAAGTCATTTGCATTTACATTGCCTTTTACAGTGTCGATTATAAACTTGTGCAAAAGGTCTGTCCTGACTATAACTACCATAGTGAAACTCCTTACTTATCTTCTGGCTGAATCTTTCCACAGTGATAGAAATGAGGGACCAATGTATATTTAAATAGAATGACCAACAACAAAGCCCAGCTGTTCATGGTAAAGGATCCCTTTTGTTTCTGGCGGTAAACCTTAGCTCCCTAATAGGTTTATGAATTTAAAAAAAGAAAAGTAAAAGAAACCTCAAATGTGAAGTGTGTTTGTTTTGATCATAAGTACCTTAATGTAAAGAATCAAACTGTTTATGAAGCCACCACTTTCATGTAGGATGACTAAGTTCTTGGAATGTTGTTTCTCTAAAAGAAGCATCAGTGGAAGCAACATGTAACAAGGACGAATTGAATTATGCATGTAATAAACATTGCTCTTGAAATGAGCCTGCCTTGAAATATGTTTTGGAAGGTTACCCTAAAAATAGCAGATTCAGTAAAGTAACTGAAAAAATTCTCTTTGATAGATGAATTGCATTTCTGATAGCAAGTTCTTTTTTTAATGCTGTCGTTCCCCCCCACATTTGTGCTGTTACTGATATGAGAGATGAAAGGGTAAAATTTGTTTCAAAACTCATGTGTGAAGTTTCAGTGCCACAGTAGAACTAAACACATCATTATCTGAACTAGAGTTCAGTGAATGTGATTTAAACACTAAGCCCTATGTTGGTCACCGCCCTTGTAAGTCTCATCTGAGGAGTAATATTGGTGTATTGGGAAAGCAAATCTGGATACAAGTAAATTTAACAATAATGAAGAGCATGATGTTTTTAGATTCTTTTGCCAAATTCAGTGCTGTGAGGGATTGTCAAAGTGTCATAAATCTGTATTCTCCCTATAACCTATACCCTCATTCTATTCATTTGGGAGTATGATTTTTATATACATGTGTGGAACAACTCTGAAACGAAGAGAAATGATTGTTTCCTAGGCTAGACTGGGAGAAAAATTTGAAGTGGAGGGAATAAGTTCCAGAATTATGGATTCATTATTTCTAGCCTTCCAGGTTAAGTTCTCCTTGCATTGTTAACTATTTGAATGAAGAGTCAAATTCGATGTGGAAATAAAGAATATATTTGAACATTAGCAATTATCATTAAGTGCTAATAACCAAGATACCTGACTCACCAGGCTTTTGAAATTATTTACAAATTAATGTTTCTTCCCAGTCATGTCTTCCCATGTTCCCTAAGGGGGTGGACAGTCATCCTGATTTATAGAACTGGGCAATCTCGCAGCAAGCACAGAATGAGTCTGAGTGACCAGTAAAAGGGTTTCTAGAACTTGTTAAGACTCATGGAATGGTAACATTTTTTACATGTTAACCTTTATATGTTAATATTTCCCCCTTTCTCATCTGTAAAATATCAGTTAAAGTAAAACATTAAATTGAGGACTAAAGGAAAACCAGTCTCAACCAACAAAAATTCCACGTCACTGAAAAAGCCAACAGTTCCGTTCTCTATTTTGCATCTCCATCCCTTTCCTTTTCCTGCTGTCTGCGCAGTGTTTTTGATATTTGTCTTTTGTAAAAATTGTACTAGGCTTAGTGTGTGGTAGTACACGCTTGAAGTTTTTGCTCTGAGTTCCTCAGAGGCTTTTGCAATTTTGTTGTTGGTGTGAAATATTTTGAGACTTTTTTATTTTCATCTAGAAACAAAATTAAAATACTGTTTGTTGTAAATTATGTGGGAACCATATAGTATGTATACTTAGAATTTTCTGTGTACAGAGAAAGTATGTGTACACATTTCTATGTAAATAAAAAGAATTTGCTAAATCTGTCACATGACTTCAGGGTACTTTTTAAAAGACTGTTCTTGTTTTTTTTTCTCTCACAAGTGTTTATTGTGTGTGTATGTGTGTATGTGCAATACCAACTGAGCATTAAGATTCTCCATATGTACGTATTAAACAGAGCAGCTCAGCTATGGAGATTATAAAGTATAGTAAAAGGATAATTCATATAAAGCACTTGGCACACAGTCTGGCATGTAGTAAGAAGTCCATAGTGTGAGTTGCCTTTACGATTATTATTATTGCAACATGAAATGAAATTTAAAGCCATCTGATGTTCAAAAGTTGAGTGATAAAATCATTATATCCATGCAAAGAAAAAACACTAAATCAGTTTAGATGAGTCTTAGATTTTAGCAAGGCTTTAAAAAAGAGGAAAGTTTCCCTAGGCATACTTTTAAATGGGAGTACAACATATGCCACATATATTTTTTGTCACAACTCCATTTCAAAGCCTACATAATTGTCAGTAATGGTGCTTGGCACAATATAAATCAGATTCCGTTTAAACATGCAAATGCACACATTTCTACAAAACCATTTTTGCCTTTGAGTACTGCCATGGAGGCAAAGGATATTCATGTAAGGCAATCTTACACCAAATCACCAATTGTTCAAAATAAAAAGAACAGACCCTTTAAAATGAAAATTAAATTACGTTATTATATACCTGATATGAATATAATGTCATATGTCAATATACCCCAATAAAATATTTTTGAAACTTAAAACAACAGAAACAAGAGTAGCAGAAATGTAATCTTCAGGGAGATGTCAGGCACCTTTTCAGGGTCCCTCAAGGCCTGGTGTTTACTAGACAGCAAACTTGTATAAGGACCTTTTCACCCCTCATCAAAAACAATCTTTTTACCAGTCACCACACAAATGAGAAAAGAGACCATGTTTCTATGACTAAGTACAATGTGATCACACCAGCCACAGACACTGTCAAATCTAGAGAAGAGAAATAAAAGAAAGATCCTGTGGACAGCATGCGGCAAAGCAGCAATCAGTAAAAAAGGAACAATTTTCCTCTTTGTTGTACTTGGAATTTCAACATATTCTCATGATGTAGAATAACAACAGCAATGAGTGTGGTTGTCTGGTGCAGACATTCCTAAGAGCACCTGACACATTACATTATAGTCTCTATTTTATAACACTTTTCTTCTTTACTTCATATGACCCAGATGCCTACATGCTACATTTTAGGCATGATTGCTCCATTTTAAACATGCCACATTGGACTACATCTGTCCCCTTTCAAGAGATGGTTCTGCCAGGTTGGGGCTGCCATTATGGCTATCCAAAATGTGGTCCACAGATCACCAATATGACCTGTAATGTAAACTTGTTAGAAATGTAGAATCTCAGGTCCTAACCCAGAACACACTGAATTGTAATTTGCATTTTAATAAAATTAATGTGTGACTTGTATAAGCATTAAAAACTGAGAAGCACTTCCCTAGAAAGTCTGATTCAGTGAAAGTGCTGTAGAAATTAAGAATCTACATCATACAAAGCACACTAGGTTATGTGGACTTCTGACAATACTTTAAAATAAAAGTTAAAGGAATGGACCCTTTAAAAAAAATTAAACTAAAAGATTGTGAACCACATAAAGAAAAGTGATCAACCTGTATGGAAGAGTAATATTGCAAAGAGAGTGCAGCCTGCACAGTCCTTTAGTTCAACACCCTCCTTTGATAGACAAATAAAACTGAGGCCCCATCAGAATAAAGGATATGCCCAGCAGTAAGTGACACACCCAAATGAAATGCAGGTCACCTGACTCCTAGTCCCAGGTATTATGTCATATAAGATAGCTAAATTAAGGCAGATATTCAAGACAAAAGTAACTGCAGTGAGTTGAAATCAAGACATACTCCAGAAGCCAAAACTAAACATGAAAATGGCTGGAAATACTCTCTTTCCAAAATCTTCAGGACTGTAATTTCTCTAAAAACACAAAATTCTTAAAATCTAAAACTAAAAAATAAAGTCAGGATAGAGCCATTATATTCAAGATAAGAGTCCTGAGTATCAGAGATATGAATGGCTAAAAATTAACAGTTGAATCCTACATTTGGCAGAATTTTCAAGTGATTAAAACACCTAATAATGTATTTTCATAGAAGTAGGTAAATTGTGTGAAATGTATTAATTCCCTAAAGGTCTGATTCTACTTCACAAAGAATCTTAAATTAAGTAATTTGTCTATAAAATTGAAGACAGAGTTACGCATTTTTACTTACAGTAAAACTATAGTTAACACCAAGTTAATCAGAACTTTCAGTGAATAGAAATTTAGTATCTTCAATTGCAAGAGACAAATCACAGAGAAACAAACTCATGTTAAGAGGTTTTTTCTTTATAAAAATTGTATAGATGATATTCAAGAATAATTTCAAGGGGACAGTGTGGGGAAGGGTTGTCAGGAACATGTAAAAGGACACATGGACAAAACCAAGGGGGAAGGTGGAAGCAGGGAGGGATGTGGGATTGGCTAGGGTGTGGGGGAGTGGTGGTGGGGGGAAATGCAGACAACTGTAATTGAACAACAATAAAGTAATTAAAAAAGCAAAGAAATTTTTTAAAACATTTTATTTATTTATTTTTAGAGAGGGGAAGGGAGGGAGAAGGAGAGAGAGAGAAACATCAATGTGTGGTTGCCTCTCATGTGGTCCCCACTGGGGACCTGGCCTGCAACCCAGGCATGTGCCCTGACTGGGAATCGAACCTGCGATGCTTTGGTTCGCAGCCCGCGCTCAATCCACTGAGCTACGCCAGCCAGGGCCAGCAAAGAAATTTTTTAAAAAACAGTAATTTCATTTTCACCTGCATCTCCTACCCATTACTGTGAAGTCTCTAGCCATGGAAACACATCCCATCCTTCTTCATTTCCAGTCTTCTCTCTCTTCTTCATCCAACTCAGCTTCCTCCTAGGTATTGCATAATCTATTCTCCAAAAAAACTGGGTTAACTTCTTTGTGCCCTCCACAGCACCTGGCAAAATGTCTGCTATGTAGGAGGTACTTGTTCAATATCTGTCACCTGATTTCTAAAAAATCTCCAGTGCAATACAGTGACTATTCAAGACCCCACTCTACCCACATAATGGGTTATCTTGCACCATTTTCAACACAAACATATTGCCCCAGCTGAATCCAACGTCAATTGAATGTAAGCTCACAGAACCACGGAACCTTAAATACTGGAAAAAAATTTAGGAATTATCTAGAATAAGTTTTGTTTATCAGATAAAAGAGGTTTGATGAGGTTTAACAGCTTGGTGATTCTTACTGTTCTTCCTGCTGGGTCAAGCCATTCTTTCCCTTCTTTGTTCTTCCAAATCACTGATGTTCCATATTTGTGATAGAAACTGTCAGCTATCTACCAGAATGGATCTTCCTTCTTCCATTGCAATGGAAAGGTCAATTATGTGGCCAGCTAACTAGGTTGCATGCCCCTGTTTCTTGTGGTGAGATGTGGCCTTGTTGCTAAGTTGCAGTAATGAAACGGGAGAAGAGAGGATACGTAGGCTATCAGAACTCATATAGAGAGACCCATATTTATAGAATCCTATAAAAGGGCCCTCATGCTCTCTGTGCTCTTCCCCTTTCACGATCTCAGAGTGATTCCCTGAGGGACCTGAGATGCTGCACAGTGAAGGAGGCAAAGCCCACTGGAGTGTCTTTCTAACCATGGAAGAGCCACTTTGCTAAGCAAAGCCCACTCTGGAATGCTATATGAGAAATAAACATATTCTTTCAGTCACTGAATTACTAGGATGGATTTGTTTCTGCACCTCAGTATGACCTAACTAACACAAACATTGCATCAAGTCTTCCCTCTCTATGCTCGGCCATCTATTTGAATTATTTCTTTCAGTCAATTCTGGCCATTGCAGTAATAATTTCATTTGCACAACTTTTAGCTTGCCTCACTTTTTGTACTGTCTCATGCATTCTATGATCAAAAAAAGTAAGTTCACCAAAGCTAGAGATCATGTTTTATACTTTTTTGAATGACCCACAATGCCCAGATAAAGCTATTGCCATTAAATAATATGTACATGATGGTAAATTGTATTAGAAGGTATCATAGAGAGTCATTTACTTAAAAATATTTGCTTTAGAGATAAACCTTATAAAATAGAGGTGGAGAATTCTTAAAAGACAATAAAACAGCAAATTAAGAATCATATTAATTCTACTTCACCTACAAACACAGGTAAGAAACACATGTTTCCTTTTCTATCTTTATTTTTTTGTCGTTAGTATGCACTTAAATGGAATCATAATTCCAAAAGTACCAATGTGGTAGCCCTCCATCCCACCACTATTCTATAGCCATTCTGCTTCCCTTTCCAGATAAAAACTAGAGTAAAACCTTCCTTTGTATCCTGGTACAGATAAATTAATATATTTTGAAGTGTTTTAAATGATTGAAAACTTTTTCCTTAGTTTTCCAGGATGCTTGCATTCACATGTATTCTGGTTAGTTGAAACATTATGATGCATTAGTTGATTATTGTTTCCTTTTTAAATTAAATCACTTTCTAATGTCAAAAAATTAAAATACTACCCATAACACCATCACTACTAAATTAAACATATTTATTCTTATATTTTTTCTTTCCATTTTTATCCACATATATGAATTTGTATATATACATATACATATGTGTATAATTCATAAATATATCTATACACACATACATTTCATGTAGTTGCAATTATGCACAGTATGGTAATGTAGTAAATATAGCTTTATATCTTATATATTTAAAAAGTTTGAATGGAATTAAAAGACACTAAGAACATTTTCTAAGTAAATCATGTGAGAAATAGTATGCAGGTCAATAGGAACTAAAAAACTAGAATACCCACGGATTACCTGAGCAATGGCTCACCTTCTGCCTTCTCTCCTTTTGTCATTTACTCTATGACAAATAGAGGTTCAGCAGAATTATTCTAATCCCTGAAATGAAAATAATTTTGCAGAATTTGGTGGGCCAAAGCAGAAATTATATATCTTAATGGAAAGGATCTGGCTCAGCCTCTGCTCTCCGTCAAGTTTGGGAAGCTAACTCACTCTCACTCTCAGAACCCCTATGGCATCTCATGTACCAAATGGAAACTATCATTGTCATAATCCCACTCCATTTACATACTGAAAGAATGATTCAAATCATAATATTATAGAGGTAAGAGAGTCTTCACAGGGAAAGGAAGCTAATGTTAATTGATGTCTACTATGGATCTGATACCATCCTGGATACTTTACAAATAAGCAAAATCTGTACTTTGGAGTTAGTCCAACCTAGATTTATGTCTTGAATCTGCCATTTAATATTTTTCTGACCTTGATCTTAGGTTTTCTCTTCTGCAAAATAGAATTATAATACCTGGTTAATAGTGGTATTGAGGTGAAAATAAATATTACATTGATTCTAAGTAGTAAGGGATGATGAAAACTTTAAAATACACTACTCTTTTTATTATTTTTTGCTAACAATAATTTTATACAGTGTAGACATATGAAAGTGATTGTACATGATTGAACTTCATTGTTTTCCTTTAAGATTTCATTGTTTTCATTGCACTTCATTGTTTTTCTATAAATTTCTCCCTCCAAAATTACCTGGCATCAGTGAAAATGTCCTTATTACCAGGCTCAAAGTCATGTATGCCACTAGAAAGGATGTTGGGTTTCTCAGGTGTCTTCAGAGAGATGTCTCCTTAAGATGTAATCTTTCTTTCTATATTTGGGAGAAGATAAAAATTCAGAGTTACTATCTTGCATTAAAAAATATAAGACTTACAAAAAAATAGACAACTTCTTATTATAAAGCCTGTATTTCTTTTAAGTAGAGAATAGATATTTCACTAAACAAAGTAATTTTATTTAGCTAGTATATGCCATTTAACAAAATATGATCACGTAGAAAAACCAATGACAAAAAATGACATCTAGACGTAATGAACACCCAGCAGGTGGTCTTGCCAACCCTTTGTTCTCCTGTTAATTTTACTTTGGCATAATCAGTGTCATGACTTTGCTGGATCTCAGCAGCTGTTTTGTACAACATGACCTTGCCCATCGGATTCTTTCAATAGCACTGGGATTGAGAATCTCTTGCACGCTGGGCCAGTTTGTAGCTTTCTCGGAGAATTTAGAGTTGGCTCAAAAGACAATTCATCATGGAATATTAGACTTACGGACTGTTGGCCACAATGTTTACTGACATGTAGGTAAAAAGAACAAAATGAAGCTGTCTCTAGAAAGAGAAACAGGTAGACAAACAGAAAGGTGGCAAAAGTGGTAAAAGTGGGGACAATTGCAATAGTGTAAACAATAAAAAATTTTAAAAAGAGAAAGTCCTAAAAATACTCAAGTCACTCTTTCTGGGTCATTCTGGAGGCTGGCTGCAATCCCTGCCTTTGGGTTCAGTGAGACTGCTCTATCTATCATCATAATAAATGTTTTGTTTTGTTTCTATAGGTAACAGTATCAGTCTGAGGTCTAGCAGAATTAAAGGTCACCCAGAGAGTCTGAGAATCCTCTGGGAGAAGTACATGTCCTCACTTGTTTGACTTAAGGCTTGGCCACATTATGTGCTTTGGCCACTTGGACATGAACAGACTTGACCTTTGCCTTATCTAAGCAGATGCTTTACATGTAATTGTGGTATTTGGGTTGGACTCTCTTGAGTTTCTGCGTTCTTTCATGAAAACACCATATTCTTTCAGCCTGGAATCAGGAACAAGAAGACACTTGGGATTTGAGCTACAGCTGACCCCTAGCCCTTGTATAAGAAGTGCAAAAAAATGTCTGTTGTTTTAGGCTACTGGAACTTTGGGATTATGTGTTGCCACAATAAAAGCTGACAAACACTGTGAGGCACCCAGAGATGAGCAACACTGGAAGCCACTACTACCTGTGGCTTAAGAAATAAAGGAAGGAATAGTATATGGAGAGCCAGTATGAGCTGGAGCAGTGCAGAAAGGGCTGCTGAGCTTATGGGAGCTGTGGACAAGGGACTGTAGCTGCTGTTCAGAAAAGAGCAGAGGAAAGAAATGAATGCCCAGACTTCTCTTCCCTTACACTCATTCACATCTGATGGCACTTCCCATTGCCAAACCCAAGCACAAGTCAATCAATAAGATGATCCAAGAGAGTGAGTCCACAGAGCTCAGCTTCCCAGAGCACAAAGCAACATAGTGGCAGACACTAGCCACTAGCCAAAATGGCAGTGAATGGATGGAGAGTGGGAAGGGCAGATGTAGAATCACTCAAAAAGTAGCTCAAATCGATTTATGTTACATGCAACAAAGAGGCCTCCTAAAGTGAAGATAAATTTGAATTACACAAAGAATTAGTGAGAAAAACATAATGATTTGTGATAAATTTCTTAATAGAAAAGAACATAGAGAGCATATGTTGCTTGTAGGCAATAAGCTACTTTGTTGAAGGGAAAATACTTGATAGGAAGAAAAATCACATTTTATTATACAGATTCCATGGTACCTAGCATTGTTCCACATAATTCATAGGTTACCTAAATACTCAATCAAGACAATGGCAATGATGATAGATGTGATTTTCTTCTAGCATCAATTTAGATAGTTGTATTTCTATTTTCCAGATTACACAGTGTAGAAAAAAATTTGTACTATAGCACTCAAAGATTTTAGGTAAAGAAAAACAGAGTCTGTTATTTTGCAAAAGACAACCCTGAGTTGTGGCATGCTATAATGATTTATTCTGCTACGTCACAGGAAAATAAATGCCCTTTCCAACTGACTGAGACTCTTTTCATTCGTCAACTATTGATCCCCTCCCACAACCTTTCTTCTTAGCTCCATGATTCTTCTAGAGATTAAACCAATGAAGCCCAGTCCCCTTTATTTCTTCCTACTTTATGCTGTGGTATCACCATCAATAACATCAGAGCAGCCAGCCACTCATCTTCAGTGTCAGACACCAGCTAGAGGGAAGCTTTTAGAGGTTGTCTAGGCACTTCCTTTCAGGACCCAATCACAAAAATTAAACCTTAAAAGTAACAATAGAATACATATTTTAAAAATTATTTCCTTTAAATTTTATGTGCATCTGTAACTGCAGTGTCCCCTTGTTTGCTTTCTAAGGAGAAAGCAAGAAATGAAATCACAATAGGTATCGGCCTGCTGTATGTTAAGTGAGAAGTGGGCAGGTTACAAGAGGGAGACTAGAGGGAATGGATGGGCCAAGTTTAAAGTCAAAGAAAAATCTCCATGATTCCCAAATGCCATGCTCTCAATAATTTAGGGACCACTGATGATGTTCCACTTATTTTTATTTCCTCAAATCTGCTGAAGAACTCTTTGCTCCCCAAAGATTTGTACTTATTGTTTCTAATTTGTTGATTACTACTTCCAATTTCTGAGCTATTGTGCAGAGATGCTCATCTCCCCATAAGTCCTCCAATTCAAATGGCCTGGTTCTCAATACCTCAGGGACCCAGACTCCCCCACAAACACTTAGAATACCCAAACAGGAGCCTATATTGTGGAAGAAAGAGGTCAAAATAAAATATGTCTGTCTAAGTATTTGTTGTTGATTCCTTTAGATAGATTATTGATTTTTTTCATTTGAAGGATATCATAATTTGAATTGTACTGGCTTATTTTTAGATTTAAAGCTGTACAATTTTCAAGTCTCTTTTTAGCTTCTTTTCTAGTATATGAAATAATAATAGCAGGTTGTCTTACTTCAGTGGTGCTTGGCCAATATTATTAAAGGTACCAGTAAATTAGTCTATCTGTTTATTTACTTATGTTCTATCTTGTCTAAGAAATTATTTAAGAAGGCTTATAGGAATAAAATTTTTTAAAATACAAAATACTATAAATCAAGGATGGCAAATGACTTTTATGCTCCATGAAACTTTAGTAGTTGGTAGTGGAGGTCCAGAAGATGGCGCTGAAAAAGCACTTGCAGTATACTTGGCTGCTCACTAAGAATGAGTGTCACAACTAATTAGTAATATCTGCCATGAGCTGGAAGAGGAAAATAGCAAATATGCTATCCTAGTTTATTAACATTAAAAAAGAAAACAAGTTTTAAGTGAAAATGTAAATGAATAATTATTATACTAGAGATGGTTTTCCAAATATGACACTAAGGCAGAAACCATTAAACAAAAGACTGATAAATTTAATATTTGAATTTTTAAATATGGAAACTGACCACACAAAAATATAAAAAGTAAAGAAATGAGAAACTGAAACATATTTGGCAGTAGTTCTTAAGTAAGTGTTTGTACCCTTTAAGACCTCTTTTAGATCAATAATCAAAATACGGTCTTCACAATTAAATATGGACAGAGAACATTATATCAGCTGCACCTACAAAGCACCCAACTTATAACAGCTGAAGCCATAGAGGTTTTATTGTTTTCCAGTAAAATAAATCTGTAGGCAAACTGTCTGGGACTGTTACGATGTAATTTTGCCACAGGGGCCAGACTCCTCCTGCATGTGGTTTTCATCTCCTCACCTCACAGCAAAAGTGCCTGCCACAATGCAGTCTTAAATGAGGCAGGAGCAAGAGGAAGGAACAGGGCAAAAGTCAGAACAGACAAGCTGGCTTATCTACCCCATTTTAAAGTGTTTTCCCCAAAGTCTGTTCCAGAGGCTTCTGTATGTGTCTCATTAGCCAGAACTGCTGCTACATATGGCCAACCCTAGCTGTAAGATAAGCTGAGAAATAGAGTCATGATGTTAATATTATTGTAATTCAATTTAGCAGATGGTAGCCCTGAATAAAATTGAAATTGTTTCACTAAAAAAGAAAAAGAGAATGGACATTATGAAAGCCAGTTACAGTGTCTGCCATGTGCATAAACCTGCAATTGAAAGGAAGGAAGAAAGGAAAGAAGGAGGTAGAAAAGGAGGGAGGAAAGAAGAAAGTTGGTTCAAGAGAGAGGGTGGAATAAAGGTTAGGAAGATAAATGGCTAATATGTGAAAACAGTTTACGTTCTCATTATGGTTATGTCATTAACCAAATTAACATAAATTGATACACTGTTTTTTGCCTAGAAATTAGAAAATATTTGTAAAAGTATAATGGGGTACAGAGCATGGGTCTCCTGAAAATAGGGGAACCCCCAAGTCCTTAAAAAGGCACAAGGTGGAGAGAGGACCCAAAAATCAGAAAGTACAGTGTTTAAGGCACATTGCATAACAAAGGCAGATAAATAGCTTGTGCCTTCCTAAAAGGAGGAACTGCAGAAGCTACAAATTGTATATGTGACTGTGAGAATGTGCACTGGCAGAGTGACTTGTGACATAGCCTGGGGGGCGGGGTTCACAAGGAACCTGCATGAGCTGCAAGGGTGGATGCTCACCCTGGATGCATGTGCATGGCTGGGAACTCTTGCCCTGACTAAAGATGTCAGTCAAAAGAGGGTCAAAGACACTGGGGAACCGACAAAAATGGCAGACACTAACACACCATAGGAAGAGACAGAGTTTGGCCACTCCATAATTTCTGAGCCAAGCATTTAAGATTGGAACAGGCCAAGAAACAAGGAAGGTGGTCTGCCTAGAGGTCTGAAAGTCTGCCATGAGGTCTGCATGGAGTTCTGCAAAGAAGTCTGCCACAAGATCAAGAGGTCTGCCATAAGTTTGAGAGGTCTGCCTGGAGGTTTACCTATAGAAGACAGTAGCAGAGCTGGCCAAGCTATAGGGAACCTGCCTGCAGATAGGAAGTTGAGCTAGTGACTGAAGTAAGGCAGCTCCAAAGGAGAGAAACAGATGCTGGAAGAAGTACTCAGGCCAGAGCACACAGAGATATGAGGGATGCTTAGAATTGGTGACCAGGAATGCTGAGCTGCAGACTTCTGCTTTTCTGAAGGATGGTACCTTTGACTGGCATATTCTGAAACTGGCTTGGCATGGTAGAGAGAGGCAGGGTTATTTGTTTTGGGTGTTTTTAAAGGAAGCAGGACTTAATCGCAGAAAACCTTACTCTCACTCTGTCTCTCATTCGCTCATGGGCTCAGGAAATACCAGGCCCACCAGGGGCTTAGATCTTGGGTGGATAGAAGCCAACTCAGGGAGTCAGAGTCCCACAGTGAGACATGTGCCTCCCTGAGCCCCAACATCTGGGACACCATGATCCAGTGTAACATGGTACACTGTTCTGGGACTGCTACATGGAGACTGAGAGCAGCAAACACCAGACGATGAAGGAGAGAGATGCTGCAAGATGGTGACTCTGAAACCCACAGAGGCACATTCTGAAGAAAACGGAGATCTGTTTGCCTGACCAGCTTAAGGACAGATAAGGATATGAGGAACTTCTGGGCATGGTTTTTGTCTGTAGCCTTTTGGGGAGCAAGGTAAGTTCTAGGTCTCATGGGAGAGAAGGGCTCAGAGAAGGAATGCTCTCAAGACCTCCAAGTTTGGAGCCCTGGTAATAAAAATCTCTTTCCTTCAACACAAATCATTGGATCATGTGAGTTCAAGGTGCCAGGAGGCCAAAACCAAATTTGCATGGTTACGAAAGGCCTTTTTTTCATATCAAGAAAAAATGTATGCCGGAAAGCAAACTTTTTTCATAGTCCGCCTTCCTCAAAGGCAGAATCTTTAAAAGCCTTTCAGTTTTGCTTATTCATTGACCCCACTATTACAGTACTAAGGGGCTAGTCCTAGATGAGCACAGAGTTTGAATATCAAGAGTATTTACTGGAGCATCATTATTAATATGGAAATATTAAAAGCAATTAAAGTTTTCAGATAGGACACTGGTTAAAAACAACTGAGATACATCTATGCAACAGAATTTGGTGCAATTACATAAAATGATGACAAGAAAGAAAATCCTTTAGAAACAAGTCTTTCAAGGGCAAGTTAACAATAGTTAACAGAGGTTATTTTTAATTCATTACAGCATATAAAGGAGTGAGCTGTGGGAGCCTCAACATTTTATTCCACAAAGCATAGCTATAATAGTTTAAACCTGAAAATCATTCTAAGAAAGAGAAAACATGACAGCTATTCTTCCCTAAACAAACTTCTATAAAGCTCCTATCAATGGCCCAGCTTTCAGCGAGGCTATTTTCTGGTGTATGCCACAAAACAAATTACTTCCAAAAGGTCTGACAACAAAAATGCATATAGTAATTTTTCAATAAAGCATTCTTATTTATTAAGGACATTTACTAAAATAAATACTTTATTGAGTTGGTAAAAAAGTCTGTTTGTTTTTTCCTTAAAATTACTCCAGTAGAGTGTAGTTGTCTTTAACTTCATTTGAAACAACTTTGTTAAATTGTGTTGTGACAGCTGTCATATCAACCTGCATTTAAAAATAATTTATTAAAATTGGTGAATATTTTGGATTGGTGTTTCAGGGTTCTTAGGATATAGTCCCAGCAGTGGAATTGCTGGGTCAAAAGGCAGATCCATTTTTAGTTTTCTGAGGAAGTTCCATATTGTTTTCCATAGTGATCGTACCAGTCTGTAATCCCACCAACAGTGTACTAGGGTCCCTTTTTCTCCACAACCTCTCCAACACTTGTTATCTGTTGCTTTGTTTATGATGGCCATCCTGCCTGGTGTGAAGTGGCATCTCATTGTGGTTTTAATTTGCATCTCTCTGATGGCTAGTGATATTGAGCATCTTTTCATGTGTCTCTGGTTCCTCTGTATGTCCTCCTTGGACAGGTGTCTATTCAAGTCCTTTCCCCATTTTTTTAATTGGGTTGCTTGTCTTCTTAGAGTAGAGTCGTGTAAGTTCCTTATATATTTTGGAGATTAAACCTTTGTCTGAGGTA
Source organism: Trachops cirrhosus (assembly GCA_028533065.1). Lineage (NCBI taxonomy): Eukaryota > Metazoa > Chordata > Mammalia > Chiroptera > Phyllostomidae > Trachops > Trachops cirrhosus. The sequence continues at coordinate 74,474,098 of CM052541.1, forward strand.
TCATTGGCAAATATGCTTTCCCATACAGTTGGTTCTCTTTTTATTTTAATACTGTTTTCTTTATCTGTGCAGAAGCTTTTTATTTTGATGAGATCCCATTTGTTTATTCTTTCCTTTATGTCCCTTGCTCTAGGGGATGTGTCAGTAAAAAAGTTTCTGCGTGATATATCTGAGATTTTCCTGCCTATGTTCTCCTCTAGGACTTTAATGTTCATAGCAGCACAATTTACAATAGCTAAGTGCTGGAAACAACCTAAGTACACATCAGTAAATGACTGGATCAAAAAACTATGGTACATTTACACAATGGAATTCTATGCAGCTGAAAGAAAGAAGGAGCTCATACCCTTTGCAACAGCATGGATGGATCTGGAAAGCATTATGCTAAGTGAAATAAGCCAGGCAGTGAAATACAAATACCATATGATCTCGCCTTTAACAGGAACTTAAACAACAAAACAAAGAAACAAGCAAAATATAGCCAAAGACACTGAAATAGAGGACAGGCTGACAGTGACTAGAGGGGAGAGGGGAGGGAATTTCAGGGAAACTTCAGAGGAGAATGGGAAGGGTTTACAGGAACAAATATAAAGGACATATGGACAAAAACTAGGGGGTTGGAAATGGGAGGGAGGAGAGAAGGGATGGGTGGGTTGGCTGGAATGGGAGTAAAGGATAGAAACTGAACTTGAATAATGATTAAAAAATAAATTTTAAAAAATAATAGACAAAAAATTAAAAAAGAATATAAAAAGAATTGGTGAATTTTTGTGAAGCCATTTTAATATTGAAGATGGAAGCAGTATGCAACATTTTCAGCATCGTTATGCTTTATTATTCCAAGAAAGGTAAAAATGCAATTGAAATGTAAAAAAAGATTTGTGCCATGTATGGAGAAGGTGCTGTGACTGATCAAACATGTCAAAAGTGGTTTGTGAAGTTTTGTGCTGGAGATTTCTCACTGGACGATGCGCCATGGTTGGGTAGACCAGTTGAACTTGATAGCTATCCAACTGAGACACCGATTGGGAACAATCATGTTATACCACATGGGAGATCATTGACACATTCAAAATATCCAAATAAATAAAGTTATTGGTGAAAATAAAAAAATTGTGTCTTTTATTTTATGGAAAAACTACTTTTTTTCTTTTTTCTTTCTTTTTTTTTTTTTTTTGCAGGAGTGAGGCTGCCGCAGAAGCAGCAGCCAGGTTAAGAGCCTCACCTGCTTGCTGAGGAGTGTGGACCTTGATGAGTGAACATGCAGAGGCTCCGAAAGGTCTTCAGTAGAACAGAGGAGCAAGCCTAGAAGCCGATCCACTAGGAAATGAAGTGATCACTGCAGTGAACCCTGCAAGAGGTGGCTGCAGTGGCTCTGACCTACAGTGGTGGTAGTGGGGTGAGATTCAGCAAGTGACATTGGCAGGACTTGCCCAGTGCTGGAGGCCCTGAGAGGCCGGCTGCTCTGCTGTAAGAGGGAAGCACCTGGCCTGAGATTCATGGCATATAATCAGCCTCAGCACAGCTATCTGCTCCCACAGCAGCCCCTCAGGAAGAATACGGCTCTGTCTGTAGTGCGGTGTGTCTCCCACTCTTCCTGGTAGATGATACACGGTGCGACAATGTTTCATGAGCAAATGTCCCTGAGTTCTGGCTGGTGGCAGAAGGAAGGAGATTCCAGCAGCACAGTGACAATCCTCATTCTGGGAGGAGGATATGGGGCATCATATCATTATCTGTTTGAACATCTTCCTTTGTCACCTGGCAGCCAGTGCCTGTGGTTGAGATGATGTCTTTATTCACTGCCAAAGGTAATACCTACCTCAGTTCTTAAATGCAGGTGTGATGGGCCCATAGCATCTTCATTTTTTTCAGGGTTTAATTTTTGTTTTGAGGACACTTAGTCTTGGTTAACTCAGGAGTCTTGTCCTCTTTCCCCAGGAACACACAGTGTGGCAGAAGGGGCTTTGTAGGGTGTGAGGCGAGGTCAGGCCTGGGCCTCAGGGGCTTCTTTGATCAACTCCAATCAACATCTGACATCCCTGAGAAACCCTAGCTGCCCAGAGCCTGGGCCATCAGCTCCATGGGCTGTGCTAACCCATCCACAGTCCTCTCTGCTTGGATACTGACCTGCTTGCTCCACCTTCACAAGCCCAGGGATCATTCCATGTTTCCTGATGCAGAACCTGACTGTCCCTCCCTGGAACCCCAGGACTGACTGAATGAGGTATCCCATGGTTTCCCACCACCACCAGGTGTGCAGGGGTCAGCCCAGAGCTTCCACCCCAGGCTGAACCACTGGTTTCTCTGGGGAGCTCAGCACAACATCCCACCCTCCACCAGGGCAGGGGCAGCACTGGTTCCATCTGGCTTTCTAGTGGCCATGTAGTGCCTGGGGCTCTGCCATCCCCTCCCCACAGCTCCCTCACTGTGGGGCTGTAAGAGGCCAGCACAGGGCCCCTTCTCAATGACCTGCCAGTATCATGGGGTATCTGTAAGTGAGCCATTATAATGATAACATGTAGGGGGAAGGCAGGACAGTCAAGAGCTGGTGGAGTAACAGATAGGGTCCCAGGGCCCTAAGAGGCGCTGGGATGGAGCACTGGGGTCAATGTACATGGTGGCACCTGAAGAAACAGACATGAGAGAGGAGCTGTGACAGGACAACTGCCATAGGTGGATTAATGGGTTTCAGGCTTTCTGGGGCATTTGCTTGGGGACAGAGCAGCACCTAGAGAAGACAGAGGGTCACTGGATTTGTGAGGTGAGTCCACTAAGATTCCAGACCCCAGGTCCCTTAGCCCCAGTTGTCGGGCTCATGGAGTCCTAGGAAAAATCATTCAGTCACGTGTGGGAGGGTGTGGGTTTGCTCCTTTCCATGTCAGGTTTCCTGAGTCTGGGGTCCAGTGCTAGGAAATTTCCACCATTGTCCTGGGAAGTCTCAAAGTCCTTCCAGAGATCCAAACAGGAGGGTACATTTCTGCTTGATTGACAAGTGACCACACAGATGGGTTTCTTCCCTGACTGTGGTCACTGGTCCTCCTAGGTCAGGGCAGGGAACTGGGGAGGACAGGGACAGGCTTGGGGCCTGTGCCTGGCTCACTATGTCCTAGCATAGTCCTGAGAGGACTCAGCTCTCTGGGTCCTTGCTCAAGAAGGCTGTCCCTATTCATTCCAGGAGGCTCCTGAGCCCAGACATCTTCCAGGCACCCAAGTTCAGGGACCGGCTGAGCCCCTTGACCCTCTTATGGAGGGGCTACTAGGAGAGGGTGGATGTCCCCAGGAAGGAAGGGCCACTCCAGAGCACCAGCCAGCAAGGCTCTCAGGCAGCCTCCGTGGGCAGCAAGTGGGCCTGGATGCAGGCCCAGCCCAGGTGACTCAGGCTATAGGAAGGATGTGCTCTGGCTCTGACCCAGGCACTGCCTTTGACAATCTCCATCAAGACCTCGGTTTGCTGATCCCTACAGTGCACACAGTTGTGCAGCAGGAAGGCCCTCCAGATCACTCTCTCTAGAATTCTCTACTGAGGTCACAAAGACACACCCTGAGGGAACAGAGGCAGACATCTGAGATTCTAGAGCCCCACACTTGGGTCAGACTCTCATTCTCTGCATTGACAGTGATGAAGAAGAAACTCATCTCTTTTGCTCCTATTCCCAGACCATGCTCTCCCACTCCTCTTTCCTCTGCCTCTTCCCTCTCACTTGTTACCCTCTCCCCCTGCCCTCCACAGGACACCACTTCTGGGCCTAGGCCTGTCCCTCCCCCTGCCACCCCACCTCGCCAAACCAAGTTCCCATCTGTGGTCAGTAAGCCCTCTTGTTTCCTGGCAGGCCACAAGGCCAGCAGTCTCCACAGGTCCTCTGGGGTCCCCTGCACCCCCTGCCCTATCAATGCCCATTCCTCTGCTTCCCTTCCCCTTGCCCAAGTGGTCTTCCACACTGCTAGTCAGTGTCCTCTCCTCCTGAATCCCTCTCTTAGTCTTTTTCTGGCCTCTGGCCCCCTGGGCAGAGGGTTCACAGGCCTTTCCCCACCTCCTGCCGAGTCACCACTTCCCACCACCATCTCCCCTCCCTTGGACCATCCTGCAAACTGTCCCAGGGGCCAGGAATCCCTGCTACATGGGACCTCTCAAAGATTCAGGTGTCAAATTTCCGCTATGCACAAGGAGCAAAACATGCTGGGAAGTGGCCACAGGTAATCCTGGTGGGACCACCAGAAATCCATGAAACCTCTACCCTCCACCATCTTTACAGTGAGTTCTCAGGCATGTGGGTGCCTAGCCTGTATCATGGGGTAGATGCCCCTCATGAGCATTGGTGGAGGAGTGATGGTACCCTGTGCCTGGTATATACCCCACTCCCCAAACCAGCCTCCCTGGGAGAGACTGACTAGGGTGCCTCTAGCAGAACAAGGACTGTCTGGGTTGGGGGCGGGGGGACTTTGGCAATGGGAAGAGAGGTGAAGCCCTGCTATAAGGTATTGGGGCCTGGAGGCTGGGGAGGTTGGGGACTCTGCTGGGGCAAAGCACCCTGTTCACTCTGGTCCCGGGCACTCAGAGGGCAGTTGCTGAGCTCTGCAGTTGAGCTGGCCCTCAGCTTCCCTGGGTCAGGGCCATGTTCCTGCAGCCTCCTTGGGGCCAGCCATAGGCTTCTGGGGGTGTGGCAGAATGTTGCACCTGGAGGTGAAGGCTGTCTGAAGGGACCCTCTGAGACCTCGGTGGACCCCAACACCATACTTCTCTCCTTTCCCTGCAGGGCCCAGGACAGCCAGGGCTACTCCCATTTCCCATCTCTGACACAAGCAAGGAGAGCTGTGACTGGCGGGAACTTGGTGAACCCACATCTTGACTCTTCTGTCCGCCCAGCTGACCCAAGTCACTTGAGAGTAGATGACCAAAAATTGGCAAGTTTCCCCCATGGCCCCAGGAAGGTGACTCTTGAGAGTGCTGACTTATGTGAGAAGGGGGAACACTGGACACTCAGAAACCACACAGGCTGCCTGCCTCTCAAAGGGGGCGCACCTGGGCTGTCTGTCCTGACCACAGCCTGCTGTGCTCAGGGTCCAGAATGATGCTTGCTTTTGGTCCCTGTAGCCTCCTCAGTTTTGATGGCCACATTTGGGGCTGCTGAACTCATGTGCTGAAGATACACCCTGCAACTGGCACCCCCTCACCAGGAAGCTCAGCATTTGCAGGCCAAGGGAGCCAGACCCCTCCTGCCCATGGCCTCCAGTTTGCAAAAGATCATCAAATGAATGCAGCCTGTCAGGACCCCAACCTTGGGCTCTGCTTTCTAATGCCAAGAGCAGATGGGGAGCCAGGCAGAGCTTTAGGACCTCCTCCACAGGACCCTTCCTGAGCAGTTAGCCCCCTTCCCCTCTCTGTCCATCTGCTGGGGGTGTCGAGTACTTCCCACCCCAAGTGGAGGCTTTGTGGGCCCCGGTCCAGGCACAGGCCAAAAGTCAAGTAAGAACCCTCTGCTGGAAGCTCCAGCATCCCCAGGACCAGCATGGCAGGACTTGAGGGTGAGAAAACTGGCTGACTCTGGAGCTGCCTCCCAGCTGCAGCCTGAGTGCTGTCTAGTCAGGGGAACAGTCATGGCCTGATCCTGCTTCCAGAAGAATGACCACTTCTACTCCTGCACCTGACTTCTGGCCCCCAAATTCCTCCTGTCCATTTTCCCTCAACATACACAGCACTCCTCCAAATCACATGTGGGTCACCTTGGTCCATGTGAGACCACATACTGCTCTACACACGTGGTCCCTCTGCATTCTTGATGGGGTAAATGGGCACATTTGGGCCTGTGTTACTGCAAGCGGCCCAGAGACACTTGTGCTGTGGGGTCAATAAGTCCTTGGGTCTCCCGCTCAGTGACTAGGAGACACTGCTGGGAATGCCTGTGGAGCCAGCAGTATGAGGTCCAGACTCCTGCAGCCTGAGGGAGACGGCCAGGCAGCCAGAAGGATACACACCATCGTTTTGGGGTCACAGAGGTGGACAGATTCTATGAACACCTCCCTGGACCACACCCACACTTTTGGGTTTGGAAACTCCTCTGAGAAACATCTGGGGCTCCAAATAGCCCCACTCCTGAGGCCCTGTCTTCTGTCCATGAACTGAGGCTCCCCCAGATACCAGCATCTCAGACAGGATGGTCCAAGGACAAAGCTGAGCCTTGTCTACACAAGAAACCCATGACTCAGCTCCTTGGGGCCATGGGAAAGGAGGCATGTCCCCAGAGCTCCTCAGCTCCCAGTCCAGGGCAAAGGAAAGACTGGGTTCTTGGAGGCTCAGCCCAGGTCCCAGGGCTGCAGGGCAATGGAGAAATCTGGAGAAGAAGCTTGTAGGGCAGGTTCATAGTCAGCTAGTGCCCTCGCTCTCCATTTGCAAACTTGCCCTCTCAAAAGATGCATCTGACCTTCAAGTAGGGAGGTGGGAGCTGTGCTGTAGCCAACTTTCCTTCCCAAGTGCTTGGGAGCAACATTTTTTATCAGCTCTAAGAAAGACCAGGCTATTCTGCCAACAATGGAAGATGTTATTTAACCAAGACCCGGAAGAGGTACAGCTGGACTTAACATTCCCACAAACACGTGATCGGACTTGGAGGCTTTATTTCTTCCCACCCAGAAGGATGTCCTGCAATTCCCTGAGGGAAATGAAAAGGAGGCAAGGTTGTGAGACCTCATGGAGAGCTCCAGGCTGCCCTGGGACCGAGGAGGGAGAGTGGTGGTATGAGGGCCCAGAGCCCTGCTGCTAGGGGTCCCAGAGACTTCTGTTTTGCCCGGAGCTGGTAGAATGGAGCCTAAAGAGGGCCAGCAATCTCCCCTGACTCTCCTCCTAACTCCAGGCTCCCAGCACCAGTCAGCCTCCCCTCGTGTTTCCTCCAAGTGATAGAAAATAGTTGTTAAAACTATTTCACAGAAGCACAGGCAGAAGTCCAGGGTATACGGGGCCAGCTCAATCATTTTTTGTAACCTGGTTACAGAGAGATAATTTTGATTGTTGTTCTTAATGTCTTTTATAATGAATAAAAGGTATTAAATGGTCTTGTAAAAAATTGATTTCATCTGAAACCCATCCTGACAGCTTCATTTCCTCAAGTGGCAGCTCAGAAGGCCCTGGTCTGAGCTTTTACACAACACACCCCACCATCAGTATGAGGATGACAAACCAAATTTTAGAGCATTCACACATCTTGCTCTCCTTGGCACATTTTCTTTATTCTATTTGATGATCAAACAACAGCTATGATGCTTAGTATATAGATTTTGAGAAATTAGCATTAATGTTCTTCTAGATGAGACCTATGTCACATGATTGTTCTTTCTGAATCAGCCAGGGCAAGACTTTTTTCAATGGCTTCTATTTTTACCGAGAATCCACAAAACAGGTAGTTGCTAGTTATTCTATACTATATTTTCATGTAATGTTAAGTCATAAGGCCCAAACTAAAACCAGGGCCATCTTATTCAAGGAAACCTATTTAAACTTTGTTAAATTTGTGATTAATTTGTTAACATGTGTTTACAGTGTGTCAATAAACTTAGGAGACGAGGGAGATGAAAGGAAGACTAGGGCAACATTTTTTGACAAAGGAGATCCAGCTCAATTTGAACTCAAGAATCGCCACTTCTAATCCTTTACATGGAGGCTAAGAGGAATCATCATAAATATTGTCTCCTTGCCACATAGCCTCCAGCCAGACCACCAATAAGCCCCTAATATTTGCCAACACTTATTTTCGGTGTGTTTGATTATAACCACCCTAGTGTGTTGGAAGTCGTCAAAGTATACCCTTTTGGTAACAAGTCTGAGATGGCCCATCATCTGCCCTGATGTTGCCCTCAGTCTCATGAAGCCACCTAAGGCTTCCATTCTCCTGTAAATCAGGTGAGCCTGTATTTCTTTACAGCTAAGTTGGCGATCCAGGAACTCACAGCTGGAAGAGAGGAATCCTGGTGGACGCTAAGCATGAGGTGAGCTGAATGTTTATAAAATGAACTACCGAACGAAGAAACAAACAAAAAACCTCAAAGAAACAGACTTTTCCAGCATATAGCCCACTCACAATGTATGTGGGAGTACAGAAAAACAGGTGATATTAACTTGGGCGAAGGATTGGAAATACTTAAGACAGGTGACCTTTAGGACTTTTTAAAGCTACACTATGTGTGTAGTGAGGGTGACTTGGCCCAGGCCTGGGGTGTCCATGCCTCCTGAGAAAACCATGTCAGTGGGGGAATCACCTTCCCAGGGCCAGCCCCACCAGGAAAAATTTGCAGCCAGCACCTGTTGTTTAGGGTCTTAGCAGCATAGAGACCAAATCTTGGTCCTGAGGACCCCTGTGTATCAGAGCCTGAGAGCAGCAAGGGTGAGAATGACCACTCCCTGTACATGAAAGAGACTCAGAGAAACCAGTTTTCACAATGGTCAAGAATCAAATCACATTCTTTCTTCACCCCTCTGCTTCAAGCCCCCCACAAACTCCCAGAAAAAACAAGGCACCAACCACGGAGCTTACATGGGGAGGTCCAAGATAATTTTCCTTATGCTGGTGGATGATTTTAGTTATGGTTAGTTTTCAGGCTTGGCAGCTGAACAGAAGTCAATAGCATTCATTCAATAATGTAGGTTTTCTCTCATGTTAGCCTCATATCAACTAAAGCACTAAGTTTGGAAGTGGAGAACTTCCACCTGGTGGATCAGGGGAGGCTGAACTGATAAGGGGGCATTTTGAGGGGACCTCCCTTAACGGATGGATGGCATTGAGATGGAAGAGGACGAAGCAGGGAGGTAAAGGTGTGTCCCACAGGTACATACAGACTGCTGAGCCTGGAAACCAAAGGTGAGTATCCCAGAATAGAATGGACTTCTGGGATAAAACTGTAAATCTGAAATGTATCCAATATTTTATTTTAAAAGTCTACCGGCCAAATTTTAAAAATTTGAGGCTTTGGAACAGAGATCATTATTTCTTGGCCCTGTTAATTATGAGATTTCTTCCACAGTTACTCTGCCAAACATCAGCCAGAACAATTTTTCTACTGTGGCCAATGGATGTTTTTCTCTGAGGTAGGAGCAGAATGTTTTTGGGGTACCTGATCTCCCCAAGACCATCACATTTATCCCCACTCCCCAAAGTGTCCCAGTTTGGACAATGCATTATAATTGTCACTCTAATTATCATTGGTTATCATTTATTTTTTAAATTGTAGTAAAATTTACCATTTTAACCGGGTATATGGTTTGATGACATTCAATATATTCTCATTGTTGTGGCACCATCACTACCATCCATCTCCAGAACTCTCTCCATCTTGCAAAACCGAAACTCTATACTCACTGGGTATCAACACCCTACCCCACCACCAGCTCCTGGCAACCAGCACTCTACTCTCTGTCTCCGACTACTCTAGGTCTCTCTTGTATATGTGATCAGTCACACAGCATTTGTCTTTTTCTTACTGGCTTTTTTCACTTAGCATAATGTTTTCAGATTCATTCATATTGTAGCATGTGTCATTTTCCTTCCTGTTTAAGGCTGGGTGATATTTTACTGTGCATATGTATAAATTCCATGTTGTTTATCCATCCACCTGTAGACGGACACTCAGTTGCTCCCAGCTGTTGGCTATTGTGAATATTTGTTGCATCTCTGCTTTCAATTCTTTTCAGTTCAGGAAGTGGAATTGCTGGGTCATGTGGTAATTCTCTCTTTAATTCTTTGAGGAACTTCCATACTGTCTCTGTTAGTGGCTACACCATTTCACATTCCCATCAGAAGAGCATAAGAGTTCCAATTACTCCATATGCTCTCTCCAGCACTTGCTTTAAAAATGATAATAATAATAGTCATCTTCATGGGTGTGAAGTGGAATCTCACAGTGGTTTTGACTGCATTTCCCTAATGAGTATGACGTTGAACATCTTTTCAGGTGTTTAATGTCCATCTGTATCTCTTTGAAGAAATGTCTATTCAACTCCTTTGCCTATTTTTTAATCAGAATGTTTATTTATTTTGTTTTTATTTTTTGTTTTAGGAGTTCTCTGTATATTCTGGATATTAATCCATTATCAGATATGTTATGGATTTTGTTTTACATGATTCTGAAACTTTTGTTTGTTGTAAAATTCAGAGATATATAGAGTCCCCCAATTGGGCTTTTACTTAAATGACTCAGTCTGAATGATAATTGAATTGTATCACTAAAAATTAGATACTGTCTGTCTTACAGTCTTTCAAGGCCAGAGAGGTTCCCTTGGGATCTGAACAGATGGAAGAAAATTCAGGGAGCCATGGGAAGTCCTCACATGCCTTTATTCACAGGTGGGGTGATCCACACATGCTGAAAACTGCATGGCCCACAGAAGGAAGCCCCAAGTCCCTTATATAATAAAAAAACACAAAGCCAGCAGGGTGCCAAAACATTGTATAACAAAGCATGATTCTGTGCATGCAGGCCCACTCAAGACTATGGGGATATGGTTTATCAGACCTTGTCTCAAGGCTATGGGAACACTGCTGATCTTAGTTGCCCAGACATCTGGGTGAGGGAGCCTGACTGACACCATTCACCCTACACCATCTTCAGGTTTATCTAGTCTAATGTTACAAATTCAAGTGCACCAGGCAAGTTTACAAAGGTTGTAATTCTAATAAAATATAATCGTTATTTTTCTGCTTAATATTCTCATTTAAATCTTTACATTATTTATTGTACTATAAAAAATATAGTGTTTTTCTTAAAGTTTTCTAGCTATAACCTTCTCTGTTAACCATCAGTTCACTTCCTGATTTAACTATTCAGAAGCTGTATATTTTCATTTTATTTAAAAAAATTTTTTATTGTTGTTCAATTACAGTTGCCCACATTTTCCCCCATTACTCTCTGCTGCCCTAACCACCCACTTCCCACATTCAATCCTCCCCGTTTTTGTCTTTGTCCATTGGGCCTTTATACAGGTTCCTTGATTCTATCCTTCCCCTTCTTTCCCCATTATCTCTCTGTCCCCTCCCCTCTGGTCACTGTCAGTTTGTTCTTTATTTCCACGTCTCTGGTTCTATTTTGCTTGCATGTTTGTTTTGTTGATTAGGTTTCACTTATAGATGAGATCATATGGCATTTGTCTTTTACTGCCTGGTTTATTTCTTTTTTTTAAAATATGTTTTATTGATTATGCTATTACATTTGTCCTATTATCCCCCCTTCATTCCCCTCCATCCTGAACACCCTCTCCCACCCACATTCCCCCTCTTTACTTCAGTCCATGTGTCATAAGTTCTTTAGCCTCTACATTTCACCTACTATTCTTGCCCTCCCCCTGTCTATTTTCTATCTACCTTCATTGCTA
>CM052541.1:74485953-74506302 GCA_028533065.1 Trachops cirrhosus
GTCAGTGACCAGAGGGGAGAGGGGAGGGAATTTCAGGGGAGAAGGGAAGGGTTTACAGGAACAAATATAGAGGACACATGGACAAAACTAGGGGTGTTGGAAAGGGGAGGGAGGAGGGGAGGAATGGGTGGGTGGGCTGGAAAGGGAATAAAGGATAGAAACTGTACTGAATAAACTAAAATAAAAATTTAAAAAAATATATTTTTGTATAATTTATTGATTATGCTATTCCAGTTGTCCCATTTCTTTTCTCCCTTTTATTACCCTCTGCCCTGCAACCCCCATCCCTCCAGCATTTCCCCCCATCCTCAGTTCTTATCCATGGGTTTTACATATTATGTTCTTTGGCTTCTTCATTTCCTATACTATTCTTAATTTACCCCTGTCTATTTTGTACCTGCCAATTATGCTTCTTATTCCCTGTAACTTTTCCCCCATTCTCCCCACTAACCCTCCCTGCTGATAAGTATTTTTCTGTGATCTCCGTTTCTGTGATTCTGTTCCTGTCCTCATTGTTTGCTTAGTTTCTTTTTGTTTTTGTTTTTATTTTAGGTTCAATTGTTGATAGTTGTGAGTTTGTTGTAATTTTACTGTTCATAGTTTTGATCTTCTTTTTCTTAGATAAGTCCTTTTAACATTTCATATAACAAGGGGTTGGTGATGATGAACTCCTTGAACTTGACTTTATCTGGGAAGCACTTTATCTGCCCTTCCATTCTAAATGAAAGCTTTGCTGAATAAAGTGCTTCCCTTCCATGACTTGGAATACTTCTTTCCAGCCCTTTCTTGCCTATGAGGTTTCTTCTGAGAAACCAGCTGATAGCCTTATGGGAACTCCCTTGAAGGTAACTGTCTCCTTTTTCTCTTGCTGCTTTTAAGATTCTCTTCTTCTCTTTAATCTTGGCTAATGTAATTATAATGTGTCTTTGTGGGTTCCTCCTTAGGTTCAACTTCTTTTTGAATCTCTGAGCTTCCTGAACTTGTGTTTTCTTTGCCAGACTGGGGAAGTTTTCCTTCATTATTTTTTCAAATAAGCTTTCAATTTCTCGCTCTTTTTCCTCTGCTTCTGGCATCCCTATGAATCACATGTTGGAATGTTTAAAGTTGTTCCAGAGGTTCCTAAGCCTCTCTTCATTTTTTTGAAATCTTGTTCTTCATTTTGTTCTGGTTGAATGTATATTTCTTCTTTCTGTTCCAAGTTGTTGATCTGAATCCCAGTTTCCTTCCCTTCAGTATTAGTTCCCTGTATATTTTTGTTTATTTTACTTTGCATAGTCTTCACTTTTTCCTCTATTTTGCAGCCATACTCAAACATTTCTGTGAGCATCCTGATTACCAGTGTTCTGAACTCTGCATTTGATAGGTTGGCTATCTCTTCTTTGCTTAGTTCTCTTTTTGGAGCTTTGATCTGTTCTTTCATTTGGGCCATATTTCTTTGTCTTGTCATACCTGTTATGTTGTAAGGAGCAGAGCCTTAGGTATTCGCCAGTGTGGGGCAACCCACATCACTGCATTATGGTGCTTTATGTGGGGCAGGGGTCTAATAGGGAACAATGCTGCTTGTTGGGCTCAGGCCCCACTTTGTCACTTCCTCCACTCCGCACAAGAAAATTAGGCCCTTCTGGTGCTGATTTCTGGGTGGGTAGGTTTGTGTGCATTCTAGGACTCTGTGGGTCCCTCCAATGGACTCTCCTACGAGACTGGGAATTTCTCCCACTGCTGCATCCCCCACAGTTTTTTACAATAGAGCTTTTGAGGCTTTATTTCCCCACACTGAAACCCTGTATTGAACACTCTGTCTTGCTCCCCAGTTGTTCCTCTCAGTTTATCCACATACAACTGTAGGACCACCTGGTCCACTAGCTGCCACCTGCTGCACTCCTCTCCTCCCTGGCTGCCCATCTCCACCCCTCCTACCAATCTGGATAAATGTTTCTTCTTTAACTTCTTGGTTGTCAGACTTCCCATACAATTCAATTTCCTGGCAGTTCTGGTTGTTTCTTGTTTTGTTTTTTTTTTTGTTTGTTTGTTTTTATTAAATTGGTTGTTTCATTCTTTTGGTTGTGCAAGGGAGTAAAGTGTATCTACCTATGCTTCCATTTTGGCTGGAATTTGCTTGTTCTCATTCCAGGAATTTTAGTCTTAACAGGTTTAAACTCAGTCTCCTAATCTTCTACTCAGAGTTGCTTTCTCCCCATAGGCTCCATCATGTTTCCTGTTGCTCAGCCCAAAAACCTTGGAGCCATACTAGCCTGTCCTTTGTGTTATATTTCACATGCAATCCAAATGCAAGTCCTGTTGAAGCTGCCACTTCAACTGTACCACCCTATTCTAAACTACAGTACCTCTATTCTGGATTATTGCCTCTTAACTGGTTCATCTCCACCTAACCAGGTCTCTTATAATCTATTCTCCAGTAGCTGGCAATGTGATCCTTTAAAATATAATTCAAATCATACTACTCCTCTTCTAAGGTCTACCTTCTCATTTGGAGAAAAAGCCAATCCCTACAATCACCCCTCTTATCTGCCTCTGCTATTATTTCATATTTTATCCTTCAGTTGCACTCCACTCCATTACTCATGACACTGCAGGTATGCTCACCTCCATCTGCTCTGCAAACATGACAGGCATGTTGCCTCCTTAGGGCATTTGCCCTCTTGCTCCTGCTGTGGACAGCTTCTTTTCAAGAAAACCACATGGCAATCTTCCTTACCTCCATGAGGTCCCAGCTCAAATGTCTGTGTATCAAGTGATGCCTCCTCTAACCACCCTATTTTAAGTACCTATCCCCACTCTCACTTTATCCTCCTTTCAGGCTCTTCTTTTTTCTGTCCACAACACACATCATCATCCACAATCTATAGATTTTTACTTTCATTTTTATTTTTTCTCTTTACCACTCTTTCCCACTCGCAGGCATGAAGCTCTAATGTGAATGATCTTTTCCAGCTGGTCCCTTGCATCTAGCTGTTTGCCTGGCAGATGGTATGCACTCAATAATTATTAGATGAATGAAAGATTGAATGAATAGTAGATTAACCATTGTAGTAGAAATATGAATAAAATTTCATTTTTTCTGTACCAATTATTTGACTTCTCAATTTCTGTTCAACAATTTTTTTAATTTAAAAAATGTATTGGGATTACATTGATTAATAAGATTATATAGGTTTCAAGTATACATTTCTATGATACATGATTTGTATCGACTTGTGTGCCAACCTCCCACAGTCAAATCATCTTCCATCACCATACATTTGGTCTCCTTTACCATTTATTACCCCCTAACTACTTCCCTCTGGTAACCACCATACTATTGTCTGTCTATGAGTTTCAGTTTTGTATCCCACATATATGTAAAATCATATGGTTCTTAGCTTTTTCTAACTATTTCATTTAGTATGATGTTCTCAAGGTCCATCCATATTGTCAAAATGGCTGTATCTCATCTTTTTTATGGCCGAGTGGTATTCCATAGAATATATATGCCACATTTTCTTTATACAATCCTTTATTGTAGGACACTTTGGTTGTTTCCATGTCTTGGCCACTGAGAATAATGCTGCAATAAATATAAAGGTGCATATATCTTTTCAAATAAATGTTTTCAAATTTTTCAGTAGATACCCAGAAGAGGGATTGCTGGGTTCTATGGCAACACTATTCTTAATTTTTTGAGGAATCATAGTGTTTTCCATAGTGGCTATACCAGTTTACATTCTCACAAATAGTGAATGAGGATTCCTCCTTCCCCACAACCTCTCCAACACTTGTTATTACCTATCTTGTTGATAACAGCCATTCTATCAGATATGAAGTGATATCTCATTGTAGTTTTGATCTGCATTTCCCTAATGGCTAGCAAAGTTCAGCATCTCTTCATATATTTATTGGCCATTTGTATGTCTTCTTGGAAGACATATAAATGTCTGTTAGGTCCTCTGCCCATTTTTTAACTGTTTTTTGTTTGGTGTTGAGTTGTATGAGTTCTTTATATATTTGGGATATTAACTCCTTGTCAGAAATGTTTGCAAATATCTTCTCCCATTTTGTTGGTTGCCTTTTTGTTTTGTTGGCAGTTTCTTTTGGTGTACAGAAGCTCTTTAGTTTGATATAGTCCCATTTATTTATACTTGCCTCTTCTTCCCTTGCCTTTGGGATCAAATTTATAAAATTTTCCTCTAAGATCAAGGTTCATAAGTTTAGTATCTCTGTTTTGTTCTATTTAATTTATTGTTTCAGATCTTATATATAGGTCTTTGATCCATTTTGAATTAATTTTTGTACATGGGAACAAACTGTATTCTAGTTTCATTTTTTTGTATGTGGCTTTCCAATTTTCCCAGCACCAATTATTAAAGAGGCTTTCTTTTTTCCATTGTATATTTTTGGCTTCTTTGTCAAAAATTATTTACCCATATACATGTGGTTTTATTTCTGGACTCTCAGTTCTGTTCCTTTGGTCTGTGTGTCTGTTTTTCTGCCAATATCATGCTATTTTGATTATGATAGCTCTATAGTATAATTTGAAATCAGGTACTATGATACCTCCAGCTTCATTCTTTTTTTCTCAGAATTGATTTGACTATTCAGGGTCTTTTATGGTTCCATGTAAATCAGATAGATGATATTTTTCTTCTATTTCTTTAAAAAATGTCATTGTGATTTTGATGGGGATTGCATTAAATCTGTATATTGCTTTGGTTAATATGGACATTTTAACTATGTTAATTCTTCCAATCCATGAACACAGAATATCTTTATATTTTATTGTCCCTTTTTAAATCTCTTTTAATGTTTTGTAATTTTCAGTATGTAGGTCCTTCACATCATTTGTTAACTTTATTCCTAGATATGTTATTGTTTTTGTCACAATTGCAAAAGGAATTATTTTCAATACTTTTTCTGAAATGTCATTGTTAGTATATATGAAAGCAGTGGATTTTCGTACACTGATTTTGTATCTACAAATTTTCTTTATTTGTTTATTGTTTCTAATAGTCTTTTGGTTGAGTCTTTAGGGTTTTCTATGTAAAGAATCATGGCATCTGCAAAAAGTGACACTTTTACTTCTTCCTTCCCAGTCTGGATTCCTTTTATTTCTTTCTCTTACCTGATTACTCTGGCTAGGACTTCCAATACTATGTTGAATAATGCCCTGGCTGGTATGGCTCAGTGGACTGAGTGCCTGCCTGTGAACCAAGAGGTCACTGGTTCGATTCCCAGCCAGAGCACATGCCTGGGTTGTGGGCTGGGTCTGCAGTAGGGGTTGCATAAGAGGCAACTACACACTGATGTTTCTCTCCCTCTCCTTCGCTCTCCCTTTCCCTCTGTCAAAAATGGATAAAATCTTTTAAAAATATATACTATATTGAATAAGAGTAGTATGAGTGGGCATCCTTGTCTTTTCCTGCTCTTAGAGGAAAAACTTTCAGTTTTTCACCATTGAGTATGATATTGGCTTAGAGTTTGTCATATATGCCCTTTATTATGCTCAGGTACTTTCCTTCTATATCCATTGTATTGTGTGTTTTAATCATAAATGTATATGGTATCTTATCAAGTGACTTTTCTACATCTATTGATAAGACCATATGATTTTCATCTTTTGTTAATGTGGTGTATTACATTGGTCAATTTGTGTATGTTGAACTATACTTGTACTCCTGGAATGAAACACCCTTGATCATGATGTAGTACTTTTTGATGTATGGTATTCAATTTGCTAGTATTTTCTTTGGGATTTTTGCATCTATATTCATCAGAGATATTGATCTGTAGTTTTATTGTGTGTGTGTGTGTTATCTTGACCAGGTTTTGATATCAGGCTTATGTTGGCCTCATAAAAGGTGTTAGGAAGTATTGCCTCTTCTTCAATTTTTTTGGAAGAGTTTGAGAATAGGTAGCAAATCTTCTTGGAGTGTTTGGTGGAACTCACTAGTGAAGCCATCTGGTTTTGGACTTTTATTTTGGGGGAGGTTTTAGATGGCTGTTTCAATTTCCTCACTGTTGATTGGTCTATTTAGATATTCAAATTTTTCATGATTCAGTCTAGCAAGGTTATATGTTTTTAGGAAGTTATCTTTTTCTTCTCAGTGGCATTGAATTTGGTGGCATATAGTCTTTCATAGTGTTCTAGTATGATCCTTTGTATTTCTGTGGTATCTGTGGTAACTTCTCTTTTATTTCTGATTTTGTTTATTTGAGTCTTTTCTCTTTTTTCTTTAGTGGGTATGGCCAGGAGTTTGTCAATTTTATTAATCTTTTCAGAGAACCAGAGAACCTTTGTTGCATTATTTTTTTGTATAGTCTTTTTGTTCTTTGTTTCATTCAATTCTGCTCTAATTTTTATTATTTCCATTCTTCTGTTGACTTTGGGCTGCTTTTATTCTTCTTTTTCTGGTTCTTTAAGATGTAATGTTAGGTTGTTTACTTGAGATTTTTCTTGTTTCTTAAGATAAGCCTGTAATAATATAACCTTCCCTCTTATTACTGTTTTAGCTTCGTCCTAGAAGTTTTGATAGGTTATATTGTCATTCTCATTTATCTTCCATATCTTTTGATCTCACCTTTTTTTGTTTTTGTTTTTCAGTTTATTGCATGAAGGAGTTACACTAATCCAAGTTAAAAGCAGACCCTAAAAGGTTATATTATATAAGCTATGAGGTTTTTAAACTTGTGACAAGGGACAGAAGGGAAATTCTACTCTTTGCAAGGAAATCCTCACTTAACCTTCAGTGAGCCCAAAGCACTTAAAACACATGAACCTTTAGCTAGTTGTCCTTAGCCAGTCCAATCTCTGAAAGGAACTGGCAGGTGTTCTGGCATGGTTCACCCTGTAGCTTAATTACCTCTCCATATTCTTGATGCACAATTACAGTAACATTGCAGGCAAATTTCTTCTTAAATGCTTTTATTAGTTTCTTTTTATTATATTCATCAATGATCCCTTGGAAGGTAGTAAGGGTCTTCCTGCTGTTTCTCTTTTGAATTCTTACATGGATATAATCCCTAGTGCCAGCAGGAAGCTGATCGGCACCCTTACTTGCATCATCAAAGGGATCGAAAGAGGGGAGGTTATGGATAGCAGACATGCAATACGGTTCCTTTTCTTTGGTGGAAACAGTCTGCAGAAAGCTGTGGCAGAAGAAGGCAGGCTGGAGGTACTGGATGTCAGGAAGCAAGGGAGCTCAAGTGGGAGGTTGCTGAGTCCTTAGAGGCAGCTCAGTGACTGGGGCTGATCTCGCCTTTTTTCTTCTTTGACCCAGTCATTTTTAGCAGTACATTGTTTAATCTCCATGTATTTGTGGGTTTTTTTTTATTAAATCTCTAAAATTATGCTTCACTGGAAAGTAAACTCATTCCTCGGTTTCTCTAGATCAAGAACCAGCACACTTTCTTTTAAAGAGCAAGGTAATAAATACATTTAGCTTTGCAGGCCAAAAGTACTCTGTCACAACTATTCAATTCTGCCATTGTATTTCTAAAGCAGCCATGATCCAGTAAAGCTACTTAAAAAAGCAAGCTGGGGACCAGATTTGACCCTGGAGCTGTGGTTTTCCAACCTCTGCTATAGATGAAATCCCACAGGTTTGTTGCTAATCCTGAGGTACAGGATCCCACAAATCACTAGCACTGCCAAATGAAATCAATATTTTAATACTCTGGACTCAACAGAATTTGCAGAAACCAACTTAATTCTTTCTCACTGCCCTCCATCCTGTTCTAGGTACTAACTTTCTTTTCTCTCTCCTAAATGAAATCTTAGGCTGGTCCCACAGCTTTTTCAGTCTCTCTTAGATTTTTTTTTCTGCATACCTTGAGATAACAAACAGTCCACTACAATATTTTAATCATATAATTCCATTTCCTATACAAGTTCTCCCTTTCCTTCATTGCTGCTCTCCTCACTTAATCCTCTGGTCATTATAGCCTGTACCAAACCCTCCAGCCCCCACTCTACTCCAGTTTCATTGTAGTCTATGATCTCTGTGTTAATTTTGTTAACATATATGCCATACAGCCTCATGTTTTATATCCTTTCTAGTGATTGATAATAAGTTCTAAATATTGTAGTCCCCAGTCTTAGGAACCTCCCTCACCTCCCTATATCCTGTCTATCAGAAGGTCTCATTGATTGTACTCTGATATCATCCATACTTCTCCCTCTCCAGTGACTATGCGGTAGTACAATGATCACCCACTTCTGTGAGCTGACATGGGCCCTAAGTGTTTACATCATTCATTTCCTCTTTACCTTCCCCTTGAATTTATTATTCACTCTACAACAGTGAATAATAGAAAGAATAATCTTTCTGATCCTCCCTTCATACCAACCCAGTCCTTGCTCCTCAAAGTCCCTTTAAAACCTTTACTGACTTGTCATTTGCTCTCAGAATTAAGACACAGCTTCTTATGATAACATCTGCCTGATATGACCCTCTCAACATTCCCAGGCCCACCCAGTCCTGAGAAAGGGTATGTGGCAGAACAGCTGCAATTGATAAAAACTACAGGAGTTGTCAAGAAGGAAGCCTATATCCACACTGGATCTATGGCCTAAAATTGGCAGAAACCAGCTCAATCCAACAAACCAATTAATTTACCTAACTGTAATCTCTAATCTCATTATATGCTTATTGCAATACATTAGCATGCTAAAGGCACACCCCACAAAAACAGAAAGCCCATGCAAAGACACAAAATGGCCAACAGAATTCCTCTGAGAAATCTCTACTTTTTTTTTTCCCCTGGGGAGATCCTGAATATCTTCTCCCACATGGAATACCCTAATTCCTGATTAAATGAACCTCAAAAAAAAAAAGAAACAAATTCCACTGAAAGGGGGTGACTTTATCTGTGGAATAGCCCACTCTCTGTCTTACTATGTCACTAATAAGCTCACTTTCACTTTAAAATCTATGCTGGCTCACAGTTGAATTCTTTCCTGCACAAAGCCAAGAACCCACCATGAATGACAGATTCTTGAGTCCCCAGACCCTGGAACATTTGCATCAGCACTACCCTCCCATCATTCACACCCTTTCAGCCACCCTGGTTATATTTTAAAGCCTTATACTCATCTCCCATTCCTACCAGAAGTCCTTCACATGCTGCTACATCTGTCTGCACACTCTTTTCTCTACATTTCCCCTCATTAACTAATTTTAAACCTTCCTAATATTACAGTAGGTAGTTATTTAATTAGTTATTAACAAAGTTAGGGAGTAAATGGAATCAGACATTAAACCTGATTAACTAGGAAGCTGCATCAGGCATTAAGCCTGATCAAGTCTGGGAGATACTGCTTTCACATACTCCAGGGGACAGCCACATTGCTCCGCCAAGAGGATTAACATTCCTCCATCCCCCACCAAGTAGGGAGGAAGGGCTGGCTTTCTAACCTCTCCTGGGGAACAATCAGCTCCTGCCCGTAAGTTACTGGGGGAAGGGATAAACAAGTAAAGTTGAAATTCCTCTGCTGAAGCATGTGCAGTGAAAGTCCGATGTCCATGCAACACTATGAGGCATGGCAGTAAAAGCCAAAATAATGATCATAAAGGGGAGTTTATCTGGGGAAAATCTAGGAAAAAACTGGATAGGATAACAGCACAGAAACCTGGAAGGTCCAAGAAAGGGATTGGATAGGGGAAGGGCCCAGCACAAGCTCTTGGAGAATTAGAAAGATTTGTTAGTTTTAAAGAAAGCTTACACCTTCCCAAATTGAAGGAAATATAATCAGAGCTTAACAAGGGGCTCAATCACGTTCTTTCTTTCTGTGTAGCGGTGGCACAGATTTTGGTGTAGCAGCCTCGAGGCTGAATCACAGTGCCCAAAGTGAGGGTAATAGAGACTAAGCTATACTACTGGGACTTCATATGCCAATTTGGGCTAATGGCACAGCAGCTCTGGGTCCTGGACCTCCCCCTGAGCTTGGTGTGGCCCCAGAGGCCCCGCAGTGAGATGGAGCTTAGCCACCTGGTTGGGGATGAGACATCGGGGCACCTGGAGGCAGTCCTTTGTTTTCACTCCAATAAATCTTGCCTCAAGTCCCAATGGGTTCCCAAAATACATTTCCCATGACTCAGTAAAAGAATCCTATCTCCACTAGTGATACTACCTCAGTTCAATTGTCATTTTCTCCTATTTGACTTGGAAAACATTTTGAGATGCCCTGACTGGTGTGGTCCAGTGGGTCAGGCATCATCCTACAAACCAAAAGGTCACCAGTTCGATTCCCAGTCAGGGCACACATCTGGGTTGTGGCCCAGGTCCCCAGTTGGGGGCATGTGAGGGGTAACCAAATGATGTTTCTCTCACATATGATGTTTCTAGTCCTCTCTTCTTCCCTCCCTTCACCTCTCTAAAAACAAATAAATAAAATCTTTAAAAAAATAAAATATTTTAAGAAAGACATTATGGACAAAATAACACATTAACTATGTGTGTTTGCAGTTTCATTTGCTATTTTTCACTTAACTGTGTCAGGTAAGGTGTCTTCATAAGTAACCAAAATTTCATATCAGATTGACTTGATCAAAGATATTTCTTAATTTATAAAACAGAAAATTTCAAAAGTAGAGCTTTTTCTCTACCATCTCCCTTCTCTGAAGTTAGTCACGTCTGCCCTTCACATGGGTTGCTTTGTTCTCAGGCTCACTTCATTGTAACCGCAAAATAGGGCATTTCAGTTTCAGACTTTGTACACTTGTGCCACTCTGTCCAGAAGGAAATTGAGAAAGGCTTCTAGCTAAATCATTAAACAGAAACCCTCAGTTTCATTCTCATGGCCCCACTTAGAAAAGAGGCCCCTCATTAGAGACAAAGTGGGTGTGCTGATTGGCTTTAACCCATGAGAGCCCACCCTGGAAGCAGTGGTAGCAGGTGGGGTTTATTTGCTTCTGATTCCAGTGGTGCTTCACTAAGGGAAGGGTTGATTTTCTAAGTGAAAGATCAGCCTACTTCAGCAAAATGAGCAGAGACCTGGATGTCTGGAAGCTACCTACTGCTATCACAATGATAAACTGAACATTTCCCTACCACATTTAATGTGCTAAAACATTACATTTAAAATCTTCATAGTCACTATGGTGTAATATTCCATCCCATGAATCCCATGAATATAACACCCTAATTTTATTAGTTAGACAAGGAAGTTATTTCCAGTGTTTTGAAATATTACTGCAATGACTATTCTCCCTCTCTTCCTTTGCTTAGGTTCATCTTTCTCTTCACTACATGCTCCTTATCTATTATAAATAGCTATTATAAATAATACTGGATAAACATGTTTGTGCATAAGTATTTTTCCACCTCTCTGATTATTTTCTTAGAATAAATTTATAATGATAGAATTAATGGGTCAAAGACCAAGATTGTTGAAATATAAATTGTCCTTCAAGGAGATTGTACCAATTTGTACTGTACAACAGATACGTAGTGTATGACTGAGCTAGTTTCTTGACATTCTTGCTAATTAACACAACCCCTTCCATTCACAAGTATCAAGTCATCTGACACTTCCATGTGTTTCTTTCTATTGTATTCTCAACCTGGCTAACTTTATCTCCCTTCCAATGCTCATTACCCATCTCTGCCAGCTCCTATTTGTTCTAAGTTTTGATCATACTTCTGGCATCTCACCATATATAACCCATTATAATCATTTGCCCATTTGTTCTTCTCTTAAATTAGGCAGTGAATTATTTGAGGGACAGTATTGTTTATTAATATTCAACCCTATAACCTTACTACTTAGCACTGTTTATAATGTAGGGCATACTCAGAACTGTGTTTTAAATTACAGACATGTGGGACTTCCAGCCAAGATTGAGGCATCGGTGGATAACTTTGCCTCCTTGCACAACCAAAAGAAGGACAACAACAAATTTAAAAACAAAAAATAACCAGAACTGCCAGAAAATTGAACTGTATGGAAATCCGACAACTAAGGAGTTAAAGAAGAAACATTCATTCAGACTGGTAGGAGGGGCAGAAATGGGCAGCCGGGATGGAGAAGTTGCAAGGCAAGGTATGGCTCCACATTTGTGGACAGATAAACCAGGAAAAACAACTGGGAAGTAAGACAGACCATGCAACCCAGGGTCCTAGCATGGGAAAAGAGCCTCAAAACCTCTGACTGTAAAGACCAGTGGGGGTTGTGGTAGCAGGAAAAACTGCCAGTCTCACAGGATATTTCACTGGAGAGACCCATGGGGTCATAGCATGTACACAAACCCACCCATCCAGAAATCAGAAGGGCCCAATTTGCTTGTGGGGAGCAGGGGAAGTGATTGAAAGTGGGGTGAGAGCCCAACAAGCATCATTTTTTTCCCTCTCAGACCCCTACCCCACATACAGCACCACAACATAGTGACATGGGTTGCCCTGCCCTGCAAATACCTAAGGCTCCCTCTTATAACATAACAGGTGCACTAAGACAAAGAAATATGCCCCAAATGAAAGAACAGATCAAAACTCCAAAAATA
The DNA here is from genome assembly GCA_028533065.1 of Trachops cirrhosus. NCBI lineage: Eukaryota > Metazoa > Chordata > Mammalia > Chiroptera > Phyllostomidae > Trachops > Trachops cirrhosus. The sequence goes on from CM052541.1 coordinate 74,498,445, forward strand.
AAACTGATGATGAAGAGATAGCCAATCCATCAAATGCAGAGTTCAGAACACTGGTAATCAGGATGCTCACAGAATTGGTTGAGTACAGTCACAAAATAGAGGAAAAAGTGAAGGCTATGCAAAGTGAAATAAAGAAAAGTAGAAGGGGGAGCACCAGTGAAGGGAAGGAAACTGGGACTCAAGTCAATGGTTTGGACCAGAAGAAAGAAATATACATTCAACCAGAACAGAATGAAGAAGCAAGATTTCAAAAATATGAGGAGATGCTTAAGACCTTCAGGACAACTTTAAACACTCCAGTGTCTGAATCATAGGGGTGCCAGAAGGAGAACAGGAAGAGCAAGAAATGGCAAACTTATTTGAAAACATAATGAAGGAGAACTTCTCCAATATGGTGAAGAAAATAGACTTCCAGGAAGTCCAGGAAGCTCAGAGAATCCCAAACAAGTTGGACCTAAGGAAACAAACACCAACGTACATCATAATGACATTACCCAAGATTAAAGAGTAGGAGAGAATCTTAAAAGCAGTAAGAGAAAAGGAGACAGTTTCCTACAAAAGAGTTTCCACGAGACTATCAGCTGATTTCTCAAAAGAAACCTTGCAGGAAAGAAGGGGCTGAAAAGAAGTATTCAAAATCATGGAAGGCAAGGACCTACATCCAAGATTATTCTATCCAGCAAAGCTTTCATTTAGAATGGAAGTGCAGATCAGGTGCTTCCCAGATAAGGTCAAGTTAAAGGAGTTCAACATCATCAAGCCCTTATTATATGAAATGTTAAAAGGACTTATCTAAGAAAAAGAAGAAGATCAAAACTAGGAACAGTAAGATGACAACAAACTCACAAGTATCAATAACTGAACCTAAAAATAAATAAATAAATGAATGAATAAATAAATAAATAATGCAAACTAAGCGAACAACTGGAACAGGAACATAATCACAGAAATGGAGATCACATGAAGGGTTATCAACAGGGAAAGGGAGGAGGAGAATGGAGGAAAATGTACAGGGAATAAGAAGCATAAATGGTATGCACAAAATAAGCAGGGTGAGATTAAGAATAGTATAAGAAATGGAGAAGCCAAAGAACTTATAAGTATGATCCATGGACATGAACCCGAGGGTAATGCTGGAGGGAGTGGGGATTCGGGGTGGAGGGGAATGAAGGGGAGAAGAAGTGAGACAACTATAATAGTATAATCAATAAAATATACTTTTCAAAAAAATAAATAATTGCAGCCACATGGAAGCTGACCATCCTCATAGTATAATCCAAGGATGATCCATCAATCCCCAAAGCTTTGTTGTTGAGTTTAGCCTTGTTCTAGTGTGAATCCCTTGTGGCTGTCACAGATCTAGAGCAGAGAGTTTCTCTCCAGAGTACCACAGAGCTTGACTGGTTATGAGAGGCCACCCAGCCAATTATTTAAGTACTACTGTTACCTTTAACAGTAGGGCTTTGAAAGTAGCAAAAGATCATCAAATCAAGGACATGAGGACTTGGAGTTGGCTGAGCTCTAAACCAGATGTCATTTCAATCTCTTTCCTCCAGGACCTGTTCACATCCATCACTTTGCTTGACACATGTTTTGTTATTCAGAGAAGGGGGGGGAATTTGAAAGTTAGAAGAATGGGTGTGGATGAAAAAGGCCTGAATCACAAGCTAAGAAACTAGGAGCAGAGGCTATCACTCCCTATTTAGCCAATAAGCTACATTTGAGTCTCTATAAAAAGATGTAAGGACCAGAAACAGATAGGGCTGTTTCAGTTAGTGTGTTTGTTTGTTATTGAATGAAAGTATTGCAGAGACATTAGGGCATAGATGAGAGCCAGAGGGTGATGCAGTCCTGTACCTCTGAGCTTAAGCTGGCTTTGGGGCTGAGTGGTGGAAAGAGGCAGAGAGGTGAGGGTGAGGTGCTGTGCCCATGGCTGCATGAAGTTTCAATGGGCAGCACTGACTCCTGAAAACAAAGTTGTTATTCACCTCCTGGCAGTTGTAACAGTGAGGTGTTTGCAAGTGGCTGTGTAGGCAATGGAAGTGGACAATGGAGGAGGAACCAGAGAGGATGAGTAGGACAAATGCCTTCTGCCAAATATGGCTGACAACACACCTGAGAACCCCTTTCAATGACTACCTTCCCAAAATACATAAGGAGCTTTCTCCTCCTTCCCCTTCATTGGGTCCAAGCTTTTGGCCAGTGTACGCAGTGAGTCTGGAGGTGTGATGGGAAAAACCAATGTGTCTAAAGTCAAATTTTCAGCTGCTGTGGTCAAGGAATTGAGCAACACACACACACACACACACACACACACACTAGGAATAATGGAAACCAGTTTCACATTGTCAGATAAGGAAGTTACAATTAAGGAATATAGAATCTAATAAACCTTAAAAAGGCATATTTTTTATTATATTACATTTTTCTGCTTTCCACAGATATTGCATGTTACAAATGGAAGATAAGACCCTCCACTAGCAGATTATGACTCGCTGAAGGCTCAGATCATGGTTAAACTTTTTTAGCAATAAGTATTTTTAGTTAAGCCATATATAGTTTTTTCTAGACAATTCTATTGCACACTAAGTAGACAACAGTGCTGTATAAACATAACTTGTATATCTACTAGGAAATTAAAAAAATGATGTGACTCACCTCACTGCAGTATTTGCATTATTGCAGTGGTCTGAAACTGAACCTGCATTTTCTCGAAGGTATGCCTGTAGTACCAGACTGAATTGGTTCCTAATAGATAAATAAATGATGATAGATGATGGATGATTGATGATAGATAGATTGATAATAGGTAGATAGATAGATGATAGATAGATGATAGTAGATAGATAGATAAATAGATGATAGATAGATAGCCAAAAAGATAAATACAGGCATATATCTGTGCATCCATACATAGATTTCCTAGTGTTGCCTTTTGAGAGGCTCCAGCAGTAACAACAGTCTGAAAGCCAGAGCTGGATTCCTTAATATCTTCCTCATTAAAAGAAACTGGGGCTTCTTGAAGAAATGTCTCTCTCTAGGTCTAGAGCAAGAAAAAAATACACAATGAGACTAAAACTTTTATGTCAGAAAATAATGCAACACCCAAGAATGATGAAAACATCAAAAAGGCATACAAATCAGTTTAAAGGGGCACCCACTGCAAGGCCTAGGGCAATTTGAGTATAAATATAATTATTGTAACATATCGTAACCCTCTGGGTAAAACAGGAAGCCATTAGTACGTGCTGATATGAATGAATAAATAAATGGAGGAGAAGGGAAAGGTCCACTCTACAAATGATTGCCAGTTAATAAATCTAGAAGGGATGATGGAGTTAGCCAATCCCCATTTGACATTGTCTGGCTCAGTCACCGTGGTAAGCAGAGACAGCAGATGTAAGGGGTTGTTCTCCCTCTTTTCTTGATGTGGTCATTTATCCCTTCACCATATTCACTTTATCATTCTGGATATGTTCTTGTCAGTATCATCTCCTTTCCATACTTTATAGTTATTTTTAAGTCCCCAAATGTGATGTCTTCTCAGTTTGATTAAATGGGACCTGCTCTTGAAGCTCTTCGCCCTTTGTCAGTCACTACCATTGCTTCTATCATGGGTCTGGCCTGCATGCCCTTCCCTCATCTCCAGCCACAGCCCAAATCTATTTCTCTCAGACATGGGCAAAGCCAGATTAATTTCTGTATTATGATTAGGACAACAGATACGGTTTTCCCTTCTTTTTCTTCCAATAGCTCATCACACTTGCCTCCATTTAATCTGAAATACATTTCTTGTAGTATTACTATAGTGTTGGCTCCTACTCAGCACTTTCTCAGTCCCTTAAGAGGTAAAATGATACAAGTTGTCTAATACCCCATCCTTTACATAGAATGTGTTCTGCACCTGTTGAAAGATGAGCAAATATGGAGGGGAAAACATTATCTAGCACAGTTTGTTTCCCTTCCTCTTTTCTTTCATGTCATTGATTTTCACGTGAACTTATCATTCACTACAGGAATTATTATTTTGATTGTAAGGTGAAGCAGTGGCCCAAAGATTGGGATTGTAGCTGAGTTCTACCAGCACCATTTTTTTTAATCTTATGTGAGCAATTTAATCACTTGAGCCTTAGTTTCTTCACTGAAAAAAAGGGGGATTCAACCTAATAACTTCTTAGAGCACTTTTTTTGTTTCTAAGTCCATGTATCTATGATTTGAGCTTTAAATATTGGAATGCTTTTGAGTGTGGTCCTCAAGATTCTTCTCTCTACTGACACTAAGTGATTTCTTCAAGTCTTAGTTTTCTATACCAACACTCTGATAATTCCAAAAGTTTTTACCTCCAGCTCCCCTCCCCAATCTCTCCCTTCCTCCCATCATGAGCTTCCCATCTCCAATGGCCAACTTGATGTCTTTATTTGACTCTTCAATAGACACCACAAACAGAATGTATAGAAGAGAATTCTTCATGTGTCCTCTTCTCCTTCTCCAGTCTTTCCTGTCTCTGTCAATGGCAAAACCATTTGCGTAGTTTTTCAAATGAAAAAATTTAATAAACTTCATTGATTCTCTTTCTTTTACTCTCCACATCCATTTTAACAGTAATTCCTTTTGATTTCCCTTTAAAAATATACTCAGGTAGACAATTTTTCAGCACTTCACCTCAGTCATGACTACCCCCAGCTATTTTTTCCTTCTCCCATGACTTAGTACCATAGTCTTTCTTGTCCCCTTACAGTCTCTGAAGAGCTTTCAAGTTCTTTCTGAAAACTGAAATTTAAGTATATCATTCCCTTGTTTATAATCCTCAGCAGCCTGCCAATATACTCAGGAAAATAATACAAAGTCCTTACTATGACATAAAGGCCTTACCAGCCACAGCAGTTGCCCACCTCTCACATTTCATCTTTCATTCCCTCAGTAACAGTCATTCTGGTTTCAGTATACTCTTTATATGCTGGGGGATATTGGCTACTGTTTGCCAAACCTAGATCTTCTCCCTCCTGGACACACAGCTAGTTGCATTTCCTACTCTCCCGTGTTGTAGGGGTGCATGTCACTGACCTCTGGCCAGTGGAATAAGAAAATGCAATACATGGCAATTCCACACTTAGCCCATAGAAACTTCCCACATGATCCAGTTCCTTCATCTGCCAATGGGAGGTGAAGGACTCGGGACCCTAGAGAGTGTGACAGCCACTAGAGCAGGGTACCGGATCCCTGAGGCAACACCTGGAAGCACACCCACTCAACCCTGCTCACCTCTGCTGAGAGCAAGAAATAGGCTTCTTTGTATCAAACCACTGAGTTTCCATAGTGGGTGGAGGTAACATTTGTTAAAACATTTAGTCTCCCGTAACAAAAGCCTGAACCAAACTTCTTCCTAAGTCACTTACTTCCTCCGCTTGAAAACTTTTCTCTGTATTTATATGTCCTACTTCATTAGATCTTTGCTTACATGTCACCTTTTCTAAGAGGCCTTCTGTAACTACTCCTATAAATAAACTTGCCTGCTTCCATCCCTGCCTATTACCCCCCTAAAGTTACAGTAATTTTCCTCAAAGTGCTTTATCATCAACCTAATGTTATTGCATATTTAATTATTATTTATTTTTTTATTTCTGACACAAAAATATAAAATCTGTGAGTACAGTATCAGCTGTTTCTTTTTTCATTGTTGTATATTTTGTACCCAATTAATGCCTAGTACACAGTAGGAACTTTATCAGTAATTGAAAAAAGTGAATGAAATTTAGCTGCTTATCCTGGTTTTAGCAGGATGACCCTGTTTTAGCCACCACTGTCACCACAAATCCAGTTTCCTCACACCCTATTTTCAGGTATACTGTAGTACCTATCTTGTCACTTTCCATCACTTAAGTTTTTGCTTGCCTTGTCTTACCTCCAAATGAGGCAGCACACCTCCTGAAAAGTGATACTCTGTCATGGCTTTGAAAGTTGAAAGGAGTAAAAAAACAAAGGCAAACTCCAAGCATAAGAATCTAAACTGGTCTTGGAGCCTGATAGTGAGGGGTGAGAGCACAGCAGCCTCCATGGACTCACACTGAGACTGCCCCACAAGAAGTGTCCCCAGCCCCCGTTGTCGAGCAGAACTTTCCAGTCCTCCACTTCTCTCCAGCCCTTGGTAGATTTTTGGCCTGGGCCGCTTTGGAAAGAATGCTGGTATATGCCATCCTCCCTTATTGTTTTGGGATATGTTCCAAGACACCCAGTGGATGCCTGCAACTACAGATTGCATGAAACCTTAAATATACTTTGCATTTTCCTATACATACAGGTCAATGATGAAGTTCCATTTATAAATTAGGCACAGTAGGAGATTAACAATATTTAATGATAAGGTTTGCAGGAACAAGTATGAAGGACACATGGACAATAATGGGGGGTGGAAATAGAGGGCTGGGGGTGGGCTGGGATGGGGTAAAAGGCGGAAAACTGTATTTGAACAATTAAAATAAAATAATAACAAAAATAAAAAATATTTAATAATAAAATAAAACAATGATATCTCTCAAAATACCTTATTGTATAATATTCACCCTTATGATGATTTGAGATGATGCAATGTCTATGTAATGAGATCTGTTGTATTTGAGTTGTACCAACCACAAAACGAGCATGAATTTTCTTTTTTCTTCACAATTTCACAGATGGAAGATTTATTCTTGCCATAGTTCTGGGCAACTTCAGCATACAATGTTTTTCTTTCCTTATTAAGTCAAGACCTTTTATCTTTTCACTTAAAGAGAGTACTTTTAGGTACTCTTTGACATCTCTGAATTGACAGCATCACTACTCTTGCACATTGGACCCATTATTAAATTAAATAGGGGTTAGTTGAACACAAGTACTGTGACACTGTGACAGAGAAGACCATGAAGAGACTAACTGGTAGGGAACATATACAGTGTGAACATGCTGAACAAAGGGGTGATTCACATTTCAGGCAGAGTGGTTGAGATTTCATCATGCCACTCAGAAGAGCACACAATTTAAAGCTTATGAATTGTTTATTTTGGGGATTTTCTATTTAATATTTTCTGAGTTTAACCTCAGAAATTTAATATAACTGAGGTTAACTATGGGTAACTGAAACCATGGGAAGTGAAACCACGGAAAGGTGGTACTACTGTGGGTAGCAGTCATACAGCCTTAGGTTCAAAGCCAGGATCTAATGTCATCGGGTTCACCATTCAAAGTGGGTCACATTCATTAATTCAACAATATTTATCCAGTGTTTTCTATGTGCTACTTTATAGTAAATGATGAAAAAAGTCATAAGATAGTTGTAGAGGATGCTACCTCAAGGAAATAGTAATCTAGTTGCAAAAATAGGCATAATTTCACATTTCTTTGGTTACTATTGTGATAAACTCCCTCATGGAGAAGGGCATCCTTTTTCTATGATGGTTCATATCAGTCCCTAGTCTGTGGGGTCAGGAAACATTCTAAAAATATACCTGGAACCTAAAGGTCGAGAAATTAACTAATTGAAACTAGGCAGCAAAGCACGAGGGTGATGAGAGTGTGCAGGTTGAGCGGGGAAGGTGCCTGCAGTATTTAGAAATGGCCCAAGGCCAGAACAGCCAGTACACAGTCAGCAGCATGGAAATTGGTGGAAGGGAAGCGAGGGTAGGATGGGACCCATCTTGTGGGCTAAATGTAGGACCTTGGTGTTATAATAAGAACAATAAAAAAATCATTGAAATGTTTGAGCATGGAAGGAGGGAGGACATAATCAGTTCTGAATTTTGTTTTTCCTTTTTTTTTTTATTTTTTATTTTAGTTTATTCAGTACAGTTTCTATCCTTTATTCCCATTCCAGCCCACCCACCC
>CM052541.1:74506802-74570505 GCA_028533065.1 Trachops cirrhosus
ATGTGCATCCTTGGGAATTCACTGCCATGTGTTCTGATGTCCCGTGGAGTGCCTGGCCTTTTTTGGGTTCACGGGTGCGCACTCTCTGGGTCCCGAGGGGCGCCCACTTCTCCTACCTCCGGGGCCTGGGCCTCACAGCTCCCGGGGAGCGCCTGGCCTTTTTCGGGTTCACGGGTGCGCACTCTCTGGGTCCCGAGGGGCGCCCACTTCTCCTACCTCCAGGGCCTGGGCTGCACAGGTCCCGCGGAGTGCCTGGCCTTTTCCTTTTTCATTGCTGTGGTTTCCAAGACTTTCACCAACCCACGCTCTCTCTTCGGGTTTTTCAATGTCCGCTACAATTTGCGATCTCCTATTTTCATTTATGATGTGATAATATTGGCTCTTTGCTCTGTTCCTACCTAAAATGACTCGGATTTTTTTCCTGGTTGTGGGAGAGTAGAATCTGCTGCATCCTACCATGCCGCCATCTTGGACTCTCCCCAGTTCTGAATTTTGTAATGGTTGCTCAGGTTTCAGTGAAGAGAATATATTATTAGAGGGACATGCACGGAAAGGGGAATGAACCAGATGTAAGCTATAGTAAGATCCAAGTGAAAATCATGATTCATTGGACTATGTGGAGAGAAACAGATGGATTTGAGAGGTATTTAGGAGGTATATCAGTAAGGCTTCATGATGGATTGAATATGGGTGATGAAGGAGAGGTGTACACCCAAAAAGACACTTGGGTTTCTGATTTGAGCAACTGGGAAAATGCTGCTGCTATTCACTGAGATTAGATTCACTGGAAAACAAGGTAGGCTGAGGAACAAGATCATAACTGTGATTTTGGGCTATGTGACTTTGCTGTGGCAGTTACTTGTTATCTGTGAATCTTGACCCCATGTGTACAATGGTGAGAATGTTACTATCCCAAAGAGTGGGTAAGAAGCCTGCCATAAGGCCTAGCAGAGTAAATGCTCAGCAATGTCAACCCCGCCTCTTCCCTGCCTTTCTTTTTTAATTTATTCAACACATATCAAACTCACATATTCTAGATATATGAGTGTACCCACTAAGTCCCAACTCTCATCGAGATTAGGGTCTCAAAGGATGGAGACATGATAACATATGTGGAGAGCATTCTAGCCAAACACTAGGAAGATAAATAGAACAAGGTGAAGTAGAAAGGTGGTGAAACAGAGACAGGGTGCTGTTTTACATAGAACAGCCAAGGAAGTCTCTCTGGGAAGGCTGTTTAAGCATAGACATGATGGAAATAAGGAAGCCAGCCATGAAAACAGTGATGGGAAAGAGAGGTTCAGGCAGTGGGGCAAAACTCAAACTCTGAGGTTCATTTCTCAGCTTGCTCTAGAAGCAGCGCAAGACATATGTGGCTTGAACCCAGTGAGCAAAGGGAGTGAGGTAGAAGGTGATGATAAAGTGGCCAGAGATAGATCATGTGAAGTGAGGACTTTGGCTTTTATTCTGAGGGTAAAAGTGAGATAGAAGCCACTGGGGATGGCAGCAGCCACATTCTACAGTACAGAACATTTTAGCCTAGGCCAGAAGTCAGAAGCCTTCATCAACAGAACCAACTTTCTCTAATGCTCTTTCTTCTATTTCTACTTCAACTCAGTGAATGCACATAGTACAGCTGTAGAATACAATTCATTTTTTAAAATGACATTTATGGAGCATTTACTGTTAATCTCCTCCAGACCCTCCCACATATTACAAGTGGTTCTGATAGCAGTCTCCTGTCATTACAACTTTGCTGGAGGTTAACCAGCCTGTTAACATGCTTGTATTTATTTCACTGGCTTAAATAATATTCAACCTAGGAAGTCAACTTTATTGCCTCTATTTTACAGATGAGGAAATTGAGGCTCAGAGAAATTAAGTAACTTATGCAAAGTCACATAGACAAGAAACAGTAGAGCCAGGATTCACCAGATGTGCCTAGAACTTTTAGCCTCCAGGTCCATACTGCTTCCATGGCTCTATGACAAGCTGTCTTAGTGGCATGTGAGCTTCCCTTTCAACATGTTTTATATTAAAAGGAATGAATCTGAAAATAAACAGGCAAATGACGAGCATAACAGTATGTTCACATTTTTATAATGTGCATCATGAACAATAAATGAGAAGAAAATTTTCGAGCACAAAGGGGGGAAGAACCTTCCAAGCAGAAAGAAGGACAAAATGTACATAGTGCTTAAGAACCCATGATACTAAGTACACTTTAGAATCACATAAGATGTGTGTCTGTATGTCCACACTTATGCATACACATATGTACTGTGGTCCTACGTAAGACCAATTTAAAAGACCCCAAGTCTATTCTACTAGGTAGCCGGGATTTAAATGATGGGTTACATTAAACTTTATCATCCACACCCCCAGCCTCCTCCTCCTTCATGGGTCACCTATGGGGGCTGAGGAATCTACACATTATTTAGTAACCGAGGTGATTCTACAGGGGCTGCGCTATGAGAACCATCTTACTCACCAGAGGCAGCTATTTCTCCTACTGGCAGGAAAAGGATAAAAGGCAGTACAGGTGTTTAAGAGGAGATGCTGCCAAAAGTTAACTTGAGTGGAAAAAGCCATGACTCAGCAGAGCTCATCGAGAACTTCATGGAGCCTTCTGACTTCTAATCTGCCCAGTAGGAAAAAAGCAGTATCCAATACTACAAAGTATGTAATTCAAAGAATTTCAAATATTTTCAGGGGAAATAAAAAAGTTCTGCCTATTTTCAGAGTTTCTCTTTTCCAAGTGGTTTCTAAGTGCTTTTAATATGGAGGGCAATAACTCTGGCTTTTTTTAAAATAGAACACAGCTAATTACCAGACATACCAGCACTGCAAGCATTTAATGCCTGCATAAAACATGGGGCCATAACGAAGATAATTGAAAGTATGACTTTCATCAATATTTAATTAGCATTTGGTGCTAACTCATTATTTCAGTACAATTAATTTGACATCCTACTATATATGTCCTGAACAGATTTCAATCCAGAGGGCTGTTTTATTGATGAGACACATGTAATATCACACAGGCCCCTGCCCAAAGGAAACAATATGAAATATGGGGAGATGATTGACAGTTTAATCTAGTTCTGAATAGCAAAGCCTAATATAGTAAAACCAAGTAAGTATGTTTATTTAGCAAGGCAAATCCTGTACAAGTGAAAATCCGTGGCCTTCTAAATTCTAGCTGAGTTAATAATCAAATTTAACAGATACAGATTAACATGAGAAAATGTCCAAAGTTTATTATACAAATGTACATGTGGAAGTGCCATAAGAATAGAAACTCAAGGAGACGTTGGCAATTGAGGTTCACATCCTGAAGCTGAGAGAGAGTTGGGGGATGGTTTGGGACTTCAAAGGGCAGGAAGGCAATTTACATAGAGATGAAAAAACAAATGTTTAGCAAATAGATGTTTACCATGCCATCTTTAGCAATGGGACACAGAGAGGACTTCAAACAAATGGGCCTTGCTAGGTTCCTCCCTATCCCACACAAGTTTGTATTAAACTATAATTATCTGGGATAATATCTCTCTTCCTGGATCAGAATTTTTTTTAGGCAAATTTAAACTACTTGTTAGCCTTTGGGCAGGTCATTGGAACATACCCATGGCTCAGTTTATATACATGTGAAAATGGTAAATGAGTCTCATTAAACAAGTCTCTCAAAATATCTGTGCTAAAGGGCCAGTTTTGTGACTTGCATTTTGTTTTATTTTGTTTTGTTAATTTTCAAATGGTTATGAGTGGATAGGTCTTTAAAATACAATGCAAAAGAAGAAGAAGAGGAGGAGGAGGAGGATGAAGAAAATACTATGTGCCTAACATTGTTCTAGGTACTGGTGTGAGGAAATAGCAAATAAAAACACAAATGGTTTCCTGAGTCCATGAATTTTATGTTTTAGTGGCAAGGAAAAAAGTAGATAAGTAAATCTATAAAAAAAACATAATTTGGGGTAGTGATAACAGATGTAATAAAAATAAACCAGGTAATAGGTCGCAGAGTGATAGGAAATGATGAACTGCTTTTAGCAAAGTGGTCCTGAAGGGGTCTTGATGCAAAGAATTTAAAAGTTGAGGTTGGAGGGCAAGAAGAGCCAGGCATTCCTGAATCTTGGGGAGGAGTGCCCCAGGCATCTCTGTGACTCTGATTATATCCCAGGCACTAGTGTAGATACTAGGGTGGCAAAGATTGATATGCTACTGCCTCTGAAAAGGTCATTTTCTAATTAATACTCATAAATAATTGGAACATTTTAATATAAGGCAGTTGGGACATTTTATTGCCCTCTTGATTTGACTAATTGTTCTGAAAAATTATTAACTTAAAACACCTTTATTGAGCACCTCTATATGTCAGTTCCTCTTCTAAGCAATTTTCATATACTCATGGAAATCCTAAAAGGCAGGTTTGATGATGTTTATTACAATATTATTATTATTGAATGGTTAATTAAAAAGCATAGAGTAGGTAATTTTCAAAAATCACTGTAAGTGGGAGAGGCAGAAATAAAACCCCAGTAGTCTGATGACAGACCTAGCACACTTGACCTTTTGCATTACACTGAAACTTCTCCTTAGTATATTAGTAAATATATCTTTCCTCTATGGAGTTCAGCAGTCAATGTGCTAAAAAAATTTTAAAAAGCTGCTCTTTTCATTTCGAAGCCATATTTTTCTATGCAATATTCTGCTCAACTATTTTTCAAAATGAAAAGTCATATGTTCCTCATTATAATAATACAGCCCCAATTTTATTATTATAAGATTTATTAGATGGAAAATTACCCTTTCAACTTGCTATAATAGTTTCTATACTCTCATTCTCAATTTTTGTGCTTACCTTGTCAATTGGGAAACATCTGTGGGCCACAGGCTTCTATCAAGAAGAACTAATGAATTGAATAGATTTTAAAAGAATTTGAATTACAGTTAAAAGCATTCTATTAATAGGAAATTTTACTTCTAGAAAAGAAGGCTGAATAGCATTTACATATAGGGAGGAGACTGTGGCTTTTTTTTCCTTATAACTTAAGTAAGATACAACAATGATCCCCAATTTTGAGTCAGTCACCTAAGATATCCTGGGGCACATATTCAGGAATCACACAATTGCTTTATGTTGAGTTCTGCTATAAACAGAAGGGGAATAAACTAAATGAACTAATTGATATGCAAATCATATGCATATATATCAAACCTTTGAAAAGCAAAGTCGTCTTTATAATATCCTAATATAGATGCTGTGTGGGGCTTTTTTTGTTTGGTTGAGGTTAAAATGACATAAAATAAACTGCATGTGCTTAAAGTGCACAATATATCTTTTGACATATGCATATATTCATGAAACCATCACCACAACCAAGGTAATGAACATACCCATGATGCCCAAAAGCTTCCCCATGCCCACTTTAATTGCTCCCTCACCCTCTCCATCCCCTCTTGTCCATCCCATCCCCAGACCCCAGACAACCACAATCCTGCTCAGAGGTAGAAATTAGCATTTGCTAGCAATTTATATAATTGGAATCAAAGGTATATACTTTTTTTTAAATTTGGCTTCTTTCACTCAGCATAATTATGTTGAGATTTAGCCATGTTATGAGATATATACATAATGTTTAAAAGCAAGTCATTAGCTCCTTGAAGCTCTACCTCCCTGGCACTTCTAGTCTGCCCCTTGATCAGGCCAAGAGAGCAAATAAAGCAAAGCATCTTAGGTTCCTGCAATGGGATGCTGACCAATTGTGCTGTCAACATAAGAAACATCCAAATCTTAAGACTTTTTATGAGTGTATTTGAGCCAAACTAAGGACAATTGCCAGGAAACAGAACCTCAATGGATTGAGAAAATTCTCCAGAAAATGGCAGTTCTGCGCCTTGATTTATACATCACAATCAAAAGGGAAGATTTAAGTGGGATACATGAAATATACCTAATCTATTGGTGATAGGTTAGGGAGGCAGGAGAAAGCAAAGGGGTGGTGGGTAGAGCCTCTGGGACTGGATAAAAGGTAAAATGATAGACTCATACTTCTTTTACATTGATGGGTACAGGATAGTTAACAGTCCAAAATTAACACAGTAACAATAACAATGAGGGGATTAGTGGTCTCCCTCTGGTATGGTACCTGTGCTTTGAAGGGTCCAGAGAAAGGAAATTTAACATTTCAAAGGTTATGTTATTGTAGATGTAAAAAGACAATAGACAGACTCAATTAAGGTAGAGATTGACTTTTGTCAGGAAAGATTCTAGCCTAGGACATGACTGCCCACTGTGACCTACTTTGGGTTAGAAAGTTTTAATTTCAGAGCATCCCATGTGGTTACTTTAGGTCTCTGAGTTTGTAAGTCTTCACACAGGCCTCTCCTAAGCTTGTCAGGTTTAGTATGTGGCACCTTTTCATCCACAATTTGTACTGGAAATGTGAGTGCTGGGGGAAATGCTATTTAGTACAACCTTGAAGGATGAACCAGCACTTACCAAAGGCACAATGAAAAAAAAAGTCAATCTCTTTACAGAGCAGAGTGAGAAGCTCACCTTGTATAGTGGAGAGCCCATGAAATTTGGATTTAGAAAGAGCAGACTTGAATGTTATCTCCAGACCTTACTGGTTGTGTAAATTGGACAAATCTCTTAATGCCATCAGTTCTTCTGCATGTTTCCTCATCTGTGAAATGAACAGAGTAATCATACAACTGACTTCAGAGCAATGCAATGAAAATCAGATAAGGTATATAATTAATGGGAAATACCTTTAATCAAATTCAGGGTTTTTTTTCCTATTAGGTATTCTTAGCAAAGAAGTTTCCATGTTGTAGGGTGTTCAAAAATTACTTACTGGTACCCACATCTAGAGTTTGGGATTCAGGGTGTCTAGAGTGCTACCCAAGACTCTGCATTGTTTAATATTTCTGTTACTCTAAAGTAAGTGGTCTATGAGCCACACTTTGTGATATGCTGCAACTGCATGGAATCTATGGAGAGAGAGAGCAACTGGATGTGACTAAATGCTAGACCTAAGTAAGGAGGGAAGGTCAAGCACAAAACAAAGGGGGACTTGGATTTACCCCATGGACAGAGGGGCAATTTGTCAAAGACTTTAAAATAAGGAAGTGATGTGTTTAGTACCATATTGTAGAAAAATACCTCTAAATGCAGAATTGAGGATAGATTGAGGGGATGGATGAGGACTGAGAAAACCACCAGTAGCAGTGGCAGGGAGGGGTGAGCTGCTGTGATGAACTGGAAAAGAGCAAATGAGATCTGGAATTGGAGCACTGAATGTGAGAACAGACAAGAAGCCACATGGGAAGTGGGGAAACAAGTGTTAACAGATTTTAAAAGAATAAAGCAGAACACAAAAATGTATATGTAAACAGTATGCTGCTATTTTGTTTATAAATATGTATGTATATGTATAAACATACACACACTTTACATAGAGAAGAAAGGAAAGAAAATGAAACCAAATGCCAAATGTAAGAGCAGTTATCTCTGAATGGTAGGTAGGGTATAATGGTGATATTAACAATTTCTTTAATATATATTTTTCTTCCAAAATTCTCTATAATAAACATGTATTACTTTTATGGTTATAGTAAAAATGAATATAAAGAAAGAACGGGAAAACTTCATAAGAATTTCACAAGGATGACTGAGGAACAACTAAAGAAAAAAATGTATGCAAGAATAAGTTTTCTTTCTTGAGAACTTAGAAGCAAATTCTGGTAAATCATTTGGCAAAACTAGTTAACTATGATGTGGCCATTTAGGCATTTTTTCAGCTCCATTGTCACCTCATACATCTTTAAAATACAGTTAAATAAAAGTTACTCCAGGATGATTGATGGCTAGAATCCTGCTTGCTTGCAAAATGGGCAGAACTTGAACTTATATATTTATTGCACATTCAAGTGTTGAAATGCTTTTTTTTGTTGTTTCTTTAATGACTTTCACCTTTAAGGTAGAGTTAGATATTCACAAGGGGGGAAAAATCCATAGTTTTCAGAATTGAAGGGAAAATGTGTAAAGTTTAGTAAAAATCATGCCAAGTGTCATGGTGTAGTAATATATCTAAGAAAAATCCAGTATACCAAATAGTTCTCTTTAGATTAGCCTTAGATATGTTAATTTGGGTTATATGAAATGTGATAATTGATTGGAAATGAAAAAGAGTAACACAAATTTTGGAGTGACATAGTACAGAGCATTCAGGATTGGCAATTTTCCTACCTTTAATGAGCTAAGAAAGGTCTCATTTCATACTCCCATTTTATGTATGAGGTCCAAAGATTTTCTGGGCTCCCTAAAGCAGCCAGTAGTCCTGAAAATTCTTCACACTGCCTCTCCATGGACATACAGTGTAAGGGACACAAGAGACTTCCTAATCTTTACTTTCAAAGACGAAAGTCAGGCTGACTTCATATACTTAAAGGGCCACAATGTTACCTCATAATGTTAACACACACTGAAAGAGGGATTTTCCACTGAAGGTTGAGCAGGGCTGTCATTGTGATAGAGGAAGCATAAGTCAGAAAGGGAGAGGATGTATGCTCTGCTATCTTTCTATACAAAGCAAACTGACCCAGAAAAGTCACCAAGAAAGAAAAATCTGGTGTATATTTAGGCAAAGTTTATAAATAAGATTGCAAATGGCAGAGCTTGTGTGTTAGAGAATATTGGAACATAGGTAAAAATTTAAACAACAATAACAAAAAAACAAGCATATCCCAATTCAACACTATGGAAACACCAGCTGTTTGTTGTCTACTGCCCAAGAGGTGAAAATGTCTCCCTACAGTCTTATCTAGGAAAAGCAATTCTCAAATTCATTGTTTTCTACTTGGGGAACTGTGGACTTCTGGGGAGCCAGGGATTTTGCAAAGGATCTTTGCAACTGTAGATAAACAAATAAGAATATAAGAATATGGAACTACCTCTGATGGTTGTGGCTTAGTTGGTTGGGTGTCATCCAGCAAAGCCAAAGGCCATTGATTTGACTCCTGAGAGGGGCACAAGCCTGGGTTGTGAATTCTGTCCCTGGTGGGGGCACATGAGAGAGGCTACCAATTGAAATTTTTCTTCTTCTCTTTCTCTCCCCCTTTACATTGCTCTAAAAATAAATAAATAAAATATTTTTAAAAGAATATAGAATTATCTGTAAGAGCAATGGTATTGCTTCTCACCTATATTTATATATCTACTACTATTTAAATATTTATTTCAATTTTATTGATATTAATTCATAGTAACTTTGAATATTTGCTATTTTCTTTATCAACACATACCAAAACTATGTCAATGGTGCTGTGAGAGACTGTGAAAATTTTTGACATTCAAGGAGCCCTTCCCTGCTGAAAGAGCTATAAATGCCTGCCTTATATCAATATATAATAGTAAAGGAGTTTCTTACAATAACTCTTAGAGCAATAGTTATTAGTCTTGACTACACATTCTAACTACCTGTGGAGTTTCAAAAACCCTAATGCCTAGGTCACACCCATCACATCAGTATCTGTGAGATGAGACTACAGAATCAATATGTTTAAAGCATGTTATTTCAATTTTCATTTCTTTGAAAACTGAAAACATGAATGTGGTAAAAGTTTCTACATATAAACAAGGTTATACAGTGTTAAAAAAAAAAAGTCTTGCTCTGGCTGGTGTGGCTCAGTAGATTGAGTGCTGGCCTGTGAACCAAAGAATCGATTCCCAGTCAGGGGACATGCCTGGGTTGCTGGCCAGGTCAGGTCCCTAGTAGAGGGCATGCAATAGGCAACCTCACATTGGTGTTTCTCTCCCTCTTTCTCCCTCCCTTCTCCTCTAAAATAAATAAGTAAAATAAAAAAAAAGAGTAAGTCCTTTTTCCACTTCTTACTCCAATCCCTACTATCTTTCTCAAACACAACCAGTTCTCGATTAGCTTCTTGGCAACAATGCAGCGATATCCTAAGCAAAAAAAATGATATGTTTATTGTTATTATGTAAATTATTAACAAGTACTTCACCAAACATATGACAATCTATACTGTATGGGTGGATGTAGCATAAAGCCATGAGCCCACAAATACAAAAGAAGAAGAACCCAAGCAGGATCAGTTGCTTCTAAGTTTTGCATAAGTATTCCTTTGCTATGTGCTCATTAATTTTGCCATCTGTTAGCTCTCAGTGACAGACAAGCAGTAGTAGACACCAAAGTTTAAAAAACACTTTGGGAGATAAACTTTAGTTTGAAAAATTCTATTAATTAACTTAATTTTTATGCAAATGCATGCCACTATTAGAATTTAACATTGGAACTAGTTTGAGAGCCATTGCCTGAAAAGTATTCAGAGCAATGCTTGGGTGAAGGAGAGAGAAAGGGTAGAGTGGGGAAAGATGGTTCATCCTGGTTCTGTCCATTAAAATGTCCAACCCCTGAACACAAGGCCTTGGACTGCTCGGCCATCCTGACAGTGGAATATCTAGCCCCTAGAAGAAGAGAGTGAGCCAAGCCCAGAAATCACATCCCAGGAGTTGTCTAAGATCAATTAAACTTTGCTTAAAATCCATCTTTATCTTTTCAATTCCCTGGCTTACTCTCTGTTTCCCCTCTTCAACCCACTGCATTCTGTTGCCTTTTTAGGTCAGGGGCTATGTCTTGGCACCAATGCATCCTTATTGTCTTGCACAGTGTAGATCTACTAGCAAATGCAGCTGCTCTTCAGCTGCTGTGAGAAGTAGGTAAGAGTGCTTGGGAATGAAGCAAAGGGAGATCTGCAAAAGTCACCAAAGAAAACACTGTCCCAGGAATTTTTCAAGGAAAGATCATGGAGTTAGAAGGCCTGGGTTCAAATTTCAGTGATGGTACTATCTCTATGGCTTGTAGTTGGGCAATCTTTGTGGTCTCTGAAATTTGTGTTCTGAAGTCTCGATCTCCTTGGTGATATGGGGTCAGTGGGAATGTATCAGGCTTAGTCATCTTGCTTCATTTCATTCACAACAGTTCTGTTTTTATCTGGTCAGGCGGTTCTCCATAACATTTATTTGAACAAAGTTTTCTTGCTCTAAATTTGGTAAAAACCCAGTAGATAGATCATTTCTGAGATTTTCTCCAGGTCCAACAGTCTAGGATTCAATTATTTCTAGACTTAGAGGTTGTGAAGTTAATATTTCAGATTCCTGAATTTCAAAATTCATTTCTTATTTGGCTTGGAAGTCAATCATCTTCTAGAAGTGCCATCTAAAATATTACAGTAACGTTCTCACACTGACAATCTGCATGCATGTAGGCATTAATGCATTAATGGCTTTTCATTATTTCCCAGGAAAATCAATAATTCTCTTTTCTGGTAAGATTTGTATAACAACAAACAGGGTTTACTAAGTGTAAGAGTGGACCTACAAAGACTTACTATCTCTTCCAGGAAAAATTTCCAATAAAAATTAAAATGTGAAAAATATTTTTGCTTCCCCCAACTTTCCAGCAAACCAAGGATGGAGCACCACTTTTCTGACAGTGCCAATTTTACTTCATTTAAAGATAACAAGTGAGAGAGATACTATCCTAATATGAATCAAAGAACTGAAGGATTAATTATTTTCCCTGGAGCTGACTCTCCCCTTGCTGTTAGAGGGCTGGCTTGTCCTACAGGGAGCTTTTCTGAATCACTGATAATGCTGCATTATGCAAAGCAAGCAAAAACAAAAACAAAAAATAAAACCAGCAGCAGCTGCAGTTGTCCCTAAATTTTTTAATTCTCAGGGACTAAGATTTAATAAAACTTAGATTTCTGAGTATATTGGGAGGGAGGGACACTGGACTAGCATCTAGGAAAACATACTTCTGGACTTGGCTTCACCGTGTGACTTACTGAGTCTCAAATTTCTTATCTTGGTGATGGGATTAATGACCTGTGTTCCACAAATCTCAAGGGGTCTTCATGAGACAAGATTCATGTATGTTCTCTAGTGAAGGTAGGAAGTCTGTCTTCATCTGCCCAGGTTACTTTAACATAACTGTGTGGCTTACACAACAAACATTTACTTAAAGTTCCATAGTTCTGGAGGCTAGAAAGTCCAAGGTCAAGGTTTCAGCAGATTCAATTTTCAGTAAGGTCTCTTCTGTTGACTTGTAGAAGGCCACCTTTGTGTTATATTTTCTCACATATTAGAGAGAAGAAAGGAGGGATGCAGGGATGGAGAGAGGAAGAGAGAGGAGAGAGAGGGAAGAATGGAAAAAAGAAAGGAGGGAGAGAGAGAGGACATTTATATCTCTTTCTTTTTGTTAGAGAACTAATTCCATCACAGGGATTCCACCCTCATGACCTCATCTAAATCTAATTACCTCCCAAAGGTTCCAGCTCCAAATATCATTTCAGCAGCAGTTAGGTCTTCAACATATCAATGGACTGGCATAAACATTCAGTACATAACAAAGGTGAAGCACTATAGATATTAATATACTACATGTTGGAAAATATGAAATGATTCCATCAGTATTTATTCCAACCTCTTTCTAGGATTTCTTCCTATATTGGAGGGTTTAAAAATTTAAAAAATGACATTTCCCAGATGACCTTGCAGCTTGTGATCTGGGTGATTTGGATTTTGCCGATCCCATGTGTTTATGAGAGACTTGAGTATGGAATTAGATGTAGCAAAGATTCCAGGAGAGCCGGTGCCTACTGTAACAGATGGGGCATGATGTAGGCACAGGCAGCTGTAGAGGCTGCCTCCAGACTAGAAAGGCAGTTGTGTGATTGTCATTGAAGGGATAACTCCCTTGTCAGCCTGGTTCTGTGGTGTGGTTTTGGGAGTCTTCCTTGGCAACTCCACCTAAGTTAGTTCCCTTAGTACTCCTGATAATTCTGTAAACCATTTTAAAAATGGCTATATTGCCCTGGCCAGTGTGACTCAGATGGTTGGAGCATTGTCCTGTGACTGGAAAGTTGTGGGTTTGATGAGGGCACATACTTAGGTTGCAGGTTCAGTCCTCAGTCTGGGTGTGTACAGGAGGCACCCAGTCAATGTTTCTCTCTCACACTGATGTTTCTCTTTCTCCTTCCTCTCTCTCTAAAGCAATGAAAAAATCTTGCCTTAAAATTACTAGATTCAAAAGACACTTCTGTTTATTTTTAAGTTAGGTGTTAAGAAGAGATAGGCTCTCAGTGAGAAGTAAAACTGAACTTGAGATTGATGTTTAGATGTTAAGAAATTCTGTGTGGATTAAACAAAGGATGTCTCATGACAAATTGGCAGGAGAAGTAGATTGAGGAAGTGATCTGAGAACAAATTTTGAAATTTTCTGTATGCCTTGCTGAGGACATTGTGCCCCTATTTTGTAGCTACTGGAGAGCAATTTATATATCTGAATGATGAGCAAGGATAGGCTAGGATTACAAACAATCTCTGAATCTTAGTAGTTTACAGAAGGGAAGGCTTCTTTCTTGATCATTCTTTCTACATGTCTGATACAATTAGACCTCAGCTAGTTCCATTTGACTTCACTCTAGGAACCACTAATAGTGCACTCTCTACCTGGAACATGGAAGAGAAAAGGGGAAGAGAAGTTAGAAAACCACAAGCAATTTGCAACAACATGGATGAAGCTGGAGGACATGATGCCAACACAGGATATTGCCAGTTCACTAACCAAACCAACTCATGCAGCCAAGCCTGACATCAGAGCAGGAAAAAAATATCACCTTCTATTCCCCGGGGATGGGCAGAAACAGTTTTGAACAATAAGACAATTTTCAACACGCTAGAAGACTTGCAGAGAATAGATTGGAAAGGAATCATAGTAACAATTAACTCTTAATCATTCTAAAATACTGAGCACTTGTTATATATCATCTAATGCAGATGTTCCAGGGCACTGGGGACCTGAGAGTCCATGACCCACTGTATTCATGCAG
The DNA here is from genome assembly GCA_028533065.1 of Trachops cirrhosus. Lineage (NCBI taxonomy): Eukaryota > Metazoa > Chordata > Mammalia > Chiroptera > Phyllostomidae > Trachops > Trachops cirrhosus. The sequence continues at coordinate 74,520,723 of CM052541.1, forward strand.
GAAAGAATTCAGATATGAGCCAGCATAGAATTTAAGGTGAAAGTGAGTTTATTAGTGAAGCAGTGAGACAGACAGTGGGCTACTACATAGACAGAGCAGCCCCTTTTAACATAATGTTTCCTTTATTGAGAGAGGTTCATTCAATTTGGGGGTAGGGTATTCAATGAGGGTGAGGAATATTAAGAATCTTCCCAGGAAAGGGATGGAGATTTCTCAGAGGAGCTCCATCCTTCATTTTTTGTCCTTATATGGGCTTTCCATTTCTGATCATGGCAGCATGGATGTGTTGTTTAGTATGCTAATATGTTATAATGAGCATAATGAGAAGCTAGAAGTTACTGTAAGGTGAAAGTGGTCACCATGTTGGATCAAGCTGGTCTCTGCTAGTTTTCAGCCACAAATCTGTGAGGGAGTAGCCTTACTATCTTCTTGACAGTTCCTGTAGGTTTTATCTATTGCAGTTGTTTTGCCACATACCCTATCTCACATCCATTCTGCTGTGCTGGAAACAAGATGGAGAGGTTGGTAAGACTCACAAGGTCTTCAGCTTTATAGGGGTTTTAAGTTAAAACTTATTATGTGCCATGCACTGTTATAAACCCTCCTCCATGTATTATGTCATTTAATCATCATACTGACCATACTGATGTTATCCCTAGTTTATATGTTAGAAAACTGAGACTTAGAGAAGTAAAACACTTTGACCAAGTCCAGGCAGAGCTGAACCCAGGCAGCATGACACACAAGCCTCATGGGCTTACTCTCTGGGGTAAATCATCACTCGGCTGAAACAATGCTAAGGAAGCATAATGGAGACCTGCAGGATGAAGGAGAAGAGCTTCAAGATAAAGAGAGCAAATAAAATATCTCACCCTGATTATAGAGTAAAAATGAGTAGTGAGAAAGGAGTCTCAGATGAGTTATGAGATTTAGCCAATGAGTGAATGGCTTAACTCCCCTTTAAGTAACATGGTAAGTCAGAAGATGCCCATTTGTGAGGGAAAATAGTGAGTGTGGTTTTGGACATTTAGGTTTGTTATAACTGTGAGACATCCAGAAAAACTTTGTTAAATAAAATTTAGAATCCAGGGGAAAATAAAATATAAGGAATAGAAATACAGAAAAACATGATTGTTTAGGTTTTTCATTGATGTCATGAAGTAGAAGTGATTACATGTTGGGTATAAATTAGCTTAATATGGTTAAATAGTCAATTCTAAACTGCTATAGCCAGAGGAAAACATGTAATTATATAAATCAGAGAGTAAGTCAATGGATAATTTCTGTAGAATGGGGCAGAATTTTCAGGTGATGCTCAGTTTGGAAGTTATGTACTTCTTGTGAAAAGTAATTCAGTAACAAGCAACTGGATCAGACATTTTGCAGAGCATGTATTAGTAGAAATTAAACCTCTTGATGTTTTGCAACTGCATGGGTCTTTACTGTAGCTAAGAGAAACAAATGAGTTGGGGGGTATAAAAGGTTGATGTGGACTCTGCACTTAGTGTCAGAATTGAACATAAAATTCTCTACATCTGGAATATCTGCCTTGTATAAGCAAGTAAATCCTTGGATACATAAGAGTGTGAAATATGGACCCGAGTGGGTACCAAAAATGACTATGGAACAAAAAGCTAGACTGAGGGTGTGACAGAAAGGAAAGGGAACAATTCCTTTGAGTCACCCTTTATAAAGTCACCCATTGCCCCAGTTAAGATGGACGTCAGTTTTACCAGAAAGGACTGACTTTGGTGTTCTGGTCCAGAAACCATAATTTGTCTTTCGGGCCTATTGCCTCTTTGTTCTTGAAAATACTGGGGTTTTTTGTCATGCAAATGTAAGGTAGGTACCCAAATACTGCTTACCAAAGTTTTGTATGTAGCAGATATAATTTATTTAAGACTGAAATAAGTAAAGTATATAGCAGTGTAAAGGGAAAGTTAACATTAGATGTTTTAGCAAAGTGGCAACAAGTATACTACTAGCTTCTGCTCCGTGCCAGACACTGTTTTAAGCTCTGGAGATACAGTGATGAACACAGACAACTCCCTAACTTTTGGGGTGTTACAGTCTAATTGAATAAGCAGTTAATAAACAGGAAGTCAATAAAAAAATTAAATGATGGTAAAGATACAAGAGAAATAAAAGAGAGTGATAAAATAATGTTGTCAGCTCTGACACTAATTCTGGCTTAATTTATTCAGGGCTGACCACTGGTTTCAATGTCTTGGTATGACTACAAAAAGATTACCCCGTGAACTCCTTCAGGCATAGAAGGGGTCTTTTATCCCTTTTATCACTGCATGTCAGTGTCTTCCTAAGTGTCCATGGAACATTGAATGTTAACAAGAGACTCAGTCCAACAAATATGTTTTCTTGAGGAATGGTAGGAGGATCTTTGAGGTACAAGAAGCCTTCCTTCAACACCTCCTCCCCACATCACATGATGCCTGGAGGTTCTTCCAGGAATGATTCCTAGGAGGTGTTCTGTAGTGAAATTTAAATGGCTTTGACAGAAGAATTTGGTCTCTCTACTTTAACCAGGAATTTCTCCTTATATTATTAGAACTACATCAATATATTTGGAATAAAAACCATCACAACCAAATTCCAAATTAGATAAATTTTTAGGCTTTGTTATTTTTCACCTCAGTGTACTCCTCATACTCTTAAGGAAAAAGAAAAGACAGAAGAGAAGGCAGAGCAATACAAAGTACAGTTTTAGAAGCCTCCATGCATTAATTATACCCACATATTATTGGTAAGAATAGGCTGCTTATGCTGCAGTAACAATAATCTTAAAGAGCTCCATAGTCTTACTACAGACATTTTTTTCTTGCTCATAAGTGTTCTGTGGGTCCATATTATACTTTAGAGTAACTACCTTTTACGTGTGACTCCAACAACAAAACATGCATCTCAGGCACTGTGGCAGTCATCTATGTCTTGCCCTGGAAATGACACAACCATTCCCCACCACAGACCATTAGTCAGAGCCAGTCACATGGTCATGTCCACCTGTGAGGATGCTGGGGAACGTGGCAAAGCAACTGGAATGTTTTCAAACACCCCCCTCTCTCTCACATGGCTCACTAAGGGTATCGATGAAAGAACAAAGAAGAGGGTTTCATGGGCCTGGGGAGCCTGATCTTTGCCTGTTTTACTCTCCCACCAATGCCAATATAAGGCTTCCTGAGAGGTTTTGATACAATTTTACACAACAGATTTAGTTGTATAGTTAGTTAGTTGGAAAAAACATCTAAAAGTCTATCTCACTTTTCTCTAGATTCTGCCACCAACACCCCTATCCATGGTGATGGGTATAATAATCTCCCCTTGAAGTTGTAATTTCCAAAAGACAGCTTATCCAAAATATTATTATCTCCCCAAAACAGTTTAAAATATGTTCATGATAAGTTCTGGAAAATGGTCCAGAAACATATTTGCAAATAATCTGTTTCAATCATTTTATGAGACAGTTATACCTGTAAGAAACTTGATTTTTATTTTATTTTATATTTTATTAAAATTGAGAGGACTGGAAGTCATTATTTAATATTTACATTGAGAAACAGGAGCCTGGCATCTGACCAGGTTTCACAGGTTCTGCTGAGACAGGAACAGGCTCTGCAAACTACCAAAGACACTCCTCAGGGTCCTGTTCCTGTGGCTGAAGGAAGAAAACCAAACTGTGTGTGAGTGAGGGAGAGAGAGAGAGAGAGAGAGAGAGAGAGAGAGAGAGAGAGAGAGAGTGTGTGTGTGTGTGTGTGTGTGTGTGTGTGTGTGTGTATGTGTCAGAGAATGTAGATGATTGGCATCACAGTCCTCTTTTCTTAAGTCAACTCTTCTAACGACACTCCTCCAAATTAAGACAGTAAGCCCTAATTAGAAATTTATGGAAAAGAAAGGGAAAATAAAGAGAAAGTATGCCCATTCTGAAGTGCCTACCAAAATGTCAACAGATCACTTTTCCTCCATTCTTAAGCATTCTTAGATGTCATTCATTCATTCAACAAATATTAAGAATCAGTGTTAGTCCTGATGACAAGCACTGAGTATTCAGTGGTCAGTAAAATTAACATGGCCCTTACTCAAGGAGCTCAGTCTTGCATGGGAAACAAACAGCATACAAATGACCACATAAACAAATATGTAACTTGCCAATCATGGGCCTATGCCTGCTTTCTCTCAGAGTTATTTCCTGCACTTTTCTGATCTGCTGCATTTTCTGTGCCTCTGGCTTCCCAAGACATCCAGCCAACAGAAGACACTGTCAGGATTAGAGGGTTGGAGCAGGGGAAAATCCATCCTTTTGTCTCCTCTGGACAGCCCTGGCTGAGCTCTAACTCCCATTATGTGGCTTTGCCCCCAAGGTTCCCGGATCCACCATGCATCCGAACTCTTGGGACCTGACAATACTCTCTCTACTCACTGTCCCTCCAGCTCCAGTGATAAGAGTGGCTTTTAACCATTGCTTCCCACATGTCCTGCACCTCTGTAACCAATTCCCTTCATGAAGTTCCTTCTAGCATGGGTTTCCTTCCTGGGGAATCACAAAATTTTAAACACTGTGATGACGCCCAGAAAGAAAAGCATATTGTTTCAGGAGAGTATACAATGAGGGCTCTGTCATAGCCTTCAGGTCAGAGGAAGCTTCCCTGACAAAGTGCCATTTAAGTTGAGATGTGAGGCTGAATCAAGTTAAATAATCAAAAGATGTGGGTAGGGGGTTTGTAGGAGCAAGAACAGCATGGGAAAAGGCCCTGAGACACAGGAGCTGAGAGCTGTCAAGGAACTGAAATAAGGGTACTGGTACCTGAATATAGGGGCAAGGAGAGAGATCGTCACAGAGCAGAATTAGGAACAGATTGAATCATGCCATGTTAAAGACTGCAGTAACTGTCATGAGGACAATGGGAAGAAACTGAAGGGCTTTAGGCAAAAGAATAAGATGACATGCATTCTTAAATAATCACTGTCCATAGTGCAAAGGATAAAATAGAAATGCATGAGAATGAATTTGAAAAGACCAGTTAGGATGTATTGCAATAGCTCAAGCAAAAGGACATGGCAGCTTTGACAAAGGATGGTACTATAAATGGAGAAAACAAAATTCAAAAATCTGTGTCCACAAAAAAAGAAATAAAGAAATAGAGATAAGTGGATGGACTCACAAAATATTTGAGAGATAAATCAATGGGACTTGGTCATTGATTAGTTAGGGAATGGTGATAGAGAGAGGGATTCCAAGGATGACTTCTGGGTTTGGCTTGCACAGGTAGGTGGATGGATAGTTGTGCCATTGACCAAGACAGAAAACCGTGGAGAAGAAATGGGTTGTATATGCATGAATGGGGAAAGGAAGAGATGGATCGTTGATTCCATTTTGTTCATGTTGAATTTAAAGTATCTTACAGGTATCCAAATGTATTTGTCTCTAGTAGGCAACTGCATAGATGGGGATAGAGCTCTGTGGCAAACTATTGTTCCCAATTCTTTACTCCCCTTTGCCAAGTAAGTCTGCAGTGTGACTCTCACCAGTGGGAGGAGTATATCCCCCCTCTCATTGATCTTTTCCTTCACCATGTAACTTTCTTTAGTCAGTATAATACTAATGGATAGGATATAAGCAGAGATTTTAAATATGCTTTCACATTTGGCTTGTGCTCTTTTGATCTTCCATGAGAAGAGTTCACTTCAGGTAGTTACTGGCCCTTGAACCCAAATCCCAGAATGAAGACATGCAGAGCTGACCTGAATACAACCTGAAGCCTGGGCCCAGACAGACCAGGCTGAGCACTACTTTGTTTAGCTGGTCTGCATACCTGTGAACATCATTCTAAAACCACTGAGCTTTTGAAGTTGTTATGCATCTAAAAATCAAGGAATATTGCTCAAAGGAAAGAACCAAATAAGAGACTTAAATTTGTGAGCTATTGCCACAGAGATGGTAATTATGACCATGGCATAGATGGGACCTCCCAAGGATCACATTCATTATGAAATTTGGGAGTATATTAATTTAGGATAAAGCTGGACAAAGCTTTTTTTTTTTGAGCATCTTTCTGTCTTCTGGCCCAGGTAGTTTCCCTCATCTGAATATCTTTAGTCCATCCTTCTATGGCAGTCCAACAGACCTGATTATCAGGACTCAGCTTCCAAATCTGTGTCACTGCATCCACACTCAAACTCTATCCATCTTTTGACTTACATTTTATGGCACAGTCTAACTTGGTATCTCTTTAAGTAGCAATGGCTTATGCCTCCCAAATATTTGCTTTTTAAATAAGACCTTTAATGCCTTAAGCCAGAATCAACCAGAATATATAAGTGGAGTTGGCATCTTTGCAAAAGGAAACATCCATCTGTAATACATCACAACCTACAACCATCAGTGTAGAACACCATTCAACTTTCTCCAGATGCCTCTGGGGATACTTGGAATGGGATTCTTTTTTAAGGTTCAATTTAAATTTCTTGACAGGAGAAAGAGAATATGAAGATTTGTGTGATGTATGTTGCTTCAGGTTTGTCCAATTAAAGAAATTACATGGTATCCCATCTTCTCTTCTCTTTCCTTTCTCATTCTCACTTTCTCATTCCTTTTCTCTCTCTCCACAATTCTCCATCGATTAATCAAAACTCTCTTCACTTAGGTTTGAATAAAGAAGACACATTAAAATATTCAAGTATATCTTTTGTCCATTTCTTTATGCTAATTCCCGAGCTTATTGACTACCATAATAAAAGTTACTATTCACTTTCCTCCATTCTGCTGCTTTTCTTTGTGTTTGAATAATTCTCTTTCATATTCATTATATTCAGTAATCTAACTCTATTCCATAAATGACTCCCTTCATCTTTCAGAGGACTGATTCTAATGAATTTTCCACTTCTCTACCATAAATCAACATGCAGTGATGTTTAAGCTCCACAGTAATTTTAATGCAAAGATAAGGAGAGACCCCCAACATTTACAGCTTCTTCATAGAGTGTTTTAAAGATCACCCAGACAGGAGGTGGGTTCTAGTTCCAGCTCTTTCACATTGTCACCTTCAGTAGTGTCTTCTTTATCTTTAAAATGGAGATAATGTCATGCTGTTTCCTGTACATGATAGTGACCTAATTAAACTTAATAAGAAAAAATTTAAATATGATTAAATATCAAGAGCTATAGCTGTTAGGAGATTTTGGGGTAAAAGAAATAATTCAAGTAACAGTAACAATTGAGTTTAGGAGGAATCCAGGATAATGGTAGAGTAGGTGGAAACTACACTCACTTCCTCCCAGGACCAACTGGAATTACAACTAAATTATAGAACAATCATACTAAAATAACCAACGAAAGACTAGCTGAAGAGAAGCCTAATAACCAAAGATTTACAGAAGAAGCCACAACAAGACTGGTAGGAAAGGCAGATATGCAAAAAGTCTGGGTCCACTCCCACAGGTGGTGGCTGAGGTTCTGGAGGAATAGCTAAGCTGCAGGGGGTTCCCACTGAGAAGCAAGGGGTCTCAAACTCAAGCCAGGCTCCCCAGATCAGAGCACCAGGGCGAAAAATAGGTACTTCATAACATCTGGCTGTAGAAAGCAGTGGTGTTTATGTCCATCAGGGGAAGACTGGAGTCCTCTAGAGATATAGGCACCCTATTAAAAAGCTAATGAACAAAGTTTTGTTCACAGCCACCCACCCTGGGCTCTGGTGGAAGCAGGGTGGAGCAGACAATAGTAGTATGAGGAATGTCTAGGGATTGTGGCACTGGAAAGAGACTGAATGGACAAATGCCAGGTTTCTCATGCTGAGTAATTCTCCCATATCACAGATGTCATCATTCTTGGGTGGAGCACTCCCCCTCATGTGACATCAACCTGAGAGAAAGCAGTACCCTACCCTCTGGGCTCCCTCTCGCGCCACCCTGTTGAGCTTATGCCCAACTGAAGAGTCAGCTGCCTTGGCCAGGGTCTAAAGGACTGGGAGGACTCAGTGAGTGTCAGTGACAGGGTTGTGTGGCTTTGGGTAGGGTCCATTCTCCCCAGGTCCCCATGAACCTGACTGGTACTTCCCACTTATGAAAGATCTGCTAGAACCACTCTCCAAGCTTCCAGCAAACACAACATCTGGACTCCAGCAGCAGCATCCACCCAACTCCTACTGGTTCTGTTCTGCTGTAGTTGGGGCAAAATCTGATACAGACTGAGCTGTGTAGCTCTGAGGCAAAAGTCACACAACCAAAGCCTGACCAACACCTCCCCCTCACAGGAAATCTACTAGCTCAGCTTCATCCTATCAACTCCCAGCAGTCCTACCATGCTGAGCTCTGTCTCCTCTTGGGATAATCTGGAACAGACCGAGTTGTGTGGCTCTAGGACAGGGGCCATTTCTTCTTCACTCACCCAACTGGAGAAGAGCGCTCTCTTCACACGGTCAAATCATGGTCTATTTAAACATGATAAACTCTTTGGTCCTCACTTGATGACTTCCTGAGACCCTACCCAAACACAAATATGTGCAAGCACCCAGCATATGGCAGCTAGACTTGGTATATCTGGAGACATTTGCTGAGTGGCCTCAGATTGGCATTGGCACTAATTTTGAACCTGTATCAGTCTGATGAACATTACTCGCCCCTACCTGATGACTCACTGAGAACCTACCTTATGCAACTTAAGCAACTCCAGAGTCTCTTTAATTTACTGAGCCAAACAGGCATCTGGAGAGTGGAGGCAGGAGGAGAGAGATCTCAGGATGCCTTGGAAATTTTGGTGACCTGCCCCATGGCCTGGTGCTGGTAAAAGCCAGCCTTAATGTGCAGGTGGTCTTTTCTGTATACACCTAGGCCCAGCAAAGGCAGCCACAAACTGTGGATCACTTATAATTCCAAACGGGTTGCCCAAGGCCAGTCACAGACAATGCCTGACATTGGTCTACACCAGAGTCCCCCCCAAGAGGACCCAGAACAGACACACCCAGTGGCATGCTTCAGACAATATCAGAGCAGGTTCTAATTAACTTTACAACTGGCAAATGCAAAGAGAGATCTCAGGCAAGCACTAGACCCTGCTAGGACAAATTCAGCTTCATATGGTCAGTACCTGCACAGCAGCTCACATGCTATGGTCAAAATTGAGCCTTGCAGTCAGCCAGGCTGAGGGTTGATCCCGCACACAAACAGGCCAATAGCAATCAAGATGCATTTACAAAAGTAGGGCGCACATAACCTACATAAGGGACATTCCTGGAGAACACAGCTTAGGAGATCAAGGATACTGCACCACTGGACCCCACAGGACATCTACTACATAAGGCCACCCCACCAAGACTGGAAGTCATAGTAGAACTGTCTAATACATAGAAACAAACAGAAAAAGGCCACCAGAGTGGGGAAACAAAAAAATAGGCCCCAAATGGAAAAAAACACACACACACACACAACAGGAGAAATCTCCAGAAAAACAGCTAAACAAAAGGGAGGCAAGCAATTCATCAGATATAAAGTTCAAAATAATAGTTATAAGGATACTCAACAGCATGAAACAAAACCTAGAAATCACTGGAAAGGACCAATCAGAAATGAAGAACATACTGGAAAGAATAAACAGTAGTTTGCATGAAGCAGAGGATAAAATCAGCAATTTGGAAGACAAGGTAGAAAAAAAACACCCAATAAGTGATGAGAGCATCAAAAATAAGACAAAACAAAAGAAATTTATAAAAATGAGAATAGTTTAAGGATCCTCCGGGACAGCATGAAGTGTAACAATATCCACAACATAGGTTTACCAGAAGGAGAAGAGAGAGAGAAAGCTCAGGAAATTATTTGAAGAAATAATGACCAAAATTTTTCCTACTCTGTTGAAGGAAAAAGACATACAATTCCAGAAGCCCAGAAAGTACCAAACAAGAGGAACCTAAAGAAACCCACACCAATTGCAGACTGGTGCAACCACTATGGAAAACAGGATGGAATTTTCTCGGAAAATTAAAAATGGAACTGTCTTTTGACCCAGTAATTCCACTGCTAGGATTATATCTAGGATTATATCTAGGATTATATCAGGATTAAGAACTGCTAGGTTCTTAACCCTGAAACACCAGTCCAAAAGAACCTATGCACCCCAGTGTTCACAGCAGCACAATTTACAATAGCCAAGTGCTAGAAGCAACCTAAGTGCTCATCAGTAAATGAGTGGATCAAAAAACTGTGGTACATTTATACAGAGGAATTCTATGCAGCAGAAAGAAAAAAGGAGCTCCTACCCTTTATGACAGCATGGTTGGAACTGGAGAGCATTATGCTGAGTGAAATAACCCAGGTAGTGAAAGACAAACACCACATGATCTCACCATTAACAGAAACCTAATCAACAGAATGAACAAGCCAGCAAAGCATAGCCAAAGTCATTGAAATTGAGAATAGGCTGACAGTGTTCAGAAGGGAGAGGGGAGGGGATAATGGGGGAAAAGGGTGAAGGGTTTACAGCAACAATTATAAAGGACATATGGACAATAACAAGGTGGGGTAGAAATGGGAGAGGGAGGCAGGGAGGGCTGCAGTTGTGGGGAGTGGTGGGGAGAAAAGGCAGAAAACTGTACTTGAACAACAATTTAAAAAAAAAAAGCCCACACCAAGACCTGTCATAATTGAAATGGCAAAGGTTAAAGACACAGTTGATTTCTCAATAGAAACATTTCAGGCCAGAAGAGATTGGCATGCAATATTCAAAGTGATGAAAAGCAAGGATCTACAACCAAGACTGCTTTTACCAGCAATGCTAACATTTAAAATTGAAGGAGGAATAAAGAGATTCTCAGACAAGAAAAAGCTACAGGTGTTTGTTACCACCAAATCAGTATTACAAGAAATATTAGAGGGCCATCTTAGAGGAAGAAAGAGGAGGGAGAGGAGGAGAGAGAGAAGGATAAAGAGGAGAAGAAGAAGAAGAAAAAGAAGAACAATAACTACAACAGAACATAATTAAAAAGTAAAATGAAAATAAATATGTACTTATCAATAATCACTTTAAATGTAAGTGGCTTAAATGTTCCAATGTAAAGACATAGGGTAGCTGAATGGATAAGAACACAAGACCACGTATGCTGCCTACAAAAGACCCACTCCAAAATGAGAAATACACATAGACTAAAAGTAAAGGAATCAGATGAAAAAAAGATATTTCATGCAACTAAAAATGATTAAAAAAATCTGGGGTAACGTACTTATATCCAACAAAATAGACTTTAAAACAATGGCTATAGTAAGAGACAAAGAAGGACACTACAAAATGATACAGGGAAAAATCCAACAAGAGGATGAAACCCTAGTGAACATTTATGCACCCAAACACAGAAGCACCTAAATATGTGAAGAGAATCTTGATGGACCTAAAGAGAGAGACTGACAGAAATATAATCATAGTAGGGGATTTTAACACACCATTGACTTCAACAGATAGATCTTCCAGACAGCATATCAACAAGGAGACAGCAGCCTTAAATGACATACTAGATCAAATGTATTTAACTGGTATCTTCAGAGTATTTCACCCGAAAGCAGAAGAATATAGACTTTTTTCAAGTATACATGGAGTGTTTTCTAGGATAGACCACATGTTAGGTCACAAAACAGGTCTCAATAAATTTAAGAATACTGGAATCATATCAAGCATCTCTCTGACCACAATGGTATAAACTAGAAATCACTCACAAGAAGAACACCGAAAAAAACACAAAGGCACAGAGGCTGAATAACATGTTACTAAACAATGAATGGGTTAACAATGAGATCAAGGAAGATATAAAAAGATACCTTGAAACAAATGAAAATAAGAACACAACCCAAAATTTATAAGACACAGCAAAAGCAGTCCTCAGTTGGAAGTTGTTAGCATTACAGACCTAACTCAAGATACAAGAAAAATCTAAAAAAAAAAAAAAATCTATCTGTGCACTTAAAAAAAACTAGAAAAAAGAACAACAAACAAAATCCCAAGAGAGTAGAAGAAGGAAATAATAAAGATCAGAGTAGAAATAAATGAAATAGAGTCTAAAGAAAAAAAAATACAAACATCAATGAAACCAAAAACTGGTTCCTTAAAAAGTTAAATAAGATTGATAAACCTTTAACCAAACTAATCAAGACAAAAAAGAGAGAACCCAAGTAAATAAAACCAGAAATGAAAAAGAAGCACCAAGTGACACCAAAGAAATTTGAAGAACTGTAAGAAAATATTACAAATAACTATATGGCAACAAATTGGACAACCTGAATGAAATGAATAAATCCAAGAAACATGCATTCTTTCAGAACTGAATCAGAAAGAATCACAAAACCTAATTTCATTAGATTACAACTAATGAAACTGAAGTAATAATCAAAAAACTCTCAATAAACAGAAGCCCTGTACTGGATGTCTTCATAGATGAATTTTACCAAACATTCAAAGAACTAACACCTATCCTTCTCAAACTATCCAAAAAATTCTAGAGGAGGGAAGACTACCAAGCTCATTTTACAAGGCCAAAACCAGACAAAGATAATTCAAAGAAAGAAAATTATAGGCCAATATCCCTGATAAACATAGATGTTCAAAATTTCCACAAAATATAAGCAAACTGGATCCTGAAATACATTAAAAAGATCATACACCATGATCAAGTGAGATTTATCCCAGGAATGCAAGGTTGGTACATTACCTGCAAATCAATAGATGCAATAAACCACATATACAAAAATAAATGATAAAAAAATCATATGATCATATCAATAGATGCAGAAAAAGAATTTGTTAAATCCAACACACATTTATGACTTTAAAAATCTCTCAGCAAAGTGGGAATAGGAGAGAACATATATCAATTTAATAAAAACCGTATATGACAAACCCACAGCCAACATTATACTTAATGAACAAAAACTACAGGCATTTCCCTTAAGATCAAGAACAAGACAGGGATGTCTGCTTCACCACTCTTATTCAACATAGTATATGAAGTCTTAGCTACAGCAATCAGACAACAAGAAGAAATGAAAGGCATCCAAATTGGAAAGGAAGAAGTAAACTGTAATTATTTGTAGATGTCATGATACTCTACATTCAGAGTCCTTAAGATCCTATGAAAAAACTACTAGAACTAATATATTAATTCAGTAAAGTAGCAGAATACAAAATAAGTATTCAGAAATCAATTGCATGTTTATACACCAATAATAAACTATCAGAAGGGGAAACTAAGAAAACAATTTTATTTATAGTTGTATCAAAAAATAAAATAAAATATCTAGGAATAAATTTAAATACAGATGTGAAAGACATATACTCAGAAATTTATAAGACACTGAAGAAAGAAATTGAAGAAGATACAAATAAGTATATACTTTGTTCATAGATAGGAAGAATTAACATCATTAAAATATTTATACTACCCAAAGCAATCTATAGATGCAATGCAATCCCTATCAAGATATCAATGATGTATTTCACAGAATTAGAACAATGATGTATTCCAAAAATTGATATGGAACCACGAAAGACCCTGAAGACCAACAGTAATCCTGAGAAAGAAGAACAAGTTTGGAGGAATCACACTACCTAATGTCAAACTATACTATAAGGCCATAGTAATCAAAACAGCATGGTACTGGCATAAAAACAGACATATAGAAGAATGGAACAAAGTAAAGAGCCCAGAGACAAACCCATGCCTCTATGGTCAATTAATATTTGAAAAAGTAAAAAAAAATACATTAAGGTAAAAAATAGTCTATTCAATAAATGATATTGGGAATATTGGACAGATACATGCAAAAAAATGAAGCTAGACCACCTTCTTACACTTTATATAAGAATAATCTCAAAAGGAATTAAAGACTGAAGTGTTAGACTTGCAATCATAAAAATCCTAGAAGAAAACATGAGCAGTAAAATCTCAGACATTGCTCGTAGCAATATTTTTTTTTGGTATATTGCATCAGCCAAGGGAAACAAAAAAATAAATAGATAGGAGTACATCAAACTAAAAAGTTTTTGGACACCAAAGGCAACCATCAATAAAATGAAAAGACAACTCACTGAGTGAAATAACATATTCATTAATGATACATCTGATGAAGGATTAATATTCAAAATTTATAAAGAACTTCACAACTCAACACCATAAAAGCAAACAATCCTTAAAAAAATAGGCAAAGAACCTGAATAGACACTTCTCCAAAGAGGACATACAGATAGCCAATAAACATAGGAAAAGATGCTCAATGTCACCAATCATCAGAGAAATACAAATTAAAACCACAATGAGATATCATCTCACAGCTGTCAGAAGAGCTATCACATCGTGCCTCTCCTCCCACCCCTTCTCTCTCTCTCTCTCAAAAGCATTAAACATATCCTCGGGTGAGGAGTATCACAATATCACATACCTAACACCTCCCTTTGGTGAAAGTGTGAAAACCTCTATTTGTTTAGAAAGAGCAAAAACCAAAGAGTCAAATGAACACTGTCTCTTTTCCTCAGGTCTGTGTCTCCCCCAGATCTAGATTAAGGTCCAAGAGAATCGGCTTCATAAATAGAAATTATCAACATAGAATGCTCTTCTCTGGCTCTGAGACACTTAGTGACTAAAAGTGAAGGTTCTAGAGTCAGACAGGCATAGGTTGAATTCTTGTTCTGCCTTTTCTAGCTGTTGATCTTGGCCAAGTTAATGTGTAAAATCCTCCTGGTACTTATTTGGAAATGGAAATAACACTATTACTTATCTTATTGTATCACTATGAGGATTAAATGAAAGGCAATAATTGCAATGGCTGCCATATAGTAACCACTCAGTAAATGGCAACTGTTATTAACATTAGTAGTAAGAGTAAAACTTTTCAAATTTAAAGATTCTCCAACTCTATCCCAACTTTGTCCCCAAAAATCAAAGTTAACAAAAGTTACACTGATTAGTGATCTTCTTTCATTTGTATCTGAAATTGAACCACAAAATTGCTGGAATCCATCCTAGATTCTCTGTAACTGTTAGTGGTTGAATGACAAACTCTCCTACATGTACTAAGACTTGTAAAACTATGCTATCCCTGGGTTTGGTGATCACTCCTGGTAATATATCTAGTAAGTTCACTAACTGTCTGTGGTAGCATCTCATCAAATTCCATTTTCAAAGACATAGCCTGATAGCCATTTTTCATCTTGTTTGTAGTATTGACCATTAAATAAAAGATGCACCACGCCAGATCTTGTTTATTTCAAAGCAAATTATAAGAGGTGACTAAATTGTGCATCAAGAGAAAAGAGCCCCATGTTTTACCAGCAGGACCACAGAATCAGATATCTGCTTTTTGACAAGCTGACAAGTCCAAAGAATTGAAATTTGATGAATCTTAATGCTGTCTGTCACATACACAGTGTTCTTCAATTATTTCTTTATGAAAAAAATGACTAATGATAATTCCTACTGGAGGATCATTTGCATATTTGAGCTTACATGTTTTACAGAGAAGAAGATGTCGATTTGTTGAGAGGGCAAATTCCTTCCCTCCAGATTAAAATGCTTCTTTTCTGCAAACTGCTCCATTAGGCTTGCTATTGAAACCCAGGGAGAGATGACATATAATTCATGAGCTGAGTCCAAACCTATTTTCTCATTTCTAAGAAAAAATAAAAACAGTGTCTTTTCTTCATATGCTAGACTAGATTTTTCAAGGACATGCTCTGTAGCTGCCATTGTTCATAAATGAAAAATGATCTGGATACAATTGGCCTAATCAACTCTTAATATGAGAACATAAGTGGATGATTACACTTAGTGTTACCCACACAAGCAGCTGCTGACACCAGGGTCCTTTAGAAAATGCTGCTACTGAAATAAATGCCAGGTAGATGGTTGGAGGCCTCATACTCTGAGGTTCAGGGAAGCTGAGCCATTGCATCAAGTGGACTAATCCATAAAGCTGAAAGAGTACTCTACTGTCCAGATGAATGAGAGTTAATATAGCTGTCCTTCTTAGACCAGGAGCAGCTGCTGGCCAAGGTCACCGCCTTCCCAAAGGGTGGAGTTGGAAGGAATCAACCACGGCAGTCTGATAGGTATGACAGTTAAGATACTAGGAGCATGTCAAGAGGACTTGCTGCTGCTACAAGATTGCACACAGTTTTTCCTAATTACAGGATAAAACAATATCATGCGCGATTCCAAGAAGCAGCATCACCCTCTGCCCAGCCTCATGCTACTTTTAGCCACTTCCTCTAACAGCATAAAGTTAAACCTGCCCAGGGGTGTCTACAAAGTCCACTTGGAAGAAGTGAGTGACACATGAAATACAAAAGAGGAGAGAGTATTTTCTGGTAGAAAGGACCTCATGAGTCAGCTCAAGTCTGAAACATCATGATGTTGGTATCAGTTTCCTAGAGTGGCCTTAACAAAGGACTGTAAACAGGATAACTCAAAACAACAGAAATCCATGCCTTACATTTCTGGAGCTTAGAAATCTGAAATCAAGGTGTTCTCAGGGCCATGCTCCCTGAGAAGCTCCCAGGGAAGAATTCTTTCTTACCTCTTCCTGCTTCTGGTGATTCTGGGTATTACTTGGCTTCTGAATATGTAACTCCATTCTCTGCCTCTGCCACTACATGGCCTTCTCTGCTGTGTTTCTTATGGCTTCTTATTAAGTGTAGCAGTCATTAGATTTAGGGTCCACCCTAATTCAGTGTGGTCTCATCTTACCTTGACCTTATTTTCCAATAAGGAAACATTAATTTGTACCAGAGGTTAGGAGCTCAACGTGTGTTTTGAGAGATACAATTCAACCCACAATATTGGCACATAAAGAAGAAATAGGAAGCATGTAAGAGAATATAGAGGACAGGCTATTTCTGATAGAAAAAAAATATCATGAGTTGGGACCAAGGAGCTTGAAACACCCTGATGCCTTTCCAGAAAAACAATGCAGTTGTCTGGATTTCACTCCCTATCTTCACTCTCATCAGACCCATTCCTCCTGTTGTAAGACCTATACCATATAAGATTACTTGTTCATTGCACATAAAGAAAGGTCATTCATGTAATCACACTAGCCTGCCCTTAACATTTAGTGGGCTCAGGATAAGAATATAAATGGAGACTCACACAGTAAATGCCGAATTATTTCAAAGTTATATTTCCTGCTACAAACTGTTAACTAAAATATATTCTATTCTCCTATTTTGACAAATGTACCTTTATTACTATAAAATTTAAAGAGAAATTGAAAAGCTCTTGCTTTGATTTAACTGGAGGCCAGCAAAATATCAAAGATGATCTGCCTGGGTGTTCTGTTAAAGGGTTGGTGATATTAGAATGAGTACTAAGATAAACACATACATAATTTATTTTTATTGCCTTAATTTCAGAAAATGTACCAATTTTTCACATAATTTGTATTTTATTGACAGCATTGCCAAATTAGACCAAATTCCTTGAGTGATTATTATTCTTAGGTAGTTTTAATGAAATTTAATCTTAAAACACTTCACTTTGCTGAGGCAAGAGCAACTGGTATTTTCAACAAAATGCTTGAATCAATGCCTAGATTTAGATATGATATGACTCATGAATTTTAGAGAACATGTTCAAATATAATTCATTTACATATGAAAATTTATCATTACCACAGAAAAGGTTATTCTATATTTAATTTCATCATAAAAATTGCTGTAACATATCACAGTTTTGGCCATTATTTAAAGCAATATCTACAGCCATTACACATTTCTTAAGTTTCTTAAGAAAAACTTCTTAAAATAAGTTTTTCTTATTTTAAATATTTCAATATTGAGATGTTTACAAAGAAAATTGAAAACAGTACTTTATAAGATTTGTTCAAATGTCTCTTTACCCTGGTCAGGTGGCTCAGTTTGTTGTAGCATTGTCCTATACACCAAAAGGCTGTGGGTTCAGTCCCTGGTCAGTGTCCATACAGGAGGCAACAGATCCGTGTTTCTCTCTCATTTTGATGTATCTCTCTCTCTCTCTCTCTCTCTCTCTCTCCCCCTCCCCACCCCCCCTCCACTGCCACAGTCAATAAGCATATGCTTGGGTGAGGATTTTTTTTTAAAAATGTAAACTCAGCCCTGGCTGGCGTAGCTCAGTGGATTGAGCGCGGGCTGCGAACCAAAGCATCGCAGGTTCGATTCCCAGTCAGGGCACATGCCTGGGTTGCAGGCCAGGTCCCCAGTGGGGACCACATGAGAGGCAACCACACATTGATGTTTCTCTCTCTCTCCTTCTCCCGCTCTTCCCCTCTCTAAAAAAATAAATAAATAAAATATTTTAAAAAATAATAATAAAAAATAAAAAAAATAAAAATGTAAACTCAACAAATATCTCTTCAAATAGGACTATATCTTAATCTATAATAGCCAGAAAACAGTCTTTTTAAAACTTAGGTTTAAGATTATTTGCATATATTGTTTGTTTCTTCTTACAGTCATTTTTGTTTCTAACTTCTAATTAATTTTTAATATTTTGTTGACATTGTTTTGTTTATTGACTCATATATAGTTTATTTTCTTTTGATCATAATAATATGTTCTATAATTTAAACTTATGAACCTTGGTCTTATAGATGATTTTATGAATTTGACCCAAAAGGCAAGGAAAGAAAGTAAAAGCAAGAATAAATGAACTGAACTCTGTCAAACTAAAGAGCTTCTGCACAGCAAAAGAAACTGCTGACAAAACAAAAGGCAACTAACCAAATGGAAGAAGATATTTGCAAACAACAGTTCCAATAAGAGGTTAATATCTAAAATATATGAAGAACTCATACAACTCAACAACAAACAAACAAACAAAACAATTTAAAAAATGGGCAGAGGAACTGGGACCTGAACAGACACTTCTCCCAAGAAGATATACAAGTGGCCAACCAATATATGAAAAAATGCTCAACTTCACTGGCTATTAGGGAAACGCAAATCAAAACTATAATGAGATACCACCTCCTATCTGTTATAATGGCTATTATCAACAAGACAAATGTTAACAAGTGTTGGAGAGGCTGTGGAGAAAAAAGAACCCTCATTCATTGCTGGTGGGAATGTAAACTGCTACAGCCACTATGAAAAACAGTATAGAGGTTTCTGGAAAAAATTAAGAATAGAGTTACCATATGGTCCAACAATTCCTCTTCTGGGTACCAAATTTCTGAAAAATGTGAAAACATTTATTTGCAAAGATACATGCACCCCCTATGTTCATTGCAGCACTATTCACAATAGCCAAGACATATAAACAACCCAACTGTCCCTCAATAGATGACTGAATAAAGAAGATGTGGTACATATATACAATGGCATACTACATATCTGTAAGAAAAAATGAAATACTGCCACTTGTGACAACATGGACCTTAAGAATATCATTCTAAGCAAAATAAGTCAGACAGAAAAAGTCAAGGAACGTGATATGATTTCACTCATACGTGGGATATGAAAGTGAAAGCAACAAATGAACAAACAGGACAAACAAAAAGTCATAGACACAGATGACAGTATGGTGGTTACCAGAGGGAAAGGAGGTGGGGTAGTGAAGGGCAGAGGGGGTTCAGTGCATGTTGACAGAAGATTTGACATTTGGTGGTGAGCACACAATGCAATATACGAATTTGTATCATAGAGTTGTACACTTGAAACCTATATAATTTTATTAACCAATGTCACCCCAATAAATTTAATAATAAATACATATATACATACATATTCATATGTATGTATATAGAGAGAGTATTTGGATTTTTTTATATCACAAACTGTTCTTCTGTCACTACATGAATTGTGGCAGATTCAGTGCTAGTTCTTCTGTACCTTCTGAACCACAAATTGGATCACAAAGATAAACAAGAAAATGGGTGCTGGACACTACAAGGATAACATACTTCATTAGGCAAAAATCTAGTGTATTCATGCCAGCAGAGAAGTAATTTATTTACCTTTTCTTTTATCTTTTAAAGTGCTCCTCAAATCCAAATCCTTCTCAAACTCCAAATTAGTGTCTGGTTCCAAAGTTGGCAGTGACTCAGCCCCAAACTTTTCACAATCAACTATGTATTCAAGGAGAAGGCTCAGAGCAGAGACCCCTCTTTCTCAGGTAAAAGGAGGGTACTGCAAAGAGTCATCAGTTCCCGGGGACTGTGTTTGGCATAGCTCACTGGCTCACTGGCTCACAACCATAGGAACCTGACAGACAAAAGTGGCCCTTAGAGTCACATTAGTAAAATAGGACCTCTAAACAGCATATGTGCACATACCCATATTTTGCTATGTATAACACACTTTTTTGACCAAATTTTTGAGGAAAAAATAAGGATGTGCATTATACTTGGGTATAATGAATGCATACCGTGAGTTATAATAATCCCAAGTATAATGTGCACAAAAACATGGATTTGCATTATACACAGCAAAATATGGTACATACATACACACATTGGTATGGGGACTTTAAATAGTCCTAGTGTGCACTTTCATTAAAATTATTTTGTAACAATGATAATGATATTAATAATAATAAAAAGGAGAAGGGGAAAAAGGCAAGTACTATTTATCAAAGCATTCCTACTTACCAAATAATTGTGCTATATGCCTTAACATATTGTCTCATTTAGAGATTATTATCCTTATTTTACAGGTGAAAAATGAAGACCCAGAGAAGTTACATAACTTATATAAATCACAGCTGATAAGTATTCAAGTAAGATTTGGACCACAGATTAGTCTGATTATAAAGTTTATGTTTCTACCCACTATAGTACACAGCATTTAATCTAGCAGGGCAAGACATAATCAGTCATTACTTCATTTTTCCCCTATTTTTTAGTTCTCAAAATGGAAATAGCCACACAAATAGTAAAAGACAACATCATGACAAATAATTCAAGAAACACAAAACTGTATACAGTAAAATGCTAAGGTCATCTTCTACCTTCCACCAATGTCCTTTTCCTCCTTCCAGGTGACCAGGGTGTAGTTTAGTGTGCTTCGACACATATAGTTTCCTTTCACTTCAGTCAAGCAAAAAACTATGTTATTTTGTGACTGGCCTTTTATGAATGTACAATATGTTTTGAAATAGTTTTACAACTGTATCTCCAGATTTACCATACTTTTGATTGCCAGTACTTTATTCCTCTTTCAACTGGAATTTAGATCATTTACATTTTTTGTTATTAGTAAAATGCTGCACTGAATGAAATAACCTTGTGCATATATCTCAGTGTGCTCATTGATCTTGAAGAACCAAAGAACAGAATTTAAATAGCTAGATTGCAAAGTATACTAATTTTTAGCAGTTTGATAGAAATTGCCTAATTGCCTTTTAACATTACTAATCCACACCCACACCAAAATCGTACGTGATTTTCTTTTGCCGTGAGAGATTGATTTATTCAAGGGAGTATATTTGGAACTCTGTAGCTAAACCACTTCTACCTATAATCAAGGTTGCCCAAAGTTTATAGCAATCTGCTTAAGGCATCCAGTTCTCAGTGGATAAACAAGTAACAAATCATTTTTCCTAAGCTGTTTTTTGTCTGTGCAAATCTTTACTTCAACATACTATCTGTAAGTTTTTTTTCCACAAGAACAAAACCCTGAATTAATTGAAAATGCAATTTGAATTTGGGTTCTTTCAAGCTTAGGAATGGTAATGCTAAACCCTGAATTTGTATTGTGCTTTAAAAAAAAATTTTCTAATAGCTTTATTGAGGTATGATTGGCAAATAAAAACTGCATGCATTTAGATTATACAATGTGAGTTTTCAAAGATATACAATGTGATTATTTAATGTATGTATACATTGTGGAATAATTAGTACAATCAAGTTAATTAGTACATCAGTTAACTCACATAGTTACTTTTGTTTGTGTGTGTGTTCCTTTAACAGATTTGAGTATTTAATAAAGTATCATTAACTATAATCACCTTCTGTACTTTAGACTCTTAGAAGTTATTCATCTTTTAACTCAAAGTTTGTACACTTTGATCAACATCTCCCCCTTTCCCCTCCTCCCAGCCCCTGGAAACCACAATTCTAGTCTATGGTTCTACAAATTCAACATTTTTAATCCTGAGGGTGTAAAGAAAAGGGAACCTTTGTACTCTGTTTGTAGGAATGGTAATGCAGCCATTGTGGAAAACAGTCTCAAGGTTCCTCACAAAATTAAAAATAGAACTAGTATATTATCCAGCAATCAATCCTACATCTAGGGGTATAGCCAAAGGAAATAAAATCAGTATTTCAAAGAGGTAATCTGTTCTCCCATGTTCACTGCAGCATGACTCACAATACCAAAGATGTGGAAACAATCCAAGTGTCACAGTGGATGAATGCATAAAGGATTCCATTGTGTTTATGTTAAATATTATTTAACCATGAAAAGAAGGAAATCCTGGCATTTTCAATAACATGGATGAACCTGGAGAACATTATGTTAGATTAAATAAGTCAGACACAGAAAGACAAATGCTCCATGATCTCACTTATATGTGTCTTTTACTTTCAAACTATATATATATATATATATTTCATTTCCTTTATAAAACCATAGAATTTTAAACATAAAATAATCTTATAATGTTTTATTGGACTTGGTTCTACATGTAGTTAGAGCTTCCATCTGGTCAAGAGTGGGGACTCCAGTGTTTTATTTATCATGGTCTCCCCATAGCTTTACAGTGTGTTTGACATTTAGGAGGCAGATAATAAAACACCCTAGTTCAAACGTTCCTTTGGACAGAGTCCTGGGAGTTTACTAATGACAGAGTCAGAAGTCTTAGCCGCTAAAATCACAGCACTGATAAGCCTCAGTATGCTGTCTCCTGCTGTTTATTTAAGCACACCAGATCACACATGGAAACTTTACCCATGACTAAAACTTGTCTTGTGTGTTGATCACCTGGTTTGAAAACTAAGAGCTTCTCTGACTATATTTTTCACTGGATAATGGCACCTCTGAATAATGGTGCAAACTAGCATGACCCCGAATAATAGTGCAAATTTATACGTGATCAACAACCTACGAGAGAAGATCTAAACAAACATTCTAAGAGGGAATAATTAATTCTATCCAGATGGCTCAGGAAAAAGTAAAAAAGCCAGAGTAAACACCTACCAATGACTAACTACCACATGCCTTGCATCCTTCCCCAAACAACCAACACTACCTACTCACACCACCTCGCTCATGGGGACAGGGCTTTCCACTCACCACTAACCTCAAAAGGATGCATCAAGTTAAAGAGAATAAGCCCTTCCAAGGGAATGTGTCACAACTTAATTAACGGTTACATCCCAGGAAGATTCTAGCACCCCAAGTAATATTTTTACAACAGTTAGGAAAAAAGTGTCAACAATTTAACCCAATTCAAATTACTTTATACAGGATGAACATTTATTTAGTATAGGTCATAGTTTCTCTATAAGTACACAGTCTCTGACAGCTATTTCTCAGCAATTTGTTGCATAGCTAAGTTGCTGCAGAAAGATTTTAAGCATTACCTTGAATGTATGTAGTAATTTGATAATTAGAATATATATGAGACTATAGATATAAAAATAGGCTAAAATACTGTAGAGAAGCAAAAATGAACTTTTCTTAGTGTTCATGAATTACATCTATTCAGAAAATATTCTTCCAGTAAATAATTGGTGGGACTAGTTATCTATGTCAGGTCTCGTATCAGGTAATTTTGTATCTGACCCTAAGAACTAATAGTGAAGTCAAGAATAGTTATGGACACATAAAATACAACATTTCAAACCAACTGTGATGGATATTAAAACAATGGGCTATATATACACTTGAAAAATATTAGATATCTACTTCCTACAAATACAAAAATAAAATTTGCATGTTTTAAGTATCTAAGGAATAGACCGTTAAAATATCTAAAGTAGGACCAAGGTGGGGTTGCTCATGTTAAGCCCTATGCAAGTAAACCAAAACATAACTAAGTTTCTATGCTCAGTTTTCCCAGAAAAGAAAGGCCTAGCTCAACCAGTCGCTGCTTGCTTGCTCAGCACAAGTTCAACCAGTCAGCAAATACTCAGTATAACATCCTTGTTCCTGGTCACTTTGGTCTATAAATATCTCTCATAGTGCAGCTCTTCAGAGCTTCTTTCTATCTACTAGATTGGATGCTGCACAATTCATGAATCGCTGAACAAAAGCTTACTAGTAAATTATCTGTGGAAAATTTCCCTTTACCAAGACCCACTTGACATTTTGGTTTATTGAAAATTACACTCAATAGCTGCAGAGTACACATGGAACATTCCCCAAAATAGACATGTGCTCAGCCATTAAAAAAGTCTTGCTGAATTTCAAATAAATCAGAGTACGTTCATTGATTACAATGGAAGTTAGAAATTAGAAATCAATAACAGTAAGATACTAAAAATTCCTAGATATTTGAAAATTAAACAACCTGATAATTAAGTATACTTGACTCAAAAATAAATCATAAAGGAAATTAGAAGATATTTCAAATTAAATGATAATAAAAACAGAATCTATCAAATCTTGTGTGAGGCAACTAAAATAGTGCTTAGAGAGAACTTGTGTGTTAAATGCTTATATCAGAAATGAGATAAATACAAAATAAACAACCTAAGCTTCTACCTTAAAGAGGACAAAACGAAAAGAATATCAAACCTCAAGTAAGTAGAAGAAAATAATAAGAATCAAAATCAATTAAATAGAAAACAAACCATTAAAAAATCAACAAAACTAGAAATTAATTCTTAGAAAAGATTAACAAAATTGACAAGCCCTGAGCAAAACTGTCAAAAAGAGAGAAAACATAAATTACCAATTTCAGGAATAAAGAGGGGATATTACTAAGAACTTAGGAACATTAAAGATACTTTTAAAAGGATGTTATAAACAATAAAAAATAGTCATTCCTCAGTATCTAAGAGGAATTCATTTCAGGAACCCCACAGATAGCAAAATCTGAGGATGTTCAAGTCCCTTATATGAAATGACCTAGTATTTGCATATAACCTGTATTGCCACATAGGCTACAGCAGGGTGTGCCTACACATCACTTCATTTCCATGGATTCATGGCACATGGCAAATTGAAGTTTTGGTTTTGGGAACTTTCTGGAATTTCTTTTTAAAAAATATTTGATATGTGTTTTTTTGGAGGGCTGATTGTACCAATAAATTCAATAAATTAGGTGAAATGGACCAATACCTGTAGAAACAGTTTACCAAAATGTACTAAAGAAATAAAAAAATTTGTATAGCTTTACATTTACTTCAAAAATTGTGTATAAATAAAAACATTTGCACCACAAAAATACTACCACTCAATGGCTTTTTTGGTGAATTCTAACAAACATTTAAGAAAGAAAAAAACCAACTGCATACAAATCCTTTTAGAAAATAGAGGAGTAGGGAGATTTCCCAATCTGTTTTAAAAGGCCAGCATAACTCTTATTCCAAAATTTAACAAGATATTACAAGACAAGCAAATTACAGATGAATATTACCCCAGAACATATGTATTTATCCTTAATAAGATAATTGTGTATGAAATTTAACAACAAAAAAGAAAAAACAGCAAGTAGGGTTTATCTCAGGAATGAAAGTCAGTTTTAACACTTGAAAAACAATCAATATAATTCACTATATGAAGAGAATAAAGTAAAAATTGAGTTATTATCTAAAAAGCTGTCCAAAAATATATTTGGCAAAATAAATTACCAAAGAATAACAGTAATTTAAAAATCTCAGAAAACCAGTAACAGACATGAACTTTCTCAACCTGATAAAGGGTATTTATAAAAAGTCTTCTGCTAATATAATACTTAATGATGAAATGTTGAATGCTTTTCCTCTCAGATTGGCAAAAGGAAAGATGTATATTCCCACCATGACCTTTCTACTTTGTATTAGAGATCTAAGAGAGGGAATTAAAGCAAGGAAGTGTAATAATTGTATTAAGATTGAAAAGGAAGAAGCAAAATTGTTATTTGCTGATGATATGATTATATACATAGAAAATGCTACATGATCTGCAGAAACCTATTTGAAATAGTAAGTATATTTGGCAAGGTCACAAGATTTCAGGTCAATATACAAAAATTATGTGCATTTCTAAATACAACCAATAAATAATTTTATCATCTAAAAATTCAAACTACTAGGAACAAATATAATAATGAGACATCTATACTGAAAACATGAAAACACTGCTGAGAAAAATTAAGATGCCTTAAACAGTGAATACCATATCAATGATTTAAAGGCTCAATATTGTTAAGATGTCAATGCTTCTCAAATTTATGTGTAGATTCAATACAATCTCAATCAAAACATTACCAGGCTTACAATGACCAGATACAGAAGCAACCTATGTGTCTATTAATAGGTGAATGGATAAGAGGTGGTAAATATATACAAATATACAATGGAATATTACTCAGTTATAAAAAAAGAAATCTTGCCATTTGAGGCAACATGGATAGACCTAGAGGGTATTATGCTAGTGAAATAAGTCAGACAGGAAAAAACAAATACTGTGGTGGTTCCATGGTGTAATGGTTAGCACTCTGGACTCTGAAAAAACAAATACTATATGATTTCATTTATATGTGAAATCTAAAAAAAATAAATAAAACAGAAACAAACTCATAGAATCAGAGAACAAATTAATGGTTGCCAGATGGAAGAGGAGTTAGGAAGTTGGGTAAAAACTATAAAAGGGATTAAGAAGTACAAATTGCCAGTTATATTTTAAAAGTATATAAATTACAGCATAGGGAATATAGTCAATAATATTTTAATAACTAAACTATGTATGGTGTTAGATGGGTACTAGACCTTCAGGTGATCTCATTATAAAGTATACAAATGTCTAATAACTAAGTTGTATACCTGAAACTGACATAATATTGTATGTTAACTCTAATCATAACATTAATTAACTTAAAAGTATATTATCAAGCTTTATTTCAGTTGACAATAACAAGCAAATCCCAAGATTTACACAGGAACACAAAGAACCTGGAATAGTCAAGACAATCTTGAAACATATTAAAGTTGGAAAACTTTTGCAATATGATTCAATACTTTTTCCAAATCTACAATATTTTTTAAATGGGGTATTGGCATACAGATAGTTAAATAGTTGAACAGAACAGAATCAAGACCTGATCATATTTGTCAGTTCATTGACTGGCTGATTTCCAAGAAAAGTATGGAGGAAACAGGGGATAGGGAGTGATTGCTGAAAGGGTATAGGTGTCTTTGGAAGTGATGAAAATGTTTTGAAGCTTGATAAAAGTGTTGGTTGCAAAACACCATGAATGTTCTAAATGTCACTGAATTCTACACTTTAAAATGGTTAATTTTATGTTATGCAAATTTCACCTTAATAATAACAATGGTAGAGCATCAAGGGAACTCAGAGGAGTAAATGAAAGTCTTTTCAACAAATAGCACTGGAACAACAGGATATCCATCTGAATTTTTTTTTTTAAAAAGAACCT
The DNA here is from genome assembly GCA_028533065.1 of Trachops cirrhosus. Lineage (NCBI taxonomy): Eukaryota > Metazoa > Chordata > Mammalia > Chiroptera > Phyllostomidae > Trachops > Trachops cirrhosus. The sequence continues at coordinate 74,548,259 of CM052541.1, forward strand.
GGACCTTTTACCACATGCCATTTGCAAAAATAAATCCAAAGTAATCATAAATCTGTATGTACAAGCTAAAATTTGAATGTTTTAGAAGAATAATGCCTCTATGAACTTGAGATAGGCAAAAAAATTTTAGACAAAATATGAAAAAAACTAATCATTTAAATAAATAAAAAAATTGTATTTCATCAAGATGTAGAACTTTTTGTTCATCAAAGATCACTATTAAGAAAATGAAGAGACAAGATTTAAACTAGGATGAGGAAATGCATAGATTTGGCAGAGAATTTGAATCTGAAATATACAAGAAGCTACAAATCAATAACAAAAATAAATAATATGTTAAAATAAAATAAAAATCATTAAAAATCTTAAAGTGGGCAAAACATTTTAATACTTTACAAAAGAAGATATATGGATAACCAACAACACTTAGTGATCAATATCATTAGTCAACAATTACATGCCAGTTAAAAATCACAAAGGTACCACTTTACACACAGTAGAATGGCAGTAATTAGAAGGTCTAACAATATGAAATGTCAAGGACATAGAACAAATGTAATTCTCACACTTTGCTGTGGGAGTATTAATAAGTACAACTGCTTTGGAAAGCTTTAGAAATGCATTATAACCCATTGAATAAAATAGAAAATCATGTTCATACAGATACAAATAAATACATTAACAAATAAATAAAAACTTTCATAAAGAGTAGATACTTGGACAGTTTCAAAGTAACTCCTCACAAAATGCTTACTGTAGTTGATCCTTGCACAACACAAGCAGAGTGTGGGCAGCGGGTGGGGGAAGGGAGATTAGGTGCATCTGGCCCCCTGTCAGTCAAAAACCTGGAGTATAACTTTTGACACACCAGTTGATGCTTCTCATCAGCACCCTCATACTCAACCAACTCCAGGTCAAAAACAGCACTTTTATTGTCTTTAAGATTTTATTTATTTATTTTTAGAGATGGGAAAGGGGAGAGAAAGAGAGGGAGAGAAATATAAATGTGTGTTTGCCTCTCATGCACCCCTTACTAGGGACCTGGCCCACAACCCAGGCGTGTGCCCTGAGAAACAAACCAGTGACCCTTTGGTTCACAGCCCAGCACTCAGTCCACTGAGCCACACCAACCAGGACAAAAATCAGCACTTTTAATCTGTAGTAAGGAAACTGCAGTTAGGTGTGCAAAAATACCGTTTCAATCCCAGGTTGATTGAGTCTGCAGACTGGAAACATATTGATATAAAAGGCCAGCTCCATTTATTGAAAAAAATTTGCATGTAAGTGGACCCATGTAGTTCAAACCCATGTTGTTTAAGCGTCAACTGTGATTTAAAAAGGATAAAACAGTAACATAATAGTGGAAAAGCCCTACAGACAGCACCTTAATTAAATGATCCAAATGAGTATAATCAGCAATGGCACAAATGGGAAATCACGTGCCACCAGATAAGAAACAATGAGAACAGATTTGTTTCTTAGACAGTCCCAGCAATGTATTCCTGTGTGTAACCTGAATGTAATCATAAGGAAAGAAAGTAATCAAACAAACCCAAACTGAGGGAAATTCTACAAAAGTATCAATAGGTAAGTTTTAAAAACTAAAAAAGGACAGAAAACTGTACTTGAATGATTAACATAAAATTTTAAAAGAATAAATAAATAAATTTTAAAAAGTGATTTTAAAGTTTACATGGAAAAGTAAACAGAAATAACTTGAAAACTTTTGAAAATGTTATAGAACTATCATGTTAAGAACAAATAATAAACCCTTCATAATACAATCAGTGAGATACAGCTAGCTGTCAGTATAGACAATGGAAGAAAATGAATATGGAACAAAACCAATATCCAGAGATAGACCTAAAAACACTGGCATCTGAAATGACTGGCAACTAGATGGGCTTTTCAGTACATGGGAAATCTGGACAGCCACCTGAAAATAAGAATGGTTAAATTTTACATTCTATAATACGTTAAGTTCCATAAGGATGAAATAATTAAATATTTTTAAAAACCTTAAAGTTACTAGAAGAAAACTTAAGCGAAATCCTTTATAAATGTGGAGAAAGGCCTAAATATGATTCAAAATCTAGAAGCTATTAAAGAAAAGATAGATAAATGGTTATCTTCACCTCCATAAAAATAAAAACCTCTACTCAGTAAAAACAAAAATATAAACAAGGTCAAATTAAAAATGATTACATGGGGGAAGTATTTAGAAGTTAATAATATATTGCTAATCTTTCTAATACATAAGGAGCTTCTAGGAAATATTTCAGAAGGTCAAGACCAATAGCTTAACAGTAAATGAGGAAATGAGATGAATAGTAATAGAAAATACAAACTAAAAGCATACTAAAATACAAATTTTTCCTATCATATTAGCAAAAATTTCAACCATTTCATGGCGCATGTTGGTGAGGCTGTAGGAAAGGGCATTTCCACATATCGCTTGGCAGACCACACACTGACCCTGTGGAGGCAACGTGGCTGTAACTATCAAAAGTGCAAATATGCTCAACATTTAACTGGGCAATTACATTTTAAAGAATGTATCTTTTTTAAAAGAATGTATCTTAATCTGCACTCATAGGATATAATGTCAATCTTTTTTTCTTAATAATTATTGTTTTTATTCTTCTAAATTTTATTTTTTAATTTATTTTTCAATTACAGCTTATATGTAATATTAGTTTCAGATGTACAACATAATAATTAGACATCTACATACCTTAAGAAGTGATTACCCCAATAAAAATAGTACCCATCGGACAGCTTACATAGTTATTAAAATATTATTGACTATGCATTCCCTATTCTGTACTTTGCATCCCCTTAACTATTTTTATAAATGGCAATTTGTAATTCCTAATCCCTTTCACCTTTTGTAATGTCAGTCTTATTTGTTAAGCCATTGCTTATAATAGCAAAGTATTTGCTGATGAGATTAATAGTCATCTTAAACATATCATCAACCTGAAAAATCCATCAACTGGGGCCAATAAGTCATATTACACTCTTACAATAGAATATGTAATACTTGTTTTTTCAACGAGGGAGAAGCTACAAATAATATAATATGTTATTAAGTTTTTTAAAAAGCAAGGCAGAGAACAGTGAATATGTTTAACAATGTGTTTTGCAAGAAAAATAAAAATAATGAATATACACTTTTATTTGCTTATTAGAGGGAAAGATATTCTAGAAGGACACAAAAGCAACCATTAAAATGAGCATTAGGTTTGAATAGAGGTATGGATAGAGCAGTTTTTCTCTATACTACTAATTTTAATCACCCCACAAGGTGTGGGATACAATTGGCTGGCAATATTTGACTCTTTTGATCTACAAAAATGGAAATTTCTAATAGTTAATATTACTATTGCCATTTTATAGATTTTGAATATAAGTGAGACTGTTGGAGAATATAGGAGATGCTAATATTAGATGGTACAATCTGATTAATTGCATTAAATCAAAATATAGATACATGCCATCTGACAATTGGTATTATTTCCTTTCATGGGAAAAAGTTAATTCCTGATCTTTATCTTCTACCTTGGCTAACTGAAATCTCAAAAATGTATTGACATTTAATGGTTGTCATGTTTTCACTTGCTCTTTTCTTCTTAATATTTGTACATGCTTAAAAATATTTTTGTAATATTACAAAAGGTAGTAGCTGGTAAAACTGATAATCTCCATATCTAGGGAAAATTGAAGACCTAAATAGTAGAAGCATATACCCTAATGAATTAAGTCTTGAATTTAGAAAATCTCATAAGAGGTACAATAATAGTCTCCCCTTATCCTCAGCAGACATGTCCCAAGACCCCCAGAGGATGCCTAAAACCACAGCTAGTACGAACCTCATACTATATTTTTTCCTATACACACATACCCATGATAAAGTTTAACTTAGAAATTAGACAATTCCATGGATAGAAGATTTGTATTTACCATAGATCTTAGAGACCTCAGCATACAAATTTTTTTCTTATTGAGAATCTTCACCTTTTCACTTAAAGGAAGCACTTTACAAAGGTTTCTCTTCAGCATATCAGAGCTGCTGGCATTACTACTCTTGTGCTTTAGGGTCATTGTTAAGTAAAATAAGGGGGACTTGAGCACAAGCACTGCACTATTGTGACTGTCACCTGATAACTCAGTTGGCTGCAGAGTAACTAATGGGTAGGGAGCATCTATAGTGTGGAAATTCCGTACAAAGCAATGCTTCACATCCTGGGCGGGACAGAGTGGGACTGCGCATGATTTCATCGTGCTGCTCAGAGTAGTCAGAAATTTAAGACATATAAATTGTCTATTTCTGAAAATGTTCTTAACATTTTTGGACCATGGTTGACCGCAGGCAACTGAAACCGTAGAAAGCAAAACCACAGATCAGAGGGAACTACGGTACTGGAGGTCAATCAATGAGTATACTGTAATTAAAGAATCAAGATAAGCACGAAGTTGTTGCCACTTGGAACTCTGAAGATATCTCCCTCATGGTAGCAGTAAGAACAGGAAGACATAGCATATAAACTATTAAGGAGAATCTTGAAGACTAAGTGAGAAATATGGATTAAACATAAATAAAAAGTTCAGGTTGGACCTCAAGTTCAGGGTCCTGGAGAGACATATGTTATGATCCAAGATTTTTCTAAGGTTATCTGGACAATGAGTGAATATTTTCTCAAAAAATCGTCTTAAGGCAGGATTGGGGTGATAGTTCTACCAGAAGTAGAGATATAAACCTCCATTTCACAATTCTGATCAATACTTCCCTCTAAGTCCACAATTATTCACTTGTGTTGGTGGCTCACAAAGTCTCCTTCTCTTATTATGCTGTTCTGATTTTACCATGGTTTGTAAACAATGTATCAGACCAAAATGGTCTCTAGGAAGAAGCTGTCTCCTGCCTGATGTTATCAGTAGTCATCTTGTCAAGGTGAACTGAGTCCACTTCAAGTCCCGGAGAGTACAATGACCAGTGAGTAGTTCCTCACTCTCCCAGTCTTTCTTTTTTTAATTAATTTTTTATTGTTATTAAGTACAATTTTCTGCCTTTTCCACCACCCCTCCTCACCACCCCAGCCCTTACTGCCTCCCTTCCCCATTTCCACCTCCCTTGTTGTTGTCCATGTGTTCTTTATAATTGTTCATGCAAACCCTTAACCCTTTCCCCCATTATCCTCTCCCCTCTCCCCTCTGATCACTGTCAGCCTGTTCTCAACTTCTATGTCTTTGGCTATACTTTGTTTGCTTGTTCATTTTGTTGATTAGGTTCCTGTTAATGATGAGATCATATGGTATTTGTCTTTCATTACATGGCTAATTTCACTTAGCATAATGCTCTCCAGTTCCATCCACTCTGTTGCAAAGGGCAAGAGCTCCTTCTTGCTTTCTGCTCTGTAGAATTCCAAAGTATCACTAGCCATCAGAGATATGCAAATTAAAACCACAATGAGGTACCACTTCACTCCAGTCAGAATGGCCATCATAAACAAAGCAACAAACAACAAATGTTGGAGAGGTTGTAGAGAAAAGGGAAACCTAGTGCACTGTTGGTGGGATTGCAGACTGGTACGACCACTGTGGAAAACAGTATGGAATTTTCTCGGAAAACTAAAAATGGAACTGCCTTTTGACCTAGCAATTCCACTGCTAGGATTATATCCTAAGAACCCTGAAACACCAACTCAAAAGAACCCATGCACCCCAATGTTCATAGCAGCGCAATTTACAATAGTCAAGTGCTGGAAGCAACCCAAGTGCCCATCAGTAAATTAATGGATCCTAGTCTTTCTCAAATAACAATGAAATAAAGGGGAAGGAGCCAGGGAAAAGAAGCAACAATAGAGAAGTGGAGAGAAAAGGAGTAGACAAAGATGGCTAAAAAACATAGGTCTAAAGAGGCTAAATAGATGGTCACTTAATCTGAGCCAATTTTGGGAAGAAGTTCTCAGCACTCTTTTAAGCAAAAATTCAAAATGCTGAGAGGCACAAACATTGACCAGAAAGGTAGAAAATCACCAAACTTAAATGTAGATGAGAGAAGGAAATACATTTGATTACAACCAAGAGCTACAAAAATGTAGCCATCATTCAAGGCCTTCCTACAAACCTGAAAATAAAGAAACATTTTTTGGAGAGGAAGGGAAGGAATGTAACAAGCACATGTCTGATTCAGGCAAAAGAAATATAGACCACGGGAGGAACATTTAATTTACAGATTAGCAAAATGCTGCAGCTTCATCTGTTTGCTCCTCTTGCTCTTTGTCCCCAGGGGTTCTAGTTCAGGATGTTGGTTCAACATGTTTTTTTAGAGTTGAGAAATTAGAGCATAGGTCTTATTAAAAAGGCCAATTGTTTCAGCCTCAATAAAGATGAGAGTGAAATTTAAAATAATTAGATCTTCCTTGAATTGATTGGACCTGTCCATCTACTTTTTCACTATTTATGTATTGAAACTCATTTTTCTCCCAGTGAAAAGCCAAGGAATTTGTCCTTAAGAAGTCAGAGAGATTGATCTGCGAAATTCTCAATGTAGGAGATCACAGGAAACTATACAATGTAAGATAACAATGATTCCTTAAATGAGAATTGATCCTATTATAAATCAATCTATTGGGCTGGCTTGCCCTTTACAATTCTATGAGAAAAAAAAAAGATCACAGTGAAAATAAAGTTTGCTCCTAACTTCCAGTATATGCTTAATGACAGATCTATAGAAGTTTACAGAGATTCTTGAAGCCTAGTAACACAGAATGAGTTGAACCAATTTTTAATGGAAGTTTACATTTGAAATATTACATTGTGAATATCCACAATGTCAACATATCACTACAACAAAGAACACTTGTTTTTTTTTTATCTCAGAAACAATTCAAACCCAATTTCTGATCTGTAAGACAAAGAGGATTTCCTAGGTTTACCTTATATAAAAGGAAAAAAAGAGAAGAGAGAAATTAAGACAAACTCTTTACTTAGAGCAATATCAGAACATGACAAAGTTTTCTTTTGGTATCTCAGGGTCTTGTGCCCTGGTTGCCCCATTTTGCTAGGAGGAAACAAAAAGGATCAAGAGGTCTCATGCTAATTTGAAAGAGAAAGTCATTAAGCATAAAGGTACCCAAAGGCTTTGGCCAACATCTGCTCTAGGATGAAACTGATCCATTTTGGAGAATTAAGAGTCTGTACCTAGGTACTAAAAGTAAAGAAGTCAATTTCTGAGAGTAGTCCCTTCTGTGGAATTATTCATTCAAGTTTAGTGATTAACCAGAAGCTCTTAGTAGCTTGAGAAGTGAACTAATGTCCTTTTTCTGGAAAGAACTATTCTGTTCTGCATTATTATTTCACTGTCCAGGGTAGTATCAAGTTTTGTGAGGTCTGAAGTTTATACAACATAGTGGAGGGCATTTTTAAAGAAAAAACAATGATTAATACCACTTGTCAGAAAGTATTAATACAAAACTTGTTAGAAAAGTCAATATTCTGAATGAGAAATTACAATAAATTATAAATTTATAAAAGCTGATACAGACATCACAAAATTAATATAAGCACAATGTTTTTATTAATGATCTGCTACACACTAAACTTCTTTTTCATATACTTTTCATAACCTTTGAATAGTTCTTAATATTGGCAGTTTTGCAATATATTATCTGTAGACTTAACAAATACTTAATTCAGTCTAAAACATGGCTGATGAAATTGGTATTACAGTACTAATAGTTTAAAAAAAAAACAAGAAGGTTGCAGGGCTGGGTGAAAAAGGTGAGGGGATTAAGGAAAAACAGAGAAGCACCCCATAGACACAGATGACAGCATGATTCCCAGAGAGAAAGAAGCAGGTAGGGGAGGTTGAAAAGGGTATAGGGGATGTATATGGTGAAGAAGGAGACTTGACTTTAGGTGGTAAACACACAATACAATATAACTACAATATATTGTAGTATTGTATACATGAAACCTATATAATTTTATTAACCAATGTCATCCCAACAAATTCAATACAAATTTAAAAACGTAAAAAAGTCAGTTTCAAAATTTGTTATTGGTAATGAGATGAGTTATGTTGCAATGCATAAAACATGACTTCACACTTGGCTCTACTGCATCTGTAATACTGCTATAGGTCGTATGCCCTACATACATAGAAATGTTGATAAATATCACACAAATTTCATCAAGAAAGAGAAAATGATTGTGCAGTGATAATTTTATGTGGTGCATTGTTAAGTATATTTTATAGAGTGCAACTCCTATTTTTTGTAGGTAGTAATGAGAACTGAATTCACCTCTTTAAAAGTTACATATCTGAGGGTTGGAAGACTTTTCCTGTAGGAGACCATTCTGCGTGGCTTGGGCCCAGCTCCCACTGGGAGATGCACAGGACCCACACCCATGGACAGGTTCTCCTGTGGGGAATCAGGCCTGCAATGTGCCTAGGCTGCTATGAGTCTTGGTTTTTGCTCCCTCACCCTGAATTGAGGACATTTACTGCAAAGTAACTTCCTAAAATCCATGCTAAACCTTCCAAGGATGAGTATAACCAGTTCAACCACTTTTGCCTTTTCATTTGCAAATATCCCTCTCTGTGATGTGATTAGTGTCATTGGCTCCTTTGTTTTCTGTAAAAGGTAACCACCTAAAGTGAACCTGTGCATAGTAAATGAGGACCATCATGTAATGGGCAGAGAAACCCAATAAAGGCCTGTCTTGGTGAAGGCTGAGGCTTTTGCTCCCCTTGAGAGAAAAGCCATGCTGTCCCTTTTCCTCCACTGGACTCAGTAGGCCATGTGAATGTCTCATTTCATCCATAATGATGCAGACACTGGCCCACAAATTTCCATAGGCAATTTGTCTTCCTACACTACAAATATTATTTCTCATTACTCATGCACTTCCATGCCAGGAGTGGTAGGGCATGTTTATATCATAATGCAACATCTGGCCTTGCACCCTTCTTACATTGCTTCAGGAAGTTGGCATGGTGGCCAGTAGGATTATTCCTGGAAGCCATTCCTATACCAGAACAGCTAACAATAACTGAACTGTACATTAACATGTGACCCACATACATAAATCCCATAAAACTCAAAACTAAAGTATTCCCAACTCAGCTTTCCTTGGCTGGAGTCTGAAAATGCCTGTGGTCACTCCAATATTCCCTCAATATGAGTGGAAAATTGACTAAAAGGTGTAATCATGGCCACAAACACCAGTTAGGACTTCAGCATCTTTGTTCAGCAATTGCTCTCATACTCTCCTGTCTCAAACTCCCACCTCTTCCTTTTTCTAACCTTCCACATTATCTCATCATTCTCCATTTTGTTTTCACACTTCTCACATCAGAACCATAAACTGACTGCTAATTGCCTCATTGGAAGGTGAAGAGTCTTGATCCTCTAAAGAGCAAGTTTTCTTAAGTTTAGGAGAGCTGGAGATTAGTTTAACTGTTGATTGATGAGTTGGTGGTGATGGTAGGTGATGAGAGCTACTTTTTCCTAGAGACAGGTATGCGACCATATGTAAATCAGGTATGATAGTTGCATTCATGTTCCTTCTCTCATTCAATCCTCATAACATTCTTATGAGGTAACAAAGTAATCAACATTTTTTAAAATTAGGCAATAAAGTCAAAGTTTCAGTCATTTGCCCAAGAACACACTGTTAGTAAGCATTGGAGGATTCATCTGCAGTGATACAGACTCCCACTTGCTTAATTAAATCTGTGCTGAGAGCAGGTTGGCGGAGCTGCATTCTACCATAGGGCTTAGGTTGAGTGTGTCCCTTCCGTGCCTATGTGCACGCTCCAGTCACTGTCATCAGGTATACCAAATCCCTCTTCTGGGTCCAGAGCAGTCCGGCTGTCTCTGTAAGACAAAGTCAATCATAGGAGGAGACTTTGTCCTATACCACCATTTAATTTGAAGCTTCCTTATCATCTTGACAGTATACTATCCAAAGCACAGGAGTTCAGAAATTATAGGGATAATATGGACATGTATTTCTCTTCAGATGATAGCCATCAGTTATTCATAAATAAATTTCATTCTGTTTATTCACAGAGAAGAAAAAGGACACATTTTTGAAGGACTACATGTGCTTTTTCAGGGGAGTATGCCTAAGACTATGTAGATGAAAAAGAGAAATTCCAAAAGAAAATACATATAAAATAAACTGAGAAGTAAAGTACCAGGATATAGGGATGAACATGACAACAGAAATAATCAAAAGAAAATTAATGGAAAAGTTTTAAATGATTAAAAACATCATCTGATCTTCATCACTGCAAGCTCTCAGGGATAAGCAGCCAACACTGTGCTTCCATGTTCCTCTCATACTGACGTCTTCGTAGAGAAATAGAACCAACTACCCTTCCAGGTCCTACCACCCACCATCATCTGCTCTGATCCTATGATCCTTCCCTCTTGCTAAATGAACCAGAGAAACTATCTTTTGTTCTACTTAAGGCCACTTACTTTATTGAATATCATCCCAATGTATGTACTTCAAAATCTTACACAGTCCATTAGCCTGTTTCTTATATTCTTATGTTTTCCCTTTCCCTGGGATATTCTCATTAGCTTAGCAATTGTTTTTGTTATCAGAGTAGTACACATGCGTAGTATAAAAAGTCAAACAGTAAAACTAAACATATTATGGGAAGGAGCAGCCCCTTACATTTTGCTTCCCAGAGGCAACCTCTGCCAGCTCTGAGCTCTTCCCTTTGAAAGTCACCTTCCTCTTTCCAAACTCCAAATTGCTCCTATACCTATTTATTTGTTTGTTTGTTTGTTTGTTTGTCAGACATTAGCTATTGATTTCCCACCAAGAAAAGTTGTGGTTATGGCAATATTTAGTGTTTATATTATCAAGCTACTATAAAAACATAGTTCGTGGCTGAGCCACATAGCATGGTCTGATTACATTTCCTCTCTGAAGAATTTTTTTTTTGTTCCCTGGAGTTAACAAATGTTTTTGTTCATATATTTGCTTAATTTTCTACTTATCCATCATTAACTCATCCACAAACTCTCTGCTAGAGTTCTCTGAATAAATATAAAACATCTAATGGAAACTCAGATCTATGGGAATAAGCAAAAAGCATTGAAATAGAAAATATGTGGGTAAATGGAAAATATTTTATTTCATTTTTCTCTTCTTAATTACTTTATAAGCTATTGACCATTGAGAACAACAACTATAACATGATATTATAGGGCTTTAATGTATGTAGAAATAAAGTATTTAACAAGAGTGGCACAAAGGATGCGAGGTGATAAATGAAATTAAATAGTCATATTTTTTTATAGTTTCCAGGAAATGAAGCAACTTTGTAAGTGCACTGATAATTTGGAGCACACTTTTCAATGTCTATAGAACAACAAATACATATGCAAAAAAAGTATATCTAAAGGTAAAAGAAAGAAAATAGAATGTTAGAAATATCTTTTAAATATCACAGAATAGAAAAGGGTGCAACAGAGGAACAAAACATGTAAGAGAAATACAGAAAAGAAATATGAAGATAGTATGTACAAATTCAAACATATCAGTAATTACATAACATAATTTAGGTAACATAGTATACACACACCAATTAAAAGCCAAAACTTCTTAGAATGAGTGAAAAAGTAAGACACAACTCTATGTTGTTTACAAAAGACTCACATTAGATATGAAAACACAAAGGGGTTGAAAGTGAAAGGGTGGAAATATACATGTACCATGCAAAGTAAGCTTTACAAAGCTAACAAACTACATTAATGTTACTAAAACAAACTTCGAGATAAAGAGTATTATCAAAGATAAGGAGGGCTATTTTATTGTAATACCAAGAATAAGTCACTAGAAAAACATGAAAGTCCTAAGTGTCTGCATATCTAATAAAAAGAACTTCAAATACAAGAAGTAGGCATTGACAGGGACTGAAAGGAGTAATAAATCCACAATTAGACTTGCTGAGGTTGAGATTAACAACCCTCTCATTAACTGATAAAAAAGGTAGACAAAAATTTGAAAAGATATATATTTAAGTAGTATTATTAATTTGATCTAATGATGTTTATACATTGGTACATGAGAAACTAAACAGCACATGTTCTTTCCTATACACATGAAACATTTACCAAGATAGACTACACGCTGAGTAATAAAAGAGTATTAGTAAATATCAAAGGCCAGAGTATGTCCTCTGGACACAACAGAATTCAATGTTTTAAAAAAAGATATCTAGAAAAAAATCCTAACTATTTGAAATCAAGGTAAAACGCTTCTAAATAACTTATTGGTCAAGGAAAAGAAATCACAGGAAAATTAGAAAATGGTTCAATGGAACAATAATGAATCAAAACAAAAAGAAATTTGTAAGATGAAGTTACAAGATTGTTTTAGAGGGCAAATTGTAGCTTTACATGCTTATGATAGGAAAAAATTAAGGTGTAAAACCCATAATCCAAGTCTCTACCTTAAAAATCTACAAAAAGTTGAAAAAAATTATTGTAACTAAAAAAGAAGAAAATAGTTAACAAGTCAGAAATCTAGTAAATGGAAATAAACGGTAACAATAGAAAAAACTCAAAAGGAGATTTTAAAAAACAAAATTGGACATTTAAAAAGATTAATGAAAACTGATAAAAATCTTATCATACCAATCAAGAAAATCAAAGAAAAAGATGCCAACATCAAGAATGAAAAAGGATTATCACTGTACATCTTACAATCATTAAACAGATGAAAAGTAAATATTATGTTGCCAATTAAGTTTGACATAAGTAGAACACAACTTAACCAAAATGGGCACAAGAAAAAGTATAAAATCTTAATAGCCTCATATTATTAAAGAAATTGCAAAAAAAACTTTATTGAAAAAATTTCTGGTTTACATAATTTTTCTCATGCGTTCTTTTAAACATTTAAGAAGGCAACAATGCCATACCATACAATCGCTTTAAAAAAATAGAAACAAGACAATACTACCTAACCCATTTAGGATAATTTAACTAGAATGATTATTATACCAAAGCCTAATATATTATTATAAGGAAAAACAAAACACACACCCCAATATCCTTCATGAACACACACAAAATTTATTAAACATATATTAGCAAATGTAATACAGTAATACAGAGAAAGAATAATAATACATCATAGTCAAGTTGGGTCTATTCCAGAAATTCAAGGTTGCTTTAAAATTTTTAATGTTTTTCAGTGCATTTCACCAAATTAAGAGGATAAGAGGGAACATGGACAGCAGTGGGGTGATTGTGAGGGGGGCGGATGAGGTTATGTATAAGGGGACTAAATGGCAATGGAAACAATACAATAAAAACTTTTTTAAAAAGAATAAAAGAAAGATATATAATCACTTCACTACATTAAAAAAAAAAGAGCATTTGACTAAGTTTGACACCTATTTATGAAAAGACTGAGCAAAGCAGGGATAGAAGGCAATTTCCTCAGTTTATTAAAAGCATCTGTGATAAACTACAGGTAGCATCATACTTAATGAAAAAATAGTAAATATTTTTCTCTTTACTTCAGTAACACTCATCACTCTGTTCAACATTACACTGGAGGTCTTAGACAATGAAGTAAGTCCAAAAAATAAATTAATAAAAACCATAAAGAATAAAAAGCTAGAAGTAAGCTTTTCTTTTGTCACACAGGACAAAAATTTATGTAGAAAATCATAAAAAATATACAAAAACAAAAAAAACCCAAAACCTTTAGTACAAATAAGTGAACAGAGAAGGCCATAAATATAGATCAATAATAATAATAAATAATTGTATATCTATGTCTTAGAAGCAAATATAAAATAAAATTTTAAAAATACTGGGCTTCCCACTTCCATTCAGTATTTAAATGGCTTCAAGAGCCTATCACTTTCACCCTAACCACCAAAACAAGCCAGAGAGGTATAGTACCATAACTTACCATAACTTTTCTAAATTTATCAGGAACTAAGAATGCAAAAATGAAACAAAACTACAACAACAAAAAACATCTAAGTAATGAAAATTCCAGAAAGTGACTACCTAGCTCTTTAAGGGAGCTGTTCCCATTCCAGGTGAGGACCAGAAGAAAACAAAATCTATCATAGCTGTAAGGTGACACTGGCTTTTTTTTTTTTTTTTTTTTACCACTTAATGGCTGTGTGGGGACTGACATGACAATTAGAATTCTGAAAAGCCATAGTCACAAATCAAGTTAGGCACCAATCTGCCAAACCTTTCCTATGGTGCTTTTCAGAGTCCTAGGACAGTATACTGAATCTAAGAGTAGGACAGGGCAGGAAGAACACCCTTAGGGGTGCAGAGCCTCTCAAAATGTAAGGCAGTCACCCACTGAATTGAATGGGTAGAGCAAGCAAAATGAGAGACATAGATTCAAGTGCTCAGGACTTACCTATAAAGTGTTGGCATCAGAACTGAAGAACTGAGAGAGCACTTCCCCTAAAACCTCCACCTCTAGGCACTCTAGACTCTCAGCCTTCAAGGTGTGAGGGTGAAATAAGGTATATTTCTCCACTGCTTTCTAGGCGGAAAGGCATCTTCCATGAAATTGAAGCCTGAAACAAAACTGAAGAGCAAATGATATTTCATAGCTGGCAGCTTGGCTATAAAATATACATATATCTGGAATATTGTCACTGTTCAGAGGGACAAATCTTGATCTTTTTTCAAAGTATTTCAAGCCATTGGTGAAATGCTTTAACCCAAATCTGTGACAGAACCTAGAACAGCATCACTACACATCATATTAACAAAGTCTTACTTAGTGGCATGACACAAGATCATGCACTTTTGGGGAAACAAATATTATTTACTGTAGTTTCTATGGTTTTCCATTTATGTGTGCCATAGAGTCAAACATTACATTAAAAAAATAAGAAGAAAGAAAATGTGACTTATTGTCAAGAAAACAGTCAATAAAAGCAGATCCAGCTATAGTTCAGAAGTTGGAATTAACAGCGACTTGAAACTATACTAAAAATGCTGAAGGAAATGGAAAACTAAATAATATATTTGAAGAGAACAAGCAACTTCTGAAGAAACACTGAAACACTGGAAGAATCAAATGGAAATTTTCTAAGTGAAAATTATATTATTAGGTGAGATTAATAACAGACTAAATTTCTTTAAAGAAAGAATCCATGAACTTGAACACAGGTCAATAGATAGTACCCAAACTAAAACACAAATAAGATAAAGAATGGAAAAGAAAACCAAAACAGAGTATATGAGATATGTTAGGCAATATTAAGTGATCCAACATACATAACTGAAGTCACTGGAAAGAACAAAGAGAGAATGGGAAAGAAGAAATATTTAAAGAAATAACAACTAGGAATCTTTCAAAATTGATACAAGATACCAACCTATACATCAGGAAGCTCAGGAAACCCCAAAGAGTATCAATTCAGAGTAAACATACCTAAACATTTTACAGTCAAACTGCTGAAAACCAAAGATAAAGAACAAATTTTAAAAGCAAACTGGGTTGGGGGTGGGAAGACTTATTACACACCATGGAAGAACTACACATGTCACCAAACAACAGAGGTCAGATCACAATGCAATAACATCTTCAATGTGCTGAAAGAAAATAAGCTTTAGCATTTTACATCCAGTGAAATGGTAAGTCTTTAGAAAGGAGAAATAGAAACCATGTTCAGGTGGATGAAAGCTGAAAAAATTTTAAATGCTAATAAAAATTCATCAGACTAGCCCTGGCTGGTGTAGCTCAGTGGATTGAGTGCGGGCCTGTGAACCAAAGGATCAAGGTTCAATTCCCAGTCAGGTCACATGCCTGGGTTGTGGGTCAGTTCCCAGCAGGGGATGCATGAGAAGCAACCACACATTGATATTTCTCTCCCTCTGTCCTTCCCTTTGCCTCTAAAGATAATAAAATTAAAAAAAATTCATCAGACTAAATGGAAATGATATCAGTTATAAACAGATACCCAAGGAAGAAAAAAAAGGACAAAAAAAGAAATACAAGTATAAATAAAAACAACTTAAAAATGTCCATACATACACATTTGTAATACTTTAAATGTAGTCAAAACACTATTACCTGTTTAAATTAAAAATTAACAATGTATTGTGCAATTTGTAGCATATATACATGTAATATATAAGCATACAAAAGCCCAACATATGGGACTGAGTTTTATACTGCTGTATGTGAAATATTAGTTGAAGGTAGACTGGGACAAAGTTGCAAAATGTAAACTTTAGAGCAATCATGAAAACATACCAAAGAAACTACATATCAAGAATTTCATAATGGAAAGTATAATAAAATATTTTTTAAACTCACGTGATTCACTCCATAGAAAGCAGAAAAGGAGGAGAAAACAAATAGGATAAATAATAGATATCAAGATGGGAGAGTTAAACTCAATTATTTCAATAATCACTTTAGTTGGAAATGGACTAAATAGTCTAAGTAAAATGCAGAGATTTTCACACTGCATAAGTGCAAGATTCAACCGTATGCTATTTATAAGGACACACTTTAAATATAGAGAAAAAGGCATAGTGGAAGTATTGTAAAAGAATGGGAAAATATGTACCATTTAAACTGTGTAGGGAAGGTTATCTGGCCTCATAACAGTGACCTCAAAATGAAGAGTGTCCCTAGAGATAAAGAAAAATCTTTTATAATGATAAAAGGATCAACTTATCAAGAAGACATAGCCACTTTAAATGTGTGCTCTTAAAAACAAAGTTTCAAAATGTACAAAAAATTAACAGTTAAAGGAGAAGTAGACCAATTCACAGATAAAGTTGGAAAATTTAAAATTCCTTGTTCAGTAATTGCTATAAAATAGTAGACAAAAATTAGTGAACATATGAAAGATTTGATAACTCATCATATAAATGATGATTAGGTCAGACACTACCAGCCAGCATGATGTAATCATCATTTATAGCACACAACATCCACAGTTGCAGAAAATATTTTTTAAGTTCATATTAGAACCCTTATTCTGTGCCATAAAACAAGTATCAATAAACATTAACTGATTGAAATCAAAGAGGATATGGACTCTGACCACCATAGATTTAAATTAAAAATCAATGAAAATATGATATTTAGAAAAATCCTCCCAAATGTAAAAAGCAAACTCACAGTTCAAAGAATACATCCAAGGAATATTTTAAGCTGGTCATAATGAACATACAATAAATTGTGGGATATAATTAAGGAGATGCTTAGAGAAAAATCAGTAGCTTTACATGATTATAAGACAAGAAGAAACTAACTTCCAGTCAAGATGGCAGGATAGGTAAATGCAGTATTTGGATTTTCCAACAACCACATCAAAATTACAACTAAACTACAGAACAACCAACTTTCAAAATCACATAAAATCTAGCTGAATGGGAGTTCAACAATTAGGAAAGTAAAGAAGAAGCTATATTGAGACTGGTAGGAGGGACAGAGATACAGAACAGGCTGGGCTCACATCCATGTGTGGAGAATAAAATTCAGGAAGGGTATCTCACCAGCAGAGTACCCCACTGAGGAGCAAGTGATCCCAGCCCCACACAAAGCCCTCAAGTTCAAGGTTCCAGTGCCAGGAAGAGAAGTACCCATAAGAGATGCTGTAAAAACCATTGGGGATGTGGCTGAGATGGAAAGCTCCTGGAGTGTCAGACAGTTCCTCTTAAAGGGCCCATGCACAGGCTTACTAGAACTCACTTCCTCTGAGCTCCAGTGCTGAGGTCACAGTTTGAAAGGAACTAGGGACATACAAGGAGGAACTGAATTTCAGGGCATTAGGGTGTGAGCTAAGGGAGCAGTTTTCTACCAGAAAAACAGTACTGATGCCATTGTTTCTTTTTGGAGGCCCCCACCACTTGCCAGCAGGTGGGCACCATATCTGAGAATCCATCAACCTAGCTATCACTGTTTACCATACCCCAATAATTCCCTGAGGATCTGTTCCACCCAAACTGTGGGTCTATCCAAGCTGTTTCTAGTGGTTTTTCCACACAAATGTCCTGTCTTGCCTCATACTTCAGACTTTCCTAAAATCTTTCAGACAAGGGGTACCTGGCTTCAGTGTGCCCTGTGCCTTTCACGAATTGTCCCTAGGTCCAGCACTAGCAATAGCCAGCCTTGGTTCATAAGTAGGCCTTGCCTGGGCACCTACAAGCATAGCACAAATATGAGCCATCTGCAGATCACTTTGTAGTTCATATTGGGTGGCCCAGAGCAGAACACAGGCAGTGGCTGACCTTGGCCTGCACCTCCTAGGAGGCCCCAGAGCCAGCACACCCAGTGGATAGCATCAGACCACATGGATCATTACCAACCAACCACTTCCATAGGCAACACACTCAAGATGTGGACTCAGTGGGTATGAGAGCCCCATTGAAGTAAGTGCTACTCTGTGCGGTGGGCCCCTACACAGCTAATCCTCCACAGTGGTTGGTATTCACAGACAGTCCTTGCAGCTGATCAAGTTGGGAAAAAATCCCCACATTGATGTGCCAACAACAGTCAAGACTCAACTACAACAGGAGGGTATACACAGCCCACACAGGTGTTGGGGGTACAACTTGAGTGCCCAGCTTTGGTGATCAGAGAGGCTGTGCCACATACTACATATACTCCTTAAGGCCAATCTACCAAACCTGGGAGATGTAACAGCTCTACCTAATACAAAGAAACACAAGTAGAAACAAATACAGGAATACTGCCAAAATACAGAGACAAAGAAACATGTACTAATTGAAAGAACAGAATATATGTGGTCAGGATGGTGAGTAGGCAGACATGGCTCACCTCTTCACACAGCCACATCAAAATTACAACTAAAATACAGAAAACCATCACACAGGAACATCAGAAATTGAGTTGAATGGAAATCTAACAACTACAGAATTGAAGAAACTACATCCATCCAAACTTGTCGGGGGGAGCACGGATGTAGAATGTGCTGGCCCCACACCGACTTGGTTAAAAATTCAGGGGGAATATCTTGGGATCGAGGACCCATACCAGCACCCCCAGCTCAGGATTCCAGTACCAGGAAGACAAGTCCCTACAACTTCAGGCTGCGAAAATCAGCAGGAATTGAGTTCGTGGAGGAGGCTGATGGAGCCCTAAACTGTTCCTTTTGGGGAACCCACACATGGACTCACCTACTCAGACTCACTCCCTTGGAGCTCCAGCACTGGGGTGGCAGCTTGAGGCACCAGTGGTATAAGGGAGAAAATGAAATGCCTGGCATCAGGGTGAACACAGGTCATTGTCCCTTTGCTGATCTCTACCCCCACAAAGCCAGTAGGCTGGTGCCATATCTGAGACTCCATCAATCTGGCTAACAGTATGTGACCCACATTGGAGATCCACAGAGGCTCTACAGCACCCAACTTACTGGCCCACCCAAGCTGCTTTTTCATGAGAATGTCTGGCCTTGGCTCCTAAATCCTATCAAATAAGCAACAGCTGGCTTCAGTGAGCCCTAGCAGCAGCCAGCTTAGAGTCATAGCTTGGCTTCACCTGGGAATCTCCAAGTACAGCACAAGTAGAAGCCATTTCAGATTGTTTATAGCTCATGCAGGGTGGCCCCAAGTAAAACACAAGGTGGGCTGACCTTGTCCTGCACCACCCAGGAAACCCCAGGGCCAGCTTACCCTGTGAACAGCTTCAGACCATGTTGGAGCACCACCACCCTGCTCCTGCACAGCTGATGCTTCATGGAAAGCGGAGGTTGGTGGTCAGTGGTCATAGCCAATCCTCACAGCTGACTGGCCTGGGTAAATCTCTCCCATTGATCTCCCAACAGCAACCAAGTTTCGACTACAAGAGGAGGGTGTACTCAGCTCACACAAAGGGCACACTTTGAGTACTCAGCTTGCGTGATAGGGAGGCTATGCCACTGGACCCTACAGGACAAGACATGGAGTCAAAGCAGCTATACCTAATACATAGAAACAAATACAGGGAAGCTGCCAAAACTAGGAGACAAAGAAACATGGCCCAAATGAAAGAACAGATCAAAACTCCAGAAAAAGAGATAAGTGAAATGGAGATAAGCAATTTGTCAGATGCAGAGTTCAAAACACTGGTTATAAGGATGCTTAAGGAACTTATAGAGGGCCTCAGCAGAATAAAAAAAGACCTAATTAGAAATGAAGGATACACTAATGAAGCAATTTACAGAGAAACAACAGGAGAATGGATGAAGCCTAAAGTCAAATCAATGATTTGTAACTTAAGGAAGCAAAAACAACCAATCAGAAAGACAAGAAGAAAAAGAACCCCCCCAAAATGAGGATAGTATAAATAGTCTCTGGGACAACTTTAAGAGGTCCAACATTCACCTCATAGGGGTGCCAGAAAGAGAAAAGAAAGAGCAAGAAATTGGAAATCTATCTGAAAAAATAATGAAAGAAAACTTACCTAATGGTGACGGAAACAGACATGCAAGTGCAGGAAACACAGAGTGCCAATTATGATGGATGCAAAGAGGCCCACTGCAAAACATATTATTATTAAAAGGCCAAAGGTTAACGATAAAGAGATACTCTTAAAAGCAAGAAAAAAAAGTTAGTTACAGGAAGTTTACCAGATGGGAGGGGGAGAATGGGTGAAGACGTGAGGGGATTAAGAAGTACAAATAGGTAGTTATAGAATAGTCAAGTTTTCTGGGGTGTAAAGTACAGTATAGGAAATGAAGTAGCCAAAGAACTTATTCGCATAACCCATGGACATGAACAATGGTGGGGAGATTGCCTGAGGGGGTAAGGAGCTCCGTGTGTGTGGGAGCAAAGGGGATAAAATCAGGACAACTGTAATAGCTTAATCAATAAAATATAATTTAAAAAAGAACAGAACAACACTTCAGAAAAAGAACTAAAGAAAATGGAGACAAGCAATCTACTAGACACAGAGTTCAAAATGATGGCTATAAGGATGCTCAATGAATTTAGTAAGCACTTCAACAGCATAAAAAAAGCCATGGAAACTATCAAAAAGAACCAGTCAAAAATGAATGATACACTAACTGAAATAAAAGATAATGTACAGTGAATCAACAAAAAGTAGAAGAAGCTGAGAATCAATCCAGCTATTTGAAATATAAGGAAGCAAAAAACACTGATCGAAACAGCGAAAAGAAAAGTTTCCAAAGTAAATGAAGATAATATAAGGAGCTTTGGGACAATGTCAAATGTACCAACATTCATGTAATGGTGATGCCAGAAGAAGAGAGCAAGGGAAAAAAAATAATGACCAAAAACTTTCCTAACCTGGTAAAGGAAATAGACATACAAGTCTAGGAAGTGCAGTGCACAAGATGAACCCAAAGAGGCCTACACCAAGAACATCATAATTAAAATGTCAAAGGTTAAGATGAAGAGAGAATCTTAAAAGCAGCAAGAGGTTACCAACAAGGGAGTTCCCTAAAGACTGTCAGCTGATGGAGGCATAGGTAGATGCACTGTGCCCCCGCACACAACCAAGATAGGGACAGCAACACTATAGAAACAAGATAACAACCAGAACTGACAGAAAATTGAAATGCATGGAAGTCCGACAACCAGGGAGTTGAAAATAGACTCAATCGTCCAGACTGGTAGGAGGGGTGGAGTTGGGTTGGGTGAGGGACATGGAGCAGAGACCTGAGCAACCAGAGACCTGAGCAACCGGGGCGGCACGCAAGTCCCCAGCAGGCAGACCCTGGGCGCACAAGCCAGCAGCAGGCAGACCCTGGGCGCACAGGTGTCGGTGGCTGGCGGGCCAGGCTGGGAGGTGGCGACCAGCAGACCCAGCGAGGCGGCCATTGTGAAGCAAGGTACTGCGCACAGCTCAGGGTCCCAGCACCGGGAAGTGGAGCTTTGGGTCACTGACTGAAAAGGAGGGCCCCGCGGGGTGCACAGGCCCACCTACACCAGGGTTGGTGCCAGAGGGGCCCAGTTGGCTTTTGGAAAGCGGCGGAAGGTTCTGAGGTTCTACAGAGAGCACAGCAAGTGCCATTGTTCCTTCTCGGACCCCGCCCCCATGTACAGCGTCACTACCCTGCGACTGGGGTGCCCCATCCTGGTGAAAACCTTAGGCCCCGCCCCTCACTACGGGAGCCTGTCAAGACCAAAAAAAAAAAAAACCCAGCAAAAGATGATTCAAACAGATGAGGATTGGAAAGCCCCAGGTCCAATCCTTTTAAGCGACCAAGAGATAGCCAACCTATCAGATGCACAGTT
>CM052541.1:74571005-74646869 GCA_028533065.1 Trachops cirrhosus
GTCTGAGAAACAAACAAACAAAAACCTATCTAGGTTTCTACAGTCTGAGCCACATTTCCCATTCTCATCATAACTAAGGAAAGACAGTGATGATGTGCCACTTCAGAGTCCTTCCTTCCACCTCTGATTAACAAAAACTACATGGCCCGGATGGAGTTGCAGGGTCTAGATTTATCCTCCCACCTGTTAACAACCAAAATAAAACACAAAAGACAAAATACATGAAACAGTGGTTTTTAAGACACTGATATCAGGTAAAAAGAGTTCAGAGTTTCAATAAACACAAAGTAAACCAATTAATTGTGAATAAGTAGTAACAACTTTATTTTAACGCAAAGTGCTGAAATGCAAAAAATATTTTCAGCAAGATACCAAAAGTATGTATCTCATCATTAACATGAGCTGATTAAAAATGAGGCTGAAAAGTTCAATATAAGCATTTATACATTTGAAACTTGAAAATCAATTTCTCCCAGAACTAATTTTTAAATAATTTTGGCAGATTTTCATTTTCAAAAGTGGGACTCAAGTTTTATCTTCATTCTAAAAATCTGATTGCAAAATTAACTGGGTTACAGTGTACAATAATAAACTCTAACAAAAAAAATTAAATATAAGAATTCCTTTCCAATAAAGTCCACAGAGTGCACGCAGAAGACATGATGTGATGATACGATTCCTAGTGAAAGGGAAGTCAGTCTTGGATATGTCAGGCACTCAGTATTTATTCAACTGGACCTAAAATTTAAATCATTCCATGAACACTTAAATAGAGCTCATAATCTATATAAAAGAGGTCTGCAAAATACTTATTTGTGTGTGAAAGTGCTGTCTTTATAATCTGAAAACACACTAAAACCCACCCACCCACCTTATTTTGCAAGAATATATTGAATATTTTTATTTTATCCACCAAAGAGGATGAAGGTCCAACTTGGAATAATTGAATATTTGAAGTATACTTGGCTATGATAAAAGCTTTGTGAGTTTAACAAAACAACTTACTGAAGTTCCTAGTGTTCTATTTTAGTAACAATGGGTGGTGTCTATGATCCACAATTTTATAAAGGATTCCTGCTTATGTTTTAAAATTTATGCACAAAACTTAAATGGGTAAATAAATTAGTAATTATACTTTTGGCAATTTAAGGTCTAGTTTTTAAAAAGCCAATTATATCCATGACAACTTTTTAAGAGACCTCTGTTAAATATTTTAAACTTAATTTTAAAATTGATGATGTCCTAAAAAGGCACTACTTTGTCATGCAGTAAATTGGTCACATTTTTGACAATTATAATTTTCTCTGTCAATCAATATCCCCCAGAGTAAAGCACATTTAAGTGAAATATTTCAACTAGCCTGAACTTTCAACATTTAACTGAGTCCTAGTTTCAGAAATTCACTCTCTTGAATATATCACACACAAGTCCAAGTGAAAACAAGTACAATGCATGTACACTCACACACATGCACGCACACGTGCACACTGATGTCCAAATAACCAGGTAATACATGCAAGGTTCTCCAATGACTATTTTAAGACAATGACACACGAGTATTCAAGGAGGTAACAATGGCAGCCATAATATTATGGCACCTTCATATTTGTGCTCCAAATACCAATATACACATTAAAATTCAAAAATGAAAAAGGCACAAATACAGTGTGTTTCCCTATCTGAATCTAAAGAACAGTTTTCTAATGGTTACTTTTGTTATATGTAATGTTGAAAAGCCAGTCACTACTTTTGAAGAAAAAGTTCCGTTCAGATGATAAAAGGGAAACAGGAGCAGGCTGATAATCAAAAGGCAAGACTGCTCTAGACAGAATCTGTGCCTATTGAAAACAACATGTTTTCAAAAT
Organism: Trachops cirrhosus; assembly: GCA_028533065.1. Lineage (NCBI taxonomy): Eukaryota > Metazoa > Chordata > Mammalia > Chiroptera > Phyllostomidae > Trachops > Trachops cirrhosus. The sequence continues at coordinate 74,572,871 of CM052541.1, forward strand.
GAAGAAAAGGGCTGTTAGAGCACTTATCTCAGAACACAGTTTTTTTATCACTGCCTCAAGAACCTACAATACCAAAAATATACATAATAAATAAAAAAAATAAATCAACTACCATATGATCCTGTTAGTACAAAGGTAGGCATTATATTATCTGAAAAGTGGACATTTCTACAAACATGGATATTCTTACAGCACAGTGTTTGACGTTTTTGGTACAAAATGTGCTATCAAACTAAAAAAAAGTACTTATAATAAAATCCCTAAGATTTGCAATAAACATGAAAACAAGTGAAGGCAGGATGAAATGTTCATTATATGGTGTTATTACTAAAGTAACTATAGTCAGAAATATGGATTCTGACCAGGCACGTTTCAAGCAGTGAATTCACAACATGCCTATATACGTTTGATATAAGTGGGCACACCAGTATTTTTTTTGATATATGACAAAAAAAATTCTATAGCCTGAGGAGTTTTTGTTTTCTTAACAAAATTTTAAAGTAAAATCGTAGTGTCTAAGGTATGTGTATTTTTTAAATTGTACATTGTAAATTTAATGAATTCAATCTTATGGTAAATTTAAGAAGGTGAATTTCTGCTCCCTATAGCAGGGCTACATAGGATAGAGTCCATTAACATGTAAGAATCTTCCTTCTATCTCAAGGGACTCTTCCAATTTCAAATTTAAGTTAACAAAACAAAGGCTGAATGAAACCACACAGAAAGGAATAAAGATATCTGAAAAAACAAGATCTTTCCAAACTGCAGTTTGGTATGGATCACAAGTGCCTATTTGACAGTGTTGTTCAATGTAAATATGAATCACTCTCACTATATTAGAACTGCTTTAGTGAATACCTAACAAAGAGATACCCCCAAAAATCTATTTTGAAACCTCAGGCTTATTTTTTTCTTTTTATCCTAAGTTCAAAAACTAAATAAACAAATTATACATATTTGAATCTGGGGACTAAAGTAATATATGCAAGTTTATAGGTTTGTGCAGCCTTTTCCAGTGACACACTTTTCCCCTGTGGTCAAATACAAATCTTGCCTAAGTGCACTGTCACTATTTCAGGAATCAGATGCAGTGACCTGACACTGACAGCCCCTCCTTCTCTGGGACAATGCTCCGGAAGAGACCTCCACTGTGAACAGAGCTATCGAACACTGAACAGGTTATGTGTTTAAAGTTGAAATTCATTTATAATAAAGAACTGGCCCATGAAAAGCAATTTATAAATAGTTTATCCTGTTCACATTATGCAGAATTTCAGTATCATTCATGTTAGTACAGTAACTGAAACAGAAAGGAGAAACTAGGTGTGTGTGTGGGGGCGTATGGAGTTTCAGAGTGTGACCTGACATTTCTAAGGGTTCTCTTCTTTAGTCTGCAAATAATATCAGTTCATTGTTTTTAGAATGGTAGACTGTCCAGGATTCATTTATTGTTCAGCTGCCTTCTCCAAAGTGTGATAAAAAAGGACTAAATTCAATAATAATTATCTGAATCTAAAACCAATTTAACTATAATGAAAGATATCTTTAACTATTATCACTAACTGCCCAGTTACCTCCATCTGTCTTAAAAAATTCTTTCAAAAGTTAAGACACAATTAATTATACCTTATTAATTCCCTTAAAAGCAAAAAAATATATGTACCATTCAGCATACAAAAGTTACATGTTAAAAGTGCATATATATCTTTCTTAATTGGCCCACTCATTAAATTTACATTTGGTCATCCTTACTTTTAACATGTACAGAATTCTTCATATAAATGTAGGTCACTATAAATTAAAAAAATTAATGCAGCACAAAACATGCTTTCTTCTTACTGAAATCTTAACCTCAACCAGTTCTCAATAATTGTAAACTTGGATAAACCCACCAAAAAAAGGTTTGTTATGCTTCTCTTAGTTCATTAAACAGTTAACAAACACCACAGATTTTACTAAAAATTAGGGCCAACTCTTTGCATATTTGCCACATGAAATGGAAAATAAATTAGAACTGAACAGTGTATTGTCATAACTTACCTTGAAGGTAAGCAGGTTCTCCTGTGTTTATAGAACTTAGACTGGAGACATTAACAGTTATCTCTAATGCAAGTACTCTTAGAGAGAACCTATTTTTAAACTTTGAGATAGCACAACACAAACCCTATGAAATTAATTTTGCTTTTCTTAAGTTAATGGAAGATCCTTTTGAAACTTAGTATCTTCGGTTATCAATATTACTGCATTATGGAGCTAGTGCAATCCTGCATAGCCTTGGTCAAAATGACAAGGCACAATAAAAACTTAAAAGTATTACATGAACAAGAGAAGTAATTGGAGATAATTTAAGGCCTTGAAGTGAATTAGAGTATAGTCAGTCTAATTTAAAGCTGAAGAATAAACCATAAATTATCCACCTGAAATGCAAGCAATATGCTTTTTCAGCTTCTGTTCTGCGGACAAAACAACAGCAACAACTCTTGCTTATGGTTTGTCTATTAGAATCCTTCTGGACCTGGAGGAATAAAAGTCAATTCCATTTTTCTACAGTTCATGGAGGATTTCAGGACTGTTTTAGCCGTTTGCGTGGAATGCCAAACTGTGGACACTGTGCAGATGCTAGTGCTCGGAAGGCTTCTGCTACTAAGTGAGGGTGAGACTGAATCATGGACTTCCACCCTGATGTTTCCATTATGTCCGTTGCTTGGCTGAAAAACAAAATTAAGAGGTGTTTATTAAAGAGTACTTTTCAAAATGCATTGTTGCACTGTCAATTTTTTTAATTTATGGATTTTAAAATATTGAACACTGCTTATGTATGTATCCGAACCACTCAAATTCATTAAATTATTGTCTTCACCTTACTAGTATTTTCGGTTGCAACAGAAATTATTAAATATTTCTGGAAATTCTTTTCTCCTGAAGTATGTGACACTTGTCCCTATAGTCCCAGTCCCATTGTTACCATTTCTGAACCAGCTCTTTCAAGAGCTCTTTTCCCTGGCTCAGGTTTTCCTTAAGAGTTCCAACTTTTGCCTTCTAGTCTTTTTTCCATCCATTCTTCACCCTATCTCACTCATTCTTCACAATTTTAGCTATCATATTCAATGATGACAACTACTGATTTGCTAAATTCTAAGACTCTCACAAGGTAAGTTCCCAACTACTTGTTCTTTTCACTTGGATGTGTTTCAAGATCCATAAATTCAGGATTGTAAGATAAGAACTCAACGTGTCTCTCCCCAAGCCCTAAATTCTTCCTTCCTCATTTCTAGTCAGCTAATGCCTCCACCATCATCCAGTGACTCAGGTATTGGTAGACTGTCCTTTCCAATCAATCATCAAAGCCCTATTTTAATTCCTAGAGATATCTTAAATCCCTAGTTAAGGCCCACATCATCTCACTTTACCCTTCTCTGTCTCCTGTCTCCTCTCCCTTCTGCCAACCTGGCATCCAAATATAGTAATATCCTAATATTATAGTTGTCCCTTTGGAATACTATATATATCCTTTCACTTTTCTCTAGTCCTCTTGCCTGACCTACTCCAGTAACTTTTTAAATGGTCAACTTACATTTATTTAACCTCTCTTGTCAATTACCACATCACCTCAACCTCTCCACAATTTTTTTCTCTGTGGAGAAAATGCTAAAAACACAAACTTAATCAGGCACTGCCCTAGGTTGAAACCTTTTACTAGATTACTCTTTGAATAATTTCTTTAAAAGCTTTAATGTTAATTTACGTGGCTTTGCAGGATCTTATCCCTGCCTGCTTTCTCCAGCTTTCCATAACCAAAATTTTGCATACCTGATTCCCTTTCTCTGGGATGCACTTTTTCAGCCCTCCCCTCCTCTTTACCAGGGTAATTCCTACTAATGCTTTAGGTTTTTATTCATACAATTCCTTGAAAAGGCTTCCTCTGACCCCTAGATTAGGTTAGGAACCTTTGCTATATGCTCAGATGGTACTCTATACTTTACCTATCATCATGCTTTATTTCAGTTACTTGTTTAATTCCTATTTATCTCCTGCTAAACCATAAACTCCACGAAGAGAGAGAACACATATGCTATGTTCACTACTATATTCTTGATACTGGAAACAGTGCATTGGGCCATATTTACAGGGTAATAAATATAAATATCTGTAAAATGAATGATCAGCTACTGCCTTCAGGCTTCTGTACTGTGATTCAAGCTATCCTTTCTATCTTCGATGCCTGTTATTTCCCTTTTAGTTCTGCTAATTACTATTCATGTTTTTAAGACACCTCTGTCATCTTCAGTAAGCCATCCCTAAACATCTAGTCTTTAAGTGTTCTGTACACAGCTTCCTTTATAACATTACTTACCATATTATAATAAAATCATGTTTATGTATTTGTTTCTTTCATTAGATTTCTCAGGAATAGGAATTTTTCCTCATAACTGTTCTTACAGACAGCACATTAGCATGAGATAAAACAGACACTAAGAAATGTTTGTTGAACTAAACATTAGCTAATAATAAAACAACTTTTTTATTTACCTGACATAAGATTATCAGTGTGTCATTATGTTTATAATTTCAACTAGTTGTTTAGAATCACATAGATATCTCTCAAGATATCTCATATTTTCATTTATTTAACAAATATCTACTGAAGGTTTGTACATACAACAGCTTCTTCAGGGGATATAAAATATGTTGATTTTTTCACACTGAAAAAGCTATACAATGTAAAAACATTTTCTTAACAGAATAAAACTAGAGCTTGAAAAGTGGCTTAGTACAAAGGATTATAAAATTGACATTTGCTGCTCATTCATTGTATTTTAAATTTAAATTGATTTTTATCTAGATCATATACGGTAATGATAACATTATCACACACTGACAAATATACAGAACAACCAAAGAATTGTAAGTAGTCATTAATTTTTACTTTAAAAAAAGAGAATTCACAAACTGACAGGAATTCAGTTAACTTCACATACACTAAAACAGATTAAAATAATGGGAAATAATTAAGTCAACAAATACTCATTTTAATGTCTCCAACATTGACTTTTTTGATTTTTTTAAACATCCTTCTATCAACTTTGGTAATATGCAAAAATGGAATTTAGGAGTTTCCAAGCAAAAAAAAAAACAAAAGATGCAAATTTCAACCTATCAACTCTACCCTTTTTTATTTTGAATAATTATAAAGAATAGAAGAGTATCTCTAAAAATGACAGAAGAAAACAAAAAGGGAATAAGTTCTAATAGTTCATATTCAAAAGGTCTGGGTTTAGAAAACATATAACTATGCTACCTCTTATAGTTTACCAGGGAAAGTAAAGAGCAAATTATTCTCATTTTTGGATGTTAGGCAGTTGGCTTAATATAGTATTCAATACAAGGTACTTGGCTATCCTAAGAAGTAATGCACTAGCATACAAATATAACGACTTTTTAGGCAAATCTAGAGGGTACATTACTCATAGGATAAAAATGACTATTTTCTGTATTTTTAGAAATGCATTCTACAGGGACAGGAAAAGGAACTCTAGTAGCCACTAAAATAGCTGGACTCAGCTGTACAGTATGTGAGCATATGTGCTAAAGAAATTAGAGCATCCATCCTAGTTCACATTCACAGCTGATCTACAAGGAGGCATAGCCTCAAGAATCCACCAAGTTAGCCACATTATTATTATTTTTTTAAACAACCACCTATTTGCTCCATATAACTAATATTTGGATTCCTACATATTATAGATGAACAAAAGGCTATGCAGACACTTAATTTACTGTAAAAAGATCAACTTTAGGTCAGAAATTGATGTCATCTTACTTGCTATTCCAGTTTTTCCCATCTTTACACCCAAGCTGTCGAAGTACACTGCACCTGCATTGAAGATTTAAACACACTTAAAAAAATGTCCGGTGAAAAAAGTTGAAGATGTTATGCTCACTGAAATACAAGCATAGCTTACCTATTAATAAAGTCTATGGCTTGTGCTTTCAACTGTTCTGCACTGTGCAAATCTGCAAGGATAAGGGTATCAGCAACATTTTCTACTGAGAGGTTACTACACAAAGCTTCTTCACACATGACCTTCAGCCGTTCCAGTGCATACTATCCAAAAGGAAAACATAACCATTAAACATTTACTCAAACTACCAAGTTTTAAATACATAATACTGGTGACTTAGAAATAAAGTTACAGCACATTACACTTTGAACTGAGAGTAACTTAAAATTCTTTAAATTATTTTTAACCTAATATGAAGAAAATATGAATGAATACATTCAAAAGAAAAAACAATTTTCTTCAGGAAATTTCAATTTCCATAGTGCAAAATACTGTGTATTTTAAATATAGGGTTTTGTTCTTTAAAAAAACAAAACAAAACAAAACAAACTTATTGCCCTGGCTGGTGTGGCTCAGTGGATTGAGTGCTGGCCTGCAAACCAAAGGCTGCCATTTCAATTCCCAGTCAGGGCACATGCTTAGGTTGCAGGCCAGCTCCCCAGTTGAGGGTGTGCAAGAAGCAGCGGACTGATGCATTTCACACACTGATGTTTCTCTCCCTTTTTCCTCTTCCCTTCCCCTCTAAAAACAAACAAACAAACTTACTACTAAATACTCTTAATGAGTATAGTTCTCTTCTCTACTAACCAGTACCTTGCATGTTGCCACAACTCAATCTTGAAGAATGAATTATAAAGCTAAAGAAATCATACTCATAGCCACTAAAATCCTTAGTATATATTATTATAACATCCTTAGCAGCTTTATTGAGGTATAGTTAACATACAATAAACTGCACATATTTAAACATTATACTTTAATGAGTTTATGTAGCCCTATAATCACCATTAAATCAAGATAGCGAACACATTCATCACCCCCCAAAGTTTCCTGCTACCTCTTTGTAAATCTTTCATCCCACCCCAGGCAACATGGTTGGCATGCCTTCTACTGCTACACTTGGCATTTTGTGGAATCTTCCATAATTCAAATCATATAATTTGTACTCATTTTCGACTGGTTTCTTCCACAAAGTGTAATTATTTTGAGATTCGTGCATGTTGTTGCCTGTGTATCAAAAGTTCAATGCTTTTTATTGCTGAGTATGCCATTGTACATAGACATACCACATTTGTTTTATTCATTCATCTGTTAATAAACATTTGGATGTTTCCAGTTTTTAGCTATTGCAAAGAAAGCTTCTATAAGCATTCATATATAAGTCAATGTATGGGCAAATGCTTTCTTTACTCTTAGATAAAAACCTAAAAGTGAGTTTGTTAGATCATATGGCAAGGGTAAAACTTTTTAAGGAATGACCAGTCTTTTAAAATGGTTGTACCATTTTATATTCCCATTTGCAGTATATGACTGTCCTAATTCTTAATCACCTTGACGATACTTAGTATGGTCTTTTAAATTTTTAGGTATTATGATAGCTAAAGAAGGATCCTGCGATAATTTCAATTTTCATTTCTCTAGTGACTAATGATGTTGAGCATCTTCTGATATCTTTGATTGATATTATTTCAGAAAATTTATGTTCAATTATTTTCCATTTTTTAGAAGTAACACTGCTTTCTCACAACTGAGTTTTGAGAGTGTTTTATATAGTTAATAATAAGTCCTATATCAGATATATTCTGAATAAAAGCTGATGATCAAATATATGCTTTGTAAATATTACCTCTGTCTGTCACTAATCTTTAGTCTCCTTTTTTAAAAACTTAAAAAAATATATTGATTGATTGGAGAGGGAGAGAGAGAAACATCAATTTGTGGTTCCAATTATTCATGCATTCATTGGTTGCTTCTTGTATGTGCACTGACTGGGGATCAAACCTGCAACCTTGGTGTATCAGGATGATGCTCTAACCAACTGAGCTACCTGGACAGACCTCACCTGTCTGTGTCTTAAGAAAAGAAGTTTTAATTTTACTTAAGTCTAATTACAAATTTTTTTCTTTTATGTAGTATGTTTTCAATGTCATAGTTAAGAAGTCTTTGCCTAACCCAAGATCATAAAGATTTTCTCTGGTTTCCTTTTAGTAGTTTTTAGATCTTTAGGTTTATAATCCTATTTTACACTTTTTATATATGACATGAAGTTCATGTACAAAGTTAACTTTTTCAAATTAGTTCAATCAACGTTCAATTTGCGGGGCATTTCAGTATCTGATAGTTCGGCACCATTTGTTGAAAAAAGTATCCTTTTTCTACTGAGTTATTCTTGCACTTCCATGAAAAATTAGATATCCGTGTGTGTGACAGTTTATTTCTGTACTCTCTTCTGTCCCAATGAATTATTTTTCCATCTCATCACTAATAAAACACTGTCTTAAATACTGAAGCTATAGAGTAAGTCTTATTATCAGACAGTATTAGTCTTTCACTTTGATCTTCTTTGCAGTTACTGATTATAGGTTCTTGCACTTACATATATATTTTTAAGTAAGCTTATCAATAAAAAAGGCTGTTAGTAAACATTGGTTCTACTAATCAATTTTAAGAAGCACAGTATTTTAATAATATTGAGACTTCTAGCCCATCCATAAACAAGATTTATCTCTCCATTTATTTAGGTCTACCTGAATTTTCACTTAGCAATATAATTTTTAGTGCACAAATCCTGAACATTTTTGTCTATATATTTATTTATGCCTATGTTTTTAATATAGTTGATGTGACTGTATATAAATGGCATTTTTAATTTAAATTTTTATTGAGATAGTCATAGAGTCATGTGCAATTGTAAACAGATTCTATATATATTTGGCCTAGTTTCCTCAAATGTTAACGCGGTGCAAAACAATGATAATATCACGAGACCTATCTATCTATCTGTATACATACACATACATACACATATGCATATAAATGGATGAAAGTGCATGACATCAACACTTTTGGAGATAGCTCCCAATGTGTTCCCAGGACTGAAAACTACTGGCTTCAAGATTTTCTGTTATTTTTGTAGTTTCCCTACCTTCAAAAAATCACCACCACAAAAGAGCATCATAAAATTAAAATTGTTTTTTTCTTTCTATATTATCAAATTAAAATACATTTATCCATCAACCAGAGAATTTAATTAGTCAAAATATCCAATATTTCTTCCTTTCTGTAAACAGAGGCAAGGCAGTATATATTAAAAAGAAGAATATCTGAGAATTGCAATAAATTATATATGCTATTGTGTGTGTTTTTATAGAACAGTAAAGATAAAGTCAAAACTACTGAGTTTATAATTTAATTCCCATTAAAATTCACTTAATTCCATATAAAAATATTTTCATGTGCTATTGATTTAAAAAAATCTCATTTCCATATTATCCCATTGTATACTATTTCATAATACTCTCAAGAGCCACCTACAAATAGTATAAATTAATTCAGTATTTCTAAGTATTTGAGGTTTTCATTTGATAACTTTCTAGATACATCAAAAGCTTGAGGACATTTTCCAGCTCTTTAAGACCTATCTACTTACTTTGTCTGCAGCTGCCAACAAGTTGTCAGCCATTTTGTCAAGGTTTGGCGCTCTCCCTGTATAAATGAATCTCATCATTTCTTTAAAAACCTCAGGGTCTACATCATTTATTTCCACTCGATTCTGATATTGAAAACAACACAAAAAAATTAAAGAACATATACATGCAAATGAACCAGGGAGGAACTTCAACAGTAATTTAAAAGCCCCAAAACTGTACAACTCATATACAGATTAAACTCTGTGTTTGAAATTGAGGTAAGTATTGCATGGGCCAAAAAGTTTGTTTTTTTTCTGTAAGGTGGCTCCATAGTGTTTAGTTGTCTTTAACTTCACTTTAATCAATTTTGTTATATTGTATTGTGACAGTTGTCATATCAGCATGCACTTAAAAAATCTTATCAAAACTGGTGAATTTTTGTGTAGGCCTTTTAGTACTGAAGATGAAAGAAAATAAGTGATAATGTGGACACAGTATGCTTTATTATTTCAAGAAAGATAAAAACACAAAAAACAATTAGTGCAGTGTATGGAGAAGGATCAAATGTGTCGAAAGTCGTTTGCGAAGTTTCATGCCAGAGATTTCTCAATGGACAATGCTCCGTGGCTGGGTAGACCACTTGAAGTTGACAGCAATCAAATTGAGACGTTCAGAACAATCAACATTTCACCATGAGTGAGACAGCTGACATACTCAAAATATCCAAATCAATAAAGTTATTGGTGAAGAATGAAAAATGTGTTTTTTTATTTTACAGAAAAAAAAGCACATGAACTTTTTGGTCAATCCAACGCATCTTCAGTAAGGTACTCACTAAAACTGAAAAGAGCAGGTCTAAGAGAAGTATACCCAGCCAAGCACTACCATGTAAGAATATAAACACCAATTTCTCAATTAAAAAGAGGCACCCTGTCAGCCAAACCAAATATATCTGTTTCAGTTTCTGACCTCTATCTTAGCAGATGAAGTATCTTTTTCTCCGCTGAATTTCTAAGTTGCAATACAATGCCTAAGATCCTATAACCAACTTTAAGCAAAAGAAGGGTGAGGTATAAGAGGTATAAGATAATGCCAGAGCCCACTACACCTCAGAACCTCCCCTTTTGCGAAATGGCATGTAGTACTGCAATGGGGTTCAGAACGATTCCCGAGAATATAGTAAAAAAACTTCCACAACCATGGTTTGGGGGATGGAGGAAGTGGAGGACTGCGACTGAGAGGTACTTTGTATATCTATGGCAACTTGACTAGTTTAAGAGTTATGCTAAGTGCTCTGCTGTTGTTCCACCAGCTCTGGAGCCAGGAAGATGAGTGTGACTTTGACTTGTGATGTAGCTGAGGGCTTACAGTGCCTACATGAGAATCCCTTGCCTGCCCTGATGAAGGATGGCAGCCAAGGGAATGTTAACTGTACAGAGAGGACTGGCAGAATGTAGCCCATAGTGAGAGGAGTCAGAAATGGGGTCATGTAGAAGGCTCTGGGTCAGGATTTAAATGAAGGCAGGCACCCATGGGAGGGGATTCAGCCACGCAGCTTGAAAGGGTGTAGAAGGAGCCATACTGCCTGTAGGGAGACAGGAGCCATGTGGGCTGTAGGAGCTGTTCTGCCACGGGCTATTAAGAAAGCAGGCAGGCTGCTTTGTTAATGCCCACTCTAGCAGACTGCAAAGCCATCCAGGACCTTTCCTTGCAAGAAACTGACCTGCTGCCGTGCAAACCTGGACTCTATCTGGACTCTTGAGACTTATGTCTTTTCTGGACTATCACGAGGAAAATGATTAACAATGTACCCCAGATCCTAAAGGCAGAGCTGCTGTGAAAGGATGGCAAATTTGGTACCTTCCAGAATAAATGGAGAACTGTTCACGCAGCCGGCTTAAGATAAGAATATGGGGGATTTTTAGGGCTTTTCGCTTATAACCTTTTGGGAAACAAGGGAAGTACAGGGTCTTGTGAGAGAACAGAGCTCCAAGCTGAAGTGCTCTGAGCTCCCCCTACCCCCAAGGTTGGAATATTGTAAATAAGACCCATGCCTCCCAGCATTATTGTTGGGTCATTCACCAAGGTATCAGATGAGTGGGTCCCTGTCTGCTTGGTTACAGTATTACCTACTGGCACTTGACCTCTTTGATTAACATATACTCAAGCTCAAAAAGGACTAGTTCCTTTTTTAGTCCTATACCTTTATAAATTTAGTTTCTCTCCCAGGATCGATCAAGCTAAAATCTAACACTGAACAACACTAAACTTTTCTGACCCTTTGTTGACAATAGCCCTGGACACATCATTAATGTCTCTTTACTTGGAAATGATCAGAAGGCTGACTGATTCTAGTACCTGCCAAGACCAACATTCAAAGGAAGCTGCTGTTTCCTTGCAGCATCCAGTTCTGCAGAAAGAATAAAGCTGAGCCCACATAAACTGTGCAGCTGTCCAGTTGGAGCACTAATGACCATGTGTAGTGCAACCAGCAAGGAATCAACCTTAGATCTTTAATCTCACAACATTTCAAGATGGCAGGTGACAGAGAAATAATGGGAAAACCAGATAGGTGATATCTTGATTACAGTTAACATATAATAATGCAATGTATGTCATTTTTGTTAAATCTAATAAATACCCACTTATTTTAGTGGTTAAAAAAATGCAGGCATTAATTTTGTTCTGGAAAACTAATTCCAAAACCATAAAGTCTAGAAAACAGAAATATTCTTCTTACCAGAGAACTCCCAAGTAGCTATGGACAAAAACAGGCCTTTGGATAACTACCCTTTTGGATAACAACTATTTAGTTATTTTCCCACCAAATAGGCATCAAAATAGCTGTTACTTGGAATATTCACCCACTTTAGGTTATGTTACCTACTTGTCTACTACAGAACACATTTTCCTCATCTTAGTATTTCTTTCTAAAATGACAGTTTAACAATTTAGAACATGCACCATAAATTTTAAAATATACATTCCACTATTCTAAATTTGCATAAATTCAATATTAGCCCTTAAACTATGGTTACCTTTTTGCTTTCTTCCATTTCATGTTCAAACATTGCATTAAAAACTGGGGATCGAGCTGTAACAAGAATAAGCATCATTATTTAATGCACAAATTTATAAAAGAAATGTACTATATTATCCAAAAGTAAAATGTACCTGCAAGTACAGATTTATGAGCTTTAAATTCTTGTCCTCTCACAAAAAAACTGCAATCTGTAAATCTTGTATTTTCCCAGAGATTACCCAAATCTTCTGCTAGTCGACATTCAGGCACCTTCAAAGTATTCGTATTAGTATGCCCTGATATATTTACTGAATCTTGGACCACACTCACCTAATAAAAAAGGGATAGTAAGAAAAAAATTTTTTTTTACAATTTCATATCAATAATTGGTTACTAAGACTATACTTAAATTTATCATTAAAATCATTTGAATAATTATATACACTCCTGATAAAAAATGTTAATACCTGAGAGTTTACTTTAAGGATACAATTTAAAGGAGAGAAATAATACAAAAAATATTTTAAATGAACTATGTCTTTTTCGAGCGACAATTCTGTGTAAATAAATGGTTTATCAACTGTTTCAAATAAGTGGTTATTGAAGTAATCACAGAAACTACTTCTCAACAATAAATAAATCATATGTCAAATTCAAATGAGGGGACATTTTTGTGAGATATGGAAATTTTTTTCCTTTTTATTTTCTCCCACTACAGACCTATTGAAATTTAAAGTTTATTATATATACAGTAAATACATCACCACACTTACAATGAATTTTTACAGTATTAAAAAAAGGTAAAACTGTAGTCTACTATATGTAATTTGAGAAGTACTTTAAATACTGTTGCTACATGTTTTAACTCTAGTAAAACTGATTTAAAATATATAAATTGATTTAAATTTTAAAGTGCAAGAATTCTCACAAAAGCAACTGTAGTTATTAAAAGTTCATCGGATCTTTATTTAAAAAATCAACAGTAAGAACAACGCAAATATAATGTGGTTTGATTTTCAGACCTTTTATTTACCTATTAACTATGCAATAAAATTGATATTTCATCACTACTTTTATACAGACTCCAATATAATAGATTAAATTATCTCTAATTAAAGATAACCACTATCTACTGAATATAATCTTAAAACACTATTAAGTCTTGCACACCAGTTTTAAGAAAATGTGTTCTACTATTAGGAATTTCAAATTACATTTAATAAATTGAAGAAAATACTACCTCAAGAAGTAAAGCATGTTTCAGAGTAAATGAACCAATTTTTTATAAAAGTGCTATATTAGTTAACCATTGTTTTAAGCTGCTAAATTCTGTGGCCATTTCTTATGCAGCAATAGATAACTGTGTTCATTTAAAAACATTTCAAATGGCTTTTATTAAATAAGAGTAAGTATAAATAAAAACATGCATAAATACAGTAAATAATGTTGAAAATATAAATTACAAATGGATAAATTGGACCAAACCACTAATGTGCTAACACAGAAAGTATAATAATCTAGTGTAAAATATTTAGAGAATATTAACTCTCAGAAGCCCTCATTTATCTAGATGTATAAACATGCATCTCATGTGAATAAATGGGCAGCTCTAAAGAAAAAAATTTTTTGAGGATATTTTTATTAATTGTTTTGTTTTTTCCAACTTCATTATTAACCTTTTGGAATCACATGTTATTGAAATCATCTAGTCAAATACCCTCATTTGGTAAAAAGTTTCCAAAGTGAGGCCAAGAGAAGGCAACTGAAGTGAAGGGTCCTAAATCACACTGCTAGTCAATATCACTACACGTATCTCCAGACTCTTTTTTTAAGCTCTCTTTGTACTAGACAATATTTTTTTGTATATTTTTTGAAATTAGTGGTACTACTTTAACGCAATTATGATTCAGAAGTATTTATCACAAACCTTATAAGATGCTTTTCTAAATACAATCACCAAAATATTATGTACATATTGTTCTATTAAGTTTTTAATTATTAAAATAACTTGCAAAATTTTAATAAACACAAAACAAAAAAATCACTAATCCTTACTTACTTGATTACCCTGTTATACCATACATTATAACTTAATGATACATAAACCATGTATGTTGTTGTTAATACTCAGGGACTAGTTAGGGATCAGTTTTTTATCACATAGATAGATGGTATTTATTTGTTCATATCAAGCATTTCCCTTGAGATTTCTAGACAGCAGGAACTATATCAGTTTAATTACCTGCATAAAGTATGCAGTGAAGCTTTAAAAATGTGATGATGTATTTAATTTAGGAATGGATTTCTTAAATTCTATTCATTGTATATTATCCTAACTCAAAATAGAATATTTAACGTAAAGATTTGGCAAAAATCAGGTAAGGGATGAAATAAAAGCTGCCCTGGCCAGGTGGTTCAGCAGGTTCAGCAGGTTCAGCAGGTTCAGCTCTTTGGAGCATTGTCACCAAAAGAGCTGTGGGTTCCATTCATGGTCAGGGCCTAGGTTTTGGGTTTGATCCCCAGTTGGGGTGCACAAAGGAGGCAACCAATCAATATTTCTCTCAAACATTGATATTTCTCCCCCTCTCTCTAAAAATCAGTAAATACATATCCTTGGATGATGATTAAAACAAAAACAAATAAACACATCAAAAAATAAAGCTGTTATTATCTAGCATAATAGTGATGATGCTACATTTGTATTTTATATATGTAATCATAATTCAGCTGAATTTACATTATTGACATACACATCTACATAGTATTTGTTATAACCACCACAAATTTTAACTAAGAGAATTCATACTCCAAAGGGTATTCAAGAGACTATTTATAAAGTACAAATTAATAATTTAGTTAAATACTGATATGCAGCCCTTGCTGGTATGGCTTAATGGATTGAGTGCTGGCCTGTGAACCAAAAGGTCGAAGGTTCAATTCCCAGTTGGGACACATGCCTGGGTTGCAGGTCAGGTCCCCAGTTGAGGGTGCATGAGAGGCAACCACACACTGATGTTTTTCTCCCTGTCTCCCTCCCTTCCCATCTCTCTAAAAATAAATAAAATCTTTTAAAAAACTGATATGCAATCCATTCTGATAATTATTTTCTTGATACCTATAATTAAGAAATTGGCAAAATTTTAGTTTTTCTCTAGCACATATTGAAATATATATAATAAACATTCTAACTGAATGGAACCTAGAATAAAAAATTCAGAAAAAAGGCTGAGATTCTTTCCTGAGATTAAACTGTTTGTTCTTTCAAAATGAAAGGGCAAATGCACAATACTCAAAATTGATTACTGCTGCAAAGCAAAACCTCAAACTCATTTGACAGCTCTTTTTCAAATTTGCATTTGGCTCCACTCTGGGAATACAATTCAGACTAAAAATGAATAGGTGGAGGCTCAAATCAACTATAAGAACTCTAGAAATCTGGGTCTTCTCTAGTGTAGTTTTAAGATGACAACTAGTTCCAATTTTTAAAAAATCTCAATTCTCTAAATTAATTCTGAGAACTAGGACTTTACAAAAGTGTATAGGACTATACACCTTTTGTGTAGGAGTATACAAATTTTTCCACTCTACTTAACTACCTAACTATCCCTCACACTGGCTCCAAAGTGAGAAACATTTTTACAGTAAAATTTCACTCATCTTACAAAATATTGGGTCTCAGATGTTTTGACTTTCACAGACAGGTGTCCTATTTTAAAGTCTGGGTGATAAAAACAATGTCAACTTTTCATTTTGGCATAAAATAGCTTCTTAGAGAATAAAACCTAACTTCCACCCATCATCACAAGTATTATAAATAGAAAGAATATCTTAGCAACAGAAAAATAGGATGGGGGGGGAAACGGTGTCTTTCTAAATAAAATTAAATTTTATATACATATTTTTGTGTAAATCATGGAACGGCATGGGTCTGTAGACTAAGATATTATTTAAAATCTTTTGGATTTCAAAAGATGAATTAATCTAGCCAATTTTCTATTTTTCCTATTTATTACTCAATTCCTGCAATCTGTATCTCTTTCAGACAGGAGGGTGGAGCTGTTTACATGGTTAGAAATTTCTACCACTGGCTACTTGATTCACAGTATGGAACTTGCAAGATTAGGTTATGTCTTGCACAAAAAGGGTAGCACCAAACTGCCTTACCTGTCTACAGCACCACTTGCAGGGGAGGGGGAGGAGGCAGTTCTTTACGTAGAGCAGTGCAATGCTTCCTCCTCTTCTGCAAGCAGTGCTGGAGATGCTGTAGAAGGAAGGGCATCAATGAGAGGTGTGGAAGAAATGGTGGAGGGCATGAGGAATGTTTGTTCAAAGTACTCTTTGCTTTCCTATGCCTAATATGGTGCACAGAGTATAAATGTCTACATTGACAAAAAGGTACATAATACAGTATCCAAAACTGAATCTGAACAATGTCAACTTAAAATGTATGTCATGGTGGGTTCTATTTTAAGGTCACTAGCATATATAATCTTGCATGAAGATAAAAAGTATACTTCAAAAATACATGCCCAAAAAATCTTAATTTCAGCCTTCATTCTGAATTTCTTGGTTGCTAGGTTCCGATACATGTTTGGGAAAATATCTGTAAACCATATTTCAATTTAACAAAAACAAACATCTTACAAAGTTAATATTAAAAGTTAAGAGTCCAAGTCTTAACAAAAAGAGTTTTAGCTAAAGTTTTCTAAATTAGATTACATAGCTTTTAAAGCCCTTTAAATTCTAAGGTTACAAGATTTTTAAAAATCAACATGCTAAAACTTAAGATAATTGCTAGAATTCCAGAAGATTCTATATTAAGGATGCTAAGTTTTAAATACCCTATATTTATTCAGAATACTTCTTATAATATCTACCTATTGAAAACAAATGTCAGTTATTTTAAAAAATTATTTAATGATAAGCTCTGCTCAAGACACTTGTGGTATGTGCCTTGTCAACCAAACAATTGTGCTCATAACAAATTCATCATACAGTTCATTTAACTTGTCTAAATGAAAATGAGATGCACTGTATTTGCACTATGTAGTCTCTGGGGCCATATTTCAATTACTTTTCTAACACAGCATAATGGCATACGATTAGTTTGTAATCTTGCCAAGAAATTTAACATGTTTTGTATAAAGAAATTATGGAAGTCAGTAATTCCCAAAACTCTCAGCTGTCTACTACAATAACCTATGGAGATATATTTAACATTGAGTTTACTTGATTATAACCTTTCAACTGGCTTTGCTATGAAAATTATCAACTGCTGTAAAATTTTTTTTGATAAAACTATAGAACTAATATATATTCTCTACAAACTATAGTGGTAACATAACATAATCCTTGAATTCATTCCAAAGATGAATCTCAACAATTTGTACATGTAAAAATACATAATGATAACATGAAGACAGGGATACACCTAAAAATTTGAGATGCTGTTGTTTATAATGCTAGTAACATCACTTGATTAAATGAACCCAACTGCTTGAATGAATAAAACGCTTCCCAATCTTTTTCAGGAACTTTACTGTTCAAAGTATGGGTTCAGACTGATAAACTACTAATAATGTTTTTATGTTTAATATGATCAATCTGAATATGACAAAAAATATTCACCATCTATCTCAGAATTATTCAGAATGACAAAAATATTTAAATTTTTCATATAATGATATATATACATCCATACTCTTCCTAAGAGAAAGAAATGTTTAGTATACGTTAGTATAACTACATATACAATTTATATCTAGAAATATGATCAAATTTTTTCAGAGTGGGCTACTATATTGATTTCTAAGACAATTTCTAAGACTTTACTGGTAAAACATTTTCAAATGAAACCTTATCAATTATCCCTGTATTATTTTCTACGACATACCCAATGTAGTTATGGTTTATTATTTTTGCTTTATCATTAAATATAATCATGAAGTTCCTTGAAATAAGAAATGTACCCACCTCACAAAATAATGTAAGCTTGTCATCTGGTAAAAGACCATTAGCTTCATCAAGCAAAAAATCCCTTCGAATGAATTTTTTAAAACCCCAGTCCTTCCCTTGTACAAATCGGTATGCTCTTTGGCTTTCTGGTGGAAAACAGAATAGAAATTTAAATAAAATAAGTATCTAAGAAACACTTTTGTTAATGATTATATAGTAAATGAACATGTAAAAATAAGACTTGGTTGATACATCCATAATAAAAAGTAGAGATATTTGTGTACATAAATGTGCCATAAGAGTTACATCAGGTAGAAATAGATCACTCCTCAGCATTACTCAAATTTTGGCCATCAAATGAGCTCACTTTCAGATTTCTGGATCTCTCTGTAGAAGAAAAGCCAGATCAAATCTCATAGAGAGGAAAGATGTAGGCCCTATAATAATAAAGTAAGATCAAAATGCATGGGCATAGGCACACTACTTATAATCTACCATCAGAACCTGACTCCCATTTTCTTTTTCTCCCTTTAAACATAAATGCTCTAAATCATCAGGACATCCTTAAGGTTTCCTGGGACACCATCCCACTGACTTAAGTTTTACTGAACTAGAAAACATCCATTAACTGATGAAAAAGCTAAATAAGGTCACTTACCACTCCCAGGTCTTCACACATAACCCACTACACCCCTAGATGCTGCCTTCATAAAAATCTAAAAACCAGTTTTTAGTACAATTGCTAACAAATAAATGTCTGAACTAAATGTTTCAAATACCCATTATAATGTATAACAACTGTATACAACTAAATAAACAAGATTCTCCAACATTAAGTATTCAGTGTTACATAAAAAAAATGAATTGGAGATGGAAACCAGTAGTAAATATAATTAAAATACTCCAAGACATGGACTGAATGTGTGTATCCCATCAGAATTCTCATACTGGAACCATATATCCCACTTGTTTCTTGTTGATTTGCAGCAGTTCTTGGCAAACCATAAAAAATAATGATGAAACATGAAAGATAATGACTACCCCTAGGGTTGAAGTTGGAAGAGGAGTAGAATCCAGAAAAGATACACAGGGGATTTCAAATCATTGTAATGTTTAATTTCTTAGGTTAAATAGTGGGTCAAGTATATTTACTGACTTAATCTTCATCTCTTTGTAAATCTTTGTACATGTTAGCATTCACTCAGTGTTCTTAATCAATGCTTCTCAACCATTTGTCCCCAGAGCAGTAGCATCAGCATCACCAGAGAATTTGTTTAGAAATGCAAAATCAGAGGGGAGAGGGGAGGGAATTCCAGGGGAGAAGGGAAGGGTTTATAGGAACAAATACAGAGGACACATGGACAAAACTAGGGGGGTTGGAAAGGGGAGGGAGGAGGGGAGGAATGGGTGGGTGGGCTGGAATGGAAATAAAGGATAGAAACTGTACTGAATAAACTAAAATAAAAAAATTAAAAAAAAAAAAGCAAAATCAGCCTGTAAGCCAGACCTCTGGACTCAGAAACTCTGGGGGCAGGACCAGCAATCTGTGTTCTAAAGAGCCTACTATTATTGTAGGAAAAAACTAAAGCTCATTAATTGACGCTATCTTAAAAATAAAAAAAATATACTTGAGATCCAACTATTTTTTTAACTTTTACTTTTGGCATGCTATTTCTTGGCATCTATAGTATATGTCTGAACCAAATTTCAAAATCTTTTGAACTATTTATTGTTTATACAATTCTACTGTGTAAACACTGGGATACCTATCTTCATCACTGTCTTCCATGAAAGTAGAATGTCTAATTTCTTTAACTTAGAATGTCCAACATTCAGCCTTTATAATGCAATACATAAATAAGGAAGGAAAGGAGGAAGGGAGGAAGGAAGGAAGGCTGGCCATATATCCCAATATGATGGTATTAAGAGGTCAGTGTTTGAGATTAGAATGGGAATGTTGCTCTTCTGAGAAACCTTATAAACTTCCGTAACCCCTTCTACAACATGAAGACACAGTGAGAAGCTGATACATAGTCCATAACCCAGAAAGGGCCTTCATTAGAATCTGACCATGGTGGCACCCTGATCTTGGGACTTCCCAGCCTCCAAATCTGTGAGAAATTAATTTCTGCTGTTTATAAACCATCTCATCGGTGGTACTGGGTTTGCCAAAAAGTTCGTTTGTTTTTTTCTGTAAGATGACTTAGTAGTCTAATAGTGCTTAGGTGTCTTTAACTTTATTCAAAACAGTTTTGTTATTGTTAGGTTGTATTGTGACAACTGTCATATCAGCATGCATTTTTTTAAAAAAACTTACCAAATTGGTGAATTTTTGTATAGTCGTTTTAATACTGAAGATGGAAGAAAGTAAGTGACATTTTCGGCATATCATGCTTTATTATTTCAAGAAAGGTAAAATGCAACTGAAATGCAAAAAAAAATTTGTGCAGTGCATGGAGAAGGTACTGTGACTGATCAAATGTGTCAAAAGTGGTTTGTGAAGTTTCATGCTAGAGATTTCTCACTGGATGATGCTCCACAGTTGGGTAGACCAGTTGAAGTTGACAGTGATCAAATTAAGACATTAATTGAGAAAATCAATGTTATACCACATGGGAGATAGCTGACACACTCAAAATATTCAAATCAATAAAGTTATTGGTAAAAATGAAAAATGTCTTTTAGCCTGAAGTGAATTTAACAAGTCCTAGGACTAAGAAAAACTGACTTCCTTTCAATTAGTGTTCAGGTCTATTATTCAAAAAAATTCTACAGATAAAATATTAAGACATTTAATATCCTTTCACAATAATCTTCAGATTTTAACTGGCAAAAATAGCAAGGGAGAAGAGAAATATTTCCTCGACACCTATTACATACGGCAGGCATGAACCAGGTACCTTGCTCTTAACAGCAACAGTTTTTTCAAGTGACGAATGTCCTTTTAAAACATGAGGAAATTAAATTTTCCTATAAATTTAAGTATTAAAGAAAGTAATTTTACATGTCTACGAAGACTAACAGTACAGAAACTATAGCTCTACACTGCCATTTAAAATTAAGTAATAACCAAATTAAGTATTTAAGGTTAAGCAGATTTTAGTGTGAAAAACATCCTCAATTTTTGTAGGCAAAAGTGTAGAAGTCACAGCATATAGTTACAGAGACTTCTTCATTAAGTTTGCAAATCACTTACCCATTGCTTTTGTTTCTTCCCTTTTAGCATTCAGAAGGGAAAATTTGAATTTTGCTCGAACTTCACTTTTTGGGCAGCTGACTAAAAGCAAATATAAGGACAAGTAGTCTTTACTTTCATCATCTAATCCCTTTGGATTTACCCTCAGGCACCTAAAATAAAACAATAGGCTCATATGGAGAAATATAATACTTTAAACATTCAAAAAAAGAGGCAATATTGAAATCATTTGTTAATATCCCATCAATATCCCCACAGTTCCTTACAATTCTCTATAGTATTAGAAACTTCTTACAAATCTAATATAAAATAAACTAATATGTATTTGGAAACAGTAACAACAAAACAAAGTAGCCAATGATAACATCAAAAACAAAACCCCAAGCAAAAAAAAATCTTACCACTTCATTTTGTCACTTGGGCTAGAAGAGAATGTTGAACTTTTTAACACTTCACCCATTTCTTCTCGACAAAAACTGAAGTTATTAATGGTCCACATGTAGGAAAATTTTACTACTTTAACCTAAGAGAGTCAGAAAAACACTTCCATAATAAATTTTATGCTTTTAAATTGTCACATATTAACCATTCTATGACCTAATCTTTTAACATTTCTAATAACTATGCCAAGGTGCTTCACAATACTCTCAAAATACTATAAAATTTGTAAGTGACATAAAGTAAGGTATTTCAACATGTACCTGTGTATAACACCAGCTTTCTGCTATAGGAGCAGTAGACATATCTCCAGGGAGAGGTGGGGTGGGTTCCCGAGACATTGCCACTTAATTGCCACTTCCGAGATTTATGCAATATCCTACAGAGCTGAGTATTTTACTACAAAAAAAAGGAAAGGTTTCATTTACTGATCAAAAAGTGTAACTGACTGAATCCTGGGGAAAAAATATTTAAACAATCATAACACAACTGCTTTACCAAATTAGATTACATGCACAGATTTTATTATTTTTATAATTTTTAAGAAATAAAATCAGCCTCTGTAGCATAACACTAGAAATCAAACTTCATACTTGTAGATAACACATTATTTTATAAAGGGAGGTTTACCAAAGTAACATGAATCAAAACTTTACCTAGCTTAATACTACAATCATAAATATAAAATCACCAAAAAATGGGAACAATATCTGATTCACCTTCCTTCATCTTTTCATTGACCTATTTGCAAAAATCAAAATGACTGTAAAGTCAAAAGAGCCCTGAAAATTACAAATATTAGTCATATATCTTGTAGACAGCAATGTTTTGACCAAATGAAACACAGATGGAACCTAAATGGTAATGCTGTATAAGAATAATTATATAGATTTCCACAAAAGTCTAACTCTATTAGATTGTTATCCCTATCAGATAATATGTACTATATCATAAAGTTTCCTCCAAGTTAGCTGTTCTCATACTACATTCATTTGGATGCATAACTATTTCTTCATAACCTGGTAAGGACATTAGTAACTAGATGAAACTTGGAAAGTGTGTAAAAGAGGCAAAATATAAAAGGTACATAGTACCGTACTCTGCAGGGGCATTGAGGGGAGAAGGGTTTTAATATTACATTGAAACATAGGGACTCAAGTCTGGAGAATCCTCTTTTCATTTAAGAATAATTAATGAGGAAGGGAAACCACATAACTCCTATAAAAAAAAACTACTGGGGGAAAGAAAGGATTTCATGTAAAATGGAGAAGAAAATACTTGTTCTATAGCTATACCCAATGAAACAACAGTATGAAATGAGAAAACAAAGATTGAAGAAAGCCACCTGAAAGATATATAGAATCAAAAAGACCTATAAAAGCCCTGGCTGGTATGGCTCAGTGAAATGAGTGCCAGCCTATGAACCAAAGGGTTGCCAGTTTGATTCCCAGTCAGGGCACATGCCTGAGTTGCGGGCCAGGTCCCCAGCAAGGATGCACATGAGGCAACCACACATTAGTGTTTCTCTTCCCCTCTTTCTCCTTCCCTTCCCCTCTCTCTGAAAATAAAATCTTTAAAAAATAAAAAAATTTAAAAAGACCTATAAAAGGTATGAAAAGATTTTAAACTACAAATGAAGAAGCACATCAAAATCTGCACTAGACTTGAAGTAGTGGCCTTATGTAGATGAACCTTGTTCGACACTGCCCTATCTCTTGATTGTCTCTCAAGCCTTTGTGCTTGTCCAAGGAGCATATTATTTTTTAATAGCTCCCAGTAGTTAAGTATATGTCATGACTTGTCAGTATTCCAAATGGGAGGATGTCTGCACCTAGATACAGGGTAACTGGCAGCCAGGCTCTCAGGTAGCAGTTTTCAAAATTACAAATATATACAGTCCTGTGGGACCACAAATGTAAGCTCTACAACCCATTAGAGTTAGCTGATCTGGAGGTGTCCCCTGGGTGGCAGTTATAAAAATAAGGGCTCCAGAATAAAGCTCTTTTCTTGCAGATACCAGAAAGCTGGAGCAAGGCAGAGGGAGAGCACCAAGATGGTGTCCAGAACCTACAATCCTTCAGAGCAGCCATGTAGGGCACTAGACATGGGCCAAACCTGAAGCCTGTCCCTCAGGCCAAAGGTCCAGGACAAGCTAAAAGATCTCTTTCAGAGACTGGGAAGTGTGCCTCAGCCTGCTACCTGTGTAATGTGCTGGGACTGGAAGCATGCCAAAACTGTCTCTCCAATTGCCACAATCCTATGGGACCTAGGAATGCAGGCCCCCCACCCCTTGGCCACCAGAGCCTGATGATCAAGGGCATCTCCTGAACAGTTGGCACAAAAACCATGCATGGCATCAGACATATGTGTGTCAAGCTGAAGAATATAGTAAGTAAACTGAAAAATACACTAAAGGGGTACAACAGCAGACTACATAAAGCAAAGAAAGGATCAGTCAGCTCGAAGGCAGTAGAAGTCACCTAATCATATTAGCAAATAGAAGTAAGTATTCTGAAACGTAAAGATAGCTAAAAGGACTTATTATATAACATCAAACCAACTAACACTCACATGACAGGGCTCCCTAATGAAGAAGAGGAGAAAAGGGCAGAATTCTTATAGAACGAAATAATGCCTAATACTTCCATAATGTGAGTTAGGAAACAGACAACCAGATTCAGAGAGCTTAGAGAGTTCCAAATAAGATGAACCTAAAGTGACCCACACCAAGACACATTATAATTAAAATGCAAAAATTAAAGACAAGGAAAGAATCTTATAAGCAGAAAGAGGCATACAACTTGTAACACACAAGGGAACCCCTATAAGACTATAAGCAGATTTTTTTGTATTGGGAACTTTTCAGTCAAGAGGGAATAGCACAATACATTCGAAGTGGTAAAAGAAAAAAATTCCAACCAAGAATGCTCTACCCAGCAAAGCTATTCAGAATTAAATGACAGTTTTCCAGACACACAAAAGCTGAAGGATGTCATCGTGACTAAATCGGCCTTACAAGAAATGTTAAAGGAAGTTCTTTAAACTGGAAAGAAAGGGCATCAATTAGTAAACAGATACATGAAACAATGCATCTAACTGAAAGGTATATAGTAATGGTGGTAGATTAATCGCTGACAAATTCAGTATAAAGGTTAAAAGACAAAAGCAATAGACCATAATTGCAGTAATTAGGGAAATATACAAGTTTAAAGATGTAAAATGTGACAAAAAACAAAAAACAGAGAGATTTAAAATGTTGAGTTTTAAAATGCAACCAAACTTAAGTTGTAAACAACTACAATAGACAGATACAAGTTGTTACATGTAAGCCTCATGATAACCACAAAGCAAAACCCTATAGTACTATAACTACATGGAAGATAAAGGAATAAGCATATCACTAAAGAAAGTAATCAAACCATAAAGGAAGTGAGCAAAAGAAACAGAGAGGAACTACAGAAACAGACAAAAAAAAAAAAAAAAAAAACAATGAACAAAATGGCCTAAGTGCATACCTATCAACAATTAAATATAAATAAACTAAATTCTCCAATGAAAAGACACAGCGAGGCTAAGTGTATAAAGTAAAAAAGAGCCATCTATATGCTGCCTATGAGACTTACTTCAGAGGTAAAGACACACATAGAGTGAAAGTGAAGGTATGGAAAAAGATATTCCATGCAAATGAAAACCAAAAGGAAGCTGGGGTAGCTGTACCAGACAAAAATGACTTCAAAACAAGGTTTGTAATAAGAAACAAAGAAGAAAATTAGAAAATAATAAAGGGCTCACTATACAAAGTACATATAACATTCATAAATATTTATACATCCACATAGAACCAAATTATATAAAGCAAATATTGCCAGATCTAAAGGGAGAAAGAGATAGCAATACAATAATAGTAGGGGGCTTTAATACCCCTTACATTAATGGATACATCATCCAGACAGATAAAGAGACACCAGCCTTAACTGACACCTTGGACCAGATGAACCTAATAGATATATAAACAACATTCCATCCTCAAATGCACATGGAATATTTTTCTGGATACACCATGTTAGGGAAAAAAAATCTTAATAAATTTAAGAGGAATGAAATCATAAAAAGCATCACTTCCAACCAAAATGGAATTAAACAAGAAATCAATTACATGAATAAAACTGGAAAATACATAAATATGCAGAGATTAAATAATTTGCTATTGAGCAACAAATGGGTCAAAAAAGAAGGCAAAAGAGAAATGAAACCTTGATACAAATGAAAATGGAAATATAACATAAAAATTTATGGTGTGCAGCAAAACCAGTCCCCAGTGGGAACTTCATAGTGATAAATGCCTACAATCAAGAAACAAGAAAAGTCTCAAAAAAAACAACTGACTAAACTTTACATCTCAAGGAAATAGAAAAACTTTACATCTCAAGGAACTAGAAAAAGAAGGACAAACGAGGCCCAAAGTTGGTAGGAGAAAAGAAAAAAAATATAATAGCAGAAATAAATGATAATAGGGATGAAAAAGATAACAGAAAAGCTCAATGAAAGTTAAGAGTTGGTTCTTTGGAAAGATAAATGTAACTGACAAACCCTTAGCTAAACTCACTAGGAAAAGAGAGGACTGAAAATCAGAAATGACAGAGGAAAGAAACATAGTAACTGATACCACAAAATACAAAGTATTGTAAGAGACTTCTATGCCAACAAATCAGAAAACCTGGAAGAAAAGGTTAAGTTCCTAGATATAGTCAACCTACCAAGACTGAATCATGAAAGTATAAAAAATCATAACAGACTAGTAGTAAGATTGGACAAGTAATCAAAAATCTCTTAGAAAACCAAAATGTGGGACCAGAGAGCCTTACAGGTGAATAAATATTCAAAGAAGAATTAACACAAAATCTATGCAAACTCTTTCAAAAAACAGAAGAAAATGCTTCTAAACTCATCTTATGAAGCCAGAATTATCCTTATTCCAATATCAGACAAGGACACTAGAGAGACAGAGATTGATTGATTGATTACAGGTCATTATCCCTGATGAACACAGATGCAAAAATCCTCAACAAACATTAGCAAGTCAAATTCAACAACACCTCAAAAGGTCCATACACCATGGTCTAGAGATTTATTCCAGAGATGCAAAGCTGGTTCAACAGCTGCAAAGTAATCAATGTGCTACACCAAACTAACAAGATGAAGGATAAAAATCATATAATCACCTCAACAGATGCAGAAAACCATTTGACAAAATTCAACATTCATTCATGATAAAAACCCTCAATAAAGCAGGTATATAGTGGGAATGTACCGCCATATAATAAAGGTCATATATTATAAGCCCACAGCCAACATCACACTCAGTGGTGAAAAGCTGAATGGAAATATTTCAAATGGAACAATTTTTAAATTAATCATTTATGGGGGGGGAATCCAAGATGGTGACAGAGTAGGTGGAAGCTGCATTTCCTCTTCCCATGTCCAAACTGTAATTACAACTAAATTATAAAACAATCAACCTGAATAACCAATGGAAGACTAAACAGAAGTCTTATAACAAAGGATTTACAGAAGCTACATAGAGAATGGCAGGAAGGGCAGAGATGAGAAAAGGGCTGGCCCTGCTCCCACATGCAGCAGATTAAAACCCAGAGGGGTATCTCAGCTGCAAAGGTCCCCTCTGAGAAGCGTGGAGTCTCAACCCCACATTGTGGACTCCCCAGCCCAGAGAACCAGAAGTGGAAATAGGAGCCCATATAACATCTGGCTGTGAAAATTAGTGGGGGGGATTCTCTCTGCCAGGTTGAGATGGCGAGTCTTCTAGAAATCCATGACACCTCTTAAAGAGCCAGTGCAAAAAAAGTTCCTTCTAAGCCATTTACTCTGGGCTTTGGCAGAGAAAGAGAGCAAATCGAAGTGGGCAGGAGTGGTGCAAACATAAGCTGAGCTGTGCAGCTCTGAAAAGAAAGCTGAAGAGAGAGCTACTAGGGTCCCTGTCCTGCGTACCTCTACCACATTGCACCCAGATGCCATCTTTCCAGGGTTAAGTACTACCGTCCATACTGCATCAGCCTGGAAGAATACACTAGCCCAACCCCACTGACTCCATGTCCCCCAACCCTGCCAGGCTCACGCTGTGGAGAATCAGCTAATTGAACCCTCGGTATAGACTTTCTTGGTGGGACCTTAAGGATGAACTCGGGGGTTGTCAGAGACTGAGTTTGTGGTTCTGAGGCAGGGGCCATTTTCTCTCCCCCTGCAGCATGCTAGAGCAGCAGTGACCCATGTCTTACACACCTGAGTGGCTCTGCACTCCCACATGACACTGCACCCTCACAAGAGACTCACTAGCCCCACCTATGGAGATCCATTAGTTTCATCCTCATGACTCCTGGTAGCTCCACCTTGCTGAGATTGAACTCTGCAATACTATCAGCTGGCTGTGGCCAGCCTGGACCCCCAGTGCACTGCACATTCTTTTGGAAGTCCTTAGAGGAGGTCAGGGCAGATTCTGGGGAGACTGAGTTGTATGGCTCTAGGGTTGAGGCCATTTTTCCCTTGCAAGCCCTACTGGTGCCACTGTTCCTGTGCATACACCCCTTTTCACACAGACAAATCTTGGTCTGTTTGAGTCTAATGGACTCTGCTGGCCTCACCCTAATTACTCTGAGACCTCACTTGAACACAATGGCCCAGAGGCACCTGGCAGGTGGCAAACAACCATGGTGTATCAAGACTGTTGCTGAGTAGCCTCAGACCCAGCACTGGCCCAGAGTTGGAGTCAACGTCAATCTGGTGAACATCATTTATCCCAACCTAGTGACTCACTGAGAACTTATCTCAGGCAACTCCCATACCGCCAGAGACTTTCAATGACTGAGACTAACAGACAGGTGCAGGTAAATCTTGGGGTGTCTTGGGCCTTTTGCTGACCTGGCCCCAGATCCAGTGCTGGTGAAAACTGACCTTTGTGCACAGGCTTGGCCTCTCCCATGCACACCCAGGCCCAACACAACACCACAAACTATAGATTGCTTTGCAGCTCCAAACAGGTAGCCCAGGGCTGGCCACAAGCAGCATCTGACATTGACCTGCACCAAAATTTCTCCCAAGAGGTTCGACAACCAACATACCCAATGGTGAGATTCAGAGCACTACCCGATTATCTCCAGAAGCAGTACAAACAAAGGGAAATATTGGCAGGCACCAGAGTCTACTGCGGCAAATTCTGCTTTGTTGGCTCAGTACCACACAGCAGCTTGTACACTATGGCTAGGGTCGATGCTCATAGTAGACAGCCAGAAGGGCAACCACACCCACAAACAGGTCAACATCAATCAAGACTCAACAACAGAGGGTTCACATAACCCACACAAAGAACATTCCTGGAACATCTAACTCAGATAATCAAGAAGACTGTGTCACTGAGCCCCAAAAGACACCTACTACATAAGGACACCATACCAAGACTGGGAGGTATAGAAGATCAACCAAATACACAAAAACAAATACGGAAAAATAACCAAAATGGGAAGATGAAGAAACATGCCCCAAATAAAAAACCAGGAGAAATGTCTAGAAAAAGAACTAAATAAAATGGAGGCAAGCAAGTTACCAGAGTTCAAAATAATGGTTATAAGGATGCTAAAAGAACTTGAAGAAAAAGATGGATGAATTAAGTCGGAACTGAGTCACTGAACATTTAAAAAAAAAAAAGACAAGGAAACCAAAAGAAAGAACCAGTCAGAAATGAAAAATACAATATCTGAAATGAAAAATACACTAGAAGGAATCAAGAGAGGCTAAACAAAGCATAGGACTGAATCAGCAATTTGGAAGATAAGATAGCAGGAAACACAAAAACCTACAACCAAGACTGCTATGCACAGCAAGGCTATTATTTAAAATTGAAGGTGAAATAAAGAGCTTCCCTGACAAGAAAAAGCTAAAGGAATTCATTACTACCAAACCAGTACTATAAGAAATATTAAAGGGACTTAAGAAGAAAGAAAAAGCAAAAGAGGGGTATAGTTATAAAGAATAAAATCACAGTAAATAAGTACTTAACAATAATCACTTAAAATGTAAATGGATTAAATGCTCCAAACAAAAGACAAAGGGTAGCTGAACAGAGAAGAAAACCAGACCCATGTATATACACTCTCTACAAGAAACCCACCTCAGACCAAAAGATGTACACAGACTAAAAGTAAGGTGATAGAAAAAGGTATTTCATGCCAATGGGAAGAAACAAAAAAAGCTGGGCTAGCAATACTTATGTCAGAAAACACAGGTTTTAAAACAAAGGCTATAATAAGAGACAAAGAATATTACACAATTATAAAGGAACAAATCCAAAAAAGTAGATATAATCCTTGTAAGCATTTATCCACCCAATATAGGAGCACCTAAATATATAAAACAAATCATTTTTTCTTGAGATTTTAATGAGTTTACCAAAGCCAAACAGATGATAATCACCAGTATAAAACAAATCTTCATGGGCATAAAGAAAGAGATTGACAGTAATGTAGTCTCAGCAAGAGATTTTAACACCCTATTGACATCAATGGATGTATCTTCCAGACAAAAAGAATCATCAAGGAAATAGTAGCCTTAAACATGCTTAAACAGATGGATCTGACACAAATTCTTTTCAAGTGCACATGGAATACTTCCTAGGACAGAGCACGTGTGAAAACACAAAACAAGTCTCAATAAATTTAACAAGATTAAAATCATATCAGGTATCATCTTTGACCACAATGGAAAAAAACTGAAAAACACAAACACATAGAGGCTAAATAACATAATTAAACAATGGGTTAACAATGAGATCAAGGAAGAGAAAAAAAGATACCTTGATACAAATGAAAATGAAACCACAACAAGGCCAAAATCTATAAAACACAATGAAAACAGTCTTAAGAGGGAAATTCATAGCAATGCAGATCTATCTCAAGAAAAACCTCCAATAAACAACCTAACCTTACACCTAAAGGAACTAAGAAAAGGACAACAAATGAAGCCCAAAGTGAACAGAAGGAAGGAAATAATGAAGATCAAAGGGGAAATTTTTAAAAAAGAGTATAAAAGAAATGATGCAGAAGATGAATGAGAACAAGAGTTAGTTCTTTGAAAAGATAAAGACAAACCTTTAACCAGACTCATGAGAGAGAGAGAAAGAGAGAGAGAGAGGAACCACCCCCAAAAACAAAATTAGAAACAAAAGAGAAGAACTGGCACCATGAAGTACAAAGAATTGTAGGAAACTATTACAAACAACTATATGCCAACAAATTGGACATACTGAAAGAAAAAATTAATTTCTAGAAACATACAACCTTTCAAAATTGAACCACTATGAGACAGAAAATCAGAACAGACTGATCAAAACTAGTGAAGCTGAAGCAATAACAACTCCCAGGAAAAAGTCTTGCAGTAAAAGGATTCATATTTTTGTAATATTCAAGTGAATATTACAAAATAGTCAGAGACTAACACCATCCTTCTAAAACTATTCCAAAAAATTTAAGATGAGGGAAGACTCCTAAGTTTCTCTTATGAGGCCAGCATTAACCTAATTCCAAAACCAGAAAAACACTACAAGGGAAATTATAGGCCATATTATAAATGCAAAATCCTAAACAAAATATTAGCAAACCAAAGCCAGCAATTCATTTAAACGACCATGTATCATGATCAAGTGGAATTTGTTTCTGGAGTGGTACATGATTGGTTCAACATCCTCAAATCAATTAATATGATACACCACAAACACAAGAACAAAAATCATATGACCATGTCAATAGATGCAGAAAAAAAACATTTGACAAAATCTTGTACCCATTTATGATAAAAACTTTCAGCAAAGTGGGAATAGAGAAACATACCTCAACATAATAAAGGCCACATATGATAAACTCACAGCTACATTACACTCAATGGAGAAAAACTGAAAGTATTTCCCTTAAGATGAGGAATGTTCACTTTCACCACTCTTATTCAACATGGTTTTGAAGTCCTAGCCATAGCAATCTGACAAGAAGAAATAAAATCATTCAAATTGAAAAGACATAAAATTGCTATTATTTGCAGATGATATGATACTATACAAACAGACCCCTAAATGTACCACTAAAAAAAAACTACAAGAGCCAATAAATGAATTCAGTGAAGTAGCAGAATACAAAATAAATATTCAGAAATCAGCCCTAGTTGGTGTGGCTCAATGAATTGAGTTTGGGTCTCTGAACCAAAGGATTGCCAGTTCGATCCTCAGGGCATATGCCTGGCTTGTGGGCCAGGTCCCCAGTTAAGGGCATGCAAGAAACAACTACACATTGATGTTAGTCTCCTCCCTTCCCCTCTCTCTAAAAAAAATAAATAAAACAAATAAAAGATTTTTTAAAAAAGAAATCAGTTGCATTTTTATACACCAATAAAGAACTATCAGAGAAAGAACAAAGAAAACAATATCATTTACAATAGAATTAAAAAAGAATAAAACACTTAAGAATAAATTTAACCAAGAAGGTAAAAAACCTCTTTCTGAAAAATTGTAAGACACTGAACAAAGAAGTTAAAGTGATACAAATAAATGGGAGCATATACCATGTTTATGGTTAGGAAGAACTGACATTGCTAAAATGTTCATACTACCCAAATCAATCTATAGATTCAACAATTTTCCTATCAAAATACTAATGGTATATTTCACAGAACTAGAACGAAAAATCCAAAAATTTTTGTGGACCCACAAAAGACCCTGAATAGCCATAGCAATCTTGAGGAAAAAAAAAACAAAATTGGAGTTATCATGCTACCTGATATCAAATTATACTTATAAGATATAGTAATCAAAAAAACAGTATGGTACTGGCATAAAAACAGACATATATAGATGAAAGAGAGAGCCCAAACCTATATAGTCAATTAATACATGACAAAGGAGGCAAGAACATACAAAGACAGTCTACTTAATACATGATATTGGAAAAATTGGACAGATACATGTAAAAAATGAAAATAGACCACCTTTGTACAAGATATGCAAAAATAAACTCAAAATAGATTAAAGATTTCATTAAATGTAAGATTAGAATCCATAGAACTCCTAAAAGAAAACACAACATTTCTCTTAGCAATAGTTTTCCTGATATCTCTTAATATTTCCTGATAGTTTTCTTTTGTTCCCCTCAGGCAAGGGAAACAAAAGAAAAATAAACAAATGGGACTACGGCATTCTAAAAAGTTTTTGCAAAACAAAGAAAACTATCAACAAAATAAAAAGACAACCTACTGAATGGAAGAAGATATTCAACAATAATACATTTGATATGGTCTTAATATCCAAAATTTATAAAGAACTCATTGTAGTCAATATCAAAATCACAAATAATCCAATTTAAAAATAAGCACAGAAGCACTCTCCCTCTTGGGAGCATACCAGGGCCATTCCCTCCTTCCTCTTTGTCACTCCGCAGGTATGTTACCTTTACCTTTCTCTTTCCTAAGCTCCAAAGGCCCTTGTTTTGCTTCTGTAACTTGTTTCCTGAGCCCATACGGCCCAGCTGGCTCACTTCTACTACCTTGGCAATTTTTTTTTTAAAGATTTTATTTATTTATTTTTAGAGAGGGGAAGGGAGGGAGAAGGAGAGAGAGAGAAACATCAATGTGTGGTTGCCTCTCATGTGGTCCCCACTGGGGACCTGGCCCACAACCCAGGCATGTGCCGACTGGGAATCGAACCTGCGATGCTTTGGTTCGCAGCCCGTGCTCAATCCACTGAGCTACGCCAGTCAGGGCGGCAATTTTTTTTAAGATTTCTTTTTTAAAGTATATTTTATTGATTATGCTATTACAGTTGTACCATGTTTTTTCTGCCCTTTATCCTCTTCCATCCTATACTCCCTTCCCTCCAGAATCTCCTCACCTCAGAGTTCATGTCCATGAGTTATACATGTAAGTTCTTTGGCTTCTCCATTTCCTATACTATTCTTAACCTTGCCCTGTCTATTTTGTGCCTACCAAATATGCTTTCTTATTCCTTGTACCATTTTCCCCCATTCTCTCCTTCCCCCTCCCTACTGACAACCCTCCATGTGATCTCCGTTTCTGTGATTCTGGTCCTGTTCTAGTTGTTTGCTTAACTTTTGTTTTTTAGGTTCAGTTGGTAGTTGTGAGTCTGTTGTCATTTTACTGTTCATAGTTTTGATCTTCTTTTTCTTCAATAAGTCCCTTAACATTTCATATAATAAGGGCTTGGTGATAATGAACTCCTTTAACTTGACCTTGTCTGGGAAGCACTTTATCTGTCCTTCCCTTCTAAATAATAGCTTTGCTAGATAGAGCAATCTTGGATGTAGGTCCTTGCCTTTCATGACTTTGAATACTTCTTTCCAGCCCCTTCTTGCTCGGAAGGTTTCTTTTGAGAAATCAGCTGAGAGCCTTATAGGCACTCCTTTGTAGAAAACTGTCTCCTCTTCTCTTGCTGCTTTTAAGATTCTCTCTTTATCTTTAATCTTGCGTAACTTAATGGTGATGTGCCTTGGTGTGTTCCTCCTTGGGTCCAATTTCTTTGGGACTCATTGGGCTTCCTGGACTTCCTAGAAGTCTACTTCCTTGGCCAGACTGGGAAAGTTTTCTTTCATTTGTTCAAATAAGTTTTCTATTTCTTGCTCTTCCTCTTCTCCTTCTGGCACCCCTATGATTCAGATGTTGGAACATTTAAAGTTGCCCCAGAGGTTCCTCAGCCTCTCATTTTTTTGAATTCTTGTCTCTTCATTCTGTTCTGGTTTATTTCTTCCTTTTGTTCCTAATCATTGATTAGAGTACTGGTTTTCTTCCCTTCACTGTTGGTTCCTGTATATTTTCCTTTATTTCACTTTGTATAGCTTTCATTTCTTCCTTTATTTTGCGACCTTACTTAATCATTTCTGTGAGCATCCTGATTACCAGTGTTTTGACCTCTGCATCTGATAGGCTGGATCTGTTCTTTCATCTGGGCCGTATTTGTTTGTCTTTGTGCACCCGTTATTTAAGGGGCAGAAGCTTAAGTATTTACCAGGGCGGGGCAACCCACTTTGCTGCTTTGTGGGGGAGTGGAGTTAGAGAGGGAACAATGCCACTTGCTAGCTTGCTCAGCTCTTGCCCCACTTGCCCTCACTTCCCACAAAAGGACTGTGCCGTTTCAGGTGCTGATTCCCAGGTGGGTGGGCTTGTGTATGTTCTAGGATAACATGGGCTCTGCTGTGAGACTTTGAGTTTTTCCCACTGCTACACCCCCACGGGCTTTTGCAGCTACAGGTTTTGAGGCTTTAGTTTTCTGTGCTGGAACTCTGGGTTGCACAGTCTGTCTTGCTCCCCAGTTGTTACTTGTGGCTTATTTGCATGCAAATATGGGACGACCCAGTCCACTATCTGCTAGCCGCCACCTTGCCACATGTCCTCTCTGCCCAGGTTGCCCATCTCTGCCCCTCCCATTTGTCTGGATGAATGTTTCTTCTTTAACTCCTTGGTTGTTACACTTCTATACAGTTTGATTTTTCTGGCAGTTCTGGTTGTTTTTTTGTTTTTAAATTGGTTGTTATCCTCTTTTGGTTGTGCAAGGAAGCGAAGCATATATACCTATACCTCAGTCTTGGCTGGAACTCTTCCTCTGTAACTTACTAAAGAAACTTTCCCTTATAATTTGGAAAAAAATTAGCAGAGAAATTGAACAGACTCTTCCAAGAGGACACACAGGTGAAGAATACACATATGAAAGGGTGCTTAACATCACTAGTCACTAATAATCACTAAAATGCAAATTAAAACCACAATGAGATTTCACCTAAAAGCTGTCAGAATGGCTATCATAAATAAATCCACAAACAAGTGTTGACAAGGATGTGGAGAAAAGGGAAATATAGTGCACTATTAGTAGGAATACAGACTGATGCAGCCACTATGGAAAACAGTATGGAGGGTCCTCAAAAAATTAAAAAATGGAACTGCCTTATGACCTAGAGTCCACTTCTGTGTATAAATCCAAACAAAAAAAATTAATGTGAGAGAATATATGCATCCCTACATTCACTGCAGTGTTATTTATAATAGCTAAGATATGGAGGCAACCAAAGTGCCCATCAATAGACAAGTAGATAAACAAGTGGTGATCCATACATACAGGGTCAGGCAAAAGGAGGTTTATAGTTGTTTGGATGGAAAAGTAATAATTAATAAATAATAATGCAAGAACTCACAACTACAAATCTATTTTCTCTGTCCTGTACACTGAACTATTATTTGACTGTAAAAATGAATAAAATCTTACCATCTGTAACAGCATGGATGAATCTAAAGGGTATTATGCTAAGTGAAATAAGTCAGTCAGAGAAAGACAAATACTATACAGCAAACTGGTAGCTGCCAGAGGAGAGATGGTTTGGAGGACTGGGTAAAAGAGGTGAAGGATTTTAGAGGTACAAATTGGTAGTTGCAAAATAGTCACAGGGATATAAAGTACAGCATAAGGAATACAGTCAATAATATTGTCATAACTATGTATGGTACCAGGTGGGTACTAGAAATATCTGGGGGAACACTTTGTGAAGTAGGTGATTGTCTAAGCATTACAGTGTACACCTGAAACTAATACAAAATAATATTGAATGTAATCTGTAATTGAAAAATAAAATGTAAGGTTCTTTAAAAAAAAATCCTTTATGATGAATACTTAAGTGATTTCACTTTTTAATGATGGTATCTATACTAATACTCTCACCCAAATGTATTTATGTAACTTCCTAAATATTTACGAAGGTTCTTCACATACAAAAAGTTCCTATCATGTAGTGTACTTGAAACACAACACAATGACCTGAGAAATCTTATATTATAGAGCTGCAATAGCCCTTAACTATCTGGTGCCACTCTTAAATTTATAGATGAGGACTAAGATAAAAAAATGAATTAGACTACAGAAATAACCTGTCAAAATTTACACTTAGATAATTAGAAGACAAAGATCTCTCAATATTCATTTCAGTGCTATTTCTAGTATTCTATTTTTCCTTTTCCTCAAAAGAAAAAAACAAGAAAGATAGACTAGCAACTATCTACTACATTCAAAATGCTCAGGGCTTCCTATTCTTATTCATACAGAAAAACCTGCAGAGAGAGACAGGAAAACCAAAATAAGATCTTGAGAATAATATCAGACAAGCAATCTACACTGATTAGTAAATAAGTAAAGTATTCCTTTATGTTTTAAATACGCCTCTTTTAAAAACATTAAATGTGACATTTTTTAGTTTTATTATGAAGAAAAGACTCTTGTTATTAGAATAAATACTTATGAAGTCTGTCCAGAAAAAAGTCCAAACAGTTTGCACAACATCAATGTAATCTGGCAGCCAAGAAGAGTGGACTGGAATGCACATGCATGAACAATGACAACTTCACTGTGCTTAGTCAGTGGGGACAGGAGATGCCATTGAGTGAGCACGTGTACTTTGTTGCCCTCACATTCAAAATGACTGAGCAAGTAGAGCAATGAATCTGCATCAAGTTGTGTGTTAAGCTTCAACATTCCTCTGGGGAAACTATTCAGATAATTCAGAAGGCCACAGCTATGGGCAACTGGCAGCTTCAACACAACAATGCTCATGCACCAAGTCTCATGCAGAGTTTTTGGCAAAACATCAAATCACCCAGGTGACTCAGCCCCTCTACAGCCCAGATGTGGCACCCTGTTACTTCTGCCCTTTCCCAAAACTAAAATTACCTTTGAAAGGGAAGAGATTTTAAACCATCAACAAGATTCAGGAAAATATGACAGGTCAGCTGACAGTGACTGACAGAATTGTGTGAGGTCCCAAGGTTCCCACTTTGAAGGGGACTTAGGGGTTATTGTCCCATGTATAATGTTTCTTTTATCTTCTTCAATACATGTCTCCATTTTTCATATTATGTGGCTGGATACTGTATGGACAGACCTCACATATCCAAAAATAATAAAAAAACAATGTTCAAAGAAAAATTTTACATGCATGTTCACAGCAGCACTATTCACAATAGCCTAAAGGTTACTGGCTAATAATCCATAGCTGGACACTCCCAATGACTATCAACAGGTGAACAGATAAACAAAATGTGATATATCCATACAATGAAATATTATGTAGCAATAAAAAGTAATAAAGTACTGATTACTGATATACGCTATGCACAGATGATCCTCAAAATATGTCAAGTAAAAAATACCAGACACAAAAGCCACACATTATGATTTCATTTGTATGAAACATCCAGAATAGGCAGCTATATACAGAAGACGTATTAGTGGTTGTCCAGGGTTGTAGGGAAGAAAAATTAGGGATTGGGTGTTCAATGGATATAGAGTTTCCTTTCAGAGAAATAAAAATGTTCTGGGACTAGACAGTGGTGCTGGTTGCACACAGTCACTGTATTAAACACCACTGAATTATATACTATAAAACTATTAACAACAGTGAATTTTGTTATATGAATATTACCTCATTAAACATATACATGCACATACATGTTTATATTCAACTGTATACTTATTTTTTGTGACTGAAAATTAATGGAAGAAATTATATAAAGTTTCATCTCTAACCACTGAGTCTAAATTGGCCACTATTACAGAATAAAGTACTAAACAGATTATTTTTAGTGAATCTCAAAACTATTATGCTTTTTGAATAATTAAATTGTGCAGTATTCCTAGTGTGTTAGCTATTAAGTTTCTAGACAAATGGGATATATGAATTATCAAGTAGCTTATTTTAAAAATCAGTGTCTGAAGAATAGTATCAAAATTCTGTAGTTATAAAATATGACTATCATGTTTGAGATCATCTGTAATCTTTTTAGCGTTATCTATAATGAGCTCAAGTCTTCTAAGTGCTAACAATCATTGTAATGTTAACCATATAGCATTTTTATTTATTAATTATTCAACTAATAAAATGTAAGTCACTCTACAACTATAAAATACTGTATGTTAAAAGTTAACTTTACTGCTTCATAACATTATAACTGAAAATACTGTATGAAGTCAAAACAATTTTATATATCTAATGACAAGAATTACATAATGAAAGTGAATGAATTAATATGTAACTTAATATATAATGCTCAACAGTTTTCTAAGACTGTTATCTGGAAGAATAATTAGACCACAATAAATGTTTACAAAGGTGATAAAACAATTAAAATATACGTATTATAAATTTCTTAAAATGTCTCTGAATTAAGCATATGATGACTTCATGTGAATACAATAAGCATTTATTATATGCTATTGTATATAATAATATATATATTGTACATTATAATGGGTCTTAAAGTACGAAGATGAATAACATAGTCTCTACCTTGGAGAAGATTATAATATGGTTAGGAAGATAATGCATTCTAGGATAACTTTCAATATGACAATATGATAGTGAAATGTAGAGTAATAATGGAGTATTTTTAAACCAGGAAGGATATCATGAAGATAGTCCCAGAGCTGGATTCTAAAGGAAGCAAACATATACTTTCTAAAGTATAGAAAGACCACAAACTAAAGCACAGATTTTAATAGCAAGGGTTATACACAGAGACCAATGTGAATCACTGTTTTGTCATGAATTATGTAATTGTACAGACATCGGGCCTCTCCTTTGTCTATTAAATGATTATAGCATCTTACTTCTCTATGGCTGGCAAGTGATAACATGAAATACAGAGTGTCACAGAAGTTAAGGCCTGCTTGAGTGTGGTTGGTAGGGTAATAATATGTATATAATAATTTATACTTTTAATTTGAACATTTCACCTAAAATGTCATATGGTGTGCTTGAGTGTGGTATTGTTATATTTCAGAATTACATGGTTATGATTTTGTAACAAAAGATTTTGTAATAAAAACAGGGTGTTACTTGTGCTGGGCCCTGTACATTAAGTCCTTAGTTATACAATACAAAGTAAGCACTAGAATAAACCCACAGCAAGAAAAACTTCACAGGTGACATATGAAGATAAGTAATTTGGGCAATGGTGTTAAAGGTGGTAATACCCAAGTCAAATAATTAATGTATATTAAGAAGTACCTAAAAGCTATCATGGGGTCTTCTTCTCAGTGTGATGGAAGAGCTGGCAGGTGAACTAAGTTCTGCTATGAAATAGAAAACCATGGGGCGGAAACTATCCATTTAAAGGCATCTAGAGCTGCTCAAGCATTCAGGACAGGGGTTCCCAAAATTCCAGAGAAGGGGGAATAATCTAAAGGTCAAGCTGATAGATAGAATACAGCTACTTTTTTCTCTAAGAGTATTTGCTGATTCTAGCTACAATGCAGAGAATCCAGGCTTTGCTCAGGTTGAGGGCTTCTGTCAAGTGATAGAAATATTACTTAATGAAGACTTTGTTGGCTTTGTGGGGTAGGAAATAAAAATAGATACCTGAGGGGCTAATATCTTCATGCAGTCATCCTTTAAGATTTCTGCCGAAAGCTCACCATACATGGAGCAGGGTGCCAAGAAGAAAGCCCCTGAGGAGCACAGCAAAATTTTCATATATCTCATATTGCTGAGAAGACAAGGATTAGAGTTCAGGGTCTGACAGAGAGAGAAGCCCAAATAAAAACTTCAGGCTGTCATTTAGAAGGCCTGAAGAGCTAGGCTGTACAAGTAGGACAAACCAAATGTGCAAACAGCCTTAATTCAGTCTTCATTCACACAGTCCCTGACTAGCTCAAAGTTACCAGACTCTATGCTTTACAACTAAGAGAGGAAAGAATAAGCCAGTCAAAGACAAATACCATATGATCTCACTTATATGTGGAATGTAATGAACAAAATAAACTGATGAACAAAACAGAACCAGAGGGATGGATACATGGAACAGACTAACAGATCTCAGAGCAGAGGGGCGTGGGAGAGGACTGGATAAAAGATGAAGGGATCAACCAAAAAAAATGTATACATACACACAATTGTGTAATGACAGCAAGAGGGAAAGGAGGGGCAGGGGCTGGAGGGAGGTGGATAAAGGATGGGAAATTGA
Source organism: Trachops cirrhosus (assembly GCA_028533065.1). Taxonomy (NCBI): domain Eukaryota; kingdom Metazoa; phylum Chordata; class Mammalia; order Chiroptera; family Phyllostomidae; genus Trachops; species Trachops cirrhosus. Next base: position 74,614,013 of record CM052541.1, read on the forward strand.
GGACATCTGTAACAGTGTCAACAATAAAAATAAAGTAAAATAGAGAGATATCAATTTTCATAATGGTTGGTATTTAATTAATAATTACCAGGCTTCCAAAAGACAGATACACATGACTGAAAACTAGGAGAAAAAAACAGTACCAAACACAGACCGAAACTTTCACAGTCAGAAGAACTCTAAAATAACTGTAATTAATATGTTATACTAGAGAGGAAAAATTAAAAAGCTGATAAATAGTTCGTCAAGAATTTAATTCTTTAAGGAAGCATCAAGTAAAAATTCTGGAACTGGAAAATACCTAAAATTAACAACTAATGTATATGTTTAACAGCAGACTACACAGCAGAAGATAGGACCAGAAAACTTTAAAGGTCAATAAAAGATATCAGCACTAAAGCAGAAAAATTATTTAAAAAAAAAAAAAAAAACCCTAGAACAAATATGAGACAGTGAAAATCTAACATATGTGTGAATGGAGTTGCAAGAAGAAAAGCTAAATAACTGAAAATTTTCTAAAACTGGTCAACAAAACAATGTAATGTTTTATCAGGCTTAAATCTATCTACAGTTAACATGCATAACAATAATGTAACAAGTGTCTTAAGTTCTAGCATTCTTGGGGAAATGGCAAGCATAAATACTGGTATTAGCTATAATAAGTAAATGAAGCATATAAACACTAGGGTAACCACTAGAAGAAAAGTGAGATAGCACAACTAAAAACAGACAAAAAAAGGAAGGAAAAATATAGAAAACAAATACCTAGTAAGATGGTAAAGATATAAATACATAATAATTACATTTATATGTAAATTGGTAAAGATACAAATATATAATCATTGTATTTATATGCAAATAGGCTATATACTCTAATTATCAAACTGATTAAATAAACAGATAACCAAAGGCATAACTAATTACAATGTCGGATCTTGTAATAGTAAAAAGACGGTAGTGGGAAAACTGGTAAAAATCTGATTCCAGTCTTCAGTTAGTTGACATTAACAGTATTATACCAATGTTATTTCTTGGTTTTAATAAGTTTTAATATTGCTATTTTATTTAATATAACAAAAAGGTTTTCACATTTAATTAGTGTTTAATATGGCATTAACATTACAGGAAGCTGTGTGAGGAAAAAAAACAACTATTTGCTGTGGAGGAAGACTTAAATATATGTGTATAGAAAGGTTTAAGTTTTAAAAGGATGGAAAAATATATACCTTACAAATCCTATTCAAAACAAAGCATGCACAACTATACTAGGCAGACAAAACAGACTTTAAAACAAGAAGCATTAAAAAAAGTAAAAAGGAAAATAATAAAATGAGAAAAAGTTCAATTCTGAAATCATAATTCTGTGTCTGTATATAATAGGATCAGTTTCAAAAATTGAAGTGTTAAACCTATATAATTTTATTAACCAATGTCAACCCAATAAATTCAATAAAAAATCATAGTGGGAGACTTTAATTCACTTCTCTCAATAATTAAAAGGACAATCTTAATGACTAGACAGAGACACATGTACATGTACATTGGTCTTTGTGTATATATGTGTAGGGAGAGAAATGGCACCCAACAGCAAAAAAAAAAAAGCAAATTCTTCCCAACTGCACAGAAAACATTTACCAAAACTGATCATATTGCTACATGATATATACACAAAACCTTGCAAGCAAATTTCAGATCACTGAAATCACAGAGGAATTAAATTAATATCAATAAGCAAAAGATAAATATAGAGGACACATGGACAAAACTAGGGGTGTTGGAAAGGGGAGGGAGGAGGGGAGGAATGGGTGGGTGGGCTGGAATGGGAATAAAGGATAGAAACTGTACTGAATAAACTAAAATAAAAATTAAAAAAAAAAGATAAATAGAAAATACGTAAGTCCCCAGAAATTAAATAACTTACTAAATAATCTATAGGTGAAAAAAGAAATCACATGGAAATCAGACAATATTTTGAACTAAATAATATTAAAGATAAGAAATTTCCAAACCTGCAAGACAAAACTATATCAATGTATAGGAAATCTATAACTTTTCATGCATATACCAGTAAATGAAAGCAGAAATATCACAAACTTAGGCTTCCAATCTAAAAAGCTAGGGGCAAAAAAGTCTAACACAATGAAAATATTAATAAAGTAATAAAGATAATGAGCAGAAAACAATAAGGAAACATGTACAAAGAGAAAACACAAAGTTAAAAATTACAAAGCCAAAGTTAAAAAATACAATAAAATTGACAGATGTTGTCAGATTAATCATAAAAAGAGAAGGGACACAATTTATAACACCAAAAATGATTCCCTAAAAGATAATGAGGCTTTACAACAACTTAACTGATAATTTAAATGAAATGAGAAAAATCTCTTGCAAAACATAACTTAGCAAAAGTGACACACAACATGAAAATCAGTCCAATTTTGATTAAAATTTAATTCGTTATTAAAACTCACCCCCAAAGAAAACTTACACAGATAGTTCCACTGCACTAGCTCTTCCACATAATGGGAAATGAAAACAAACTTCACATTTTGTTTGATGACACCAGTGAAGCTTTTATACCAAAACTTGTCAAGCACATTATAAGAAAGGAAAATATAGAAAACTCTCTCATGAACACAGGAGTGAAAATCCTATACAAAGTAATACTAAGTCAAGCCTGGTATTGCATAAAAAGGTATAATAAAGCACAAGATTTTATTACCAATGGGGTTTTTTATTCCAGTAATGCAAAGGTGATTAACATCAGAATCTATTAATATAATTTATCTTATTAACCAAAAAAGGGGAAAATGACCACCTTGATGCATTTGAGAAAATTCAACCCATCCGGGATAAAAATCTCTTTACAAACTCGGAATAGAGGAATTTTTTTTCAATTTTACAAAAGGTGTAAGAGTTACCAGTGAGATTAAGAAGGACCACTATCAGCACTTTTATTCAACATTGTACTGAAAGTCCTAGCCAGTACATTAAGGCAAGAAAAACAAAAGGCATAAGAACTGCAATAGAAAAAAGAAATGATCATCACTCACAGATACCATGATTGCACAAACACTAATAGAATTAACAAGTAATTTTGTCCAGATTGCTTTATATAAGGTTAACATACAAAAATTCATTGTATTTCTATATGCTAGAAAAAAACAATCAGAAAATAATAATTTTGAAAGATACCATTTATAGTATAATTTAAAAATCCAATTCTCCCAGGAAAAATCTAATGAAGAATGCTCACAATCTCTACATTAAAAACTGCAAAACGATATTGAGGGAAAAGTAAAAATAAGCTAAATTAATGAAGGAATATACTATGTTCATGAAATGGAAAATTCAATCTTATAAAGAATTTTCCCCAAATTGATATATAAATTTAAAGCAATCTCAATCAAAATCCAAACGTGCTTTTGGTAGATATTGACAGGTTATTCTAAAATGTATATAGCAATGAAAAAGGGACAAGAAAACACAAATCATCCTGAAGAACAATAAAGCTGAAGGATTATAATGTCAAGACCTAAGTATAAGAAATAAGTATAAATACCAAGACAAAATATAGCCATTGAAATTAAGACAGTATGTTATTAGTGTAAAAATAGAGAAACTGACCAATGAATGGAAGAAAATAAAGAGCCCAGAAACAGACCCACACATTTTAGCCAGCTCATTCATAACAAAGGTAGTAAGGAAGTGTAGTATAGAAAGGATCATTTTAGTAAAAGGTGCTAAGTCAAATGGATAGTTATATAGAAAAATGAAATCTTGACTTCGTATCACATACAATGGTCAATTCTAGACATACTTCAGATATAAATATGAAAGAGATAAAGTTTTTTGGAAAAATGTGAGATAACATTTTATAATGGTAAAACTAACATGGTATAGGAAGTCAAAATAGCAGAGGTACATGTGTCAAGATTTTGAGGACTTACAGATATCAAAACTTGTCATTTAGAAAGCAATTCAATAATAAAGGGCATTCATGTAAAAGAATAAAAAGCTTTTGGATAACTCAAGAATTTGAGATACTGGTGGGAGATGTTTGCAAACATATTCAAAAAGACCATAAAAATATACATCATATTTATTACAGCTTTACAGAAGCACACACACAGAAAAAGTACAATGAGTGTTACCTACTGGATTCCTATGAGCCTAATCATTCAAAGGGCTCTACTACTCCAGCAAGCACTTCCTAAAACAGAGCAAAAATCTCTAGTAGCCAAACCCCTGCAAATGTGCTTGCTACTGATCCAGCATATCACCAGCAAACTGCTTCGCCAAAAGTTTTCAACTCATAAAACAGCAATTTTTGTCTACAAATGCATCTTCAGGATTACAAAGACAATCACAGTGAAATTTTATTTTATAGTAAACTACTGCATAGTCAATTCTGCAGAAACTTATCTGTTCTGTCAGGAAAAAGTTATCTAAAATGCATTAACTAACATTTTCCTGAATAGAAACAATTTAATAACACAAAGCATAGATTTTTTAAAAGTCTTTTTATAAGCCAGGCTTAAGTATATAATTTGATTCCTAAAATAACTCTATGAAGTAAGTAATAACTGCTTCTGCCAGTGTTATAGATGAGTAAACTAGACTGCAAAAGACTATGTTACCTGCTCAAGATTGTAACGCTAAAATATGGCAATGCCTGCCTGGATTTCAATCTAAACTTACACTAAAGACTTATGTTCTTAAGACACCCTTTCCAACAAGATAGTAACCTACCCCCCCACTCCCCCCCCAAAAAGCCTCATTTTAAAAAATCCAGAACAAGGGGATTTATACCCTCTTCCAAATTCCTGTTACAGATATTAGCCTTCTATCAATTTTCTAATTATAGATACCTGGATGAGATATTGTACCCAATATGGAACTTTGAAAACAGTTCATTGCTCAAGGCAGTAAACACTTACTTGTCTCTTTTAGTTCCCAACATATCAGTGAGATGACAACAAACATTTACAAAAGAATGAAGGCATAAAAGGGCTGGAACATAAGAAAGGGTGATATTGGTAATCAGAAATTGGGAATTCCAAGGCAGATAAATGGGAACAAATTAGCAGAGAAATTAAGGAAGAACATCATAATCCAAGATATTACGAAGGATCTACCCACAGTTGCTTCAAGGAGGCCCAAAGAAGAACCATCCCTTCATCAAAAACAAAGAGCAGGAAAATGGCCAAGTGGCAATCATCAGGTTAATGATTTTAGAAAAAGCATTTGGGCTACCTGAGAAAAGTAGGACCTTCCCCTTTCCCAAGGCTGGCAGTTGTGGCTTTTACCACCATACCAAAGCCCAAGAACTGCACCATAAAGGAACTGGGCCACCTGCCTGGGTACATTCCTTGTGAAAGTATCAATGCCTGAGAGACAAACAGGATACAGAATGGACTATCTCTGAATATCTGAATCGACATTAGGGATAGGGAGGTGAGAAGAGATAATTCCTAACAGAAATTAAATATTAAAGCACTCTACATAAAATGAAGCACTCCTTACTTTGATATGTGTGGAGGTTCACAAACCTACCCATACAACCTACAGTAAATGATCACTATGTTGAAAACACTTTGCCCACTTGAACTGAGTACCTCCATAGCCTTCCCTTTTAGGGGAGAGGCTTCTGGGAAACAGACCTACACAACTTTAGAGAAAACCATGCCAGCGAGATACCACTGCTTATCAACTTAATTCTTCATCCCAAAACATTAATGGAAAACCCAAGACAACAGACATTTGGGAAAAGACACAAAACAAGGGAACAAAACAGACCAATAAAAGTAACCCTGGTAGAAATGGAGATAATTTGGGGGATGGTATACTTACACTTTTTTCTCATAAAGTATACTTATTTGACAGAACAATTAAGAAGCTGCTTTTAAAAAGTGGTTGATACATAAGTAGAAAATAAAAGATTAAAAACTACTTTTAAGGACACAAAAAATATAGGAACTACAGTAAGAGAAGTTAGGTTAGGGATCTAGAGATCTAACAGTCACCTCATATGTACTCCTGAAGGGGATTAAAAACAGAAACAACAGACATATAAAGAGAAAAAAGAACCAGCAGACTGTTTCCATAATCCGAAGAAAGACAGGAGTCGGAGATAGGCCTCACCAAGTTATCAAAATGCTTACTAAAAAAAACATGTATACCTAGACACATCCTGGCAAAACCTTAGGAGTTCCACCAAAAAAGAGAAAATCCTAAAAATCCCCATGTTAGCAAATCACAATGAAATCTGAATGCTCTTAAGACACAGGATAAATACATTTAAGATTTTCAAGGGAAAAATTTTGAACCTAGAATTCCATATTAAAATTTATTCAATAATGAAGGCCAAATAAAGAATATTTTCAGACAACAAATACTTGAAAAATCCATATCCTATACTGAAAATTACTCAGTAAGATATTCCGAACCCAATAATTTCAAACTTTTTTATATGGCATACCTTTATGAGTAAAAAAAGTTTGAACATATTATCTCAGTATACATATTTATTTTATAAAGTGTAGCAAAAAAAAATAAGGTAACAACAGATAACAATTTCTAGCATATTCTGACACCCCCCTTTAATGTGGTTGCCTCATTTTGAAGACCACAGATCTAATCAAACAAAAAAGAAATCCAAGGTGGGGGCAGATGGAAGAATCATGGATTGAAGAAACCATAGAACTGAATAGGTCTCAGAGGAAGAAAAGAAACTAAAAATGAATGAATGAATGAAAGAAAATCAACTAGAATTTGACACTTGGAATAAATTTCAATTGCTAAAGTTTTAATGTACATAGGATTACATTTCCTTCTGTCAGACCATTCTACTTTGTACTACATTAAGTGTTTATATAATCATATTATAAATATTTCCAGATTTAAAATTTTTAGAATTGACCTGTAAATAAAGCAAATAAGAAATTTTAGTTACAGAATAAGATGTAAAGCTTTTGATGATGAAACATTAACAACACATAATTGGGAGACTATGGGAATGAGGACAGGAACTAGACTATCATTCACAGAAGTAGGTTACCCAGCAGGGATGTCCAACCTTTTAGCATCTCTGCACCACACTGGAAGAAGAGTTGTCTTGAGCCGCACATTAAATACATTGCAACACGTAATCACAAAAAAATCTCATAATGTTTTAAGTAAATTTGTGATTTTGTGATGGGCTGTATTCATAGCTATCCTGGGCTGCATATGGCCCATGAGCTGCAGGTTGGACACCCCTGATAGAGCTTCTAAATAAAAACATTATCAATAGAAACTGCTAGCAAAACAAAAAGAAGGCACAATTTACAGTGGGAATTGGAACTAGTAGTGGGAAGGTGGCTTCCTATTCTTTTTACTCTTTTATATAATCTCAATGCAATTACAACTTCTATTTTTAAAAAGTATAAACAGAGGGGGGAAAAAGCCTATGCCCATTTAGAAAACTGAAATCAATTACTGCCATTGCCAACTCACATTAAACAGTCCTACCACCTCCATCACCCCCCTTCAATTACTGCCTTTTACTACTGAGTTTTATGTTTATGGTTGTTTTTACATGCTCTATAATCTCTGTGAAGGTTTTTTGTGTTTTATTCATTTCTGTAATGTAAACCCTAGCATGATGCTTAGTGTTTGTTTAATAAAAAGGAGGGGAACTAATTATATGGTCTGGGGGAATTAATGGAATAGCTAATTCAGATCTAGACAAGGAAACAAAAAAACTTTACAGTTTCACTTAAAAACAGTATAAAGTTGACTAAAATGTTCATTACATGGATAGAAAATTTCCTCTTGGATACAGTAACAGCTGTGATTCTCAGTAGAATGATTTGAATCGATGGCAACATATCTGAACACACGCTACAGGGAAGAATCTTAAGCAGAAACAGGATGAATAATAATGCAGCAATGGCAATATTCTGAACTTTCAAGAAAAAAATTGGCTGGGAATGGGAAGACCATTCCTCCTTCCAGGCTATACATTCTTATATAAAATGAAAGCCAAAAGAGCTGGGGAAGTGGGAAGAGGGGATGGGCACCCAAAAGTCAATAGCTAATAATATTACACAAGGCCTCGGTTTTAAAGTAGAAAAACTGTGAGACTTGACAAATATCTCACTTACCTGGACCACCCCTTAATATTGTCCTACTTTGGCTATTGGGGCCTAGTGAAATAGATGTTTTACAGTTTGAATTCCCTGTTCCAAGTAAAACACCTTCCTTCAAAGTCTGGCAAGGTTCAAATTTATGTAAGTCAAAAATAGGTGAGCCCTGACCAGTGTGGCTCAGTTGGTTAGGCATTGTCCACACAATGAAAGGTGGCTAGTTAAATTACCTGTCAGGGCACATGTCCAGGTTTTGGATTTGGTCCCTGGTCAGGGTACATGCAAGAAGCAACCGATCGATCTTTCTCTCTCACATCCATGTTTCTCTATTTCCCTCCCTTCCCTCTCTCTAAAAATAAATAAATGAAATCTTTTTTAAGTTATATTTTATTGATGATGCTATTACAGTTGTCCGAATTTCTCCTCCATTTCCCCCCTCCACCCAGCATCCCTTACTCCCTTAGGCAATACCCACACCTGTATTTATGTCCATGGGTCATGCATATAAGTTCTTTGGCTACTCCATTTCCTATACTGTACTTTACATCCCCATGGCTGTTCTGTAACTACCTATTTGTACTTCTTAATACCCTCACCTCTTCACCCACTTCCCTATAACCCACTCCCACCTGGCAACCATCAAATGAAATCTGCTTTAAAAAAGCTGGAGAAATATCAGAAAATATTTCATATGGTCCAATGTAATATTCCCAGCCTCTAGTGATTATAAATGGTAGACTTAGAAGTTTATATTTCTTTCTGGCAGTGATTCTCGAATCTAAGTGTGCATTAGCATCCCAAGGGAGGCTTGTTAAACCAGAATGCTGGGTCCCAACCCCAGAGTCAGTGAATGATTCAGAGGGTCTGCGGTAGGTCCTGAAATGTGCATTTCTAATAAAGATCTCAGGTGGTGCTGATCACTTGGAAACACTGTTCTAGTCTGACAGTTAGACTAGAAAGTCAGTAATACCGCTAATAAAATATCATCACTGCCCTCACTATACATTTGTCCTCTACCTCTAAGTCTTCCATTTTACCTGAAAATGGTAAACTACCTTTAACAATAGTAAAAATGGAAAAAATCCCTGGGATCTACATTTTGAGAGACTTAAATTCTATTCCTAGACATTTTATGTTTCAGACCAGATGCCCTCTGGCAAATCACTGAACATCTGGCAAATCACTGTACAAGTCAGGGACAAAAATCACTAAGTCCCACACAGTTCTACCATAAATTAATACAATAAAGCTCATACACTATATACTAAGACTAAGACTGACTCCACAGCACCACATAATTTCCTCACACTTATTTTTTTAAAGTTTTACTTTAAAAAAATACAAATCATTTCAGAAACTGACTGCTTTTCCAACATATTAAGGACACTCTGGACATTTAGATATCATTTTTCAAAATCATCACTTGTAAACAACTACATTTATATGTTGTAGTAGTTGCTACAAGTTCAACTGTTCTCTTACTACTTGTTAATAACTTATATACAAGGGATGATAACACAAATGTAAGTCTATCTGAGTAAGTATTAATAGCCATAGTCCTTTTAAAGTATATAAAGCAAATATTTCACTTTTCAAAAGGAGGTTATTTCCCAAATTCTGTTTTATAAAGACAGAACTGGGATTTTTGAAAAAATCATCTTTATTTAGTTAGCATGACAGTTTAACTATGGTCATTAAACCTTATGAGGTAAGATTTTAAAATACAGTAATATATAAATTGTGGTGAACTAAAAAGGGGAGAGGCTGGCTACAAGTCAGGAGAACTATGGACAAGTTGTAAGACCTCTCTCTTTTTTTTAACTACTCACTCATTCATTCATTATTCTCTTTCTTTTTCATTCATTCACTGACCCATCTGCCTATTTTTGGAGGAACCTACACTGAGGCGGGCTCTGTGAAAACAAGAAAGGACAATAGGAAGACAACCTCTGACCTCATAATCGAACTAAATCTCAGAGGTCCTCTGGGTAAAACCCATGAAAAACTTCAAATGTGCTGAAGAAAAATAAACAAAACAGTAAACACCTACTGTCTGTTTTGGTAAACATTTCAAATAGCTAAAACCAAGTATCACCCAAATATATGTGTGTATGTATTTCTAGGCAGCTCAAGCATAATAAAAGGAACAGGATCATGCAGATGCACTTAACAGCAAAGTATCACCTTCAAGTTTACTATTAGCATCTAAAAACAAATTTACTTGGGCATTAGCTACACAATTTTGCAAATTTCAGCAACTGCTTTAAGTTCTTAAGACAGGAAGAATCAGAAATGACCAAGAATAATTTGTAAAATGTGTGAAAGAGCATAGAAATACATATATTTTATAAACTTTTGACAGAAGTTAAATTTTTAAAGTCAAGTCCATTCAAGCTCTAATTTATAAATTATAGCAACACACTTCTTTGATCTAAATCATAGTAGTAAGTTTTCTCGATTAACAAACTACAGATAATTTAATCTTATCCTTCTTTAAAAACCAATACTGTATTGGAATCTGTGTATCTTTAAAAAATTATTTTTATTTTTCAATTACAGTTCACATTTAATATTATATTAGTTTCAGGTACACAACATAGTGGTTAGACATTTTTATAACTTTTGAAGTGATTTCCCCCCAGTAAGTCACTTGCTCACATGACAATATTCTCACATGACTATATTCACGTGAGTATATTCTCTATGCTATACAATTTTTGTAACTGCCAATTTGTACTTAATAATCCCTTCATCTTTTTCATGCAGTCCCCTAACCACACCTTCCTGACAACCTTATGTTTGTTCTCTGTATCTGTTTGTTTTTGTTCATTTATTTTTTTAGATCACACATGAAAGTAAAATCATGTTATTTGTCTTCCTCTGTCTAGCTTAAGCATACCCTCTAGGTCCATCCATTTTGTCACAAATGGTAAGATTTCCTTTTTTATGGTCCAGTAATACTCCACTGTATATATGTACCAGTTCTTCTTTATCCATTATCTTTTTAGTTGAAGCATTTAATCCATTTACATTTAAAGTGAGTATTGACAGGTATGTAATTATTGCCATTTTATTGCTTTCTAATTGTTTTTGTAATCCTGTTCCTTTCTTATGTCTTCCTTTCTTCTCTGTATGTTGATGACATTCTATAGTCCTGTATTTGAATTATTTTCTTTCTTTCCTGTATAGATTTGTAGACTTTTGGTTTGTGGTTACTATGTGCTTCCTATGGCAACTATGGTTATAATGATCTATTTTAAGTTGATGATGCCTCAAGTTCAAACACATTCTAAAATCACTACTATTTTTACACACCCATTTCACATTTATGTTTTTGTCATTTTTTACTTCTTTTTTTTGTGTGTATGCATTTGTGTGTATGCCTTAATTTACTGTTGTAATTATACATGATATTCATAATATTGTTTTTTAACCTTTGTAGTAATAGCTTTAGTGTCGATTCACTGCTTTTAATGTTTGCCTTTGTCAGTAAAATTTTCTTTGCAACATTTACTTATTCATATTTCTTTATTTTTTTTCTTCTTTTTCTTCTTCTTAAAGAAGCTGTTTTAACACTTCTTGTAATATTGTTTTGGTGGTGATGAACTTCAGCTTTTTCCTGCCTGGAAAGCTCTTTACGTCTCCAATTATTAATGATAGCTTTATTGGGTAGAGTAATCTTGGCTGCAGGTCCTTGCTTTTAATCACTTTGAATATTTTGTGCCAACCCCTTTGGCCTGCCAAGTTTCTATTGAGAAATCAGGTGACAGTCTTATGGGGGCTCCTCTAAGTTAGTAGGTAAAAAAATGCTTTTCTCTTGCTGCTTTTAAGATTCTTTGTCTTTACCCTTTGGCATATTCATTATAACATGTGAGCCTCTTTGGGTTCATCATGTTTGGGACTCTCTGAACTTTTAGTTACTCCCTGAACATTCTGGTGCTTTTCCAGCTGCTGTCTCTTCACTGGATCTTGGGGCCAGAGTTTGTAAGCAAATGAATCTGTTAACAGTGAGCCACCCTTTAAGAGGATACCTAGGTCAACAGCAGCCTTCTGTTGCCTGGAATGAGTCTCTGCTATTTTCACATCCAGCTGTTGTAAGGACTCCTCTTTCCAGCACTGCTGTTCCAGGCTGAGAAGTCCAGTGTGAGGATGAGACTCCTTGCTCCCCAGGAAGACCTCCTTAGTCAGATATCCCTCCTAATTCTTAAGTACCACATATGAGTGTGGGATAAGCTGGCTCCATATCTCCACCACTATTACTGGTCTCTGCCCCTCTTACCAGTCTCAATATGGCTTTTTTTCTATATACATATTTATAAGACTTCTGTTTGGCTAGTTTTCAGGTAGTTTTCAAGGGTGATTGTTCTGTATTTTAATGTTGTAATGAGAGGAGACAACACAACATTGACCTATTCCACCATCCTGACTAGAACTTGATCTATCTTAAATGTCATTCCTTCCATAAAACATTTATTTACTGAATTTATTGGGGTGACACTGATTAACAAAATTATATAGGTTTCAGGTGCACAATTCTACAGCACATCATATATACATTGTATTGTATGTTTACCATCAATTTTATAAAATTTATATTCTAAATTGTAGAGAGAGAGAAACAGAGGGAGAAAGAGAGAAACATCAATTTGTTCTTCCTCTTATTTATGTATTTATTGGTTGATTATTGAATGTACCCGGACAGGGGATCGAACCCACAACCTTAGTATATTGGGATAACACTCTGAGCAACTGAGCTACCTAGGTAGGGTCCGTAAAACTTTTCATAATCAACATATGTTCCCCATTCCATTTTCCTCAGTAAAATGAATTACTCCCCAGCTATCCAAGCACTTTCATCAGCAATGCCTCTCATATAGAACTAATAATATGTATTGTAGTTATTAGCACAATTATTCATAAGATCTTACTTCATACTTTAGAACTTCACTCTTGCACATATTATCTCACTTGATCCTCTAAATAAGCCTGTCTTCTATTTTACAAATAGGGAGACAGAAACACAGAAACAATGTGACCTAAGGTCACAGAAATTAAAAAAGAAAAAAAAAATACTGGCAAGGTGTAATAAATTGAATTCAGGATTTAACTGAAAATACTATTCTTTTTCTGGAGAAAACAAAACCTTCCCAAACTGCTGGTGGAAATGCAAACTAGTACAGCCTTTATGACAAGCAGTATGAAGTTTCCTCAAAAAATTAAAAATAGAACTGGTTTATAACCCAACAATTCCACTCCTGGGTATATAGTTGAAAAAACCCGAAACACTAATTCAAAAAGATATATGCACCCCCATGTTCAATCCAGTGTTATTTATAATAGCAAAGGTATGGAAGCCACCCAAGTGCCCTTTAATAGACAAATAGATAAGAAAGTTGTGATACATATATACAATGGAATTACTCAGCTTTAAAAAAATAACATAATTTCACCCTGGCTGTGTGGCTCAATTGGTAGGAGCATCGTCCTATAAACTGAAAGGCTGTGGGTTCAATTCCAATCAGAGCTTGTGCCTAGGTTGCAGGTTTGGTCCCCAACTGATGGGCAACCAATCGATGTTTCTCTCTCATATAGATACTTCTCTCCCTCTCTCTTTCCCTCCCTTCCCCTCTCTCAAAGATCAATAAATACGTCTTTGGGTGATGATAAAAAGAAAAAATCTTACCATATGAGACAACGTGGATGTGGATGGACCTAAAGGGTATTGTGATAAGTGAAATAAGTCAAAGACTAATGCCATATGTTTTCACTTATATGTGGACTCTAAAGAGCAAAACAAATAAAATAGAAACAGACTCATAGATAGAGAAAACTGATGGTTGCCAGAAGAGAGGGGGATTGAGGAGATGGGTGGAAAAAAATGAAAGGATTAAGAAGCACAAATTGGGCCCTGGCTGGTGGGCCAGTGGATTAAGTGCTGGACTGCAAACCAAAGGGTCACTGGTTCGATTCCCAGTCAGGGCACATGCCAGGGTTGCGGGCCAGGTCCCCAGTAGGCGGTGCTTGAGAGGCAACCACACATTGAAGTTTCTCTCCCTTTTTCTCCCTCCCTTCCCCTCTCTCTAAAAACAAATAAAATCTAAAAAAAAAAAGAAGAAGTACAAATTGGTAGTTACAGAATAGTTACAGAGATGTAAAATTCAGCATAAGGTGTATAATCAATAATACTGTAGTAAATATGTAAGTTGCCAGATGGGTACATGAATTATTGAAGGGATCACTTTGTAAATTATGTAACTGTCTAACCACTATGTTGTATATCTGAACTAATATAGAATAATATTGAATGTCAAAAAAACCTACTAGCATGTTTCCAATTCATCAAATATGCTAAATTCCTTGAAATTACTGTATTTTCATCTTTATGTGACCACTGCCTAGTATAGAACGTGGCAGATAATAAGCAAAAACACACTGAGTGGACGTGAAGTCAACAACTGGAAAAATATTACATATTTACTAGATAGTAAATGTATTTTGCCTTCTAATAATCTAAGTACCAAATATACTTTAGTATTACAGAATGATCCAGGGAACACCATCAGATTAAGAATTTGGTTTCCATAGGGTTTCTGGCCAAGATGGAGAGATAGGTATATACACTTTGCCTCCTTGCACAACCAAAAGAAGGACAACAAATTTAAAAACAAAAAATAACCAGGACTGCCAGAAAATCGAACTGCATCGAAATCCCACAACCAAGGCATTAAAGAAGAAACATCCAGACCAGTAGGAGGGGAAAACACAGGCAGCTTAGGGTAGATAGGACTCGAGGCAAGGTGGCGGCTGAAGGACCAGGGTGGGCGAGATGGCAGCCGGCAGAGCAGGCAGTACAACATTCGTGTGCAGATAAACAACTTTATTTCTCCACAGTGGAGCCCTGGGTTGCATGGGGAGCCAGACACACCATGCAACCTAGGGTTCCAGTGCGGGGAAATAAAGCCTCAAAACTTCTGACTGAAAACACCAGTGGGGGTTGAGGGAGCAGCAGAAACTCCCAGCCTCACAGGAGAGTTCACTGGAGAGAAAACCACACAGGGTCCTAGACAGTACACAAACCCACCCATTGGGGGAAACAGCACCAGAAAGGCCCAATTTTCTTGTGGGTACCAAGGGAAGTGACTGAAAGTGGGGTGAGAATCAAGTAAGCGGCATTGTTCCCTCTCAGACTCCTCCCCCACATACAGCGCCAAACACAGCAAAGTGGGTTGCCCCACCTTGCCGAATACCTAAGGGGCTCCACCCCTTACAATGTAACAGGGGCATCAAGACAAAGAAATATGTCCTAAATGAAAGAACAGATCAAAACTCCAAAAATACAACTAAACAAAGAAAAGAGAGCCAACCTATCTGAGGCAGAGTTCAAAACACTGATAATCAGGATGCTCACAGAAATGGTTGAGTATTGTCACAAAACAGAAGAAAGAGTGAAGGCTATGAAAGGTGAAATAAAGAAAAATGTTCAGGGAACCAACAGTATCAGGAAGGAAACCGGGACTCAAATTAATGGTGTAGAGCAGAAGGAAGAAATAAACTTTCAACCAGAACAGAATGAAGAAACAAAAATTCAAAGAAATGGGGAGAGGCTTAGGAACCTGAGGAAAAACTTTAAATGTTCCAACATCCCAACCACAGAGATGCCAGAAGGAGAAGAGTAAGAGGAAGAAACTGAAAACTTATTTAAACAAATAATGGAGAACTTCTCCAATCCGGCAAAGGAAATAGAGTTCGAGGAAGTCCAAGAAGCTCAGAGTCCCGAAGAAACTGGACCCAAGAAAGCACACACCACGGCACAATATAATCATATTACCCAAGGTTGAAGATAAAGAGAGAATATTAAAAGCAGAAAGAGAAAAGGAGACAGTTACCTACAAAGGAGTTCCCATAACATTATCAGCTGATTTCTCAAAAGAAACCCTGCAGGCAAAGAGGGGCTGGAAAGAAGTATTTGAAGTCACCAAAGGCAAGGACCTACATCCAAGGTTACTCTATCCAGCAAAGCTATCATTTAGAATGGAAGGACAGATAAGGTAAAGTTAAAGGAGTTTATCATCACCAAGCCCTCAGTATATGAAGTGTTAAAAGGACTTATCTAAGAAAAAGATGATAAAAACTATGAACAGTAAAATGACAACAAACTCACAACTATCAACAGCTGAACCTGAAACAAAAGCAAAAACAAACTAAGGAAACAACTAGAACAGAAACGGAGTCACAGAAATAGGAATCACAAGGAAGGTTATCAGTGGGAAGCTGGAGAGCATAAATTGTAGGCACAAAATCGACAGAGGGAGGTTAAGAATAGTATAGGAAATAGAGAAGCCAAAGAACTTGTATGTATGATTCATGGACATGAACTAAGGGGGGGCAGGCAGAGGGGTGGGGGGGCAGGCAGGGGGGTGGGGGGGCGGGCAGGAGGCTAGTGGAAGGTAGGGTGCAGGGTAGAGGGGATTAAAGAAGAGAAAAAAATGGGACAACTCTAGTATCATAATCAATAAAATATAATTTTAAAAAAGTAAAACTAAACATAAACAGATTCTGGTTGATTAATTCCACTACAGGATACATATCCTACAGAAATGTATACATGGGCACCAAAAGATACACACAAGAATATTTCCTAGGGACTCTACTCTTTGTGGTTCAAAACTGGAAATGGCCTACATGTTCATCAAGAGTAGAATGGATAAATTATGGCATACATAGTCATACAACAGAAGAGAACACTATAGAACAATGAAAATGAGTAAGCTACTGCTACACACTACATGGAGATGTAGCATAAAATGTTACGGTAAGAAGCCAGATTCAAGGGTGTACATGCTGTATGATGCTATGTGCATGCTGTATGATGCTATGTGCATGTCTTTGAAGTAAGTTTTACTTCAGTAAAAGTTTACTTAAAATAAAAAAAGCAAATAAGTATTTAATAAATAAATAAGGAACCCTGATGCCTAGATATTCTCAATAAAAATCCTGTTCCCAGAGCTATGTTCCCATCATCCTAAATTTGGGACAGAACACTTTTAAAGATTTTAGCACTATGCCTAAGCACTCAATGACTAGAGAGGATTAATAAACCCAAAATATAAGTCATCCAGGTCAAAGGCTATTTCCCAGTCATCACTGTAAACACAAAACCTGGCATTTAATACTTGGTCAATAACTATTTGTGGAGTAAATGAATGATGTGAGCTCAAAACAGAAAAAGAATGAAATGAAAACAAGGCAAAAGTGGGCATGAGGAAAAGTTCAAAGTAAGGTCATAACCTATTTTTGTTATCAGGGTGTATAAGAAGAGTTTTAAATCTCAAGACAAAGCAACAAAATCATATACATATAAAACCATTAAAATAAACAAAACTGCCTCAGTGTTACTTTTCTCACATATACTTCACAAAGCAGAAGTGGGGTGTTTTAACTAAAATTAAAACACTCCTGAATAAATCCCTCATGAGACTGACAGGAATTATAAGTATATTACAGGTTATTTTTTTAAGACATCCACCATAGCACATCAATATTCTGACTAAATGTGTCATAACAGAGATGAAAGAAAAGTATATTTCAGCTGAACCTTTTAAAACTATTATTTTTATGGAAATAAAAATGGAATTTAGATATCAAAACTCTTAAGCCTGCAATCTTACATTAGTTTTCAAAGATAAATCAATAATATACTTTCATCTTCATTTTGTATACAAAATATCAATGAATCATTTGATAAGGCTCTTTCCCCCTTCCTTTTAAGCACATCATCTGCTGATATATCTTAGGTCACAAATAACATTACTGTTTTTCATTAACCAACATTTAACCAAAACACTGAACTATGTGAAAAACAGTATTTAAATGTAAAAGTAAATCATTCAGTTTTTATAACAGCACTTGAGATAGGTACTTAATAATTTCCATTTTACAGATGACAACACTTAAGCAGAAATGCTAAGTAACTTGCTTAACTAACAAAGCTAAAGCTTTAGATGGTACACCAATGCACGTTGATAGCCTCTATGCTATGCTGCCCAGTGCACTCTGAAGTACAAGTAAAGCAGAATTAAACGTATTCTGACTTCACTTGATGTTGGGACGTTAGTTACTTTGAAGACTTTGGGTGATAACCACAAAATGATGTAGCACTAATGCCTCATTTCATTAATTCTAAGATACCCATTTTTTTTATACTTTAACATTTCTGAAAATGATAGCATTTTATAACTGTAATTGACAGTGCCCTCTCTCTTCAGGGTATATAAAATAATAGTGCATATGGTAATTGATGGCAAGTACAACTCAAAACTTTTGATATTATCTATGCCTCATAGATTAGTAATAAGAAGTAAATGAAATAAAGTAACTAAGCTAAGTACTGTCTGGTACAAGTGCCTTAAATTAAAAAACCTAGTTCTTCCCTTAAAACCAAATGACCTATAAGGAAATTCCATGTAAAGATATCTTTGCACTAGATTAAGCTGTCAGTTTCTCCTGCTCATGTTCAAATAATCCAGGTTTCATTACACAATCTGATGAAGAATTTTTTTTTTAATAAATGACTTGGAAACGGGTGAGGAAAAGACACAAAACAACAGTGGAAATAAAGATACCTGAGGGAAAAAAATCAACTGTGAAGCAGCAATATGATCAGAAATGACAATGTGTTTGGTGTGTACCTATACCCAACTTGAGCTTCTCTAAGAAAACAAAACATACTAAACTGAACTGCCATGTTGAATAACTGGTCAATAAAGGTCTAAACTGATCCTAAGAATTGCCAACAACAAAAAATATTAATAAGATTCAATTTATTTAAACTTTTGATAGTTTCCTGTGTTGATACTTGCCTCGACGATTTTAGGATGAACATATTAAATAGTACTTTGTGTCTGGTTTTGTTTTTGTGTAATAGTATGAAAACTATGCCTTTCAAGGGAATTTCCCACTGTAAAACACCAGAAATTGTATCCAAATTACAATAAAAAAAATGCCTTAAGACAATTGCACTCTTGACCTTAAATATCAATTATTTGGGGGGCAGAAATAACACACGAAAGGAGGAGTACAAGTGCATTTTACACAAGAAAAAAACTTAAATTTGTTTCAGAAGCCATACACAAACAGAAAACATTATTTTACATAACAAATGTAAAATATTTAAAAAGCATCACACTACTTCTCAGTTTCACCACAACCTTTGAGATCTTGCATTACTAATATGAAGGTATTGCAAAAGCTTTCTTTTTTGGTTTTGAATTGGTATTCCCAGTGATTTTTATTCCTATATCTATTAAAGGATGAAAGGCAAATACGAAAACCCCAAAGGAGTTTGTGGGGCAGGGGTAGCTATTTTATTAGCACATTCATACTGCACATGACTTACATATACATACTGCACATATGGTGGAAAAAGTATTTCTACCATACTTTTGCTCCAATTACATAAATAATCCATCTAATATTTGCAGAAAAAAATTTTAACCTGCTATCTTTTACCTATGTAAAGTTCTGTTTCATAACACTATTCAGAATGTAATGCTAATAATTACTCTGGGAAAGGTTGCCTGTTTTTAAAAACCATGATAATATATGAAAAGCATACACAGGATTTTAGTAAGATTTAATGAACTAAAAACCAGGGAGAGGGCAAGAGCAAAAAAATATTAAAGCCAGTAAGAATAAAAATAAATTTTAAGTTATAATTTTATTAACATGAAATTTAAGGAAGGCATTCTTGGCAGATGTTTCTACAATAACAAAAAAAGGTATTTCAGAAGCAAGTTTTAATATAGCCCATCCCTTTTTATTTTACAGCAGATGCCTCCTAGAACCTTTATTTACTGTGTTTTTAAAATTCATTTTAATATCATTTTCCCTTCTAACACACTATTTTTTATGAAACTTTGATCTTGCCAATTAAGGTTTTGCCAACTACAGTTTTCTTCAGAAAGTAATCCCTACAGATAAACAGTTTTGTAAGATAAGTCTAAGGATGTTGAGACAACTAACTAAAACAGCATTTAAGGTATCAAGGGACTGTTATTATTGTACTGAGCCCAAAAGCACCATCATTGACCATGTACCTGAGGTTAACAGTAAACTCATAGCAATCGTTACCAAGGCCTTCATTTACAACTCTCTGAATTTGAGAAAAAGTTACAGGTACTGAATCATTAGTTACTTAATGATTCTATAAGTATAGGTGTAATACATAAAATGCATAGCTAACCAGTAAAAATAAAACACCACCTTGCCCTGGCCAGTGTGGCTCAGTTGGTTGGAGCGTAGTCCCAACCAGAAAGATAGAAAGATCGTGGGTTTGATCTCTGGTTGGAGCCCATAGAAGGCAATTAATCCATGATTCTCTCTCACACTGATGTCTCTTTCTCTTTCTCTTTCTCTTTCTCTTTCTCTTTCTCTCTCTCTCTCTCTCTCTCTGTCTCTCTCCCTCCCCTCCTTTCTCTCTCTCTAAAAGCAATGAAAAAATGTCCTTGGGTGAAGATACCAAAAAAAATTTATTTTTATATATATATATATATGAATTAAAATACCACCTTGGGCAATAAATACTACAACAAAGAAAATCTTTAATTTTTGAAGATATGCAAAAGACAGCTCCATGTTTGGTGACTACATGAGTGGTGATAATATTAATGGAAACAACAAATAGAAAAGAGGTACAAGTTCAAGAGAAAAAGTTTTGAATGGCAGGCCGACCATACTAACCTACCACCCATATGCTACATTCACAATTCTTTGCATTTGCATGCTTTTGAAACACCTAGAATATAATTTCTTTAAAATCTTCTATCACTGCACTGCAGTCTCCAACTCTCCATTTGTGTTTTGGAAACACTCTGCCAAAGTGCCATTTTCCTTAGAAAGCCTTCCCTAATGCACAATTTCTCTGTGCTTCCAATGCCACCTGAATAAACTGCTATGACAGCTCTGGTCACACTATAGTTAACAATATTTAAATGTCCATTGTCTCATGTCTCTAAGGACTAATGACATTCCTTAAAAGTCTAGTATTCAATGTCTAATAAATAATACTTAAAATACATATTTTGTTTGATTATGCCCCAAGTGAGAGTTGTACAAATGGAGTTTGAGACGCATATAAGAACATCCAAATGATCATAAATAGAAACATGAGTCTCAGCCCAGGAATGAGGGTATGGCTGATGCTACAGATGTAAGTTTATTCTAAATCTGGACTGTTACTTTGGCAGATTAAAACAAAATTCATAATCAAATAGTTTATATATGGACTGATTACTAATTTTCTTCATGTTGATCAATATAATGTGTACTTTTTAGTTCCTAACTAAATTGATTTCTCAGCTTCATTCAACATAGTTAATTAGCTACTCCCTCCTTTTTCAAAAAAGTCTATTGCCTTCCTCTCAGTGATGCCAAGGAAAATTTCCTCCAACCTCTGGTTACACCTTCTTAGCCTCCTTTACTCCATTTCTTTTTCCTTATGTTTAAATATTGAAGAGTCAGACCTAGGTGGAGCACCATCCAGTACACAAAAAGGTTGCAGTTTCAATCCCAGTCAGGGCACATGACTAGCTTGAGGGTTGATCCTGGGTCAGGACACCTACTGGAGTCTCTCTCCCTCCCTCCCTCCTCACTTTCTCTCTAGAATCAATGAACATATCCTCAGGTGAGTATTAAATGATTGAATAAATAAATATTTAAGAATCACAGGGGATACTATGTCCCTCTATTTTCTCTCTAAATCCCGTATTTTGCCATGTACAATGTGCACCCACATTTTGTTCCCATTATATATGGATTATTATATCCATGGTATGTGATATATTTTCCCTTCAAAATTTGGGCAAAAAGTTCACATTATACATGGCAAAATAGGTACTTTCTCCTTAGGCAATCTCACTCCTCACCTCCCACACCAAGACATCAATTATAAGCTATATACCGACTATTCCCAACTGTATTATGCTCAATACTCACACCCTTCCACTGCTGGTGGGATTGCAGACTGGTACAACCACTATGGAAAACAGTATGGAATTTTCTAAGGAAACTAAAAATGGATCTGCCTTTTGACCCAGCAATTCCACAGCTAGGATTATATCCTAAGAACCCTGAAACACCAATCCAAAAGAACCTATGCACCCCAATGTTCATAGCAGCACAATTTACAATAGCTAAGTGCTGGAAAGAACCTAGGTGCCCATCAGTAAATGAATGGATCAAAAATCTATTGTACATTTACACAATGGAATTCTATGCAGCAGAAAGAAAGGAGGAGCTCCTACCCTTTGCAACAGCATGGATGGAACTGGAAAGCATTATGCTAAGCGAAATAAGCCAGGCAATGAAAGACAAATACCATATGATCTCACCTTTAACAGGAACCTAATCAACAAAACAAACAAGCAAAATATAACCAAAGACACTGAAATTAAGAACAGGCTGACAGTGACCAGGGAGGAGGGAATTTCAGGGGAAAAGGGGAAGGGTTTGCAGGAAAAATTATAAAGGACACATGGACAAAAACAAGGTGGAGGGGTAGAAAGAGGAGTGGTGGGGAGGGCTGCGGAGGTGGGCTGGGATGGGGTAAAAGGCGGAAAACTGTATTTGAACAATTAAAATTTTGGAAAATAATTTAAAAAATACTTATGCACTTCCCAGAAACAAACAAAACACTGATCCTTTCCCAAAATCCCCTATATTAGACACAAGAACCACTTACCCTGGAAACCAGCCTTCTCCTCTCCCCTAATCCCCAAATCTAATCAATCATCAAATCCTATCAATTTTACTCTGATAATATTCGTCAACCCAGCTACTTTATCACTGCCATACTGGACCAAGATTCCATCATCTCTTGACTAAACTACTCTAATAGCCAAACTCAGTTCTACTCAAAAGTGTGGTGCGTGGACCAATACTGTTTTACAAACTATTATCATTAGTCTGAGACAGGTAAATACAGAAACTAAGTGGAAGCATTTAAATTTTTTTATAGCAACTTGACAAGCCACAACATCCATTTTATTATGTTACCAAAGTACCAGTATAGATTAGAAACTGACACAAAACAGGTCCTTAACCACAGATACATTTGAGTAGCATCTGTCTATCTGGTCTCCGTTTTTACTGCTGCCTCTCCAATATGTCCTCCACAGAGCAGCCAAGCGATGTTTTTAAAACAAAAATTTAAGTAACTTACTTAGTTGTTTACCATTCTTCAGTGCTTCCCATTTCTCTTAGAATTAAATACAAAATACTTAAGTTTCCAGTCTAAGAAAGAGTGGATTCAACTATAAGGAAAAGGTGGGAGGATGAGTATTATAAATGAAGAATCTAGGTTCAGGGTTCTTCAAATACATACAAAGCATCAGAAACCTCCAAAGTAAGGCTGAATGACACTATTCACGGAGAAAGAAGCCAAAAGTTGAGATGAGCAAAAGGTGAATCTTATTTTTACGGGATATACTGCTCAGAGGGAGAAAATCCTACCATCCCCTTCATGAGTATGTAAACACAAGCAAAGGAGGAATTAAGAGAAAGGGTAGCAAAAGGGAACACAAAGGGGAGAAGTCAAGACTTGGACCGAGAACCGCGGAGCTAACGTGTCGTACCTCGGTGGATTTGAGAGAACTTGCGCTTGTAGTTATGGAGGTTGAGGGCATGACCAGTGTGGCGTGGAGGTGTGACTGGGGAGTCGAGAATTCGACCTGAAATGGGTAACACGGATGACAACGTCGAGTGTACGTGTTTGAGACGAGGAGGTACGGATGGGGACGCTGGTGATGAGGCAGGGAGGGCGTTTCTCGCTTACAGCACTACTCAGGGTGGGAAAAACAGACAAGGTGTGAATGGGCGGGCGTGGAGGTGTACGGGTATAGAGGACTGGGGCTGTGGGATGGGAAAGGGGGCCAGACTTGTGGAGGAAAGTCTGGGGGATCCAGGTAGGCGAAAGCTGGGAAATCAAAGGGTGTTTGGCAGGGGGTTGGGAGATAGGAGTCCCCAAGGGAAGCGGAGACTCGGGTGGGGAGGGCGGTCCAGGGGGGACCAAGGGTGGGGCGGGGCGGCTGGGGAGGAAGACCAGCCCTGAGAAAGGGGTAGGCACGAGCAGGAGCGGGGTCCCGGACCAATGAGATGCCCCCCCCCCGCCCCCACTCCGGGCTCCAGCGCAGGCGAGTCCGCGGGCTGGGGGCCAGGGCTGCAGCAGAGACCCTGTAGGGGAGCGGCACCTACCCGGACGCGAGGCAGGGTAGCGAGCAGTCCTGGCGGCGGCTCCTCCCCCGTGAAGCGACAGTGGCGACGGCCACCGGAGCCCGAGGCTGCGGCGGCGGTGAAGGCGGTGGTGATGGCGGCGAGTCCCTGTGGCGGCCGCCTCCGCCGAACCGCATCCCTCCTCCCCGTCCCGCCCTCCTTCCCTATCTCCCGATCCTAAACTTCTTCCCCGGGATAAACAAACCTGCCGCCAGGAGCGGCCGCCTCCGCCGCCCCCGCCCCCAAACAACCCCCCCACCCCCCGCCCCGGGCCCGTCCGGGCTCCGGCTTCCGAGTTGCGTTTCCAGCCCCAGTCCCGGACCGCGAGGGCGCGTGCGCGCAGCGCTGCGACGGCGGCCGCTCGCGAAGTTCTTTTTGCCTCCCAGTCGAGTGGGGCACTTCCGGGCCAGTCCGGATCTGCCGCCGGGTTTTGGAGGTAGCCGCCGTGGTTGCTACCTCCTGCGCCTGGCTCTTGCTTCTTCCTGGCCTGGTCGCTTTGAGGAAGCGGCAGGACCTTACCTTGGTTGGTTGGACCCTGCTTAGGCCCCGACTGACCCTTCTTTGCATAAAAAGCCCACTTATAATGCCTCCTAACTTGTCTGGTTGACCCAAGTAGGGTGTGAAAAGCAACAACCGTTTCTGCTCACGATTTCCTGGGGACTTCCCAGGCTAAAACTATATGAACTGCTGAAACAAAAACTGCAGTATGTAGTCTCTAACGAGAAAGACAAATGAAGTGCCACAGTGGAATGGCTTTCCTTCGGACGTGATAAGCCTCAAATGGAAGTCTAGGGCCTAGGAGGGTAGGGGTATGTCGCCTGTTAGCCTAGGAGCAGGTGGCCGCCCAAGACTGGGCGTTAGTAAGTAAACAGTGTTCTCTAAGCAGAGGTTTGCAGAGATGAAGGGACTTCCTCATGGAGTTTGGAGAAAAAGGTGATAAAGAACAGAACTTTATTTAGCAAACAATGGGCAAAAGATAATTGATCTAATTGCCAAGAACATTCTCATTTAAACAGGTTTGAGGGACCTAACGATTCAGGCCTTGCCAGAGCAGGCGTGAGTATCATTTAAGAACCTGGACTCATTTCACTGTAACTGGGCATAACCAACAGACTGCTTATCTGGTTTCCCAAGAAGAGAGTGTGGGGAGAGTGGAGGAAAATCATTTATTTTACTATATTGAGCACTGTAAACAGACTTGTATGATCTTTTTTTAATCCTCTCAATTTCTTTACAACTTCAGGGTAGAAGTTCTCATCTTACACAAAGCAACAGAGGATCAAAAAGAATAACATCCCAATGTTACTGAGGTGTGAAATCTGTGAAATTTGAAGATCCCCATCACTTCAAATTAATACTACATTGGTAATCTTATTCATGTGTGTAACACCAAACGCGTGTTACAAAAACAAAGTAGAAAAAGATAAGGCCAGCCTAACCATAGAGTTCAAAGTTAGGCCGAGAGTTTAAAAACAGAAGCAGGAGTGAGCTCTGGTGTGCTGGTAACTGGGAGAGAAGAAATATTAGTGTAAAAATTCACATTCCCCAAGCATGAAGAAACAACCATTAAAACCATTTGCCATGCCCTGAAGAGAGAGAGCTCAGTTGGTTAGACAAGTCCTCCCAATAGCCAAGGTTGCAGTTCATCCCTGGTCAGGGCACATGCAAGAATCAACCAATAAATGCATAAATAAGTACAACAACAAATCAATCTCTCTCACACACACACACACACAGGCACACACACACACAAATAAAAATTTTTAAAACAAACCTATTTGCTTTACTCACTGTGGGCCTGTGTTAACTTCATGGTATGTGACTGATACAGTGAAAATTTATTTTTGCCCAGGCTTTTTATCTATTTCAGCCCCTTAATAGTATATCCCCTGTCTTACACTGATCAATTTAGCACTAATAAATGTAATATGCTGAAGGAATCAAATTATAATAAATCCTTGAAGTAGAATTTCTAATTGGAGTTCAGGATTGAGAGGGACAGATGACCGTTGACACTTGACTAGGTTCTAATCATGGAGTGGTTCAATGAACTAGACTATTATAATAGGTTTTAGTTTATTGCTGCTATATGTGACTTTTAAACATGCATTAGAGCTTTATCACTGGTGTACAATATGGTATACATAACCCCATCATGAATCAGGCTTACATCACCTTAAGGCATTAGCCATTAGGATCACCCAACTACCTAACTCCTTAGATAACAAGAAATTATGATAATCATTTTGCTGCTCATTTCTCAGTTTTCTATAGGAAACCAGATTTTTCATTGGATGCATCTGAGTTCGAAGTTTTACTTATTGTAATTAATAGCTTGGTAGTTGCTAAAGATCAGAAGAGCCATTCTCTGAGCTTAAGGAGCACAGATGAGGGCCACACTTTGGATCTTCTTGACCCAGCTCTACAAGGCTCTGTCTGAAGAGTCAACCAAGCATCCCACTTTGATATTTTAGGGACTGCAGCATCTTATTCCTCTTTGCTAAATTAAACATCACAGATGTTCCTGTTTCAGGGCTGGGTACACACAATGGACTTGGCAAACAATCCACTGTATTATTATCTTCTGTTTAGAGGTTTAAAATAATAGTGATATGCTTGTAAATAAGCATGATATACTTCATGAATCCTCAGTGATCACTCTCTTAGCTTCCCTGGACATTGTGCTCAGCCCCTTACCCTTATGTGGTCCACCAAGCTCTTCTTCTCGTAGTGAGTTGGTTTCCCTTATTTTTCTAAACTGTCATCTTAAATTTTCTTCAAGGGAACCAAACTCCTTACCTCTATAGCCTAACACTTGGGATCAGACACTTAAAATTTAACTTTTGGGATTTATGTGAAAAGAAAAGAACAACTTATTGATTAATTTTTTCACTGTTTTAATTACAGGACTGTTATCTGGAAAAGATCACTAAAACCTTTGTTTTAACTCAAAAGTTATTTTACACATAATTTCATTTTCTCTTCCCATGTCTTCATTTCTTTTTCTATCTCTGGATTTTCACCTTGTTTGTGAATTCCTATTTTGTAGTACTTTTGCATTGTATGATACTTTTTAAGGATACAAAAACTTAGAACTCTAGTGTTATCCCTACAACCTTGTGCAGTAATGCCTATAGCAAAAAAGAGGCCAGTAAGTTTGATACACTTATCATTCAGAAATCATTCCTAGGAAACCG
Source organism: Trachops cirrhosus (assembly GCA_028533065.1). Lineage (NCBI taxonomy): Eukaryota > Metazoa > Chordata > Mammalia > Chiroptera > Phyllostomidae > Trachops > Trachops cirrhosus. Next base: position 74,641,605 of record CM052541.1, read on the forward strand.
AGAACAGGGCCCACCCAGAATTCTGAGGACAAGATCATTTTTATGCCTTTTTTTAGGTCCTCCACTGATACCACTATTTTCATGTCCCCAGCCACATTATGTCAAATATTTCAGGATGTTCCATTGTTTCAAATTAAATAAACATTCATATATTTAATGTTTTGGTCCTCTGAATAATATGTTGAGTTCACTGTAAGAGAGGTGATTTTTGTTGTTTTCCTTCTATCACCATGTGAAGAGTAAGGGCTGAGTTGCAGTTCACTATCTGGTGTACTGATACATTTTATAGCCATTCAATCACATATTAATTTTAATCAGGTTTAAAACATATTCAAGGCTCTTAATACATTAATAATCCCTAGATTCTGGATCAGTAATGTTCAATGAATGAGAAATGGCAATACCACTACCAAGGCAGCATTACATCTTGAGAAATCTTGTTCACCTACTTGTTAAGTCCTCTATTTACAATATAATAGGAGAAAAACAAAAATGATCTCTTCTACAAAGTTACCCAAAGCTCCTATAGCATCCTTCCAGGATGCCTTGAGAACTCTCATTCCAGGTCACTTACAGTTGCTAGGTATCTTTCACTGTGCCAGGATCTAGGCGGTCACTGCTGCCATTATCTAGTAGTCTCTGATGACCTCTCTCTTCTTTAGCTTGGCCAGCTAAGCTCTCTCTCCTCTGCTGGTGCCCAGGCCCTGCCCCTTCTCTGTTTTCAGGTAACCTGAGAAGTTGAAGTTGATTCTGAACCCTGGAAAAAAAGTCCCAGGTAAAGCCTAGGGCTCTCCACTGTGCTCTTTGGCCAGAGGTCACCAGCCTCTGCAGCAGTCCCAAATGGCTCTAGGGGTGCAGCTGCTCAATCTCCTCTTTCATCTCTGCTCAGTCATCACAATGTCTCCAGTAAGGGTCTTTGATCCCCTCCCAGAGAGACACACCCTTCTGCCTATCAGGGCAATTTCTGGCTAGAGGATTTAATTTAAACATCTGCCCCTGAAACACCCACTGGATGGTTCCCTGTCTCCTTTAGCCTTGTTCTCCCTGAAAATCAGGGTCACTTCATTCCATTCCCCTCTGACCTTGACTCAAGAAATGACAACTCTGCACCTGTTTTCTCTGGCCACATTAAGGGGTCCTGCCTGCAGGGTAATAGGTGGCCTCCTGTTTCTCTCAAACTAAGGTACCCCTCCTCCCAAGGGGGAGGCATATAGAATTGGGCCCTGTTCTCACACTGGCAATCTAGAAGTCCTAGAAAACCCCTTGGGTAAACTTCTGTGGCATTCCTGGGATGGCCCTGCAGCCAATCAGGCACTGAGTGAACCTCAGAGTCTTGGAATTTCTGTGCCTCTGTGTTCCTTAACTCCCTGATTTTCCATTACTCTGCTGCCTCAGAAGCAATGAGTTCTCCTGCTCAGTCCTTGATTCCCTTCTACCACTTCCCCGCTTTGGAAACTAAGTCAGCTGTCTAGCTGTTACCAATTCTGCATTCATACCCCAACACAACTCTGAGTGCCCACCTGCCTCCAGATGGTTCTCTCTGCTCTTCAGAGTCCTTTGCTGCCAACCCGCCTGCCAGATTGGAAACCCTGGTATAGCCATTTCCAAAATTAGAAACCAGACTGTGCCATCTCTAGGGACATCACGTCTGTACCTCCTAGCACCTGGTAAAGCCCAACCTCTGCCACCGTCCCAGACACCCTTCCCTCAAGACTTCCTCTTTTCCCCTCTCCTACATTTCTGTCCTCAGTGATATGGGTTTTGGCTTCCCCACCTTGCCCGCCCATTCTTGCCTGACCTTCTCTGTCTGAACTATGCCAGGCCAAAGAAGGGCCAACTCAAGAGCTACGTAAATCCTGAGTGTAGGGCTTCATGTCACATACTAACAAACACTGGAAAAATGTAGCCATGTTCTACATGAAAAAGACAATTTTTGTTATGCAAAATGAAAGACATATAATTTTCCACTTGAAATATTTATTAGTTTAATATTACAGTATTCTTTGTATTTTAGAGCCAAGGCAGTTTTTCCAGCTCCCAAGCAATTTGATAAAACCTGGAAAATCTTATGAGCCTTGGGCACTGTGCCTATAGTGAGAACCTGTACCTTAAAAGGATTAAGCAAATGGTTAGGGAGGGAGGGAAGCATTTACAAACTGGACTCAGTTCCAAGCCCCTCCCATGCTCCAATCATCCCTTAAATCTTTCTCTTCCCCAACTTTTAATAACCGGGCTTCTTTGATCCCTTGCCTGTGTCACTCGCCCTTGACTTTCACTGCTCACATGGGTACTCCCCTTATTCCAAATGCCAGCTGGCCTGCCTGGATTTCACAAGATCGCCAGCTCCTGGAAAGCTTTTCACAGCCTCTTCAGGCCCTTGGTTATTGTCTTAAAGCCCCTTTCCCCCAGGAGACTGCAGCTTCGGACTAGCTTCGGTATTTGTTTGCTTGACCCTGTAGATATGACCATGTTCTCTATGGAGTGCTCTGTCTGCAGCTGCATTCAGCTCTTTGTCCACCCCCCACTCCAATAGGCAGGTCCAATACTGCATTTGGGATGCTTCATTTTTACCCTATCTGCTGGGACTGACCAGAGAACCTCACTTGTATTTGAAGCAGGATAGCTACATACTTCACATTTTCCTACTTAAGTGCCTCCTCACATTTCTCTATGCTTTAGGTGTCTCCATCTCTAAAGGTAGCCTTTCATGCCTGTTACATACAGCATCGCTGATACATTTCTCTGGAGGCTTTTCTGATCACTCATTATGCAGATTGAGAACATGTACAAGGAAACAAAAATGTTCCCAGAAATTACACCAGACTACATCTCATCTAAATATTAACCATTACTTAACTGAAAGAGCCATTAGAAGTTTGGATTTTACTTTCCAGGATTTCCAGTTTTTACACCAGTGGTTCTACAATTTCAATATACTTTTTAAAGAATGAATTATGCATATTCGACCACATAGTGAGCCAGGTAAGAGGGAGAGCTGTATGCAGCATTATATTATTGCCTCTTTGTCTTCCTATTCAATTTTTTCCTCCAGAAAGAAAATTCAGCTACCTTTTTTTCAGCTACAGTCTACCATTCTGAGAGAAAAGGTGATATTGATATCTGTTTTTATTTTTATGTTGTCAAGAGCTCATTAAGAATTTACATCTATTTTGAATGTGGAGTCTAGTGTATGCAAAACATGGGACAAAATTCCAACTTCCTTTATGAATACCTATTTGAGCTATTTTCTATTTTTTATTTCTTTTTAAAAAGATTTTATTTATTTATTTGAGAGAGAAGGGAAGAGAAGGAGATAAACATCAATGTGTGATGTCATCAACAGGGAATCTAACTCTCAACCCGGCAGGTGCCTTGACTGGGACTTGAACCAATAAACTTTAGGTTTGTGGGATGATGCCCAACCCACTGAGGCACACCAGTCAGGGCTATTTTTTTTCTTTTCTCTCAATTGTAATCACTTAACCATAAAAGGTCTGGATACTTACACAAAATATTATTCTGCTCCATTTGTCAATTCCTTCTCTCTTCTGAGTTTGATTTTTTATTTTACTTATCAATTTGTTTGGTCCAGGGTACACTTATATAAGACATGTTTTCCTCGACTTGAATGAACAGAGATGATTTAGGTCCTGGAATATTCTCTTGATGCTTTGAACTAATTCATGATGTCCTTCCATTGGCATAATGCTCACAGGACATGTGATGGTCCCGAGCCCATTTGCACCCAGATCCATCCCCTGTCCTCAGCTCCACCTCTCAGCCAGCTCCTCCAGGCTGTTTTCCAGGCTCCTGCTGGGTTAGGTCAATGGAAGGGACTGTCAGGAGCCTGGAAGGCACAGGAAGGGAAAAGCCAGTACATTTACTCTCTTTCTGCCTTAGGCACCTTCGCCAGCAGCAACTGTCTGCTCCCAGGCCCCATTTCCCGCTGGGCAGACCTAGCAGAGAATCAGCCCTGGGCCCAGGCAATATCACATTTTCCCTCACGCCTGGTTAAAAGTGTAATGGTTTCCTCTGGTTGCTCAATGCTGGATTCTTCTCATCTCCTGTGCAATGGATTCCTTCTGTGAGATTCTCTGTTGGAAGTCATGAGTGTGATTTCTGTTTTTCTGGTTGGCCTAAATACATCTGTCCATTTGATTCATAAGGGTCTTATCCCATTTAGAGGGGAAGGAGTGATTTTCATAGGGAAGTAGTCACGTTAAACTGACGAACCTGTCTCTGCTCCTCCACTTGGCTTGACTAATGTCATTGTTTCTCTGCTCCTTACCTCCCATAACACCAACCCCCACACCCTGCCCTCTCTTCATCCTCAGAGCAAACTACATCTGTGTTCTGGAGTCATGGACCACAGAAGCACAATAATTTGATTTTTACATTTTTAAATCTTTTTATATAATGTTCTTTACAAGAATATCACAACTGGTGTGTAGCAGAAAGGTCACTGGATTTTCCATGCAGAATTTGGATCTGTGTGACCTTGCTTAAACCACTTAGCCTCTTCCTGAAGGGTGCCTTTGATAGTAAAGCAGGAAAAAAGATGACTTATCAGAGCCAAGAGGAGAAGTGAGATTAAAGCATACAAAAGGATTTTATAGATGATAAAATGCTAAGCAAATGCAAGAGGTTATTATTTTAAAATAATAAATGGAAGTAGTAGTTAGGCCCTGACCAATATAGCTCAGGCGTTTAGGCATCATCCCATAAACCAAAAAGTTCCAGGTTTGAGAGGAAACCCATCCTGTTTCACTGGCACATTGATGTTTCTCTCCCAGTCTTTATCCCTTCCTCTCTCTCTAATAAATAAAATCTTTAAAAAATAAGACTAGTTACTTTTTGCTTGGAACAAATGTCATTTTAAAACTTAGTAGTAAAGGTACCTCTCAGTTGGAATTTATACTGAAGTGTAATAGCATCAGATAGCCTTCATCTAAAACAAGATTTCTCAGTTTCAGTTCTGTTGATATCTGCCACTGGATAATTCATTCTTGTACATCATAAAATGTTTCTGCTAATGCCACTAACACCCTCCTTCTCAGTTTTAACAACCAAAACATCTCTAAACATTGATTGCCAAATGTCCCCTGAGAGAAAGGGAGGAGCAAAAGCACTCCAGGTGAGAAACACTCACCTAGCCAAACCTATTTGGAAAAATGGCACCTCTTTTTGTTTAAAAAAATGGCTTTCTAAAAAATTCTGGGAAAGATCTTTAAGAAATGCAGGTCAGTAATGAAACTTAACCTCTTA
>CM052541.1:74647369-74689769 GCA_028533065.1 Trachops cirrhosus
GTCTGAGAAACAAACAAACAAAAACCTATCTAGGTTTCTACAGTCTGAGCCACATTTCCCATTCTCATCATAACTAAGGAAAGACAGTGATGATGTGCCACTTCAGAGTCCTTCCTTCCACCTCTGATTAACAAAAACTACATGGCCCGGATGGAGTTGCAGGGTCTAGATTTATCCTCCCACCTGTTAACAACCAAAACAAAACACAAACAAAAACACAACAGACAAAATACATGCAATGTATTTTGGAACCATGCAATGAAGAGACAGAGGTAAGAGTTCAAGAAGATCAGGAAAGTGAGAGTTGATAGAATTGGTGAGAAGGAGGAGAGTACTGCATAGACAGAACACTGGCAGTCTGTCGAGGCACCCCTGTCCCATATTCCACAGAGACCTGATCACATGCCTGTAAGGAAACTACATGAGACCCTTGAACAGTTCATCTGGAGCACACACAAGGCCAGGAATATCACCTGGTTCTACTAGAGAGACTGGAAAAACTCAACTTAAGAACATCTAGTCTCATTAGTGGGGAATAGTTAGCTCTAGACTGAGAACTGCTCCCAATCTGCCAAACAAACCATAAAAGAAAAACCTGATGTGAAGTAACTTAACGTCTTTCCTGAACCATGCTTAAGGTTGATGAGAATTCAAAAGTGTCCAGCACTCAACAAAATAAATCCACAAAGTATACATGCAATCAAAAATAATAGGCATGCAGGTTTGCACTCTCTCTCTCTCTCATGCCGGTGCCTTTCTCCCCTTCTTCCCTCAAGACACTTGCCTTTGCTTTCTTTCACCTAAGTTTCAAGGGCCTTTCTTTTACATCTTTAATTCATTTCCTGAGTCCACACAGCCCAGCTGGCTCACCTCTTTCACAGCTCACTTCTACCCCTGTGACTTTCTAAATAAACTTTTGCTAGTATTTTGGTGGGATGGGGGGAGATTATAGACATGCAAAGACCTAGGAGAACACAATGCATAATGAAAATAATCAGTTAAAACTAACTCAAAATTGACACAGAGAATATGGCTAGCACGAAAGACATTAAAATAATTATTGTGCCTATATATTCTATACATTCAAAAAATTAAGCAGAGATAAGAAAAGACCCATCAAATTTCTAGAGATGAAAACTACAATGTCTGAGTTAAGAAATACACTGGATAGGATTAATAAGAAATTAGATATGGCAAAGATAACATTAGTGAATTTAAAGGCATAGCAATGGAAATATCCAAAATGAAATACAGAAAGAAAAAAGAATCCAAGACAATGAAAGCATATAAGTGAGTTGTGTCACAACTTCAAATGACCTAATATGTGGGTAATTAGAGTCCTTATAGGAGAAAAGAGGTAGGAATAAAAAAGCTGTTTGAAGAAATATGTCCAAAAACTTTCCAGATTTAGAAATTATGAACCCACAAATCGAAAAAGCTCAATTAAACCCAATCACAAGAAACACGAAGAAAATTATACCAAGCCATGTCCAAATTATTCAAAAATAGTGATAAACAGGAAAAGCCTAAAAGTACCCAGAGATAAAAGACATGTTATATAAAAAGCAACAAAGATAAGAGTGACATGAGGTTTTAATTGTAAACAATCCAAATGAAAACACCATGAAGCAACATCTTTAAAGTAATGAAAAAACTTGTCAGTCTAGAATTATATATCCTGCCAAATATATTTCAAGGACAATACTGAAGTAAAAATATTTTCAGACATACAAAAGCTGAACAGATTCATTACCAGCAGACACATACTATAAAAAACATTATAAGATGCTTTTTAGACAGAAGGAAAATGCTACCAGATGGAAATATGAATATACACAAAGGAATAAACAGCAAAGGAATTCTTAACTTCATGGGTAAATGTATAAGACATTTTTTCTTATTCTTTAAATCTTTTAAAAGATAATTTATTATTTAAACAAAAAAAACAATGTTTTGTGGGGTTTATAACATATGTATAAGTAAAATGGACGGCAGCATTAACATAAAGTTTGGGAGGGAGAAATGGAAGTGTCTTACTATAAAATTATTATTGTGGAGCTTAAGTGTGTAGGGAACCACTTTGAGAGACGTGGAAATGTAGCTCAGCACCCACGTGGAAAACCAGTGGGGGGCAAGTTGGCACACAGGACCACACCTGTGAAGAAGTTCTCCCATGGGAAATCAGGTCTGCATTATACCTAGGCTGCTTTGTGACTTACTCTTGCTAAAACTCTCTCACCCTGAGTTCAGGCAGCAAATGCTTGCTTCATATCTTTAAAGTAACTTCTTGAAATCTGTGCTAATTCTCCCAAGGATTGAAGTGTAACCAGACTTTTATTCTTATTGTTCCCTTTCATTTGCAACATTTTTTCCTTGTTAATCTGTAAGAAGTAATCAGTAACATCCCTTCATTGCTATCTGTAAAAAGTAACTACCTAAAGCAAACCTAAGTATAATGAATGAAAACCTTCTTTGATGTATACTATTAGAAAGCCAATAAAAGCTTGTCAAGGCAAGGGTCGGGGCACTCTCCTCTTGAGAGCATAGCTGTGCTGTCCCTTTTCCTCCACAGGACTCAGTAGTCCATGTGAATTTATCTTATCTCATCCATAATGCCGTGGACAGTGCAGGCCGGTGTCTGCGTCAAAGTGGCATAATATCTTTTGAACACAGATTGTGACAAGTTAAAGCAGTTATTAAAATAACTAAAGAAAGACTTATAGTGAATGGCCCAAGAAAGCAGAAAAAATTAATTCATAAAAAAATACTCAATCCAAAATAAGATAGAAAAAGAGGAAAGTGGGAACAAAGAACATATTTATCAAAGATAAATAGAAAACAAATAGAAAAATGATAGAATTAAACCTAACTATATCAATAATCACATTAAGTAATTATTGTAAATTATTTTAAGCACAAATAAAAACAGTATAATCATCAGATTAGATTTAAAAGCAAGATTCAATTATATGCTGCCTATAAGCAGGGTGCTAGAAGAATGGAAAAGATATACAATACTAACACTAGTCATAAGAAAGCTAAGGAAGCCTTATTAGTATTAAACAAATTTTCAGAGCAGAAAATATTACCAGCCATAATTCTCTGTAGTCCTTATGAAATGAGATCTTTTTAATTGTAAATAATCAAAATGAGAACACAGGAGAGCAACATCTTTTGTCATTTTGCAAGAATTATGATAGTCATTCATAAGGATTAAGTGGTCAATTCCTTAAGAAGACATGATAATATTTATGCACCTAATAACAGTGCTTCAAGATATATGGGGGAAATACTTACAGAATTTTAAGGGGAAAAAATAAATCCATAATTGTACCCAGAGTTTTCAATACTTTTCTCAATAATAGAATAAGTAGGCAGTAAATGAACAATGAGTGGGGGGACTTATACAGTGCTCATGATCACATTTATTGATTGACCTTTATATAACACTCCACACAATAAAAATGGAATACACATTATTCTAACGTTCACACAAAGCATTTACTAGATAGATCATGTTTGGGGCCTCAAAACAAATATTGGAAAATAAAGAAGGATTCTAATTATACAGAATATGTTCTCTGACCACAGTGGAATTATACTAGAAATCAAGAATCCAAAGAGCATTAGAAAATTACAAAATATTTTGAAACTAAACAATGCACTTTAAAATTAGCCCTTATTCAAAGGAGAAGCCAAAAGAGAAATTAGAAGTTACTTTAATTGATGAAAATAGAAACACAACTTATAAGAATCTGTGGGATGTTTCTCTTAGGGAGAAATTTATACCATCAAGCACTTATATTAGAAAAAAGAAAGATCTCAAGTCAATGAATTCATTTTTACCATAAGAAACTACCATAGTAAAGGCAATTAAACCCAAGTAAAAAGTAGGCATGAAATAATACACATCACAGCAGAAATAAAAAGTAGAAAACAAACAATAGAGAAAATTGATTAACCCAAAAGATGGTTCCTTGGGAAGATCAATAAGGCTGAAAAATCCATACTCACTATGATCAGGAAAAACAAAGGAAATACACATAGTACCAATGTCAGGAATGAGAGGCAGTGTCACTACAGATTTTACAAACAGTGAAATGATAATAAGCAGATACTAGAAACAACTTTGTGCTGTATATTTGATAATTTAGATGAATAGATATATTGCTTGAAAGACATACTAAAAAAAGAGATAACCTGAAAAACTCATAACAAAGAAATGAGAAGATTTCTTTTCAAAAAAAGAAGAAAAAAACTTTTCATAAAGAAAATTGCAGGCAGGCCTACATGACTTCATAGGTAAGTTCTACCAAACTTTTAAGGAAGAAATAATATAAATTGTACCCAATCTTTTCCAAAAAAATTTTTTAATCCACACCCAAAGATATGTATTGACCTTAGAGAGAGAGGAAGGGGGAGAGAGAGAGAAACATCAATGTGAGAGAGAAACATCAATTAGTTTGTCTTCTGTATGTGCCCCGACCAGGAATTGAATTGGCAACATAGGTATGTGCCTTGACCAGGATTGGAACACGCAACCTTTTGGTATACAGGACAATGTTCTAATTGACTGATCCATGCATCCAGGGATCCAAAGGATTTGGAGAATAAGCACTATATGACAATTCATTCTATGCGGTCAGTCTTATCCTAATATAAAAACTAGACAATAACATTACACAAGTAGCTATGAAAAAGAAATAAATAAATATGGAAGGCTAATAGTCCCTGATTTTAAGAATTATTGTAAAGCTACAGCAATCAAAATGTCATGGTAAACAAGTTCATCAAGATTTCAGGGTACAAGATTAATATAGAAAAATTAGTGCTGGTTTCTATAAACCAGCAATGAATAATATGAAAATTAAATTAAGAAAAGGATCCTATTTACAATAATATCATGAAAAGATGCTCAACATCACTAATCATTAAAGAAATGCAAATTAAATCACAAAGATATATCACCTCATGCCTGTTAGAATGGCCATCATCAAAAAGATAAGAGATAACAAATGCTAGTGTGGATGTGGAGGAAAGGAAACCCTGTATGTTGTTGGTGGGATTGTGAATTGTTTTCTAGCCACTATGCAAAACATGGAGATTCCTCAAAAAATTAAGAATAGATCTACCATGTAATCTAGTAATTTTGGTAATTTCACTTTGGAGAAGATATTGAGAATATATCCAAAGGGGGAAAAAACCTACTTAAAAAGATATCTGCACCCACATTCATAGAGGAATTATTTATAATAGTCAAGACAGAAACAAACAAGTGCCTCTTGATGGAAAAATGCATAAATAAGTTCTGGTGTGTGTGTGTGTGTGTGTGTGTGTGTGTGTGTGTGTTCATATACATATCCATAAAAAATGAGGAAATCCCACCATTCGTGACCATGGATGGATCTTGATGGCATTATGCTAAGTGACATAAGTCAGCCAGAAAAAGACAAATACTGTGTGATCTTACTTATATGTGAAATCTAAAACAAAAACAAAACAAACAAATGATAAACCCCCAAAGTCACAGATCAGACATGTGCATACCAGTGGCAGAGAGTAGGGGAAGGGGAAGTTGAAAGAAAGTGGTCAAAAGGTACAAATTGCTAGTTACAAGTACTAGGTATGTAACATACAACATGATGGCTATATCTAATACTGCTATATGATCTACAGGAAAGTTAAGAGAATAATTTCTAAGAGTCCTCATCACAAGAGGAAATATGTTTTTCTTTTTTCCTTTATATGTTATCTACATGAGATGATGGATGTTAGTTGAAACTATTGTGATAATCATTTCACAATATATGTAAATCAAATCATTATTCTGTACAGCTTAAAATTTACATTGATATTTGTCAAGCTGTAATCATAAAGTCAGATGAGGATGTGGAGAAACAGACATCCCTGGTACATTGGTAGTGGGAATGTAAAATGCAGACTCTTTGGAAAACAGTCTGGCAGTTCCTCAAATTTCCAAACATATAGTTACTATATGACCTAGCAATTCTACTTCCAGGTACCTACCCAAGAGGAATAAAGACATGTTCACACAAAAGCCTTTACATAAATATTCATAATAGCCAAAAGGTGGAAACAACTCAAATGCCCATGTACTGATGAAGGCATAAACAAAATGTGGAATATCCATATAATGAAATGATACTCAGCCATGTAAAGAATGAAGTTCTGACATGTACTACAAAATAGATAAACCTGGAAAATGTGCTAGGTAAAAGGCCACACATTGCAGGATATTATTTGTATAAATTGTTCAAAATAGGCAAATCCATAGAGACAGAAAGTAAATCAGTGATTGCCAGGAGTTGGGGTTAGAGGATGGGGTGGAGAAGAGGGAAAATGACTGCTAATGACTATGGGGTTTCATTTGGGGGTATTGAAAATGGCCTAGAATTAGTGGTGATGGTTGCACAACCTTGTGAATATATTAAATACCACTAAATTTTATACTTTAAATGATAAATTTGCTGTTTGTTAACTATATTACAATAAAGATGTTTCAAAAATAATGTAACCAAAAAGGAACCGACTCATCTTCCCACCATCCTCCATTTAACACCTCTCATGTTCTCCTTAATCCATCCCACCACTCCAGTGACATGATCTTCTCAAGGTCACTAATGACCTGTATTTGTCAAATTCATTGTCAATCTCTGTCTCAAGTATACTCAATTTCAGCAGCATCAAAAATAAGTTTACCACTGCATTCTCTTTGAAACAACATTTTTCTAGAGTTCTGTGAAATCACACTCACCTAGTTTTCTCTTTCAGATGTATATAACCAGCTGTGTACTAATAGTCTTCACTTACATGTCTAACAGGGGGTCTAAATCCTAAAATGTACATGCCATAATTCCCACATGTGCACAGCAGGCCCATACCTACTCTGTCCTAGTCTTTCTCATGGAAGTTAACACACAGTCATTTACCCAGGCCCTCAGGCCAAAAAACTAAGGAGTCAATTACTACATCTAATTGCTTTCTTTCCCCAACCCTACCACATTCAGTCCATTGGCAGGTCTTAATAGTTCTATTCCTAAAATATATGCTTAATCTGTCTTGCTGTCTAGTTCCTTATTCAAAAAGTGGAGCTATGGAGCAGTACCTTGAGGGATTAGATTCTTTGTGGTCTTTTGGGCCATTGTAAGAACTTATATCTTAACCCCAAATGAAATTCTGGGTTTTAATCAAAATAGTAACATGATCTAGCTAAGCTCTTAAAGATCACTTTGATTTCTGTCTTGAGATTAAAATGTGCAATGAGATGGTGGGAAAAATGAAAATAGGGAACTCAATTAGTAGGCTACTACAATTTTTAAAAACGATGTTTTGGACCAGGATGCAGGCAGTGGAGGTATAAGTGGTAGTAAATCTGGAGTATGAGAGAAAGAGAAAAATGAAATAATTATACCAGGAGTATGGTTTGAGCAACCTGAAGAATTGGTATGCCATTTCCTGAGTAGACGAAGACCATTTGGTAGGAAGAGATAAAAAGTTTGACTTTAAACATTACCAGTTAAATTATTTATTAGGTATTCATATAGAGTTATCAAGTAAGATGTTCAATATATGAGTCTAGAATTCAGAGGAGAGGGCCCAGCTAAGGAAGTTAATTCTGCAGTTGTCAATATACAGAATCTGGCAGAAATAAGTCTTGAGTGTGGTTGGTAGGGTAATAATATGGGTGTAGTAATTTATAGTTTTAATTTGAACATTTTACCTAAAATGTCATATGGTGTGTTTGAGAGTGATATTATGTTATAGAATTACATGCTTATGATTTTGTAATAAAAATTTTGTAATAAAAAAGGGCGTTATTTGTGCCAGGCCCTGTATATGTGGAATTTAAAGCCATGAAACTGTATGAAATCACCCATGTAGGCAGCATGGATGGCAAAAAGGCCATGAACTAAGCTCTGGTGCCCTCCACGAATTAGAAGTCATGGAATAAGGCAGAACCAACAAGAAAGGCTATGACAAAGTGGTCAGTAAAGTAGGAAAAAAAACAGGTGAGTGTATTATCAGTTCATATGGTGAAATTGCAGCATACTGGAATGTTGATAGCAATGATCCAGGAGAAAGGGGAAAATTGGTGATGCAGGTAGAGAGATGCAACTTGCTGGATGGATGTCCTTGCTGGAGGGATTAGGTAAGAAAGTATAGGATTAGGATATTAGAAAGCATGTTAATCTAAATAGGGATGGGCATTTTATTCATAGTAACAGAAAAGAAGGCAGTATGTACCATAAATACCAAGAAATAGGTATTGTGGTGAGCAGTTGTAGAGGTTCTCTTTTGAAGGACAGATAAGGTCACAGGAAAAAGAAAAGAGAGAAGGTCAAGAAACTAAGAGACCATGGTAAATATTATAATCATCAATAATTAAGATAGGAGTAGTGGTAAAATGACAATTAGTGAGGGGCTGGAACCTTTAAAGAATAAGAAGGAGCCTTCAAGGGTTACCCCTACAATAAGGAATAGTGGTATTATGGTGGGAAGATATGAGATTCAGAGATGAAGTTTTCGGTAAAGAGGGCAAGAAAATGATCTTGAAGCAGTAAAGAACAGTAAGAAGGACACATAAGTCCCCACCAGGCACAGCGTTGTTATGAGGCACCCCAGAGAAGAAATTGGCATTGCTTGCGAGGGCCACAGGGGAAGCTGTTTTCCCAGAGAAAAGGCAGGGCCATGTGGAAATGCATGGATTAAGTTTTTGGTTGTCAAAATGACTAGGAATTGGAATGCTATGAAAGTTCAGTGTCCAAGGAAGAGGGATTCCAAAAGTCCCAAAAGGTAGGGGCAAATGCAAATAGCATTCCCACTAGGAAGCTAAAGGTGGAAAGCACATTGAGAGAAGAGGTGGAGGGTTCTCTTAGTTGGGTTCCTACAGAAAGCAACATTGATTGTAAGTAGTTTATTTGTAGGTGCTGGGGAAACTAGTAAAGGAAGAGGGAAGTGATTCAGGAAAAAGGAGGCAAGCAATGGTACACTATTAAGCCAAGAACTCTGTGGGTAACTAGAGCATAACCTTATAGGAATTTAAAATGGAGAAACTTAAGAAGAGAGCAAAATGCACTCTTCACAATCTCAAGGGTGAGAGAGCTGAAGTAAATACACACCGTCATCTCAGAGTAATTGATTGAGGGCTGCATATCTGAGGGATATGGGCAAGGCACAGATAGCATCTGTTACCAGGATGTAGAATAAAAGTTTATTTGTAGGATAGATTATGATAGCAGAATTGCAGGGTCTAAGGTCAAGTACATTTGTAATTTCAATAGACATCTCCAATATGTCCATCACATAGAGTATACTAACTTACATACATACCAGAAGTGTATGAGTGTTTATTTCTTCATACCCTGCTCCCAGTCTATGTTCTAACAGACTTTTTTTTTTGCCAATCTTCTAGTTAAACAAGCATTCCAGCATTACTTTAATTTTCATTTATCTTAATTAGGAGTGAGGTTGAGAAGCTTAACATACACACAAGTAAAAGCCTTTTTTATTTCCTTTTCTACAAACTGCATCTTTTTCAGACTATCAGTCTTTTTCATATTGACTTTTTCAAATATTTTTCATATTTGGAAGATCAACCCTTTATGATATGATGTTCAGATATTTTCCCAGTTAATTGTGTGTCTTTGGAATTTCCTTATGGAATTCTCTCAATTTTTTCTCCATCTCCACTGCTGGACCAGGCCTCCATCAGCTAGTACCTGGACTAGAGCCTTGGCTTCCTACAAAATCTCTGCTTCCACTCCTGCCTCCTGGATACTATTCTGTCTGTACAAGGCACAGTGGCTTTTGTAAAACATGAATCACATCATACTATATCCCTACTCAAAAGACTCCAAGGGCTATCTCTCAGAACACTTAAAGCTAAACCCCACACTCAGGCTGTTAGGACTCCGCATGATCCACATCTTGCTTACTTCTCTGAACTAATCTATAGCTCAGAGAATGATCTTCTTTCAGACCCTTGAACAAGCTGAACTTGTTTGCACCTTGCAGTTTTTGTGCCTTGTGCTCAATACTCCTTCTGGTTGGAATGCCCTTCCCGCAAATTTCACATCATTTACTCTCTCCCTCATTTGGCCATCAGCATGCATGCCACCCCATGAGAGAGGCCTCCCCAGTCCTTTAGGATCAAAATGGCACACACATACCTGTACCCATACCCCCAGTGTCCAGGTCTCCTCTGCCTCTTTGTGTTGTCTTTGTTTTAGTACTTAGCATAAGGCCTAGAATATAATAGACTCAATATTTTATACAAAAACATTCCACAGAATAAAAGGATATTGTCTTACATTCAGATTCTTATCAATCTTTCACATTTTAGAGATACTTTTCAATTACTTTATTTTAAACACATATTATTTGGGGAACACAAACCACAATAGCCAAAATCAATGCTCATTTTAAATGCTTATTCAGGTCATTTGAACTGTTTTAAAGGAGGGGAAGAAAAGAAAGCACAATAATGTAAACACATTTAGTTTTGGGTTTTTTTGGGGGTGGGCAATACCTTATAATAGCAAGGATAATCATGTAACGTTAAAAATGTAGCAAAATGTAAATATTATAAAGATAATGAGAATAAAAACTATCTTAATATTATATAAATAGCTACTTAGAGCTTAAAAGTTAAGTTGATAGCATCCTATACACATTTAAAGAATGTTCTCACTTAAATGATTTTGATAAAAATAAAATTAATATGCTCTGAAAACCATTAGAAAATGGTAAAAACTCCCTCACTTTCTTGAGTCCCCCTAAGAAAGACATTTGCCTGAATGATACAGAGAGATCTGATTAAGAAAACGGATCTCTGGGGAGGAGTAGGGAGGAGCTGTAGGAGGAGGTTGCCTAGGCAATTGTGGGCAGTCTAGGATGGGATTGGCTGAGAACCTGATGCCTCCAGAGCCAATGGAAATAAAAAGAGGGCTGGCTCTCTGGCTCTTGAGCTGGTTCTCTCTCAGGCTCTGGCTCAGGTTCTCAGGTCCACTCTTCTTTGAGGATGCCTGGATGATCTTGCAGCTGCCTACATTTCCCAGTGGATGGTATTTTGTGTGGGAAGGAATTGCACAGCACTACTATCAGGCTGAACTGGCACAGGGTGGCAGGTTTTTCTTTGGGTGTTCTAGAAGGAACAGGCTCTGAGGCAGAAGACTGCCATTCTTCTAAAATTGTGTAGTTGTTTTTGGTTGGTAAAGTAACCCTATAGAAACAAGATAACTAAAAAATAACAGAGAAAAAGATAGCAGAACTCAGGGATTAGAGTTTAGCCTTAATTGATACCCTTAAGTAACATGCTTTTGAATAAAGACTTCTTGCCTTTACCGCCAAACCTTTGCCTGTGGAATTGTTGCCTAGAGGGAGGTGGCAGGCAGCAGGACCTCAAGTATTGTTTGGTAACATAAAAAAGGAACTTGATTCACAACAGACATATTAAATAAGAAACAAATTTTTGTTTTTGTTAAACTGCTAAGATTTGGGGATTTTTTTATTAAACAAACCATAATCTAGTTTATACTGACAAATACATTACCTACTGTACAATATAATCTTGAATTTCAAAATAAAATCTAAAGGCAGATTCATATGTTATAGTTATGTCTTTTTATTCTCCCCTACATTCTTTTAGGGACAAAGCAATATATAAAATGATACTTTGTGTGTATATATATATATACATATACATGTGTATATATATACACACACACACGTACATATATAATTCTATTTTGTGTTTACATATATATATGTGTGTATGTTTATATGTAAATCACAACATGCTGCCCAGATCTATCCTCACCTATAAGTATAAAATTTAAAAACTGTAGCTTCTAAAAACTAAAAATAACTCATTAACTTCATCAATCATATAGAGTTTATACTAGTTTTTTTAATTGATTGTAGAGACAGAGAGGAAGGGGAGGGGAGAGAGAGAGAGAGAGGGAAATACCAATTTGTTGTTCCACTTATTTATGCATTCTTTGGTTGATTCTTGTATGTGCCCAGAGATCAAACCCACAACTTTGGTGTATTGGGACAACACTCTGACCAACTGAGCTACCCAGCTAGGGCTATAATAATTTGTTTTAAAATATCATAACCATAGTGTTCAAAAAATCAATGAATGGATCTTATTTTTTAAATGTCTGCATTTTTAAATCACTTCTCAGTCTTTTGGCTAATATCAAATATAGTATTTGTTCTTATAAGTTTATATCTGATACATCTTTTATCTGAGAACATTTTATTAAATGTATTTTTGGAGCAAGAAGATGGAATAGGAGCTTGCTCAGTCCACTTCACACATTAACCCAGTTTGCAGTACTTCCAGGAATGGGCACCCCCCTTGGGAGATAAAATTCATCATATGAAAAGGAAAATCCATTTGCAGTGATTTGTTACCTTTTCTAGCAGGTGTCCTGTCAAAACCCTCAGCAGAGCTTTGGCCCAGTGTGGAGATCAGTTGGTTAGAGCATTGCCCCAAGTGGTACAACAAATAGATGTTTCTCTTCTCTTCCTTCCTCTCCCTAAAATCAATTTTTAAAAGTCTTTATTTTTACAAAAAACATGAAAAACAAAAGATTTTATTCTAAAACAAGCAAGAAAAGAATATATGTTGTCATGTGAACATGGAATTGGTGGTACTAATTTACCAGATAGAAGTCTTTGTCCACACTGTTAATGTAAATAATCAAATCTCTATTTTTATGAAATAATGGTGAAACTGTATCATAGAAATATATTCTTTAATTTTTATAATACTAAACTGTATTTTTCATATTCCCATTTTCCATTGAATATAAAGATTTCCCAAAGACTAGCTAGACATGCCATCCAAACTTCTTGAGGCTCTCTGTGGATGTACCACTTTCCTCTTCTTGGCACATGTTGCATGGTTATAGTCTCCCTTGGAAAACTGGGATTTTGACTGAAAATGCTTAATGAAGAATAATGGCATTGCCTAGAGCAAGGATAACATAGTGTAAATCCCATCATTCTTGTTTGGATATGTCCAATCCTAGGTTTCTCATATTCTCCTTTATTCACCCCCTCTAGACCCATTGAACAAGGGACACAGGGACCACAGCAGTCTTACAATATTGCAGCAGCATGTGCCACCATATCTTTCTGTATAGCAATTTCATTTTCACTTCTCTGATTACAATTCTTGTCTCTATAATTTTATCTATAATTTTATCAGACCAGAATATATTTGCTATAATATATAGGCACTCTATAATTATATGTATTGCTATATAAATCTAAATAATTACTAATAATGTTTCCTAACATTATTTGCTACTTTTTTAAGAAGAAAAGTATGTTTTATTGACCCCAATATTCTATGATATCATTGTTTGTTTTAATTATGAAGTTGTTATTATAAAGATAGTCTTTAATCATTGTCATCTAGATTGGAAATTTCACAGAACTCAATTACTAAGTTAATGTCTATGACCTAGTTTATAATAATATGGATTAAATCAGCCACTGTTCCAGAAGAGAAACAGCATGGTGTGGTGCTAGATCAAGGCCCTCCACTAGAAGACATTGTCCTGGATTCCCATGCCCTCTGAGTTGCAGTGGGACCTTAGCATAACATTGAACTTCAATGCATTAAATTAAAGCACGGGCATAATTACATTTTATTGTGTAGAACACAGAAGATAGGGAAAGATGATATCTTCAGGATCCTTCTAACACTATAGCCATTGACTGACTTAGAATCAGGGCCAGTCATGTTAAGAATTGAAGGAATTCCTACCTTTTGCAATAGCAGGGATGGAACCGGAGACTATTATGCTAAGTGAAATGAGCCAATTGGTGAAAGACAAATACCATATGATCTCACTTATAAGAGGAATCTAATGAACAAAATAAAGAGCAAAAGAGAACCAGAGGCATAGAATCATGGAACAGACTGATGACTGTAAGAGGGGAAGGGAGGGGGAGAGGTGGGGACTGAAGGAAAGTGAAGGGACTAGTCAAAAAACATATGTGAAGGACCCATGGACATGGACAACAATAATGAGACTGATTATGGAAGTAGGGGGAGGTCTGGGTAGAGGTGGGCAAAGGGGGAAAAGGTGGGAAAATTTTAATAACATAAACAATAAAATATTTTCAAAGGAAGGCAGTGAACTCTAAAAAAAAAGAATTGAAAATTGTAGAAATTACTTTATCTTTTTTGGATGGAGATCTATTTATCCAGAAATAATATGTCTATCCCAAACCCCTAGCCAGATGGAAAACACATATCTATTCTTCTAAAAAGAAAAAAAAAAGTATCCAAACTACCAAAATATCTTTTTTAATTATCATTGCTAAATACTATGACTCCAGGAAAGAAAGAAAATAGAAAGAAAAGCCAATGAGTGAACGTTCTGAGTCAAGACAGCTCTTAAAAGTCATGACTTCATATTTTTTCCTTGCAAATGTAAAAGAAGGATGGCCAAGGGTTTATTCCAAGTTTTCCAGCTCCAGGTTGCATGTACTGTGGACTAAAAGGAAAGCAGTAGGTCTGGATTGCAGAAGAAAGCTCGTTCGGTACTCTAAAGCATTCTTCTACCCACTTTCTTAAGTCTCTTCCCAGAGAAAATAGAATGACGGTACATTTGGATTTGGAAAAGTACTGATTGATAGAACACCCTCCCACTAACACTCTGGGATCAGTTGGGATGGAACAGGGGGAGGAAAACACAAACCTTCAGCCAGTTCATTAAAAACATTTCTGTTTGAAATCTTTTTGATTTGTGGCTTTTCTTGATGACTTCTCCAGACATCTGCTTTTATTCCCCTGCAAGTTATTTCAAAGGATAATGAAAGGTGGGTAAAAAAGATTTTTCATGCTCTATGGGGAAAAGAAAGTATAGATTATTTTTGTCCTTGCTTTGATCATTCTTTCCATGACTCTCCAGGAAGCTTCATAAACTATTACTGAGATCAAAACATAATTCCTGTTATCACTCTGAATGACTATCTGCCTGACTGAATGTGCAGAAGTTTCTTTCCATTGGCCTGATCCGGAGCACAGTTTTTAGAAGTCTATAGCATAGACCTCCTATAACCCTGTTCATTAAAAACTCTGATTTGTCACTGACAAGGGTTCCTTGGATTCTCAGCATATATAACAACTGTGAAATAAGACTCATGTCGTTTTTTTCTATGTAGATTTAGACATGTCCTTGTTGTCCCTAATGATCTAATTTTCCCTACTTTTGTTGTCCCCCATTTCTGTCCACTGGAGACAATAACGTCCTCCTGCTAGACCAGGCTGACCCCAGTTTTCTAGCAGAGCCTGACCAGATCAGGAGATCAGACCAATTTTGTTTGCACGACCTATCAAAAGAGCCTAGAAGTACTGTGTTTTGCTGTGTATAATGTGCACCCACATTTTAATACTACCCATGTGTAATGCACATCCTTATTTTTCCCTCAAAAATTTGGGCAAAAAAGTGCACATTATACATGGCATAATATATTCTTCTTTCTTTGTAATTGGCATGGAAGTAGAAATCTCTTGGATTGGAGCATAAGACATTTTGTTGCAGATGTTTTTTTTTTCCCCTCATTACCCACTGTATTAATCCAACCATGAATTTGTTTTGCTTTCCTTGTTGGACTTGAGATACTCCCCGAACTGGAACTTACTGGGCTGACCCCGACTTCCTGTTTGACTAGCACCAAGTCTTTTTCCCGTGGACCCTGGCTCCTGGCAAGGGGCTTGCTGTGAGAGAGTGATAATCAGCATCAGATATGGATTCTTTTTGTTGTTCTCTGCCTAACTGATGGGGACCCTTATTTACCCAGCCTTGAGGCTGCTATGTCCTTTGGCTTTTGAATGCCTGACTTCCTGGCTACTCCCGCAGAAGTTAGCTGCTCAAGCCTGGTTGGTATTCCCATGTCTTCACACTGCAACGTCTCTTCCTTTTCTGGTTATACATGTTGCTAAAGTACTGGGATGTCTCATGTCACAGCCTGCCCAATTTATGATAGTATGACATTTTTTCTTACATGCATGTATAAATGCATATGTTCTGTTATTTAAAGATAAACTCACTAAAAATAAAGGCATTGTAATCTTCAACTTTCCCTAGAATCCTCAGATGCTGATGTTGAAGAAGGTAGTCTTGAAGCCACTAGAAGCCCTTATAGTGACTATTCAATTGACTCTA
Organism: Trachops cirrhosus; assembly: GCA_028533065.1. NCBI lineage: Eukaryota > Metazoa > Chordata > Mammalia > Chiroptera > Phyllostomidae > Trachops > Trachops cirrhosus. The sequence goes on from CM052541.1 coordinate 74,663,584, forward strand.
GAAAATTGTAGTTACTATTTATAACCTGTTTACTTGAGGATCTAGGACATGCCTGAATGACACCTCACATATCTACATGAGGATAATAGAAATCACTGCTCAGAATTCCATTACTTGATGATTTCTGGATTCCCCAGAACCTCAGAAGGCATTTCTTTTCCTAACCCAATTCTTTCCTAAATTTGCTTTAAATTTAGCCTTTGACCCCTTAAGCAAAACACATGATGCTGATATCTAAATAATGTGATTTGATTTTATAGAGTCTGGTAGCTGAGAGATATAAAAGTTGTTACTCTGACATTGGAGTTTTATTTCCACAATGCAACTCCAGTAGTACTGAGTTTCTTCCCATATACTAAAAGCATTTTTCTATCAACACAACTTTTAATTCTCCTTCTCCTCCTAGAAATCATTTCCTTTCTGGCATCTTCCCCAGATCATTCTTTCAACCCTATTCAGAAAGCTTCATTTTCTCTAATACACCGAACCATAGAAAATAATTCATTGATCTGACATTTTATTTTAACCTTCTCCTTTGTAATGGAGATTAGATTCTTCTTCAGAACACAGACCATAAAGCTGATGATAATTTCAGGCAAAAGTATAATTATAGCACATCTAGGGTCCTGGAAGAGTTTTGTTGGTGTCCCTACTTCCTGTGTTTGCAATCAACTGGAAACTTCTGTGATTGTACCAATGAATGGCCAGGCAACTTTTATATTTTCATCTTGGCCACTAAGACCTCCTGCTAATATTGTTTTGAAATCTGTCTGGCTTTGGTCTTCCTCTCAAGCTGCCAATCTGATATATATGAGTAATTTTTACCTTATGAATGTCCCTGTTTCCCTTGTGGATGTTCGGCATCCTATCGAACATGGTCTATAGCTGCTCTCCTAAAGTTTTTTTGTCATCATTATTCTTGGACTGCCTTCATCTCTCATTTAAAGTGTATTACCAGTTTGCTTGACCCTAGTCTTCCTCTTTTTTTAAGTATATTCTCTGTGAGTTGCCCGAGAAAGGCTTTGTGAGAGTATATCAGGATTCAGCCAGAAAAAAACAGAACCGATAGGAAATACACACTAAAAGACTCACTTTAAGGAATTGGCTAATGTGATTGTGGGAGCTGATGCAGGGTTGGGGGGTAAATTGTCAGGAAAGGCAGGTTGGAAGTCTCAGACACAGGCTGAAGCTGTAGTCCACAGGTGTAATTCTTTTTTTCTTCCAGAAAACCTTAGTTCTGCTCTTAAAACCTTTCAACTGATTAGATCAGGCCTACTCGGCATATCTAGAATAATCTCTTTTACTTAAATTTGATTACCAAGTCTATTTTCTCTATTCTCTCTTGAGATCCTAAAAGTCTACAAGAAAAGCTTGATGAGCCATCCTTATTCAATGAGTGTGCACCTCAGGTGACTTAAATACAGTATAATGTCTCTTCTTTTTAGATACTGTTGAATACATTTCTATGAACCTTTATTTTAGGTTTTTCTTTTTCTAGCCTTAGTTTGAATTATTGTGCTTCTATTAACACATCCCATCCTTTCTATAGATAATAAGCAGATATAATTGAGTTATTGCTTTTCTTATTTACATTGGGTTCCTTGCCTGGATTTTGATCTCCTTAGGAAAATCAAGACCTTGTGAATACAGAACTTCTATAGCTTACTACTTTTATCTATAGTAGCTCTCCTTTATCTGTGGGGTTTATGTTCCAAGATCCCCAAAAGATCCCTGAAACCAAGGATAATAACAAACCTTATACTGTTTTTTCTTACACACATACTCATAATAAAGTTTAATTTATAAATTAGGCACAACTCTGGCCAGGTGGCTCAGTTGGTTGGAGTGTCCTCCCATACATCAAAAGGTTGCCAGTTCTATCACTGATCAGGGCACATACCTAGATTGAGGGTTTGATACCCAGTCAGGGCATGTATGGGAGGCAATTGATCAATGTTTTTCTCTCACATCTATGTTTCTGTCTTTCACTCTCTCTTCCTCTCTCTCTAAAGTCAATAAACATATCCTTGGATGAGAATTTAAAATAAATAAACAAATAAATAAATAAGGCACAGTAAGAGATTAACAACTAACAAGAAAATAGAACAATTATAACAATATACTCTAATAAAAGTTATGTGCATGTGGTCTCTCTATCTCACAAATATCTATATTATACTCACCCTTTGTTTTCTTGGGATAATGTGAGATGATAAAATGCCTATGTAATGAGATGAGGTGAGTAAAACATTATTAAGTAAAATGAGAGTTACTTGAGCACAAGCACTATGACTCTAACACGGTTGATCTGATAACCTAAACATCTACTAAGTAACTAATGGCAGGGAACACACACAGTGTGGAGACACTGGACAAAGGGAGGATTCATGCCCTGAATGGCACAAGATTTCATTATGCTATCCAGAACAGCTTGCAATTTAAAACTTATGAATTATTTCTAGAATTTTCCATGTGATATTTTCAGGTGGGGACTATTGAATGGTGTTTTAATTCTCTTTATATTCAGTCTCATTTTGACCTTTTTCTGATCTTGCCTAAGCTTCTGAGAGTTTCTCACTGTGGCCATCCAGATAATATAAGCCATATATAAATTTGAACTTCTAGTGTGAAAATTCTAAGAATCCAAACATTCTGTTCTTTAATCATTAGGAAGCAAATTATAAAGTTTAGCATGTAGTTTCTTACTACTATGATGAATTCCACCCTAAACAACATGGGAAAAATGCATTCAAGCTTCATCTACATTAGCAATGAATTTCAATTCATAACCTTCCCCGGTTGACTTTAGAATTACTAGCATTCCCTTCCTATATCCTTATCTATAGCTTCAGCCTCCAACCAAGTCCCTGAGACATATGGTTCTGTGTTTCTTGGAACGTTTGCTGCAATTCATTACTATGTTCAAAACCCCTTGATTCCAGCTACAATGCTGGGTAATTATTCCAATGTGGAAAAGAGTCAAGCTGCATGTGAATGTGCTTCTCCAATAATTTCTAACACAAATCTTTCAAGCAACAACAGATATTTTTGCTTAGATTTTAGAATTCTAGGGTGGAAACTAAGTTAAGTGTTGCACATAATGCTACTTTGGACAGTAAGCATTTGGAGTACATGCATTTTATTCAGCTTCAAACTTGTGGGATTTAAAAATGTTTCTACACCAAATAAAGGACTGGTCTGCATCACTGCTTCTTAATATTAGATTTGTCAACAAGCAATTAGATAAACCAAAATGAAATATTAACAGTCAATAAGTAGTTTGGGAATATTACTTATTGTCAAACTAAATGTATGCTATGGAATCTATTTTATAATCGTATGTGGAAACCTAATACATAAAACAGATGAGGAAGGGATTGCTCAGGTTGAGGAGTATGAGATGCAAGTGAGTTTAGCTTTCTCTTCATATCATTGTGGCCAGTGAAGCACATCTGTAGAATCTCAGATCTCCATGGAACAAGCCAGGAAAATTATAAATCTATATTAGTTCTAAGGGCATTTTGATTATTTGCTTAATAATATAGATTATTTTTGTGACAGGAGATGTAGCCAATAAGAGCCAGTCAGTGAGCCAACTTTTGGGAGGACTCATTGTACATAGCCTTAAAATAAATATGAAGGGGAAGACACTGCCATGGAAAATAAAATCTTTGAACCTGGAAAGAATCTAAAAGGAGAACATAAGAAGGGCACTATTATGGAAAAAATACTTGGAGCACAAATACATATAATCATAAGCAAATATTTAAAAACATAATAGATAGAGCACACCTGATCTTATGTGATCTGGGAAACTAAGTAGAACTAATCTTGATAAGTATATAGATAGAAAATATCTTAAGGTTATGAGGAGCTATCTGCATATCAAATAGTTTTGGAGCAAAGATGTAGTTGTGCTTACCATTAATCTATTAAACATAATGCTGTATTCACCATCAGTTAGGAACAGTTTTTTGCTTGTTGTAAGTATACCAGGATACTAAAGTACTTTTATGAGTCATCAAGAGAAGATTCTACTATGTCCAGCAGAGGTGTAGTTATATGATTATAATGTGATACAATATAATATCATGTAATACAATGAATGTTATGTAATAATAAAGATGATCTATAACATAGCTGTATATTATTATTGTTGAAAATCTGTTGGAAACCTTATATGGTATGCCCTTATAAGTAACCAGAATATTGTATTAACTGACTATATCATGTAAGAGAAGTTCTTGTATACAAGTGCTAAAGAGAAGCTGAAGTCATTGAAGGGTCTATAATCAAGAATCGTGAAACACCAATCAGAAAGAATATATGCATCTCTGTGTGCACTGCAGTGTTATTTAGAATAGCCAAGATCTGGAAACAGCGCAAGTGCCAAGTGCCTCCCAGTAGATGAGTGGATCAAAAAGATGTGGTACATTGAAACACTATGAAATACTATGAGACTGTGAAAAAGGAAGGAACTCTTACCCTCTGGAACAGCATGAATGAACTTGGAGATTATTGTGCTAAGTGAAATAAGTGAATCAGAGAAAAACAGATACTATAGTATCTCACTCATATGTGGAATCTAATGAACAAAATAAACTGATGAACAAAATCAAACCAGAAGCATGAATACATGGAACAGACTGACAGATCACAGAGGGGAGGGTGATGGAGGGACTGGAACAGATTAGTCAAAGAACATGTCTATATGCATAGCTCATGGAGAGACAACAATGTTGTGAAGGCCGGCAGGGGTGCTGGGTGGAGAGGGCAAAGTAGGGAGAAATGGGTGGCACCTGTGATAGTGTGAACAATTAAAAGAGAATACAAAACAAAAAGGTTTGGGGAACTTTAAAGGTTGAAAGGTTAGCAGAGAAAGGTAGAAGAGGTCATTAATTATAAGATGAATGAGTTCTGGGGATCCAATGTATGGCATGGGGACTATATTAACAAGTATGTATTATATACTTGAAATTTGCTAAGCGAATAGATCTCTAATGTTTTCACTACGCATATGCACACATAATGATAACTATGTGATGTGAAGAGTGTATTTAACTTTATTGTGGTAATTATTTCACAATATATACATATGAGGTCTGTCTGCAAAAAGTCCAACTGTTATTAATATAAAGAGAACAGTTTGCGTGACATTGATGTACTTGGCAGCCAAGGAGAGTGGACTAGAGTGTGCAGGCATGAAAAATGACGACTTCATTGTTCTAGTCAGTGGGGACAGTAGACTCTGTTGAGTGAGCTTGTGTACTGTGTGGCCATCACATACAAAATGACTGAGTGAGTAGAGCAATGAGTCTGTATCAAATTTTGCATTAAGCTTGAACATTCCTCTGTGAAAACTATTTGGATGATTCAGAAGGCTTTTGGAGATTATGCAATGAGTGCAGCACAAATAAAAGTGTGGCACAAATGCTTCAAAGATGGTCAAGAATCTGTTGAAAGTGATGCATGTTCTGGAAGGCTTGTAACAAACAGAATACCTAAGAATGTTGAATATGTATGGGCTGCAATCAACAAAGATGTCAGGCTTTTCCCAAAACTAAAATCACTTCTGAAAAGGAAGAGATTTCAGACCATCAATGAGATTCAGGAAAATACAATGGGGTGACTGAAGGCAATTCCAACAAAAAGTTTTGTTCAGTGTTTGAACAGTGGAAGACATGCTGGGAGAACTGGGTGAGGTCCCAAAGTGCCTACTTTGAAGGGGACTGAGATGTCATTGCCCTATGTACGATGTTTCTTTTATCTTGTATTTTTTTCAATAAATAATCTTGTCCATAGTACTATTAGTACTTGTACTATTGTCCATAGTACATGGCTGGATACTTTCTGGAAAGACCTCATCGTATATTAAATCATCATCCTGTACACTTAAATTTACATAATGTTATTTGTCAATTGTATCTCAATAAAGCTGGGCAAAACTAAAATAAAAAAGAAGAATCTCCTTTTCACATAGACTTAAATTCACTTTGTTTTTCAATTGGCGTTTATCTTTTAAAAGTTGGTTTGTGGTTTAATGACAATGCAATAATACTTCCTTTGTGACTCCATCTGTGTGACCTTGGCCAAAACAGACTATGAACAACATAGAGCACACATTTGCTTCTTCTTTCAAAAGGTGCTTGATCCTGGTGGCAGTGTGATATGGATGGCATTCAGAAATAACTATTGTTATTCCTTACAGTGGTGAGCCAGTCCCCAGTGATTCTAAAGGCTGAATGTTTTGATTCTGCTACCAAATGATACAATCATACAGACTCAGTCTAATCCAACTAGGCATTCATCCTCTCATTAATAAACACATGCAGTTAATAATTTAAAGGGGTTAAGCAGCACTGTATAGCTGCTATAGGGCATGTAAAGTTTAATTCAATATAGCTCTCTCCCCTAAGGATCTTGTTATGATATTCTTACATCTCCCCTTCTGTCCATCTCTGAACATTCCTCACATTTCTTCTTGGAACGTCCTATTAGGCTTAGATTTGCTTCCAGTGACTGGCCATGGCTTAGAAAAATGAATCTGTTGCTTGCCAAGATCCCCATACAGACTCTGCCAAGTCAAACTCAGTGCTAAAGGGAATGTGTGCTTTGTTTGATCAGCACTGATTTCTGAGCTGGAGCTTGGAAAAAGAAAACATGGATTTTGTCAGTATCTATAGAGCCAGGAAAAGTGTCCTAATTGCAATCTGTCCTAATTACAGCTGTGCTGGTACAAAGTGTGGCACTCAGAACATCTACTGTGGTCTCATGACAACCAAATTCAATTTCTGAATGCAGAAAAAGCTAGTGCCATTTAAATAGATTAGCTGTACAACTTGTATTCAATTCTTGAGTTGGAAATGACTTTGTCTTTGATAACTTTGCCTTCCTTGTGAGAATCCTGTCTCTATTACCCAGCCAGAATGTCAGATTCCTCCCAATTCCCATGGTGATCTTTAAATATCTACCTTGAACTCATGACGATGATTGGATTCAACAGTGTAATTGCATATGTCTGACTTTTTCACTCTGTCAACAGCCTCTTTCCTGGAGTATCTCCCAGTGTGCATGTCATATCCTGTTAGGTAGATTTTGAATGTATAGGACTGCATCTCATAGTTTTATGAGCAAAGATCATATTTAACTCTGTCATTTTCAGAACTTAGCACTTTATTAGTGCTTTGAAATGATGAAACAGTTCCTTAACATATATAAGTGTTGGGCATTCATAAACTTTAAAATACTTATGTCTGTTATCTTCTGCAATTTCTACAATTACCTGGTGAAGTTCAGCCAATCCCTCTTTGACAAATGAGGAAATAGAGGCAAAAAGGCTAAGTGGTTCACTGATGTCATACAGATAATGACAGAACTAGATTTAGGATCAAGTTCCTCTGACTGCTAGTCTCACACTGTTTTGGTTAAATATTGTCTAGTCACATCTGTGTTCTCTGAAAGCTATTTCCAACAGAAATCTCAATTTAATTAGATATTTTATCCTTTGAAACTGTGCAATGTGGCTAGCATTTCCAAAATCATGCTGAGTGGAAGCAGTGAACATGGCCTGGGTTGCTCGAAGTAACAAAAAGATATAAGGACAAAATCAACAGATTTTATTTTAAAAATGACTCTTTGAGACAGGATAATGCAACCTCAAATCCACCTTGACACCAAGTACTGTTGAAACTCAGTCTTCATCACAGGACCACTCAGTGCCTTCCTTACAGCCACTCCAGATCATTTTTACAGCAGTGTTCAAATAGTGAGACTCTGTCCCAGAGCTTTTTTGGGCTTTCTGCCATATCTATGGATCTATGATGGTGACTTTAATTTTAGAACATGGAAGGGATCTTAGGAAGGATCATGAATCACATTTCACAAATGAGGACAGAGGATATGAACTTAAATGACCTGCTCTATCAGGGCTACAGAGTCAGTTAGGCTTCTTTATTCATTGACTGATTCACTCAAAAAAACATTTGTTTGAAAACTTTGTTCTCTGAGTTATTCTGGGTACTAAAAATACAGCAGTGGAAAAAAAGACAAAAATTATTGCTTCAGTAGAATTTATATTCTAGTGAAGGAAAGCAAATAATAACTAAAAATAAAAAAGTAAATTATAGAGTATACCAAATGGTGACAACACATAAGAGAAAAATAAAGCAGGTGTCTTTAGTCTGTTTGGGTTACTATAACAAAATACAATGGACTGGTTAACTTAAAAATAACAGAATTATATATCTCATGGTTCTTGTGGCTGGAAGTCCAAGATCAAAATTCCAGCATGGTCACCTTCTAGTGAAGGCCTTTCTTTTGGTTCAGAGTTGGTGCCTTCTCACTGTGTCCTCACATGGAAGGGGCTAGGGAATTCTTCTTTTTTGACTACTAACACCATTCATGAGGGCTCCTGATCATGATCTAAGCACCTCCCAAAAGCTTCACCTTTTTATGTCATCACATTGGACATTAGAATTTTAGAATATGGATCTGGGCAGCTGGGGTGGTGTGGGCGGGGTGGGAAACACACAGATAATCATACTATAGCAGCAGAAAAGGAAGGTAAGAAGTAGTCCTGGGAGTACTGGGTAAATTTTAAGTAAAGTTGTCAGGGAGGTATTCATTGACAAGATGATGTTTTTGAGCAACAAGATAATCGAGGTGAAGGAGTAAATATTTAGTGTATCTGGGGAAAGCCTATGCAAAAACCCTACAGGCAGGAACATGATGATCTCTTGGGGAGGCCAGGAAAAGGAGGCTGGGGCAGAATGAGCAAGGTGAAGAGCGGTGGGATGAGAGACCTCAGAGGAAATGGAGAACCAGATCTATGCAAGATTTGGAAGGCATGGAAAATGGTTTTACTCTGAGTGAGATGAGAGGATATTGGAGAATTTTTAGCAGTGCGGTAACATCTTTCTGCCTAGTTTTTAAATGGATTACCATGGGTTTTTGTGTTGAAAATGGATTAGAGTGAGGCCAGGTTAGAGCCTGGGAAACCAATTGTTATGAGACTGTTGCAATAGTCCAGGCAAGAGAAGATGGTGGCTCAAACCAGATGGGAATGGCAGAAATAGTCAAAAAGAGGCTGGATTATGAGTGCATTTTGAAGGGGGAGCCAAGAGGATTTACTGAAGGATTGGATTTAGGGTTAAAAGGAGAAGAAAATTAAAGATGATTCCAAGGTTTTTGGCCAGGGTATTTGGGAAGATAGTCTTGCACTTAACTAAGATGACAAAGGCTACAAGAGGAGCAGGTTTGGAGGGAGACAAACAGTTCAGTTTTAGAAATGTTTTGTTTGAAATGTCTATTAGCTATCCAAGCAGTGATTTCAAACGGGCAGTTGAATATAAATCTAGAATTTAGGTAAGGAAATTGGACTAGATAATTTAATGGTTATCAGAGTATTGGTTATAATTAAAGCCATGAGAATCCCAGGGGAGTGAATGTAGACACAGAAGTAAGAGAGTTCCAGGGATTAATTAGGCCCTTGGGTACATTTAGTATTGACAATTTGGCCTAGAACTCAGTCTTCTGATGTCTTTAGCAATTGCATACTGTAATATTGGTTTAAGGCTCATAACTGGTTTAACTCTAATCTGGGCTACTGAAGACAGCATTTTATAATGGACTGTTAAGAATTCAAAGTTTAAAATGAAAGAAGATTACCTTCAATTAAGATATATTGGAGTGTGTTCATATTCATGAGAGAAGATGAGGGCAGCATATCACAGGCCTGCATCCACCCCCAACTTCCTGGAAATGATGCCAGCTTGTCCCTTATTATTTTTGTGCACTTTCTCCATGCAGACTATAGCGTTTTGAACAATTAGCCCCCAACAGACTAAGTACTGATCATGTCTTGGATTCCTACATCTATGTAAATGTAGTGCTTTGTAGGACTTTAGAGTTTTAAGATAACTTTGATTTCTTTTTCCTCATTGAATGAGAAGATTTTTCTGAGAGTAAGTTTAAAGTTGGATGAATTCACATCAGCTTTTTATTCCTATTTCTTAGTCACTGGTTCTTAGATTTCAGTCTAGATAAGTATCAAAAAGTGCTTTTTAAAATGAGGATTCTCTGGTCTTTGTTTTAAAAAATATATTTTATTGATTGTGCTATTACAGTTGTCCCATTTTTTTTCTCCTCTTTATTCCCCTCTTCCCTACAACCCCCCCTCCCACCAGCATTCCCTCACCTTAGTCCATGTCCAGGGGTCATACATATAAGTTCTTTGGCTTCTTCATTTCCAATAATATTCTTAACCTCTGCTGTCTATTTTGTATCTACCATTTATGCCTTTTATTTCCTGTACTTTTCCCCCCATTCTCCCCTCTGCCCCTCCCCACTGATAACCTTTCATGTGATCTCCATTTCTGTGATTCTGTTACTGTTCTAGTTGTTTGCTTAGTTTGTTTTTATTTTTATTTATTTATTTATTTTTTTAGGTTTGGTTAGGTTTAGGTTTGGCTGATACTTGTGAGTTTGTTGTCATTTTACTGTTCATAGTTTTGATCATCTTCTTTTTCTTAGATAAGTCCTTTTAACATTTCATATAATAAGGGCCTGGTGATGATGAACTCCTTTAACTTGACCTTATCTGGGAGCATTTGATCTGCCCTCCCATTCTGATGATAGCTTTGCTGAATAGAGTAACCTTGGACGTAGGTTCTTGCCTTTCATGACTTTGAATACTTCTTTCCAGCACCTTCCTGCCTGCAAGGCTGATGGGGAACCCTTTGTAGGTAACTGTATCCTTTTCTCTTGCTGCTTTTAAGATTCTCTCCTTATCTTTAATCTTGGCTAATGTAATTATGATGTGCTTGGTGTGTGCTTCCTCAGATCCAACTTTTTGGGACCCTCTGAGCTTCCTGGAATTCCTCGAAGTTTATTTCCTTTGCCAGTTGGGGAAGTTCTCCTTCATTATTTGTTCAAATAAATTTACCTTTTCTTGCTCTTCCTTTTCTCCTTCTGGCACTCCTATGATTTGGATGTTGGAACATTTAAAGTTGTCCCAGTGGTTCCTAAGATTCTCCTCATTTTTTTTTTGAATTCTTGTTTCTTCATTCTGTTCTGGTTGAATGTTTATTTCTTCCTTCTGGTCCAAACCATTGATGTGTGTCCTGGTTTCCTTCCTGTCATGGTTGGTTCCCTGTATATTTTCCTTTATTTCACTTTTCATACCCTTCACTTTTTCCTCTATTTTGTGACCACACTTAACCATTTCTGTGAGCATCCTGATTACCAGTGTTTTGAACTCTGCATCTGAGACATTGACTATATCTTCATCACTTAGTTCTATTTTTGGAGCTTTGATGTTTTATTTGGGTCATTTTTTAAAATATGTTTTTAAAGATTTATTTATTTATTTTTAGACAGAGGGCAAAGGAGAGAGAAAGAGAGGGAGAGGAACATCAATGTGTGGTTGCCCTTCATGCACCCTCCACTGGGAACCTGGCTCAAAACCCAGGCTTGTGCCCTGGCTGGTAATTGAACCAGTGACACTTTGCTTCACAATCCAGCACACAATCCACTGAGCCACACCAGCCAGGGCTCATATATATTTTTTCCTTTTGTAACAGGTGTGCCTGTTATGTAGTGAGGTAGAACCTTAGGTATTTGCCAGGGCAGAGCAACCCACTTCAATGCGTTGTGGTGCTGTATGTGGGGGAGGGGTCTGAGAGGGAACAATGCTGCTTTCTCAGCTCTCACCTGGCTTTGAGTCACTTCCCTGGCTACCCAAAATCAAATTGGGCCCTTCTGGTGCTGATTCCCAGGTGGGTGGGTTTGTGTACATTCCAGGACCCTGAGGGTCTCTCCAACAAAGTGTCCTGTGAGGCTGGGAATTTCTCCTGCTGCCTCAACCCCCACAGGTTTTTCCATTCAGAGCTTTTGAAGCTTTATTTCCCCACACTGGAACCCTGGGTTGTGCTGTCTCTCTCGCTCCCCAGTTGTTCCTCCCGGTTTATCCATAAGCAAATGTGAGACTGCCAGGTCCACCAGCCTGCCTTGCCCAGTTCTGCCAGCTGCTGCCTCACTTGCCCTAGGCCTCCAGACACTGCCTTGTCATGAGTCCTCTCTGCCCTGGCTGCCAGTCTCCGCCCCTCTTACCAGTCAGGATGAATGTTTCTTCTTCAAGTCTTTGGTTGTTGGACTTCCATACAGTTCAATTTTCTGGGAGTCCTGGCTATTCTTTGCTTTTAAATTTGTTGCCATCCCTCTCTTTTATGTACAAGCAGGCAAAGTACATCCTCCTATGCCTCCATCTTGGCCAGAAGTCTTGGATTCTCTGTTCTTATCTCCAGAGATTCAGATATATTCAGTTTGAAGTGAAACCTATGACTTTGCATAGCAGGTGATTTTGATGCTGATTCCGAATCAAAAAAAGATACTTAATTTTAGACATGGATGAATGGATCTAAGACAATGTTTTTGATAGAAGAAGAAAATTTGTAGCTTTTTGTGGGAAGTTTATGAATGGATTATGATCTTGAAAAAAGCCCTGAAAGTAGATTGTATTAAGTCAAAGTGTACATTATAGAAGAGAGGATATGAATCCATTTAAGAGATTTTTTTTTAAGTAACTAGCTTTAGCAAGTCAAGTTTAGGAAACCTGCTTGTGAATAAATGTGTATTTTTTCCTTGAAATACAAAAAAGAACAAGAGCTTGAGGTGGCACAGATTTCTTTTCTGGGAATTATGGTTTTGCTACTTGACTTCTAAAACCACTGTGAATTATTTTTAAAAACAAAGCAGGAATGTATAAACAAGTAACCTCTTAGGTCTCTACCAACTTGCAGATTCTTTGACTATTTTTAACATACTCAAAAGGGAGAGAACTGGCTTATGTTTTCTTTTCTTTATTTTTTTAAGATTTTATTTATTTTACAGAGAGAGGAAGGGAGGGAGAGAGGGAGAGAAACATTAATCGGTTGCTTCTTGCATGTCTTCAACCAGGGACCTGGCCTGCAACCCAGGCATGTTCCCTGACTGGAATTGAACCCATGACCTCTTGGTTTGTGGGACAATGCCCAACCCACTGAGCCACACTAGTCAGGGATGGCTTATATTTTCATCATGATTTTCCCCTACTTCTTTCAACTCAGAGACCTCCAGGTGGGGTTGAGCAATTTGAAACCCTTTCCACACACACTGGTAAAATTTTCCTTCCTACTGTGGATAATACAAGGGTAAACCAGAGTTGATGTGACTAGGATAGATACTAACTTTGGACAAGGCATTTAAACCAAATGAAGAACAACAAGAACAACGGTCATATGAAAGGTCTGTACTAGATGATTTCTAAGTTCTTTCTCTAATTTTAACTTTTCTAAGTTCGAAAACTGTATGAGTTCACACAAAGTTCTTATCCACCCTTATGAAAAGTTGTGTCTTATTTGCTGGAAAATTCACAGAATTATATCTCTGTTCCTCATTCGCTGAGTAAATTCAGGGGCAACCCATCATGCAACAATAACTGCAACTCTTTATTCCATTTTTAAATGATTTATAGATATCAAACACTTAATTCTACCAATCCCTTATTATAATCAAGGAAAACTGTTATAGCAGTTTGCAAAAAGGAAGGTTTTAATTTGCATGTAATATGCTTTTCAAAATTCATTTCAAAATGCACTCACTGTCTTGTTTTGAATCCTCAGTGTCATTTTTTCCCCCTCTGGGTGTTCTGTATATAATGATTTGTCAGTCAATGGCATTGTATAGGTACATCTCTGTCAAAATTTCAGAAGCACATTAGCAGTGGTAAAACAAAGCCCTCAGAGGTGGGCATATTTTACTGTGAGATAACATGCCTCTTTTAGGTATTGTTTGCCATGTGTCTTTGAACACCTACAAATTGTATTATCTCATTGTAGCAGAAGGCTTAGCATTTTCTAATGTAATTATGTGATGAAAGAAAGTATAGTTTAGAATAAACTATATTGTGCTGCTCATGTTTTTAAATGACAGTTTAATAATAATAAAACAGGTAACTATGTATAAGTAACATACTGAGAGAATAATATAACGCTACATCTAACTTTTGGTGATGACGACTTTCCTAAATAAGTCTCTGTAATGATTCAATGGGATAATCTTTTTGTTTGTTTGTGACTTACAGTGAATGTTATTATTTACTTATTTATTAAGATATTTATTTATTTTCTTGTTTATTTATTTATTTATTTAAAGAGAGGCAAAGGGAGGGAGAAAGAGATGGAGAGAAACATTGATATGAGGAGTGACTGGGGACCAAACTGGCAGTCCAGGCTTGTGCCCTGACCAGGAATTGAACCAGTGACCTTTCATTTTGCAGGATGACATCCAACCAACTGAGCCACACCAGTCAAGAATATGATTTATTTATTTAAAAAATCATTTTTATATTTTAATTACAGTTGACATACAGTATATTAGTTTCAGGTGTGCACCCTAGTGACTCAGCATTACATAACTTACTAAGTGATCATCCCAATAAATCGTGCACCCGTCTGACACCATATGTAGTTATTAGAGTGTTATTGACTATATTCCCTATGCTATATTTTGCATTTGCGTGACTATTCTGTAACTATCAATTTGTACTTTTTAATTCCTTCACCTTTTTTACCCTCAAACCCCATTCCATCTGGCAACTGTCTTTTCATCTGAGTCTTTTTCTGTTCATTTGTTTATTTTGTTTTTTTTTCAGATTCAGTCATTGATAGGTATGCACTTATTGCCATTTTATTGTTCAATTTTTTTTTCTTCTTAAAGACTACCTTTTAACATTTCATATAATAGTGGTTTGGTGGTGATGAACTCTTTTAGACTTTTCTTACCTGGGAAATTCCTTATCTGTCCTTCAATTCTAAATAATAACTTTGCTGGGCTGAGTAATCTTGGTTGTAGGTTCTTGGCTTTCATCACTTTAAATATTTCTTGCTGATCCTTTCTGGCTTACAGAATTTTTGTTGAGAAATCAGCTGACAGTCTTATGAGAGCTCCCTTGAAGGTAACTGACTGTTTTTCTCTTGCTGCTTTTAAGATTCTCTCTTTGTCTTTAAACTTTTGCATTTTAATTATGATGTATCTTGGTGTGCACCTCTTTGCATACATCTTGTTTGGGACTCTGTGCTTCCTGGACTTGTCTATTTCCTTCATCAGGTTAAGTAAGTTTTCTGACATTTTTTCAAATGGGTTTTCAACTTCTTGCTCTCTCTCTTCTCCTTCCAGCACCCCCATGAAGAAAATGTTGCTACACTTGAAGTTGTCACAGAGACTACTTACACTATCCTCTTTTAATTGTTTTTCTTTTTGCTATTCTGATTACAAGTTTTGTTGCTTTCTTATATTTCAAATTGGTTATTTGATTCTTGGTTTCATCTACTCTACTGTTGATTTCCTGTAAATTCTTCTTAATTTCAGTTAGTGTATCCTTTATTTCTGACTAGTCCTTTTTAATGCTGTTGATGTTCTCACCAAATTCATTCAGCATTCTTATAACCAGTGTTTTGATCTCTGCATCTAGTAGATTGCTTATTTTCATTTTGTTTACTTCTGTTTCTGGTCATTTGCTCTGTCTTATCATTTGGGATATTTTTTTCTCCTCATTTTTCCAACCTCTCTCTGTTTTTTATTATTTATTAGGTAGTGCTGCTACATCTCCCAGGCTTGGTAGAGTATCCAGTGGCAAAGCCTCCTCATTCACCTGAGCTGAGCTGGGCACTCTTGGCACTCCCCACTGCATGGGCAGTGTGCACCGCCCTGTTGTAGTTGAGCCTTGATTGCTGTTGGCAAATCAATGAGAGGGATTTACCTCCAGGCTGATCAGCTGTAAGGCCTGGCTGTGACCACTGAACACCAACCTTTGACCACTGTGGAGGATCATCTGTGCAGGCCCCACCCTAAAGAGCAGGACTTACTTCAGTGTGGTGCTGGTACCCTCTAAGTCCACCTCTTGAGTGTGTTGCTTGTGGAGGTGGCTGGGTCGTGATGCTTCAGTGTGATCTGAAGCTGTTTACTGGGTGCTCTGGTTTTGAGACCTCCCAGGAAGTACATACCATGGTCACACCACTGCTTGTGTTCTGCCCAGGGCTACCTGGCATGAACTATGAAAGTGATCTGCAGATGGCTTCTACTTGTGCTAGGCTTAGAGGTGTCAGGTGAGACCAAGCTGTG
The DNA here is from genome assembly GCA_028533065.1 of Trachops cirrhosus. Classification (NCBI taxonomy): domain Eukaryota; kingdom Metazoa; phylum Chordata; class Mammalia; order Chiroptera; family Phyllostomidae; genus Trachops; species Trachops cirrhosus. The sequence continues at coordinate 74,679,742 of CM052541.1, forward strand.
AACCAAAGCTGGCTGCTGCTAGTGCTGGGCTTGGGGTCACTTAGTAAGGGGTACAGGGTACACTAAGGCTAGATGTTGCTTGTCTGAGAGATTTTAGGGAAGTCTGAAGCATGAGCCAAGGCAGGCCATTTGTATGGAAAAGCCACTGGAAACTGCTTAAATGGGCTTGAAAGTTGGGAGAGGTCTTAAGGGTCCTGGTGAGGACAGAGTAAACAGTGATATCCAGGTTGATTGAGACTCAGATATGGTGCCCACCTGCCAGCTTTGTTGGTGGGAGGGCTCAGCAAAGGAACAATGGACTCTGCCACCACTTCAGTCTAGGAGAAAGCTGCTCCCACCTCCTAGTTCTCACTCTGATGCTAGATAATTCAGTTCCTCTCCATATTTCCCTGGTTTCTTTCAACCTGTTGCCCAAGCACTGAAGCTCATAAGAAGTGAGACTGATGAATCTATGTGGGCTCTTTAAGAGTAACTGCCTGGGACTCCAGAAGCCCTTTGTCTCCCTCAGCCTCAAACCTTGCTGATTTCTATAGCCAGAAGTTTTGGGGACTTCTCTTCCTGGCACTGGAACTCTGGGCTAGGGGGCTTGGTTTGGGGGTGGGATGTTTCGCTCCATAGGGCAACCTCTGCAGTCATGATATCCCTTCCAATTTTTATTGGCCACATGAGGGTGAGGGAATAGCCCAGTCCACATCTCTTCCCTCCTACCAGTCTTGATGTGCTTTCTTTTTTAATTCCAAGGTTGTTGGACTTCCATTCAGCTAGATTTCAGGCAATGCTGAATGATGGTTGTTCTGTAGTTTAGTTGTAATTTTGATGTGGGAGGGGGCAAGTACCCTTTACTGTATTTTGCTGTGTATAATGTGCACTTTTTTGCCCAAATTTTTGAGGGAAAAATAAGAATGCACATTTATGTGAGTATAATGATTACTTACCATGGGTATAATAATGGGTATCAAAATTCCATGTATAATGCACACAAAAACATGCACATTATATGCGGGAGCACATTATACCCAGCAAAATATGGTACCTATGTTGTCGTCTTGACTGGAGGTCTCTAAATGGAATGATCTTAAATCAGCTTACTGGAGGCAAACCTTTCCCTTACAAAGTGTAGTAAGTCTAAATAAGACATTACAGTATTTTATTTCATTTCATTTTTAGCAACCCATCATCATTTTCTTCTTCTAATTATAGCACTATTGTTTCCTTTTGAGAATTGCTTCTCATTTACTATTTCCATCTTTTTTACTGTCAACCAAAGTGCCTTTGCCTCACCTGGTTAAGAGGTGAATACATGAACCAATTGGATGTTCTTTTCTAAGATTTGACTCTTGAAAAGAGTGATAGAAAGATAGAAAAAATAGATCCTATTCATTCCCATAGAGGAGGACTGATAAAATCCTAACTGGTTCTGGAACTTGCTTCTTGCTACAAATCCCTGGAGCTCTTTGCTTTTCAGTTTCTCCTGATAACAAGAAATTGTACACTTTCTCAACTGTGTTTTCTTCCTAAAGGATTGTACAGAATTTTTAACATTTTTATCATTATATTAATATAAAATATGTACTCATTTCCAAGGATGTTTGTGTGTATGTTGCATGATTACATGTGTGTTAGTATGCAAATACTAAGATTCCACCAGCATCTTTAAGAGACCTTGATCTTTCCTAATTAAGGGAAATGAGTGGACTCAAAGCAGAAAATGGGTATGCTCAGTCTCCTTAAGCACTCTCTACAGTTCATTGGTGAGTTTATAAGCCCTATTTTAGTCAAAATAAAAAAGCTCTTTTAAATCTGGGAAACATTGCTAAACTCATACTAATTTCATAACAAGTTTGTGCTTGATATCTGGAGAGAGAACTTAGCTAGTTAAGTTCTATTAACTACCATGAATTCTCTTCAAGGGAAAATTAGAAAGATTGTAGAAGCATAAAAGTAACATTTCTAGATGAAAGTAACATTTCTAGAATGCCCACATTGACCATTTAAGAGGCTCAAGAGAATCTAGAAAAAGATACTATGGCCCAGATGTCTGAGGCCTGGAAGAACTGAGGTTTTGGACTTAGTCTTGTCCATCATTGGATGACCTTAGATATTTATTTTAACTTTTATGTTAATAATTTTCCCAATAGTAAAGTAAAAATAATTTCGTTAATTCACAAGATTGCATAAAGATGAAATGAAATACCTTCCCCTTATGCTAAGTAAAACAAGTCAGACAAAGACAAATATTGTATGATCTCACTTATATGTGGAATCTAAAAACATTGAACTCATAGAAACAGAGAGTAGAATGGTAGTTGTCAGGGGCTGAGAGGTGGAGTAAATTGGGAGATGCTGATCGAAGGGTACAAACTTTCATATGTGAGATGAATAAATTATGGGGAGCTAATGCACAGTATGGTGACTGTAGTTATCATACTTTATGATATACTTGAAAGTTGCTATGAGAGTAGAACCTTAATGTTCTCAATGTAACAACAACAAAATGGTTATTATGGGATGAAGTATGTGTTAACTAACCTTATTGTGGCAAATATTTTCCTATATATATGTATCAAGTCATTAGAGTGTACACCTCAAACTTATGCAGTGTTACATGTCAATTATATCTCAATAAATCTGGAAAAAATTGAGATCCCTCCAAATATTTTAATGGGAAATATACTTTAAATTAGAAACCCATAAAAATAAAAGAAAAAATGACAAACAAAACAAATAGAAAATAACATAACCACCACATGGAAGGAATTATATAATTTGCACAAAGGATCCAAACTAAATAAAAACACTGAAGAGCAGATTTAGAACAGTGCTAATCACAACTGTACAAAATGTGAAGCTTAATCAAAAGGTTATTTATGAGGTAAGCAACGAATATTTTTTTTAACAAGAAATGCCTTTTAGAAGTGTGTTGTAAGTGGGAATTACTATCAACCACCTAATATTTCTTTTTTTTTTAATTTTTAAAATATATTTTATTGACTATGCTATTACAGTTGTCCCATTTTCCCCCTTTTACTCCTCTCCACCCTGCACAGCCCCTCCCACCTGCATTCCCTTCCTTTATTTTATGTCCATGGGTTGTACATATTAAGTTCTTGCCTTCTACATTTCCTATACTATTCTTAACCTCCCCCATCTATTTTCTTTTTAAAATATATTTTATTGATTATGCTATTACAGTTCTCCCATTTTCCCCACTTCACTCCCTTCCACCCTCCATACCCTCTCCCACCTACATTCCCCTGTTTTAGTTCATGTCTGTGTGTCATACTTATAAGTTCTTGACTTCTACATTTCCCATACTATTCTTGCCCTCCCCCTGTCTATTTTCTACCTACCATCTATGCTACTTATTCTCTGTATCTTTTCCCCCTCTCTCCTCCTCCCACTCCCCGTTGCTAAACCTCCATGTGTTCTCCATTACTGTGGTTCTGTTCCTCCTCCAGTTGTTTGCTTAGTTTGTTTTTGTTTTTGTTTTAGGTGTGGTTGTTAATTATTGCGAGTTTGCTGTCATTTTACTGTATGTGTTTTTTATCTTCTTTTTCCTAGATAAGTCCCTTTAACATTTCATATAATAAGGGCTTGGTGATGATGAACTCCTTGAACTTGACCTTATCTGAGAAGCACTTTATCTGTCCTTCCATTCTAAATGAAAGCTTTGCTGGATAGAGCAATCTTGGATGCAGGTCCTTGCCTTTCATGACTTGGAATACTTCTTTCCAGCCCCTTCTTGCCCGCAAGGTCTCTTTTGAGAAATCAGCTGGAATTCTTATGGGCATTCCTTTGTAGGTAACTCTCTCATTTTGTCTTGCTGCTTTTAAGATTCTCTCCTTCATTTTAATCTTGGTTAATGTAATGATGATGTGCCTTGGTGTGTTCCTCCTTGGATCCAACTTGTTTGGGACTCTCTGAGCTTCCTGGACTTCCTGGAATTCTATTTCCTTTGCCAAAATGGAGAAGTTCTCCTTTATTATTTGTTCAAATAATTTTTCCACTTGTTGCTCTTCCTTGTCTCCTTCTGATACCCCTATAATTCGGATGTTGGAACATTTAAAGATGTCCTGGAGGTTTCTAAACCTCTCCTCATTTTTTTTTGAATTCTTGTTTCTGCATTCTTTTCTGTTTCATTGTTTCTTTCTTCCTTCTAGTCTACTCCATTGATCTGAGTCCCAGTTTCCTTGCCATCACTATTGGTTCCTGTACATTTTCCTTTATTTCACTTAGTGTAGCCTTCATTTTTTCATCTAGTTTGTGACCAAATTCAACCAATTCTGTGAGCATCCTGATTACCAATGTTTTGAACGGTGCATCTGATAGGTTGGCTATCTCTTCATTGCTTAGTTGTATTTTTTCTGGACCTTTGATCTGTTCTTGCATTTGGGCCATTTTTTTGTCTTGGTGTGCCTGTACTATAAAGGGGTGGAGCCTTAGGTGTTCACTGGGATGGGGCGACCCAGTTACTGGGTTGTGATGCTGTGTGTGGGGCAGGGCTCTGAGAGGGAACAGTGGTGCTTGTTCCACTCTCTGACGGATTTCAGTCACTTCCACCACTTCCCCCAAGCAAGCTGGGCCTTTCTGGTGCTGATTCCCATGTGGGTGGGTTTGTGTACATTCTAGGACCCTGTGTGTCTCTGCAATGAACTCTCCTGTGAGGCTGGGAGTTTCTCCCAGCACCTCAATCCCAATAGGTGTTTTCAATCAGTGTTTTGAGGCTTTATTTCCCCTCGCTGGAACACTGGGTTGCATGGTCTGTCTTGCTTCCCAGTTTTGCCTGGCTTATCTGTGCATGAATGTGGGATTGGACACTCTGTGCCCCTCTACAATCCACTGCCTTGCTGGGTCTGCCAACTGCCATTTTGTGTGCCTGGGGTCCACCCGCTGCCACCTTGCACACCCAGAGTCCACCAGCCACCCTGCTACAAGCCCTCTCAGTCCCAGATCCCCCACTCTGCCCCTCTGACTGGTCTGGATGAATATGTGTACTTTAACTCCTGGGTTATCAGACTTCCATACAGTTCAATTTTCTGTCAGTACATGTTGTTTTTTTGTTTTTAAATTGTTTTTGTCCTTAGTTTGGTTGTGTGAGGAGGCATGGCATGTCTACCCATGCCTCCATCTTGGCCAGAAGTCCCCCAGTCAACCACCTACTATTTCTTAAGTCCTCTGTTAGCTATATTTTTATGGACTCATTTAATCTCCCATATTATATGAACTGGATATTACATTAATTTTACGGAGAAGGAAACTGAGATTTGGAAAAGTTAAATTACTTGTCAAGGCTGAAAATCATAGTGCTGAGATTCCAATTTCTTGGGTGTGCCCCTCCACATTGAGTCTAAGCTTGACCATGTGACTTGCTTTGGCTAATGGGATCTTAGCAAGAATGACATAAGCTGAGGGTTAATAAATGCGTGCATTTTAGAGGCTCCTGTTGTTTGTAGTGCTTCTTAGAACACTGAGATGATTCATGCTAGCCATGTAGAGAGGCCAAATGGAGTAGAATAAAGGTGCCCAGTCAAGCCTGTTTAGACATATGGCCTCAGTTGAGCCACTCCAGCTGTCATCTCCCAGATAGGTAAGCCACCTCACTCAAGGCCCCAAACATCACATAGCCGAAACAAGTCATTCTCACTGTGAATTGCTGAAATGCCTGACCTACAGGGTCATAGTATATAAAACAGTTGTCATTTCATACCACCTAGTTTTGTAGTGATTTGTTATGCAACAATAGATAACTGAGATTTAACTTAAGCTCAGTCTAAAGCTTGAATACTCTATCCTACCATATGCTGTCTCAAATTATTGAACATTTCCACAGCTCCTCAAATAAAATTTATTATTGTGTTTTTCAAAGGCATGAAACAAACTTTTATTACAAAGCAAAAGAACACCAAAATTAATTTCCTTTCACACAAGTATATAGTTGTTAATATTTTTAATAAAATAAATTATATTTTTCTTATAAATATTAAGTATATTTGCCATAAATGTTAAAATACTATAAAAAGTTTAAAAAATAAATTAAATCCAGTCATATTTCTTAAATATTAGAGATAAACAGGAAGAAACAGCACTTTTAATACAATTATAAATTTTTGTAATTTTTAAATTACAGTTGTCATACATGCAATATTATATTAATTTAGTGTGTACAACCCAGTGATTAGATATTTATATAACTTAAGAAGTGATCGACCTGAAAAATCTAGTGCCCACCTGACACCATACATGGTTATTACAATATTACTGATTATATTCACTATGGTGTAGTTTACATCCCTGTGACTATTCTGAAACTACCAATTTGTACTTATTAATCCCTTCACCTTTTCACCCATCCCCCACAATTTTTCTCGCATCTGGCAATGATCAAAATGTTCCCTATATCTGTGAGTCTGTTTCTCTTCTGCTTTTTCATTTATTTTGATTTTCAGATTCAACATATAAATGATATCATATGGAATTTGTCTTCCTCTGTCTGATTTATTTCTCTCCACACAATACTCTCTAGGTCCATCCATATTGTTGCAGATGGCAAGATTTCATTCATTTTTATGACTGATTTATATTTCATCATATATATGCACAATATCTTTATCCATTCATCTATTTATGGGCACTTAGGTTGCTTCCCATATCTTGGCTATTGTAAATGATGCTGCAATGAACATATGGAAGTATATGTCTTTTCACTTTAGTGTTTTGGATTTCTTCAGATAAATACCTAGAAGTAGAATCACTGGGTTCTTGTGTTTTTCTAAAGTAAAACAAACCAACCAACCAACCAACCAGCCAAAAAAAAAGAAACCCAAAACAAGCAAACTTGTATTTGAAAAAAAGAAAGAAAGGAAGAAAGAAAGAACAAACAACCCAACACCAAAACTGTGATGAAATTGTGAAATTTAAATAAAAAATTATTTCATTTACATAAAATATATTTACTAAAAGACTTTTCTAAGCTTATAAAATAAATTTTGGGGAAAAACTTAAAGAAATTGGGATTTTTTTAAGGTCTCAATTTTAATAGTGATTACCTACTGTATATGATGAGGACATTAGAAGTCTCATATTTTCTCTCATCTCTATTTATCTTTCAGATTTTCTTAAAATTATTTTTAACCTATAGAAATATTATAATGTCTATAATGATGATTCTCTTTTCCTCCAAGCATTTTAGAGCCAAACTCCTTTGTAAAGGAATCTGAAGCCAGTGTGAATTTTCCCCCATGACAGTGATTCATTTTCTGTCTTATGCTTGAATATTTTTTTATTCTTGATAATAGCATAGCTAGCATAATAAGAAAAGCTTAACTAAAATATTACATTAATATTGACTGTTCTGCATCAACCTTGCTTCTAATACAGCATATTCCTTTAGTTGGCAGCATTTATTTGCTTCATTTCAGCAAAATTTTTCTTCTTTTATATTTTTAAATGTGTTTTACTGCTTTATTTGTTTTTTTAACCCAATATTTTAATGCTAGATTATTTTTATCTATCTTTCATATCTATAGCTTCTCTCTAATCCTCCTCCTCTCCTCCCCTCCTCTTCTCCCTCCTCCTTCTCCTTCTGCATTTATTATTATTTCCAGCCTTTCTCTATGACAACAATGCTATATTCAGCATAGCCTTTTTTTAAAATTTTCTTTTCTCTTTCAAATTTATTTATTTCAGTTGAACCAAGATCAGTGTCTGTTATTATAACTCAAGATACTGTCAGGAAACAAGATTCACCCTAGGTGCTTAAAGGTTAAGAGAAAAAAACACACACAAAGAATAGTAAGATCTCAAACACTAACAACAGCTTGAAGCTACTACCACACCAGGACTACAGAGGCAAGTGGTGGAAATAGTGTTTCTGAAGTCCACTGACAGTTGACACTGGAAGAGGGGTTTCTCCAATATAAACTGGAATTGTGGAGGGTCACTTCTACTGCCAGAGAGATGTTTGAAAGCAGGGGGAGAGAGGGGAAAAATACCTAGGCTTCTCCTTCTTCCCACCTCACATCCCTTGCCCACCTGGAAACCCCATCCATGGCAGCAAGGCTGATCAGCCTCTAGGGTCAGCTCCCCCTGGGCCAGAGTGAGGCAGAGAATGGGAGTGTGGGTAATTGTGGGTGGGGGTTTGGCCAATGAGAATAACCAGTGCATATTTATCAATATAGATTGCTTTTTTAAGGGATCACAAAGATTTTAACTCTTCAATAAGTCTCAGATATTTACTTCTTTACACTTAGGTGTAGGCATGTGCACATTTGCCAACTTTCTACCAGTGTCTTCATGAAGCCTTTATCTGTCCAAAATTGTGGGAAGGTTATAATCTTCAAAGCAGGAAACAGGTGGTGTCCTAGGGAATTTCCTCAAACAATGAGTCTACTTCATTTCCTGAGTTCATCAATTCTATTTTATTTAAAGGAAGAGAGAACAGTCAAAGAATTTTACAGCCAGAGAAAAATGTTACCCATCTTAAATTATTTTTCTCAGATTGGCAAATTCCCTCTTTGTCTCATACTGTTGTTTTACTGATTCAGTTTTGAGACAGTTAAAAAATTGGATTTATACTCTTATTAAATACATCATATTTAATACAACAGCTTGAAGCAATTGTGAGATATTTCCTTCTCAATTTAAGCCATATTTGCTTCTAAGTTGGGTTATTTTACTTCACAGTAAATATTTGTTTGTGCCATGCTGTTATTTTCATTTTGATTATGCTTCAGTAATACTCTATTAATACAATGTTGATGCCTTCTTCCTACCATATAAGGAATGTCTGTTTCTCTCACATCTATAGGTGTGGGCTGAGTATTTTATGTTAGATCCACTTTTCTATAGCCTGGGGAATGGAAGAAACAAGGGACCAGCTCTACTGATGGGAACATGTACAATCCATCCTCATCAGAGTGTCTTGACTCTGTGCTCCTCAAGGTGATTCTATAAAGCATGGCACCAGTTTGCTGTGTTCCGATCTAAAAGAGACAGCCTTCCAACCATGTGTTTGGCAACCACTGTTAAATAATGTTGGAGTAAAGCACAGGTCTAGCACCAAGGAATTAAATAAGTTGACATCCCATGCAAAGTCAAAAGACATCATCTAGAGAGGCAGCCTAGAATTTTCTTCTGAGGCAAAGATAAATCTTACTTGGCTTTCTTTGAATCTATTATTTATAACTAGCAGTTACGTGATTCCATACTGATATTGGGTCTATGAATTACAAAGAATGGACACCAACCAAAAAGCTGGAGATGCTCACAAGCACCATCTTCGAAACAAAAACCTAAATAAAAGAGTTAGGTGGAGATTTTTCTGAGTACTACAATGAAAAATGAGTCAGTAAAAGGAGCTGAAAAATAGCTGACTTAATTCTGTTTATATTTCCATGAACCCCAGAAAGAAGTATTAAGCCACACAGTTTCTTGTTCATTGCAACTTGATCATGTTTTGGTCTTCTTTAGTAAAAATATCTTTAGAAAATATTAAGAGAGTTCTGTGTAAAGTGGGTATACACTTATTTTTTTCCTGCTTAGCATCTCTGTGGTACTTTTGGTATAGTTTTAAGGAAAGAGACTATGGAGGTGGAGTGGGGGGAGAAGATGAGAATTATTAACTATAAAAATAGTTAATTGATAATAAAATGATGTAATCCTAGAGCTCCTGGTGGTTATCTTTGCCACTTTGTTGGGAGAATCTGCCCGGAGCAAAACAGAGGTAAAGTCAAATCCTTGAAGATATAATTTGAGCAATATCATTTAGCTATATCTGACATTCATTGTGTGAACTTCCCAGTTAGAAATTTAGACAAGTCTTTGTTTGTTTCAGTTATTCCTGATAGGATTTCTGTTACTGAAAGAGTTTCCTGATTAATATATTATGATTCCTAGAGATCAGTGGGGAGGGAAATAGCTGGAATTTGGAAATAACTGGGCCTGTACTTTGGAAAAGAGGACCCTACTAGGGAAATGAATGTACTCAACAGAGAATGGGAGCACTTAGCAGCCGAATGGGGCGGCGGGGG